>CM073584.1:76521763-77721763 GCA_037074715.1 Magnolia kwangsiensis
AAATGGTTTTAAGTTGTAAATGATTTTGTGCAAGTGAGCAAACCACTTGAATAGCCTTATGAGTACAATGGAAATTCATTTCAACCAATACAAAACTATTTATTTATTCATATTTGTTCAAGGCTAGTTAGGATCCTTAGTTGGATTTGATGCATGGCTTCAATAGCAACAACCATTAACAAAAAACATCCTTTTCAGGCATTTTATTGAATGAGTAGAGGGCAGATATGGAGCCTAGAGCAATAAGATATAGTCAACACCTCCAAGTAAATGCAATAATAATAAAAGTATATTTGCTGCCTAGCATAGAGGTGGGCTGCCATTGTGACGGCATTTCATTTTTCTTGCTCTCAGATGCACTTTCACTGGACATTCATTGTTCCTCTTCAAAATTCCAACATTCATGCCATCAATGTCCTAAGATTGCCCACACATAGATAAGTTCTCAGCTGTGGGCATGCAGAATTAGTGAAATGGAAACATTGTTGTGAAGTTACCGTCCTATAGCAAGCAAGGATGCCAATCAAGTACTAAAACAAGCTATCGATGTTGCTCTCCACTAACTTTTCATCTATAAATTTTATCATAGAGAACGATATAGTACCAGAGAGTTACAAAGGCAAACGATACGTGCAGGGTTTCAAAATGGCAAAACACAAATTTTAAAAGAAGCATTGTCAAAAGGTACCCCAACTGATCCTGAAGATTTGAACCTGGAATTTATAGAGGTATGGAAAGCATTCCAGCTGATCCTGAAGAAGTTCAACATTATCCAATGGATTTTCTGATAGGTAGTCTGGAAATCTAGCTTGCAACAAATACCCAGTAAGGAAAGAGAAATTTGGAAGTGTCAATTTCTCTTAGTAAATGAAGTCTCAAAATATATTAATTCCCAATAGGTGGACAGAAAGTACTCACCATACAAGAAATCGTACTTGCATAGAGTCCAACCTTGACGTGATAAAAACCTCCAGTTATTTTTAGCAAAAATTCATCCAATAGACTTGGTGTATCAAATAAGGTATAGATCTCACCAATCTGGACCAAAGCCCTAAAAGGTAGTAGACATTGCTGCTGGTGTATCCAACCATGACTGCAGAGACTTTGATCTAAACTCTGCTACTGGGCGTATCCAGTCACCATAGCCTTCAACATTCACAAGCTCTAACAATTGTACCATAAGTTACATGATTCTAAAAATGAGTTAACATTTTCAAGAACATATCAACCACATGAAAAAGAAAAAATAAGTGAATGTTGTAAAGTCTCTTGGAATTGCATAATAAAGAACATAGAAGCAACCAAGGAAATATTTGCAAGCATGGATACGAAATCCTGTGGAATCTGGTAGATTTTAGTTCATGCAAAATTGAGTAGATTTGAAATCATAGCTTTGCTGTGGAAGTTCCAAAAAAACACTTTTAGAGTCTTGGATTCCTCTCGAATCCAAATCCCTCCAATTCCTTGTTACCAAACGACTAAAAAATAGCAAATCCCCACAAATAACCCTGGTTTCACGTTGCTAGATGAGCCCTAATGGAAGGACTCTCTTTCAGAGTTCTCTATATTGCAAGCCTTGGTAACAATCCCTCTTGAATAATAGCAAACACTCCATTCCCATTTGCAATAGAGATCAAGATACAAAAGAACTTATTAACAGATCAAAGCTTCAATGTTCATTCATGATAGCACATCAAGGTCTAGGAACGAAACCATTAACAGAGTTGCAGTGATCTTGGGCAATGTATGAAAGCAAAGATTGTCACTATGTACAGCAAATGTAGAAAGGTATTGTATAAATTTAGAGGGTCGATGTAGTGAGAAATATCAATGAAGAGAAAGCATTAACAAAAAAAAAAAAGGACTCACCCTGTTAAAAAATATCAATGGTGAGAAAGCATATAAATAAATAAATAGAAGTCAGATTTTTTTATTTATTTTTTTTCAATCCATAACAAACCTAATCTGTGCTTTTTCTATACATTCATCACCTTCTAAATCACATTAATTTGAATATTTCTTTTACTAAAGCAAAAAAAGAAAAAAAAGAAAAAAAAAAAGGGCCAGATTTTTTCAATCCCCCTCAATCTGAATACAACTTCAAAATCATCTCGAGATGCTCCAAATCTCTGAAATAAAAAATAAAATAAAATTTTCTTCTAATAAAGGAAAATAAAAATAATTTTTTTCCCAATCCTCCTATGGCTTCAAATCATCTCGTGAAACTCCAAAACTCCGAAATAAACTTCCTAAACTGCAATGGAAATAAAAAATTGAAAATATCAGTTTCTCAACAAAACCTGAAAGGAGATAGAATTTCACAAATGTTACCAAGTACCGAAGGCATTATCTTTTCTTTTTTTTTCTTTTTTTTTTCCCTCATAATCCAAGAACTACACCAAAAAAGATCTTTGAAATTAAAGAAAATTGAATAAATAAATATATTAATATTCAAAAGATCTAAATCATCAAACCATAAAAAAAAAGTAGATAAATAAAAATAAAAATCCCATGACACAATCTCGACATCAAAATGCAGCTCCAGAAACCTTCAAAATTCATTGGATAGCACATGCGACTCAAGAAACGCTACAAACATAACGGAGTTCGATGAAACCCTAACCTTACAATGCATGAGGATGAGATTGAAAGGTCTGCCCTAAATCAATAAAATGGGGAAGGAAGAATTAGAAGAAACCTTAGATCCGATGTGAGCATGAGAACCGAACACGTCTGCCATTGTAAACATGAGGCCGTTGAGAACTGTAAATTTAAAGGGGAGCTCTCTCCTCCCGCATTTAAATTGAGAGAGAGAGGCTATCGTTTTTTGGAGAGAGAGAGACAGGTAGGATTATTTTATTTTATTTTTTACCGGACCTTCATGGGTGGTTGGCTTGTTACGGTTGGCAAATGTTACTCCGAAAGATATTCAAGACAGTCGTTTCTTAAACCGCGGGTGGCCATGTGAACGGTCGGCTATGCATGTTGACCACGTTAAAAATGTGTCGGTGTTAATGTCACTCTTGTAGTGCCACTGCCACCAGGGAATCGATTCCAAGACCTAAAAAGAGGCATATACCACTCCGCCTAGAACTATTATAGATAAGGTGTCCCGGTGAGATGACTCTTCGGAAATGACGTGTACCGATGAGAAGCGACGGCTCCGAAATCTCCCGTGCCTTTCGCACAGACGATCCGCACTAGGTTCCTATTAAAGAACTTCCCACGAAAGGCTTCCTCCGGAAATCGGCGTCCACTCTGCACTCTCTTCCTCACATCAGTTATTCCACCAGATGGCCGACTCATCTCCTCTCCTCTCCCGGGTCAACTCGTTCGAGCCCGAAGCTCATCCAGTGCTGCATAAAGGTCCACCGACCCTCGATGATGCGATCGAGCAGTGCGTCGGCAGCTTCGGCCCGGCCCAGCTAATCCAAGCCGTCCTCGTGTCGTTCTCATGGGTCTTCGACGCCCAACAGACGTTCATCAACATCTTCACCGATGCACAGCCATCGTGGCATTGCACACGTGCAAATGACATGGAATGCCTGTCGGCTGCCACTCCATGTGAGCTACCAAAGCATGCATGGGCTTGGGACCAGCCTGCAAGCACATCGATTATCTCTCAGTGGGACCTGATGTGCTCGAATCCACTCATCTCTGGGCTCCCAGCATCTTCCTTCTTTGCAGGCTGCCTAGCCGGCGGTTTCCTTCTTTCGACACTCGCTGACTCATCACTCGGCCGCAAGAAAATGCTCCTTCTCTCGTGTCTCACCATTTCAGTCACTGGCGCACTGACCGTGGCCTCACCCAACTTGTGGGCCTACTCGGCCTTGCGGTTCATCAGCGGCTGTGGCCGCGCGACGATTAGCACGTGCGCACTCGTGCTGTCGACTGAGATTGTTGGAAGCGGTGGCGGGGTGAGGTGGGCATCTTCGGATTCTTTTGTTCCATGCTCGGATTCTTATCCTTACCCGCCATGGCCTACCTAGCTAGTGGAACCTCATGGTGGATTCTCTATCTGTGTACGTCGGTCCCCGTGATCTTTTACTGCATAGCCGTCCATTTCCTTGTACATGAGTCCCCACGATGGCTCTTCGTGCGTGGACGCAAAGACGAAGCTATCCAAACCCTTCGAAGCATCGCTTTATCAAACGGCAAGATATTGCTTTCCAGCTTCTCTGAAGTGGCTGTCGAAAAGGAGCCGTGGAATGCTGACATATATTCGGCGTTGAAGATCTTGTGGGAGAAGAAGTGGGCATTTCGGCGGTTATTGATGGTTATGGTGGTTGGTTTCGGAGTAGGCATGGTCTACTATGGGATGCCGCTTGGCCTCGGAAACTTGGATTTCAACCTCTATCTGAGTGTCACTTTCAATGCGTTATCGGAACTTCCGTCAGCCTTACTGGCCTTCTTCCTGATAGGGAGGATGAATCGCCGGAGTGCGGTCCCGTTATTCACTATCTTAAGCGGGTTGTGCAGTGTCCTGATTTGCATGGTGATAGATGGCGGCGATATGAAGGAGGTGCAGATAGGGCTGGAGCTGGTGTCGTTCTTCAGCGCCTGCACTGCATTCAACATAGTTTTGATATATACCCTTGAATTGTTCCCAACAAGCGTACGGAGCTCAGCGCTGTCGATGGTGCGGCAGACTATTGCGCTCAGCGGCGTGATTAGCCCCATGCTGGTGGTGGCTGGTAGGAATCAAGGGTCGTTGTCATTTGGGGTGTTTGGGGTGGTGATTGGAGGGTGTGGATTGTTTGTGATGGGTTTGCCAGAGACAAGAGGTGGGCCATCTTGTGATACAATGGAGGAAGAAGAGAAGAAGGATTCTGGCTTTTAGCAGAGATCATGAATGAAAATGGGAGCTTCTTGTTTTGTCGCCTGGTGAGCTTTGCTAAGCACACGTGCGTCTGCAATAAAACTCATGTACAAGCTCTATAGCTTACATATGAAATGTCCGATATTAATCCATCCATAGAAATGAAGCAATATATTGATGCCCTATTACAGGAATCAGATTCATGAACTGGGATGCGGATTGCGTATTGAGTAAAATCTGTAGGGCCCACCACGTGACGTATGCATCTTATCCACTTCATCCACCTATTTTTTCAGCTCATTTTATTGCATGATACCAAAATTAAAGCACGTTCGGAATCTGGACCATTTAACGGTTTCCAATTTTGGGGCTATATGCTGAGTGGACCAAATTCATTTTTGGGAAAATATGTAAAAGGTCAGACAAAGCTGATGATGGATAGATTGTATCTTGCACTTATGCACGATGTTGGCGGATGTGTCATGTTGATACAAAAAGTTGGATTCGCCTCCTCCGGTCTGCTTTCTCTGAAACACAGAGAATAAAGAACCCTTGCTAGAGCCAAGAAACCTTCGATGCTTAAGTCAGTAAGAGTTCAGGAAGAGGAGTTTCAGATTTTTTTCTTGCGTACCTTTGTTTCTTTGAGAACCTCCTTTATATAAGCATGAAGAGTCTCGGCGTACGGGGATTCTTTCCCATATTTTCATGAGATTTGATTTAGTTTTCGATTGCGCATGGATATGTTCCAATCCCGAGTTTTTCGGGGTCGGATCCTCTTACAATATGTAAATACGACACTTAATGTTACACCACACCTTCTTTGCTTGGCTCAGTCTCAGCATATGTTTCTGTTTCGGCTGGCTTACAAGGGGAAGCTTTGTCTACTTTCAGATGAAACAGAGTCAGATTAATGCTGACATCCCTTCTTAGTTCGAAGTCGACACTAACTGTCCTTTCACGGGTCAGTCTTGCAGTCGATTAGGTGGCTTTTAGCTAGTACGACTTCACTCGGTCCCTTCAGACGTTGCTGACTCTTTGGCCGAGTCAACTTTGTGCGTCTTTCATATTATGCCTATGGATCTTGACTTTTCAACTTCGATTGGAATTCGAATCACACTAATCCGAGCTAAGTCTTTCATTCGACATTTTATTCTCAACTTTTTCTATTACTTCGGACAGTGCGAGCAATGTCGGTCTGTTCCATGCTGAGTTTTCGGACTTGTCTTTTTTCCTTCCCAACAGTAAGCCCCCTACTCCTTGTGTTAGCCGTGTCAATACGAAGGAGTAACGATTTGTTTAGTCGGTTCGTCTCGAAAATCGTATTCATGATGGAACATTTATTGCTTCTTGTCTCATCCTCAACATACGACGTTTCGTTACTCAAGGTTGTACGAGCGGACAACCGTTAGGTCACTTCATCGACCTATGAGCCTCGAACACGTAGCGAAGACGTTATCGGTCGTCAGTCAGCGTGTGCCACGCATCGAGCGGGGGAGTTGTTGCAAGCGTCGATTCGACTTCTCCTTAAATATGCCTTGCCACGTGGCTCGGCTATAAAAAGTAAAGCGGGCCCAAACTCTTCATTTTCGCGCCCACGTCTGATCTCCTTCCCTATCTCTTCTTCCTTCTTTTTCTTTTCCCCATCGTTGTGCCTTCCCTGTGCTTGTAACCCACCATTTCATCCTTTTTTCTTCGTGCGCCTTTTCGGTAAGTCTTCTCCCTTCCTTCTCTCTTAATTTCTAGTGATAATGCAACCTTTGAACTCCCGGGAAGAGAATTCCAGTGATGAGGGTGAAACGAGGCACCTTTGAAATGTCTCGGAATCACCCTCCCTATTGGCGGAGATGACAATGAATGCCAATGAGGCCTTTCAGATTAATGTTAGGCTGTCCAGTGGGGCTTCAGCCGAATGTTATGCTCTAGCGGGACCTTCTGGCCTGAAACATGCTCTTGATAAACATACCCCTTACTTTTTTGGGGATAATCCGGAAAAGGAAGAGGAATCAGAACGATTGGTTGAGTCGGCCCCTCTTAGGAGACTAGTACAAGCCGAATGTGGGGGAACTGTTGAGTTGGTTCCTTTACGAAGGTCGGCTCGGTTAGTAGAATCGTCAATTGAAGAAGGAGCTTCCGAAGAAGAGGCTGCGGAGAGTGAAGGGGCCGGAGATGAGCAAAAAGGATCGATCCCCTTGGTCTTGACTAAGGTGGATCTGGATAGGATCAGAGTCGGTTATCATGTTCCCGACTCAGTAATTCTTCAACTTTCGCTCCTAAATGAATAGCCCAACCATCCCCCTCTTGGGATGGTTGCAATTTTCCAAGTGGCCATGCAATGTGGTCTGCATTTTCCCAACATGTTTCTCGGGATTTCCTCTCCCGACTTCGAATTGCTCCTGGACAGATAGTTCCGAATGGATGGAGAAACTTGTTTGGATGTGCTGTTTATGGGTCGAGGCTGAACAGCCCCCGCTATACATAGATGAGTTCCTTTATCTGTACCAAGTACGACCACACGTTTTGCATCTAGGTTGGTATTTTTAAGCACTTGGTGGAACAAGGGCGGCTCTTTGATAACCGACCCTCCAACTCCTAACAAGCATTGGAAAGAGAAGTGGTTCTGGGTCTGTGGCCATTAGGAGACTGCTGAGCTTGGGCTCTTCATGCCTCTCGTCCCTCGGGCCTTCTCTGAAGCAGGTGACTCGGCATACTTTTTTATGTATCCTTTTATTTTACAATCCTTCCGAGTCTGACTGAGTTCATTTTGCAGTGATCCCAAAAAAGCAGTCGAAGCTAAGAGAGAATGCTTTAACTTGGATCAAGGACTTGTGGAAGATAAGTTCCGAAGATCGGTCTTGGAAGTCTCTCTTATAACCGGAGCGTCTTCTTCTCTTGGGCTTAGACTCATCTGTGACAGGTACCCTCGGATCACTTTAGTTTCATCAGTCGTTCTTGAACTTTCCTAATCTTGCTTTATCTACCGCAGAGATGGCTGAAGCTCATCCTCTCTTGAAGCCATCTTCCAGGTTGAAGGCTCCCCCTAGATCCGTGCTTCTTTCGAAGCCTTGTCCTCCAAAGAGGGTGAAAACCATTCCTTCGGCCGCAGGGCCATCTGTCCCGACTTCTTCTGCTCCGTTCATCTTGACCATCTGATACAAGCACCCTTCCTGTCGAGTCTCAGGCGACCCCCGAGCCAGGACCTGTTGCAGAGAAGGTCCTGGGACGAAGAGAAGAGCAAAGGGGCGAGACTTCAAGGGGGGAGCCGGACCCATGGGACCAATCGTTCTTCTAAAGTACTATGATGGATATGGTCCCTTGGGCCATCTCTCGTGGGAGCGAGAAAGAGTTCAGCTCTCTCTTCGAAGGCCCTGGGAGTCGAGTACTTGCTCATGCGGCGAGGATTCTGCTTGAGGTAAAACTCGAACTTATGTCTCAGCTTTTCTTCTTTTATATCGCTATCCTGACTTGTCTTTTCTTTTCATTCAGCTCGCTCCTTGCCTGCTGAAAGCTAGCGGAGATCTGTCCGAGGCTGAAAAGGTTCAAAGGGCAGTGGTGGAGGTCAAAGCGGCTCGGAAACGAGCAGCCGAGGTGGAGGCTCAACTGGAAATCACCTCGGGTTAGGTAGGCCGATTAACTGGTGAGTTGAGCATTGCCAGAAAGGCTGCTGAAGATGGTAAGGCCGAGTGCGCTCAGATGGTTCTTCTGCTGAAAGAAGCGTAGGATGAGAGTCTGCGGCATCGGCTTGCTCGTGAAAAGTCCGAGGGAAAGCTGACTCGACTGAAAACCAAGATAAAAGGGGCGCTCAAGAAGGCCAAGAAAGAGGCCGGGGAGAAGGCCATAAAAGACTTCCTCAAGTCTTCGGAGTTTGAGGATGAGAGGGACCGTTTATATCAGAGCGGGTATTTTGCTTACATCCAGGTTACGAAGCAGTATTTCCCTGACCTTGATCTCTCAAGATATGAAGAAGGCCAAGAAAGAGGCCGAGGAGAAGACCATAAAAGACTTCCTCGAGTCTTCAGAGTTTGAGGATGAGAGGGACCGCTTATATCAGAGTGGGTATTTTGCTTACATCCAGGTGATGAAGCAGTATTTTCCTGACCTTGATCTCTCAAGATATGAAGAAGCCCCCCCCCCCCCCCCCCCGAGGATCCGACGGAGTCTGCCAAGACTTCTGCTCCGGAGGTCGCTCCGAGTGATGTCTGACGAGTTCGTGTGCTCGGTCTTTTGGTACCATCATCGGCTTCATTTTTGGCACTCATGCCAGCATCGTGTCGTCACCATCATCAGCTTCATTTTTGGCACTCACGCTAGCATCGTCTCGGCACCATCATCGGCTTCATTTTTGGCACTTACGCTAGCATCGGTCCAGCCAGAGGTCAGTTTTAGCCGAGGGAACAATTTACTCATTATGTCCGATCTTTCTTTTGTTCATAATGCTTTTGTGATCTAATCTATGTAATGCTGAAGCAAGATGTAACCCGATGTAACAAACAGTCTGATAAATGAATTCATTCATTTTTCCTTTTATTCATTGAATCGGTTTACATGTTCATCATCTTTAAGTCTTTTCCATTGCTTCGTCATACCAAATTTAAGGATAATAAATCTTCAGATGTTCGGCATTTCATGGATGAGGCAGCAGTTGTCCTGTTAAGTCCTCCAATCGGTATGTCCCGGGCTGAATTGTGCTTGAGATGACATAAAGTCCTTCCTAATTGGGCCCTAATGTGCCTGAACCGACTTTCTTGGTGTTCAGGAAAGATTTTCGGAGAACCATGTCTCCGACTCGAAAATGCCTAACCTTGACTCGGGCATTGTAGAACCGAGTCACTTGTTATTGTCGAGTCATAATGTGTAGTCGAGCTTTTTCCCTTTGCTCATCCATAAGGTCAAGTCTGAGTGCTAGAAGCTCTTCATTTTCCTCTTCGTTGAACAAGCTGACTCGGGCCGTTGGCATCCCGATTTCAACTAGTGTGACGGCCTCAGTGTCATAAGCAAGGGAGAAAGGGATTTCTCTTGTGGCAGTTTGGGCTGTAGTTCGGTAGGCCCACAATATCTTCAGGAGATCCTCAGCCCATGCGCCTTTGGCTCGGTCTAGCTTGGTTCGAAGATGCTGCTTAATGATCTTGTTGACTACTTCAACTTGCCCATTTTTCTGAGGATGGTGTGGCGAGGAATATTCATTCCTTATTCCGAGATTATCACACATCTCGCGATAAATCCTATTGTCAAATTGCTTCCCGTTGTCGGTTACAATAGTCCGAGGTATGCCAAACCGACAGATGATATTTTTTCATATGAAGTTAGTAATCTTCTATTAGGTTATTTTTGTCAATGGCTCTGCCTCGACCCACTTTGTGAAATATTCTATTGCCATGACTGAAAACTTAGTTTGACCCTTCCCCATAGGGAGAGGTCCAATGATGTCGACTCCCCATTGTGCAAAGGGCCAAGAACTGATCATGGGGGTCAGCTCTTCGGGAGGTTGTTTCAGAATGACCGCGAATCGCTGACATTTATCGCATCGCTGAATGAATTTATGAACGTCATGCTGGATCGTCGGCCAGTAGTATCCCTGACGCAAGACTTTGTGTGCGAGAGATCGTCCACCTGAATGATTCCCACAAATTCCTTCGTGGATCTCCCGTAATACATAGTCGGCTTCACTGAGGTTCAAAGACAGTAATAACGGAGTATAGTAACCCTTTTTATATAGTATTCCATTGAGTATTGTATAACGGGAAGCTCTGATCTTCAATTGATAAGCCTTAGCACGGTCTTCAGGTAATTCTCCACTGTCGAGATATAAAACGATCGGGTCAAACCAAGTAAGTCCCAGATCAATAGTGAGTACGATCGAATTATCTGATTATGAGATACTCGGTTTAGTAACGTATTCAATCAGGACAGACTTGGGTATGTCGTCTTCATCGGCGGAGGTGAGCTTCGCTAATAGGTCGGCTTTGGCATTTTCTGTCTGAGGGATCCAGGTGACGATACAACGCTAAAAGCCGCCGATCAGTTTTTTAGCTTTCTCCATGTACGCTTTCAACTGTTCTTTTTGTGTTTGATATATACTGGTGACTTAATTCACAACTAACTGAGAGTCGCTGAAAACGTTAAGATGCATCACTCCCAGACTAGTTGGGAGTCGGAGGCCGAGTAAAAGTGGTTCCTACTCTGTTATATTGTTCGAGGCTTGAAATCCAAGTCTTAAGGCATATTGCATGTAGGTCTGATCGAGAGTTTCCAGTACCACTTCTGCCCTGCTTGCCTTAGAGTTGGAGGAGCTGTCAATAAATAGCTTCCAAGGGGTGGGCTTGGGCGCTGAATCGGGGACAACGATTTTCGATTTGTCAATCGGGCTGGTTAGATTTGTGTCAGTGTGAGCTGTGACTTCAACAATAAAATATGCTATGGCCTAACCTTTGATTGCCACTCTCGATTTATATTGAATGTCAAACTTGCTAAGTTCAATCGCCCATTTTATAAGTCGGCCGAATGCTTCTGGTTTCTGTAGAATCTATTGCAACAGAAGGTCAGTCATAACAATAATGGTATGGGCTTAGAAATATGGTCGTAGTCGACGTGAGGAGACGACCAAGACCAAGACCACTTTTTCCAAGAGTGGATACCTTATTTCTGCCGGTAAGAGCGCCTTGCTGACATAGTAAATAGGTAATTTTTTTTCTTCATGCTCTCGTATCAAAGTTGAGCTAACCGCTGCCTCAGATACCGCAAGGTATAACAACAAAGATTCTCCTGGTTCGGGCTTTGATAAGAGAGGTGGAGAATCGAGGTACGACTTCAATTGCTGGAACGTCACCTCACATTCCTCTGTTCAATCCAATGTTTGTCATCCCTTTAACTGTTTGAAGAATGTGAGACATTTATCAGTAGCTTGGGTATAAGACCCGTATCTTGGTCCGTACCTTTTCGTAGATTTTCGCGGTCTTACCGGTCGAATTTCGGCAACCTTCGACCCTTAACCGATATCGACGCGCGACCCTGATTCATATACCGACAACCCGAGTCGACTCAACCCGAGACCAATACCATAGTGACCGCGTTGTCGTTGCGGTTCCGATGCCGTGACTCGCGCGCCGAGGCGATACCTGGTCAAGAGTTGTAGACCGACGTTCGGTGTGAGAAAACGCCGCGCGTTGCGAAAACCAAGGAAATCTCTACGATGTGTCACATCAATCACATCAATCCCATCAATCAATCAACCCATCAATCCATCACATGTTAAGTACACATCACTTTCATCCCGTTTCCCAAGCAACCACAAAAGTCTCCCAAACCCATACCTCTCTTACACAAAAGGCCACAAAAGTCTACACCACCCATCCCTCTCTTACACAAAAGGGCTACAAAAGTCAAAGATTTCTTACACCCCCATCACCACATCCATCCATCACTCTCTCTCTCCCTTTATAACTCTCTCTCTTTCTCTCTTTCTCATTTCAAATCTCTAAGCAAAAATTCCCAAGCTCTTACGTATGAGCCTCTCCCTCATCTTCCTAAACTCCAAGTGTGGCCCACCTCTTCATCCCAAGATCTCTCATCTCAACCCTCCATTCCTCATCTCATCCATTGAAGTTGAAGCTAAGGTGCCAAGGAACCTCTAGGAGCAAGAAGATCGGACGGTGGGTGCCTCCATAGGGTAGTTTTTCTTATTTTTATGATGGGCCAAGTGAGGCCCACCGATCAATGGTGTGGATCTCACTTGGGACCCTAAGATGAGGCCGATGGCCCACTCGGATCATCATGATCATTCCATGATGGGGCCATTCTCCACGGACCCTCCATGGACCCCATCATGATGTTTATTTCATTGCAAAAGGTCATCTAAACCATCCATATTGGTGGGGAAAGGATCCCCACCGTTGATTTTAAGTTTTGATGGTCCCTTATGCTGAATGATCCACTTGATGTATGATTCATTGCAAGGGAGGGCCCATAGTGTCGGGGTCCCTCCATCACAAGCGTGTTCTACTCTCCATGTCTCTCTCTCTCTCTCTCTCTCTCTCTCTTTTATTTCTTTTTATTTTATTTTATCTTATTTTATGCAATAGGATTGTGTGGCCCACTTGTATGGACCCCACCTTGAGACATTATTTTGTTCAAGATTAATTCAAGTGGGGCCCACCATATACGTTGTACCCATGCCACCCCTCAATGGTGGCCCACTTCATCAGGGCCCACTACAATGTATTTTTGGAAGGAACAAAACCGTCCAGCGTCTGGGACGCTGGATGTTTAAAAAAAAAAAAGAAAAAAAGAGAAAAGGGAAAGAAGAAAAGGGAGCCCTTGGTGGTCCACTTGCTTAGGCCCCACCGTGATGTATTTAAACAATCCAAGCCGTTCATCCTCTTACCTACAGCATTTTAACCGTTGGGTAGAAGTTTGAGGCTGATTGGAAGACCTGGTGGGCCATGGCATCGAAGAACGCATCATTACCATTCAAGGATCCTTTTCTGATTTTTTTTTTTCATTTTCTAATCATAAAAAAAATTCAAACTTCGGACTCATTTCGACTGTTACGGGCCACTGAACGCAATGGCTGGAGTGGATTTCCAGGTAGCGGGCCACACACACGATTTTTGGCAAAAATAAAAAAATTAAAGGAGAGAGAGAGGAGGAGTGAGGCAGCAAGATGCTGCTGCTGTCAGACCAGTGACACTGGCGCGTCCTGCATCATTGGGCAGGCGAACGTGAGGGGCCCACGGCCCTGCATGTGGGCCCCACCGTGATGTTTATTTGTTATCTAAGCCGTCCACGAGGTGGGCCACCCCCAGTAGTGGGCCCCCTCTGAATTTCAGCCCCATCCATTTATCAGGTGGCCCACACCATAGGGAACAGTGTGAATGAACATCTACCATTGAAACTCTTTCTGGGGCCCACAGAAGTTTTGGATCAAGACGAAATTTGTGTTTTCCTTCCACTTAGGTCCACCTGACCTTGTGAACGGTTTGGATGGCAAATAGACATTTCAGTGGGCCCCACATGAGACCCACAATGTTGTATGTGTTTCAAGACCACCGTCCAGGCGGACGGTGACACCCACCACGGTGGCGCCCACCTCATGTATGTGCTGCCTCCACCGTCCAGCGGACGGTGGGGCCCTTGTGATGTATGTGCTCTATCCGCACTGTTCATTGGACAGTGGGACCCGCCATAATGCATGTGATGCACCCAGACGTCCATCCACTTGGTGTGATCATTTCTAGGCCTGAGCTGTTGGTTAGGTGGGCCCCTCATGTATGGGTTAGGCCCATTTAATTGCAAAAGGCCTATGGGTTAGGCCCATTTGATTTATGAAATGCTTATGGGTTAGGTCCATTTGATTCATACAAGGCCTATGGACTTAGGCCCACTTGAATGTAAAGCCTATGGGTTAGGCCCATTTGATTCATATAAGGCCTATGGACTTAGGCACACTTGATATGTTTCAAGTCCATGAGACTAGGCCCTTTTGATGTATTCCAAGGCCCATGAAATTGGACCCATTTGTTGCATTTTTAAAGCCCATGGAAGGAGGCCCATTTGATATATGTAAGGCCTAGGGGTTTAGGCCCACTTTGATATGCATGTAAGGCCTAAGGGTTAAGGCCCATTTGGCGTACATATGGGGTTCAATTGGTGTGGCCCATTCGTTACCTTTAAGACCCATGAGTTAAGCTTATTTGATGCAATCCAAGGCCCACGGGTTTTGACCCATTGCAATGCACCTAAGACCCATTGGTGCGACCCATTTATGTGGCCCATCTGATGAATAAAAGGCCCATAAGATATGGCCCATTTGATATATATGTGAGGCCCAATGGGATGAACCTACGGTCCATTGCAATGTGTAATTCCAATACAGACTAACTAGCGATGTTACAAAGATTGTGCCTTGGGGGCAATGTTGGTTTGACGTCCACATTGCGAGTGTAATGTTGGTTAGATGTCCATATTACGACTCTCCTTAGGGCCCATTACTGGGCCGTACTTACTGTGTATAGGCCGTCCAGGCCCATCTGCGTTGTAAGAATGGATCATCACTCATTTACATGTTTAGTATAGTTTCATGACTCATGATCATACGCATCATATGCATGCTTGATATGAGGATTGACTGATCATATCATATGCCTTCGGGCAGGTTGTTTATGGGCTCCTGGTTACGCAGTGTTGCCCTACATAAGCGCACGATATGCGCAGGATTTGTTGCATGACTGGATAGCGTGAATCATGCATTTCGTATTTGTGTAACATGGGTATTGTACGCCCTAGCGACATCAGGGCCGTAGCCTCCACAGACGCATCGTGGTTGGCAGGATTGGATACCGAAAATCTTGTTTTACATGGGGTGCTATTGATATCCCTGGGTGAAAGTTCCTAAACCCTTATGGTACCAAGAGGTTGCTCTAACGTCTAGACCGAGTGGGTAGATGAGCGCTAAGTGCCGAATACCAGTTGGCTGTGCTCTCCACTGTGTCGTGATCGGTTGGAAGGGGGTGCGGCCTTACCTGTCCGAGTGTAGGGGGCAATCCTAGGCTGAGTCTGACCAGTTCAAGGAATGGGTCCACTATCGACGAGTCGCGCCCGATATTGGCAGACGGATAGTGAGGTCTCTGCCACTTACCTTATTGGGCATGATGTGGCGGTAATCTGGTTTAGAGTGTACTAGACCTCGGTGATATCCCATATTTGAGCTGTATTGATGTGTGGACATAGATGAGGATCTGTATGCTTGAGTTGCATTGCACATCGCATGACCTTGGGTGACTGATACCATTCATGTCTTACATTGCATAGCCTTGGTACGACTCATGATGTTATGGTTCCATCTGCATATTCCGCATTACTCTGACATTGCATGTTCATATTACTACCTTACGCACATACTTTCACCACCCTCTAAGCTTCTATAAGCTTATGCACGACCGTTGCGTGCAGGTGACGTTGGTTCGCAGCAGCGCTGAGGCAGGAGCACGTTGTAGATTATTTTGGAGTTTTTGTTCTTTACCATTGTATTTCTCTTTATGCTCATTGTACTTGTAAAGTTTTTTTGATCATAGTGGAAATGTAATGGAGTTCTTAGTTGTTGTTTGTGGGTTATGCCATTGGTTATGCTTATTACAAATCAAACTGACA
This sequence comes from Magnolia kwangsiensis, assembly GCA_037074715.1. Classification (NCBI taxonomy): domain Eukaryota; kingdom Viridiplantae; phylum Streptophyta; class Magnoliopsida; order Magnoliales; family Magnoliaceae; genus Magnolia; species Magnolia kwangsiensis. Next base: position 76,537,725 of record CM073584.1, read on the forward strand.
TTAAAAATCCTCCTTGTAGCATCCCATGATCGGAACCTGGCGAATGGGAGCTAGGAGCCGAGAATGGGGTTCTATGGAAGCTGTCAGCGCCGGATTCAGCGATCGGGAATTTTGTGAGCCCGGTTTCCGAGTTTGGGGCGTGACATTGGGATAGGAAGCAATTTAGTGCTGCAACCCGTCCAGTCAATCTTTGTATGTCTTTAATTGTCTTTGGAGATTCCATATTGAGCAACGCTTTGATCTTCTCTGGGTTTACCTTGATCCCTCTCTGGCCGACTAAGAATCCCAAAATTTTTTTCGAGCTTACGCCAAAGGCACATGTACTCGGATTCAACTTCAAGTGGAACTTGTGCAAGATCAGGAACATTTCTTCTAAGTCGGCTATATGGTCGACCGCATGTATACTTTTGATGAGCATATCATCTATGTATACTTTTATGGTTCGGTTAATTAACCGAGTAAAGATTTTGTTCACTAATCTCTGATAAGTTGTCCCAACATTTTTCAAACCAAAAGGCATTACTCGGTAATAATAAAGACCTTTGTTCGTAACAAAGGTAGTTTTTGATTTATCGGATTCATTCATTACAATCTGATTATATCCTGAATAAGCATCCATAAAACTAACTCGTGCCCTGCAGTACTATTAACGAACTGATCTATCCTCGGTAGAGGAAAGCTGTCCTTCGGGCAAGCTTTGTTTAGGTCGGTATAATCAATACAGACCTGCCACTTTCTGTTGGCTTTCTTCACAATTACGATATTAGCTACCCATTTCGGATAGTATATCTCTTCTATGAAGTTTGCCTTGAGGAGCTTGCCGACTTTTTCTTCAATGATAGAGTACCTTTCTGGACTGAGAGGACGTCGCTTCTATCGGACAGGTCGATATATCGGATCGATGTTAAGTCGGTGAGTTATTACTGAGGGGTCGATCCCCGACATGTCTTCATGGCTCCATGCAAATATGTCAACGTATTGTCGGAGTAGAGATATTAGACGGTCTTTCAATGGCGATTGCAGAGCCGAGCCAATTTGTATCATTTTTGATGCGTCGGTTCTGACCAAGGGCACCGAGATGAGATCTTCAACTGGCTGTCCTCGTTCATGAGTCTTGACCCAAGGATCCAGTGACTCGATCGTTGATATCTCAGCTTGCGCTTTCTTGGCTGGGACCTTTACGGCGGTTGCGTATCATTGTCTTGCATCTTTCTGATCTCCTTTGACAACTCCGATGGCTGACTCAGTTGGAAATTTCATGGAGAGGTGATATGTAGATACTAAGGCTTGGAGTAGACTTAAAGAAGGTCGGCCGAGTATAGCATTATAGATGGATGATTGATTAACTACTAAGAAGTCGACCATTACAGTCGTCTGGTGTAGAGGACTCCTAGTAGTAAGCGACGGCGAGATGATTCCTTCCGGGAGTATTTGCCCTCCTGAGAATCCAATCAATGGAGTACGAACCGGTCGTAGTGCCGATCGTTCCACTCCCATTTTATCAAACGCCTGGGTAAACAGTACATCAGCTGACGATCCTGTGTCGACTAATATACGGAATACCTTTCGGTTAGCGATTGTTAGTGTGACGACTAGGGCATCGTCATGAGGATGATGGATGCCCCGAACATCTTCATCAGTGAATGTGACACAGTACTTTTCTTTCTTTCTTTCCTTTGAAGGTCGAGCGATGGCTAAGAGTTCGGACTCGGGCCGGCTTATACTCCTTGCGTGATTCTTTTGGGCATTATTTGAATCGCCTCCGCCTCGAGGACCACCGACGATAGTTCGGATTTCTTCCGTTGGTCGGTTGTCGGCTGGGCGGACCTTTGATGCCCCAGCCTTTTCGACGTGCTCTGTGAGTCGGCCTTCGCAGATGAGCCACTCAATCTCTTCCTTCAGATGAATACAATCACTCGTGTTATGCCCGTGATCACGATGATAGTGGCAGTACTTGTCTTTGTTTTGTCGGTTAGGATTGGTCCGAAGCTTACCTGGCTAATTAATGAATCCCTCACCCTTGATCTCTATCAGCACTTGTTCCTGCGATTTGTTGAGTGGAGTATAAGTAGAAAACTTCCTATCAGGATGTTTGCTTGATTTCTGCTCGTCGCAATTTCGGTCGTCCTTCCGCTTCTTTCCCCCGACCGAGTCAACTTCTTTTTTGGCTGACTCTTTGGCCGAGGTTTTTGCATTTGGGTAGCCTCTCGTAAAATCCTCGTCTCCTCGGCATCAACATATTTGTTTGACCGAGCCATAAACTCGGCCAGTGTTATTGGTGGATTTTTATCTAACGATGTCAGGAAGGGCTTGTCTCTCACACCCTGCATAAGCGAATTAAGTACTGTTTATTCCGAATGTTTTTGAACGTGCAATTATTCAAAGTTGAAACACTTAATGTAGTCTTTTAATAGCTCTCCCTCCTTCTAAATTATGTTGTTCAGATGGGCAGGAGGTTTTAACTTCTTCTTTTCGCCGATGAAGTTGGTGAGGAAGGCCTCGCTGAGTTCGGCGAATGTACTAATCGACTTTGGTTTCAACTGTTTGAACCAAAGGCGGGCCACATCTGCTAAGGTAAGAGAGAACGCCCGACACATAACGGCATCCGAAGCATCATGTAATTCCATGTATGTCCGAAAACACTCGATATGCTCTGTTGGGTCGGTTTTGCCAGTGAAAGGTGTAATTTGTGATAAACGGAACCTTTCTGGTAGCCGAGCCTGCATGACCTCATCAATTAAAGGAGATATTTTTGTTTCGAGTCGGGTTTGTCGTATATCTCAACCTTATTTCATATCTGCCATCTCCTCCTGCACCTCTTTCTTGAAGTCCTGGAGTTTAGCTTTCTAGGGTTCGTCACTCTCTATCACTCTCTCATCTGGAAGTCGGTTACGCCTCCTCCGATCCATCTCATGTTGGAGATCAGTGGGGGGCAACATGGCAGTTGCCGAATGAGCCAGCGGTGGTTCGGTCGGACCATGGGGCTGACTCGGTTGAGGGAGAGATCGTGAACCGGTGGGCTGAGGATCAACCACTTGATCCGGGGCATTTACCGCTTGGCTTTGATGAAACTGCTGCATTTGCTGATGGTGCATTTGTTCCAATAGTCGCTTCATAACAGCTACGTCAGCTCTGAGCTCTTTAACTTCCCGATCCAATTGTTCATTCTCTTGGTTTCTTTGAGCATTAGCTGTCACGAAATTGGCGGGACGAGGAACGGGAACTTGGTTGCCAGGTTGATTCCGAGCCCCCTGGATTGCACCAGTTGCACTTGTCCCTTCTTGTCCAGGGTCGGCTTCGACGGTTGCAACATCACTTGGTTCTTCATTACCCGTTTTTCTTGTAGTTCTCGCCATTAAAGATGGTTTACACAACCCTTTGGGTAGAACGACTTTTTGTATCGTTTCCCACATACGGCGCCGAAATGTTGATGTAAAAAACTGGATCCGCCTCCTCTTGTCTACTTTCTCTGAAACACAAAGAATAAAGAACCCTAGCTAGAGCCGAGGAACCTCCGATGCTTAAGTCAGTAAGAGTTCAGGAAGAGGATTTTCAAAGTTCTTTCTTGCATACCTTTATTTCCTGGAGAACCTCCTTTATATAAGCATGAAGAGTCCCGGCGTACGGGGATTCTCTCCCATATTTTCAAGAGATTTGATTTAGTTTCCGATTGCGTATGGATATGTTCCGATCCCGAGTTTTTCGAGGTCGGATCCTCTCACAATATGTAAATATGGCATTTAATGTTACACCACACCTTCTTTGCTTGGCTCAGCCTCAGCCTCAGCATATGTTTCTGTTTCGGCTGGCTTATAAGGGGAAGATTTGTCTACTTTCAGATGAAACAGAGTCAGATTAATGCTGACATCCCTTCTTAGTCCGAGGCTGACACTAACTATCCTTTCACGGGTCAATCTTACAGTCGATCAGGTGGCTTTTAGCTAGTAGGACCTCACTCGGTCTCTTCAGACGTTGTTGACTCTTTGGCCAAGTCAACTTCGTGCGTCTTTCATATTATGCCTATGGATCCTGACTTTTCAGTTTCGGTCGGGATTCGAATCACACTGATTCGAGCTAAGTCTTTCATTTGACATTTTATTCTCAACTTTTTCTATTACTTCGGACAGTGCGAACAATGTCGGTCCGTTCCATGCCGAGTTTCCAGACTTGTCTTTTTCCCTTTCCAACATGTCAGGTGTAAGTGAGCTCTATTGCACGTGTGTATGGTCTGCAAAACTCTTTGATTTTCTTCTCGAATAAGGTTAGTTTATGTTCTGGCGCATTTCAAATGGGAAAGGTTTTGGTTGGAGAGGGAACATGGGGAGCATGTTAGAGCCCCGTACGCGTGGAGTGAGATGTATCGATCGTGGCTTTCCATCAACTGGGCTCTATCATGGATCATGAATCGAAAATCACACAAATTTATAAAATCTTGTCTTACATTTCTCCAACTTCGCTTGATGAATGTATGGCCATTAACCATTCTCATTTCAAATTGTTATTAAGGTTTTATATTATATTAATATTATTAACTCAACTGTGAACAACATGATCTTGATTAATTTTGGTACAAGGAAAAACTTGATTATAAAAAGATAAAAATTAGAAAAAACTAATTTATTACATGGTATAGAATAGCAAAAGCAAATAATGCAAATAATTTATGATTCTCATTCTTCAAAATGATCGACTCATCTCTTATACTGAGGTACTAACGACCTGATATTCAGGAGCTGAGTACACAACTCAAGTCTCACGTTTCATAGTGTGACTTAAACACATAGGTGTGCACATAAGTAGTCCAATCGCATAAAAATGATGACTTATCTAAAATAATAATAAAAATAAATTCATAATCCAATTGTGCTAACGATTTAGTACTTGATTCATAGTCGGGCCTTATTACAAATCATGGAAATTTTCTGAAGGGAAAAATATAAAATTTAGTCAAGGAAAGCCTGTCTCGCCAACTCCTCTATCAAGTAAGGCCATTGATCACGAGGGTCGAAAGGCGTGGTTTCATTCTCCACTAGATTGTTTGGTTTCCACAAATAGGGAGTGAACTTGGCCAGGCCTGGTGAGAAGTTTCCACCAAGGCTCCGCCAAAATCAAAACACAGATAGGTAAAAAAGAATGCATACATAAGAGTCTTGATTAAATGGCTGCATGTGTGCAGCAAGTAGGGTGAATCTATCCACATGGGTTGGAAAAACATCAACTCGTATACACCACATGTTCGGGCTTCCAACGTATAGGTAGGCATGGGTAGGATTCGCATCTAGAAGCAATGATACCATGATCAACCATCCACCTTTAAGGTAGCTAGGATCAACTTGCTCAGATACCATGATCAACCATCCACCTTTAAGGTAGCTAGGATCAACTTGCTCGTGCCATGCATGCATGGCAATTTAGTTCTATCTTTAGTTAGATAAGTTTACACATTGACATGCTTATATATATGAATTTATACATAATCCCAAGAAGATAAGATATTGAATCTATACATATACCATGAGTATGAAATAAAATCAATTTATATCATTATGGTGTAAAACATAGAGCTAAGATGAGCATAAATTAGTAAATATTATCCCGACTTGATTAGGAGGATAAAAGTTGGGATCTCCACCTTTGCTTAATGAAGTAGACGTTGGTATACCTAGTTCACATAAGATTTTCATTAATTATTTCTTCTTTTGACATCATTAAGGGTCAATGATCATGCAAGAAGTGCAATGTACTTGGCACCCTTTAGTCAATTCTTAAATAATGTTAGGCTCACTTGATTAGGAGGGTGATCGACGCGTGTGAAGGTCATTTTGGATACAATTTACTGTCCACGTTATGGACCTTAGGTCCATCCAAAAGTCATTCAATAGTGGCCCACTTTAATGAATGCATGTGCCATAGTTCCCTTTTGGACAACATACAGTCTGCTTTGGATCGATGTTTGTAGTGTTTAGGGTGGTCTAAAGTATTGAGATTACACAGGTATGACGCCCATTTAGTGGACTACTGTGTACGAAAGGTGGTCTGCTGAAACAAGTAAATACTTTACTGAAAGTGGGCCTCAATTGACCCGAAACTTTCTGTCCCACAACATGGACAACATTGATAGTCTGATATTGCTGCAAATATTGAGGTACTTTTGGTTGTTCATTCAATGTGCACTATCAGAAAATAGGGAAATTCCGATGGTTAAAAACCATTGGCAATGACCTTTCCCGACGGATTTTAGCCGTTGCAAGGTCTGTAAGCAAAAGATGCATTGACATTGCTCACTGACTGATTGAAACTGTTAGCGCTTTCGATTGCTAAAACCGTCGGTATTTCCGACGGTAAGACGGCCAAAACTGTTTGCATTTTCGACGGTTTTTAGCCGTTGGCGATTCTCATAATTTATTAAAAAAAAATTTGAAATATATAATATATCATCCATTGAATTTGGATGATATATTTCTTACTTTTTCTATTGTGTAGACTTACCTTCTCAAATAGGTTGGTTTGTTCGGTGCTTTGGAGAAATGGGTATATCTAGAAATGGATGTGCGTTGATCAACGCATATACCCATTTCTCCAAAGCCTAAAGCCCTGAATGAACTAACCTATTTGAGAAGGTAACTTTACATAATAGAAAAGCACATGCATGGCATACCAAAAACTTATAAAGGCAAAAAGAAGCAAAAACCAACATGGCATAACAAAAACATCTTACATCTCTTTTGGCTTATGAGAAGAACATGAAAGCAGACATAGCTCTCTTCGGTGGATTAGGATCCTTTTTCTTCTTTGGTTTTCTCTTTTTTGAACCATCTTCATCTCCATCCTTGGATTTTCTCTTTGAAGTAGATTGCTCGGTGTAAGACCCAACCTGAATTCTTGCGTGTGCATGTGTGTGTAGGTATGCATTTCATTTCTCATGATCCTGCGGTCTTACCGGTTGAACTCCGATGACCCGTGACCCTTGGCTAATGTTTACGGTCATCCTTGAGTCCGGTCATGTTGACCCGACTTGGATCGCCCCGAGACCTATGCCATCTTGTTTGCATCGTCGTTGTGGTTCCAACGACGCTTCTTGTATGTCTATCCGATATGTAGATCAAAAGTTGTATACATTTCATTATATGACCATTAATCATATGGACCACCATCACCCTTGGCACAGGTTCTAAGGTACACTACCCACACACTATACAAAGATCCATAACAAACACCACCAACCACAAACACCACCAAGAGGCCTAGTCTAACCTATAACTTTGTAAACTCTTCCTTATGGTAATGATGGATTCTCTTACAAAATCATCATGTTCTCTCTCTCTCTCTCTCCCCCTCCTCATTTCTTTCCTCCATAGATAGCAACCTTTCTCCAAAAATTTCCAAATTCTCTAGCTCTCAAAACCCTAAAACCCCTCAAATCTAACCCTTGAAAGCACATCTCAACTATCAAAATCTTATCCTTGCTCCAAGATCTTCATGATATAGAAGTTTGAGAGAAGGATTCTTGTGGGTGACTATCCTTTTTACTGATCTCCTTTCTATTCTTTGATTTCTTCATAGTTGGATCATATGGGACCCACTAATCTATGGTGGGGATTCCATTTGATCCCATGGATGTGGCCCTTTGGCCCATCTTACATGCATGTCATGATACATGATGGGGTTATTCTTCATGGACCCCATCATGATGTATTTAATGATCCACTTCATCTCAAGGTCATCTAGACCTTAAAGGTCATGTTGAGATGACATCCCAACCATCTATAAAAATTATACATCATGCATGTAGTGATTTTATGTTGCATGTACAACCAATGTAGTTATATGGGTATGATTCATTCTTGGGAGGGCCCATTAGTGGAGAGGCCTTAACCCATGGATGGATTGTATTTTTTCTCCATCTTTTCTTTCATGTCTTTATAGTAAATCTGATGTATGCATGGCTCGCCTGACGTGCCATGTAACCAGGTCAACATTGTTACTTGTTGGCATGTTTTGGACAGCCTTTGGGCTTGATTTTATGTATGATTTAGGGGGGGCTTATGTCTGAGAGTTGTGTGACCCATCTAGGTGGAACCCACCTTGAGAAAATGGTGATTTATTTCTCTTTTATTTATCTTTTGGGGTGGTTTGGACAACAACATGTTGCTGTCCAAATCTGTTTGGACAGATTTTTGGGCCACCTTGGAGTTTGATTTCTGGTAATTTGGTGGGAAGAGTGATGTAAATTAATATATGATTCTTATATTTGCATGACCCACCTACAATTATACCAAATTTTAGTCCCAATGGATCCCATTTGGGCATCCAAAAGGGTGGGCCAACATAGTGGATTGCCAAAAAAAAAAAAAATTTCTGCTGTACAGTCCACCAACATAGTTCCCATAAAAATAAAATTTTAAAAATATTTTCTCAAAAGGTGGGATATATTTATAGGTCTCACCTTGTTTTAGGCTTGATGAGGGACCTTGGGGCCAAATTTTAGGAATTTTGGAGGGCCAAAACCCACCCATTTGGATGACCCAAATTCAGGATAGTTACATTTCTAGTAACATTCCACCCTGAATAGGTTGGAATTTCAAAATTTATTAAAATACTTTTGGGTGTCTGAAAATTATAAAAATTTATAAGAAGGTGGATCACCCATGGTGGGATCTATCTACAAAATTTTGGGGCCAATAGACACTTGTACACATCGTAGTGGTGGTTGGACCATCCCACTATAATGTGGTGTCCAGATCAGTCCGATTTTCAAGACATATTGATTTATTTAAATGAGTTAAAATATTTATACATGTCCAAAAATTCTGAAATTTTGTGAGAGTGTGTTCCACCTATGGTGGGACCTACCTAGAAAATTTTAGGACTAACAGACCCCTGTACACACCGTGGTAAGGGCCGGACTGGCCCACCACGTTGGGACATCCATGTCAGTCCGATTTTCTAGACAGATTGTTTTATATAAATTAATTAAAATACTTAGGAATATCCAAAAATTATGAAATTTTGTAGGGGTGTGGCCCACCCATGAAAGTTTCACCTTACAAAATTTTAAACTCAACATACATTTGAATTGACCATGTTGTGGCCTGGAGTGGCCCATTAGGTAAGGATACCCAGGCTGGGGCTTCCAGCCTTAGCTGGCCCTCCAGCCTACCTTGTGGGCCCACCTAGATGTGTTGTATATCCCACCATATTGTAAGAATTTTGTAGGGATAATTCATGTCTTTACACCCTTAATTTTGAGTTTAATTAATGCATCATTAAGGCTCACCTTGGTTGGGCTATATGGTTAGTTATATGTAACTAGATTCTAGACTCCTTGTAAGCCCAAATGGGCTAGGACCCTTTAGTTAGGCCCAATGGATTCTTGGGCTGTATTCTTCATGGTATTCTGTTAGGCTAGTGGACTAGAATGTATGAGTGGTTGGGCCTTTGGTTTCCCACTAAAATAACTAAATTCTTGGGCTAGGTTGTAAGGCCTAACTTGCTTATCTTGAATACGATTCTCACCTATGTGTTGGAGTAATGGGTTGCCCACTATGCCCACCACAATATATGGACTTGGTAGCCCCTATGTTTGGGCCCTAACCTTTCTTATGGACCTATATTATTGCATGTAGATCTGACTGTATATTGCCGGCCCTATTGGACCTATGAATAATGTGTAGCCTTGGCCCACTTCATCGAGGCCCAACATGTGATGCATCTATATGAATATAGCTGCCCATCTCTTTCTTATGGTGATGCTCGGGCCACGGTCCTTAGACCTAGGCAGATTATTATTAGGCCGCCTTCATGGGACAACGGTGGTTAAATGTTCACCTTGATATGCCCCTCTAGGCCCTTGTTAGGCCCATTCTTGCTTCTGTGGGTGGTTAAAGGTCCACCATAGACCATTGCTAGGCCCATTCTTATTATTTAAGCTCATGCCATTATCTATCTAGTCTTGCGGGCTATCCCAAGCTATTGGGCCCCCACTCGAGGTTGTATTTCTTTTGAGAAACTATCTAAGTACCTAGACCCTACTGGTTAGGAGGGGAGAACGTCTTCACCGCATTGACATTTTTATTCATCTTTATGGCCCACTCCCATACGCATCATATGTATGCTTGATTGAGATATGATTGGTCATGGTTATGCCATTGGGCAAGATATTGTGAGGTATGAAGGTTTTCCCTCTTGAGCACGTTGGATGATGCATAGCTGTTTATGTGATTCATGCATCTGACATTGCATAGTATGATCGACATTTGTCCTCGCTTCATCAGGGCCTTGCCTCTTTAGGGATATTCATGAATGACTGGACGTGTGGACACCAAAAATGATGTTTAAGCATACCGGGTGCATAGGATGCCCATGGGTAAAATTTCTAAAACTTTTATGGTACCAAAGATTAGCTCCCACACCGTGATTGGGTGGAAACATGAGCGCACGAGGGCCTTACATCTGTAGGTCGCGACTCCCACTGTCGTGTAGTCGGTTGGATAGAGATGCTGCCTTATCCGCTTGTGAGAGAGGGCATTATTAGGCTGAGTCTGACCAGCTCATGAAATGGGTCCGCTACTTAACTGTGCAGGTCTGTAGAGCGGCAGTCATTCAACAGTGTAATGGACCCCAGTGATTTTCTTATTACTGAAAATGTATTTGATATGTGGTTTGGATATGAGCACTAACATTACTTGAATTGTATTAGCATTGGCTGTGTAAGCCCCTTCATGCATTGCCTTGGTATGACATCCAGTACTCATTGCATGGTACCATGATAAACCTTGGTAAGACTAGTGATATTCTCATTGAGCATATTTCTCTCCTTATATCTCCTACTATTCTTCTGTGCATCATTGTCACACACTTACACCACCCTCTAAGTTTCTATAAGCTTATGCACAATTAATGTGTACGGGAGACTCTAAGTAGGCGTCATAGTAGCAGAGTGTGGAGTAGAGTTGAGCATTGAGGACCTTAGCACCCTCTAAGCTTCTATAAGCTTATGTATGTCCTTTTGGACTTGATGCAAACATGTAAAAGTTTAAATTCTTAGTAGATTTTGTGATGTGTGCCCTTTGTTATTCTCAGATGTACTTGCTATAATCATAAGTATGCTCGTATTGAAATGATTATACTGTTATGGAAATCCTCATTATAGGATCCTAGGATCGGAACCTGTCTCCGGAGTCAAGAATGGGGTACTACGGAGGCTGTTGCGGCCAAAACCAGCCATCGAGTTCCTTGTGAGTCCGGTTACCGAGTCTGGGGCGTGATACTTAGGAGTAACTACTTTCATTTACAAGAGCCTGAAAGTACTTTGAGTCATATCTACAATTCATTTCTCCTCCTGAGGAGCAAGCACCATAATAGGTAAGAAAAAGCTGACGCTTTTGTAACTGTGAACACATTCAATTAGAAATTTCAAAAAAAATAAAAAAAAACTGCAAAAATTAAAAGAATCATGGGAAGATCATACAAATTATAAAAAATCTAATAAGAAATTAGTGTTGTAGCATTGGAAATATATTAATTGCAAATCAATAAATTAAGATGATACTTAAAGGTTCTAAATCACATAAAATATTTCAAAAATGGCAATATTAAAAAAAACATGACTTCCCCCAGCTAATACGACCAACAAATATCTTACAGGCCAGAATATCAACTTCTGCATTTTCTTAGAAAAAATGTGCATAGAAAAAATTGAAGAGCATGTAAAAAATAAAATAAAATAAGAAATGCATAAGAAAAAATGGTTACCCATGACATTCTTAAAGAATAAAGAGAAACTATTTACCACAACAGAAGAAACCCATGCTCAATGTCAGTAAGTCTAGGGATCTTTCAAAACAGGTTTGTATTGTCCTGGAATATGGGTTTTCGATCAATTTGGCTGGAACTTAGTATGTACAATTTTATCTAGTCTAAGATGAAAAAGAATGCTCCAAATGACAGATGAATCATTTTTAGAGCCCAGTGTAGATAATGTATAGCAAAGCACCCTCAATCCCTTAATCCAAAAGCCATGGTTTGAAGGTATTGGCTAAATCTTTGACCTCGCACATACGCTGTATCTAAAAATGATCCACCACACTTAAAGCCACAATTTTGATGAACCTGCATAGCTCATGATCATACTACATCCAAATCACCTGCTGTAGATTGACTTTGGTCAGCTAATGTAGATCTTGTCTAACAAATCACCTCAATCCATTGAGCTAAAATCCATTTATATATAATCTTAGTACAAAGAGTATAGAAGTTATAGAAGCTAACTATCCTTTATTAGGATTAATCTAAGAGCAGTTCTATACTTGCATTAGTTCCTATAAAAGACTCCAAAAATATTAACATGGCAAACCTTCTTCAAGTGAAACATGTGTATAATATATGGAAAAATTGTCGGGCTATCCTTGTCAAATCTCAGTCAAAAGCATGTGTGAAATAGCGGTGAAGACTGCTTGAAGTTGAAGTAGGAATATGCTAATATGTCCTAGAGGGGGGTGAACAGGATTTTTTTAAGTTTTTACAATGTATTTAAAGATCCTATTATATTAATCATATGAATATGCAATCATCAGGATTACTCAAATGTAACTCTACTGGCTTCCAAGCTTGGTAAAGGATCCAATCACAAACCATTCATGAATCAACAAAATACAACATAGTTTATGATATATATGACTGTGTATGTGTGTGAGGTCTGATCTCAGATATAATGATGTCAAGACATTGAAATAAATCACATGCACAAAAGGATAGCAATTACAAACACAGTCATTTTTATAATGGTTCAACTACTTGTCTACTCCACTCTTGGTAACCGCACTCAACCCTTAAGTGTACCGAATTTCACTAAAGAGGTTTCACATGGTTGACCTATAACCTAAGGTTTTAAATCAGGTTTACCTTTAACCTTTACAACCTATATTGAGGCTGACTATTTATGCTCTCATGAGCAAGGGTCAACACAATGCACCCACTTTTAGGCACACTGGCCAAGGATCTTCCATAAGACCCCAACATAGGTTTTTACACGGTTCACCTCAAACCCAAGCTTTTGACTGGTTCACCCTCAACCAGATGTTTATGCTCTCCACAGAGCAAGGGTCCATACAACGCACCCATTACGTACACTCCCACTGGAGGCCTCCTTGAGGACTTCAAAGGGTGAGAAACACCTTAGACCCAATCCTACAAAGGAATGATCAAAAGGGTCCTCTGGACTCTAGATACTTACAGATAAGTTGATGAGTCTCATTCAGCATAGTGGTGAAGATCTCCTCCTTGTTGACGAAGAGTCTTCTGCTCCCTTGATTCGCAACACAAATGATGTACCAATATAAGGCAACGGGTTGGGTCAAGGTTATGATGAAATCCTACTCTTTAAATGTTTTCCTATTAGGAAGATAGAGTGATTCCAATCATCTATGCATTCAACGCATCCCAACTTTAATGATTTCCATTAAGGTAGTAGTTGAAGGATCCTTGAATGCAGAAGTTCATTCCCCAATCCGCTCTATTCAATATCAATGATGAGGGTGGATTGGAGGATGAACTCCCATGAGAGAAAGGGCTTAGGGTATATGATCTAAGGTTAAACACTCAAAAGCACTCTCTTCTTTCTTTACCAGCAACAACAGACAAGTTCTCTTTATATAGGCAAAAGGTTCCAACGGATATAAACAGTCACATTTATGACAGAGTTTGATATCATCGAGCGAGTTTGATATCATCGAACGTATACTTTCGATTGTATCGATGGTCCGCTCGATAACACAAACTCAATGTTATATGCTATCGAAGACATTTTGCCAGCTGGTCGAGGGAATTGAGACTCGTGTCGATGCCATTGGATTTCAAACTCCGATATTATTGACACAAAGATCGAGTCCTCGACATTTGAAAAATGAGAAATACTTGCATGAAAATTTTCAAGTCATTAGATATGATCGGGGGATACTCGATATCATCGGAATTTGAATACCGATGATATCGAAGGTCATGTCGATGCCATCGATAAATCCAAGGATTTAATCATTGAGCTTGCTGGACAGTTATGTCTATTTTTGATGCAATCAATCCGGCCTCGATACCATTGATATTAGAATATCGATTCTATTGAGTGACCCTCGAACAGAGTTGAAAAACCACTTGAAAAATGTTGCTAGAAGACTTCGTGCCTATGCCTGATATCATCGAGAGACTTCTGATATCATCGAGATTTGAACACCGATGATATCGAGGGAAACTCCGATATATCAAAGTATAAATGACTTTCTTAAGTAAAAACAGGGGCGCTAGATATCTGACTGTCGATATTATCAAGCCACATTCGATGGGCGCGAGATTCAAATATTGATGATATCGATACGTTTGTCGATACATCGATAAATCCGTCCAGATATGTATGTGGTTGTTGGACATATTTTGCCCTCATTCGATTTTATTGATTGAGCTTCCGAGAGCATTGATAGCGCAGGTCGATCATATCGAGATATGTTTCGATAGAATCGACAAAGTAAGAAAACTTAGGGATTTTCTGATTTTTTAAAAAAGTTTTCTCACATAAAACTCTAATATGTTCTAACTTGTTTTAAGGGTTTTATTCACCTGGTGTTTTGGGATAAGAGATGTGAGGCTTAGATTTACCTATGGAAAACTTTCACACATCCGGTTGAGACAAACGCTTGAATTGATCTTCCTGTGAGGCTCTGTAGTCCGGCTGACTCAACACACATGCTAATTGACAAATCGGGGCACTAGCAAGGACACTTTTAATGTGTAGCTGAGCTGTGATGAACTGTCGAGCATCTTGGAAGACCCAAAATAAGTGGAATAAAAAGGTAAAACTAAAAAGAGTGATCATAAGGAAAGCATGATGCACATTGATTTTCAGTTTCGAATCTGAGTTTATTAGTAGAAAGAAAAGGAAAGATCAAAAAGAAAAGAAAAAGCATCCAATGAAATGAGTAGTACCTGCAACATGATCCTTGCAAGCAACAAGTACGTCAAGTGTTGCTCTAAACACACGTTCTAGTGCTTCTCCGGGTAACTGGTCCGCAGGAAGTGCAAGAAGTGAAGTCAATCCCAACAAGCAAACTTTCTTATCATGTTCCCTGCAATCACCATAGGACTATTAAAGCCACAATAAAAGTTTTACAACATGAGGAGGAAAACAATCTGAGAAGCAGAAGTCACCTTCTAAAATTAGCATGCAAACCACTTTTTTTTTTAAAACCAATTGTAGCATCTGAAACCAGAGATTAAAAACTTCTGCTGCCACCCCAAGCTTTTGCAATATGTCAAGTGTCATTGTTGCATTGCAATGGAGAGCATCAGCAATCTGCAATAAGTTTGAAAGACTTATAACTTAGTGTGCCTTGTTCATCTACAATTTCGTAACAGTAAAATGCAATCTATGAACATAATAATAAATGCAAGTGGTCTTTCAACTCTATGGAGTCCATCTTCAATCAATGCCACATCCAATACCAGTAACATTGAGGGCGATTAGGAAAACATACTTCAACATGCTACTAAGAACAATAACCCAAAAAAGATTAACGAGAAATGCTCCAGTGCTTTCAAAGCACTATAAGTTATACTACTCCTAGTTGCACGGGACACTTGGACTATCCAATCCATCAATGTAGAATGATCACTAGGTCTAGTGCACATTTCATGAGCAATTAACCATGCAAGCATCCTTAAATGTGTTTTGGACTTGACAAACCGTTGAGATCAAACAATTGGACTAACTGAACTGATGCAACTAGGAGCACTATAACTTTACAATGCTCTGGGAGCACTGAAGCATTTCTGACTAAATATTCTTGAGATAAAAATAAGGACTGAATACCTTGATCTCCATGTAGCCACTAAGACCTTCAGAGACTTGTACGCATCATTGATAGAGGTGACTCCCATATTCATTAATCTGGAATTTAGCATATCCAAATTGCCTATGGTGTCGACTTGTGATCACTTAGAGGTTTCCTTTATAAAAAATTATTGTCTATACAAAAAAATATATTATTTGATCAAACAAATTCCACCAACTAGTTATCGTACAGATTTCGTGAGGAATGCAGAAATATCTACAGATTGAAAAATTTCAACCCTTTAATCAGTAGCCTACAAACTGACAGTTAATAAAATGATAGTGGTCCAACAAAGCAGGCAATGACTTCTGGGGTACTCCCCATACAAGGTGGGGCCCATCAGACCAAAGGTCTGGATCTGTGGACAGATTCAGAGCATCCACGCCATAATTCCTCACATTTGGGACTTGAAAATTAATGTCTTTAGAGGCATGATTTATTTGTTCCCAAAAAATCCATAGACATCTATCCTATATAAACAATAAAGAGCAGAGTTCAGACTCTGACCTAAGACATCCGTGGCCTTGAATGTGGATCACGCCGTATGCACAAGGATGCAGCATGAAGCATGCAATAGACCTCATGTTCTGAATACCGGTTCCCCAAACTTGGGTCCACCAATTCATTGATCGCGTATTCTTGCAGTAAGGGGCGTGCCTGAAACGTGGTTGTAGGAAAGCATTTGGGACTTGAAAATTAATATCTTTTCGGTTTGTAATCATCCATTTGTAGGAAAGCAATTATAGATGGCGAGGATCTTCTCCCAGAGGTGGTTTCGACAGCATTTACCCAATCAACAATGGGGCGCAACAAAAGCTAAGACTCATATGCACAGAATGTTGGCTCAAACTAAAACTGCCAGTTCAGGCCGAGGCATTGGACATTTCCCAAGAAAAGAATGGATACAGGACTCACCTTCATCAAATCCACAATTCCAGCCATTGGATCCTTTTCTTTATCCATATTTGGCTTCAGCTGCAAAATAATAAAACAAACCTTATAACCATTTCCGAGACAACCACACAAGTTGGCATGTGTAGAGCTGTTCAAAGATGATAATCTGTACCCTAGTACCCATGTGGACATATACATTCTCCTATAATTCACGAAACAATATCAATTTCGGTTTTCATCATCCAAAGACAGGCTGACTCCTTGGATAGCAGTAATGTGGATTGCCATATAATAATAACAATGCCTTTTTTTTACCATGCCATGCATATGTTCTTTGAACAGTCAGCAACTGCAATATTTGGTAGAATTTCATCTCTTGTCATGATTCCCAAGGCAAAGCTACAGCATTTTGTTTCCAGATCAGGGCATTGTTCATTCCCAGAGATAAGAACAGTTCCCATTCTTGACAGTGTACCCTGCCCGTTGTGAGGGTTGTCCACGCTGTTCAGATTGGACAGTAGGCGCCACCTTGTGTACTGCAAATCCATGCTGTCCAAGGTGGACAGTCAGCCCCACTGCAATGTGTGTGTGGCCTGTTCAGCAAATTGTTCAGCCCCATGAATATGTGGAATTTATGACGTGCTTGTGAACACAACACACAAGCATGTCATGGAATTGGGGCTCCATTTTCGCCAATTAAAACAGTGGCTGACTTCTCCTAATTCTTGTTCATAGTAAATACAATAAAAAAGAGGAAATGAAAAATTGGCATTACAATCAATTCCTTGAACGTCATGGAATTTAATATCAATAGACATTGGCTTGAAAACAGTTTCCACCTTCTCGTGCTCCACACACTCCAAGGACACGTTCATCTTAAAGGAAAACAAATAATGAAAAATAAAAATCAACTTTTATGTTTAATTTCTATCAACCACAAACACTAAAGACACATGAGAATATGTTTCCAACTGTCTTTAAAAATTGAAGTACAACATTTATGAAAATAAGATTTAAGAAGAAAAAAAAAACCCATGCTTGTATGTACAATTAAGCTAATGGTGTTCCCTAATGATGTAATGAAGAAGTAAGCCTCAAACTGGAACCATATTCCTTTTCAATCTGACTTGAAAGTGACATGGTTGCAACTGGAAGCCAAGTCCTTGAATATGCTTGCCAAGTCCTATTGCTTATTTCCACTTTAGTATACTTTTAATTGCAACTAAATTTGATATCATCCATACACACCCAGTTCGAAGTAGGTGGGGCTCCTACTAGTGCAACTCAGCTCATACCTATTTAATAAATACAACCAGAAAACAAAAAATAAATAAATACACCAACAACTTTCTGAGTATAGTATTCTTAGTAGTAACAGAAATTTGTGAGATTCAACATGGAGCTGAGTTAAGAAATCTGACAAATTTCAAGGACCAGAAACAGCGATTGTAGCCCCAAGCAGAGGAATTGCCAAGTTCTTCATTTTGCATACTTTATATCAAAAAATAAAATAAAATTCGAGGCGTCAGTCAACCTCCACAGCATGGTTGTAGATTGAACGCATGGGTCAAAATGCGCGGGTCACCACTTTTCTGCTTCTCCTAAATCAAATTTTCACTTGGTACAATTTGGAATGTACAAAATATCGGGAAGTAGATTACTGAATCAAAATTTCATGTAAAAGCTTTCGGCCAACCCCTGATTCTCGAGTTTTTCAAATCTACCCTATGATTAGAATCTAGGAATCAGGTCACAATGTGCATGATGAAAATAAGTTAGAAAAGGATGAAGTCTGGTTTGGCTGAACACGCTCTGCTAACATCACAAGCTCCATACAGATGTATTGTGGATACAACATCTACAAATGCATGCATACACGATCCGGACAACTCAGCTGGTGAGCCTCATCATGGATGAGCCATAATCCGAATAACTTCATTGGTCACATGATCCTAACCATTAGTTTAAGTTTCCGGGAAAATGGTGACTGCTAAAGAAGTTGATCAAGGATTCAATTCAAGTAACAAAAATGCTCAATTTGAGCAGTTTAGATCATCATAGGCAAGATCTTTGGCTCTGTCCAATCCATGTTAAGCAGGACAGTGGCCGCTCCTGATATCATGCACGTGGGCTACATGTCCCCATGAAATCGGTGTTAGATTGTGCATACGAGGTCAACATCCCTAGTTAACATGTATTAGGAGGCAGATTGCCTACTGAGTAAACTCTCTGGTCGCAGCGGTAAGCTCTTTACACTCATCTAAATTACTATCCACATGATTAATTCTGGCAGATAGCTGTTTCCTAGCATCCTGTAATCAAAAGATATGGTTTCCATAAGAGGTTTAATGTATTAGTTCAACATCCCTAGTTAATCAACATCCTAGTTAACATGTATTAGGAGGCAGATTGCCTGCTGAGTAAACTCACGGGTTGCAGCAGTAAGCTCTTTACACTCATCTAAATTACTATCCACATGATTAATTCTGGCAGATAGCTGTTTCCTAGCATCCTGTAATCAAAAGATATGGTTTCCATAAGAGGTTTAATGTATTAGTTCAATACAGGGAAATATCTAAGAACTACTAAAGCAGCAAATAAGACTATCTCGTGTGGCTCTGGGTAGGTTATGATATCAATAAAGTAGTCTTAAAGCCAAGCAAATTCTCCATTTAGAATACAAGCCCGGTTTTATTAAAAAAGATGCATGTCTATTGAAATGGGTGTTGCTATCTGCTCCAATACCAAATTAGTGGTTTAACTGAATGACTAAATAACATAGAAAGACCTTTTGCTTCGTCTCAGGTAGATGGGTCTTATCAATTGGAAGATATCCTATATGGCGAATACACATTCCAGTTGACCAAGCTAAATTCTAATTACTTTGGTATAAAGCCATAGGTGCAGGAGATGGCCATTTCTGCCACGCTGAGACACAAGCCAAGAGTCTCCTCTTCAGTCTATCCATATGCAAATTGCCTAAGAAGTTCTCCTTTGCAGATCAAATTGCCTGAGCAGACAATCTGAATCACTAGAGAAGGGTTGAAAAGGCAAAGCAGAATAGTGCATTCACAAACAAGGCTGGCAAGCAGAATTTTTTTTTTTTTTTTCTATTACATAACTTTTTAACTGATTAACAGATGACCACCGTGCAAAAACAAAAACAAAAACAAAAACAAAAAGGAAAAAAGAGGGGGAAGTGCTATCATGCAAACTCTTATGAACGTATATCTGCACACAGTTATTTGTATGCCTTATAACTATAAGAGAGTTCAATCAATGTTTCTAAAGAAGAAAAATGAAATGCCGAGGGCCAATTTATTAATGCTTAGAAAAGAAAGTGGATAAGAAGCTCTGAAGTTAGTTAATATGCTAGGGGCCATTTCTATGGATACTTAATGGTGGATCTTTCTTCTGTATAGCCAGGTGGGCTTTTTGAACAAAATTTTGTTATCAATAAAAAAGAAAGCACTAAAGGATAAAATGGGAAACTTGCCGATATAGATGAATGAACTTGCTTGGGTTGCTTAGCTACAGTTGTGCAAGCATCAGATAAGCTACGTCGTGTTGCAAACATCAAATCAGAAAGCTTCCAACCCTGAAATGGTTCAGATCGTCCACAAGAATTGGAAGAAAAAGAAACAGAACCGCTAAGAAAAAGAGAAACAATTATGAAGATAAACAAACATGAAAAAATAAATAACTGCAAACGAGAACACAATCTAATCTCAAAACTAAAATTAAATAACTGAAGAAAAAACGGAGGCAACTTGATCCTCGTAAAATTGTATAGGTTTTTGGAATAAAGACTTACATTTGCAATTCTAGAAAAATTCTTATATCATTTTGCTCAAAATGTTCTGGCTATCTGTGGCAGAAGTTAACACCCTTTATCCTTTAATGTTTTATTATCCATTGCCTGGAAATAACGGGGAATGCTAAAGTCCCCACCTTCATGGGGAGGTTAGCAACGTCCCTACAGCTTTTAAATGACACATGTAACAACGAATCGCCAATTTGAACCGTCCATTCATTCATACAACTAGGAGCAAGCCATGGTACAAAAATCACACTGGTCGGATGATCTTGAACATTGGATCATTAGAAAGGGAAAAGGTCAGTCAAGGTTGAGCCCAGAAACAAATAGGTCCAATCATTGTTTAGAAATATCTATTGAATAGAGAGTTTTAAAACAAGTAATCTCTTGAGGTCTCACCATTATGGATTACTTGATGTTAATGATATAACACTTCTGAACATTAGTTCACATGTCACTTTCACACAGCACACAAGGTTGTACAAAATTGTAAGCCCCACAACAACCGAGGGCAGTCTTTACGTGGTGTGTAAGATCAACATTATAACAAGTGCCTTGCTATAGGGATGCATGGTAATGACTTGCAAATGATATTGCTATCACAATTCATATCGATTATCCAGCATGGACACAACCCAAATTTTTCTTCACTCAATTTTGCCTTGAAAATTGTGCCCAGCTGTAAAGAGTGATGATAAATGAAGTACATCCTTTCTTTTCTGTTACGAGAAATCAACTGATTTGTGAGGTGTGATTATGTGGAGTTAGGAGTATCACGGTGAACTCCAATGGTTCAGAGCTGGCAAGTTTATGGATAATTTTATAGGTGTGTGCATAATAGGTATTGACCAGCAATGACTTCTATTACAGCAGCAAGTAGTCAATATTTTGAATCTACAGATCTGAAATACAATAGGCTCTATAAACTCAGGGTACTCTCATTCCTTCACTTAAAATTTTTGTGATTTTATGGCACAATACAACTCTCCGACATTAATAAATACATTACCTTCCATCATATATATCCATATCCAACAACAACGACGCCGACAACTGGCACGCCATAAGTCATAGCACCTACACACACAAAGAACATATATTAACGAAATGCTTGAAGACGTTATAGCATTCCCTACAAACAATCAATGCCTGAATGGACTAAATTTGTTGGGAAGAAGAGAAATCATAAATAGTGCTTGGACCAATTTCATCCAAGGTTCAAAATGTCAGTTCTGGTCGTGTTTCAACAAGACCAAAAGCTGTCATATCAATTGGTGTCGGTCCATATTGGTGTCCATTTCAGGCAAATCAGTGAATTTGAATAATAAATAAATAAATCAATGATGAAATGCATATTTTAATATTTATTAGAAACGCGTGTAAAAAAAAAAAAAACAACTGTCATGAACATCATCTACAGACGTTTGTGGCCGTTCATTAGGTCCGCAATGATTGAACTTATCCTATGGTTTTGATCGAGTTGGTTAGCATAGTTACTTGTCTCTAGGACACGGACCAAGACGACTAGGGTCTTCTTATGAGGCCCGCATCTAGTATCCGTTCTGTTCCATCATGTCCCGCGGTCCTACCGGTTAAATTCTGGTGACCTGCGATCATCCTTATATTCTGTCCTGTAAACCCAACCCGATCCAACCTGAAACTTGTGCCATAGCGACCGCATCGCCACCGTGGTTCCAACGCCATGACTCGTGCAACAATTTGACTGGTAGATCAAAAGATATACCATTTGCAATATTTGACTCTTGATTTGATGTGGGATCCACTTTAGTGGGGTGTGCATGTATCCCAAGGTGGCATAACCCACCCTAGAATTTCATCATTTCCTAGCCTAACTTACAAGCTACCACCCTACTAACCTATATCCCCTTATAGCTAGCTATTATGAATTTGCCTAATCTAGGCAAGTATTAGTCTCTTTCCTAGAGAAGTCATAATGACTCTCTCTATCCAAGACCCCATTTCTCTAGAGAGAATTCAACTTTTCTCCCCTTTTCTCTAGAAACTCATCATAGCAACCCCTACACCTCTCCTTCTCTTTTCTCTCTCCCTCATTTTCTCAATTTCCTCTCCCCTTGCAAGAGACCAACGTCCCACCATTCTCCCCATTTTTCAACAACATCTCACTTTAATCCCCCACCATCTAACCCTTAAGATCAGATCTCCAACATAGATTTGTTTCGACAAGAAACGAAATGCATTTGATATGGGAAAATTTCTTATTTAACATTGATAAAGATAGAACAAAGGGAACATTCATTAACTTCATTTATTTTGAGTTCATTACATCCTCTTGATCCTCTGATTCCAAGATAGAATCTCTTAACAAATACAAGAATACATGAAGTCAAATGTAATCAAAGATGTAAATTTCGACAACATTCTGACGCGTTTTTATCAAATCTCCAAGGGAGACGAGTTATGCTGGTTTCCCCCTACTGGGATCCCTTAGAAATATCCGAAATGACATGATCATCTGTCAAAAATTTCAGCATGGTGGCTGCCCTCAAAGATGACCAGTGCAACTCATACAAGAGTTGCACGGCTTGTGAGTTGCGCGGACTCCTCTTCTCTCTGCCTTCAATACCTGCTAGAGAGACTGATCTCCTAAACATCTAATCCCCTGAATGAAGGGGTGAGTGAGTATTTATAGACATTCGCACGTGTAAGCCCTTGATTCTTGTGCCATGGGCCCTTCCTCGCGTCATTAATTCCTTTGGCAAAACTTGCACATCTCAGCACAACTAGGGCAAGTTGCGCGGACTTGCACAACTATGTTCCACGCAACTTTATCTAGCGCAACTCGGACGAGTTGTGCGGACCTACGCTACTTATGTTCCACGCAACTTTATCCTAGCACAACTCGAGCGAGTTGCGCGGACTTGCACTACTTATGTTCCGCACAACTCAGGTCCTGCGCAACTTGTTTTATCTCTCTCTCTCTCTCTCTCTCTCTCTCTCTTTCATGCCTCTCTCTTTCCTTGATCATTTTTGGTGTCCTAACAGATGCCCCCTTGATCCAAAATTTGATTTTTTCTGAATCAATTTGAAGGATCAAACTCTGCCATGAAGAATTTAATTTGCACATCCCCGCGCAACTCGCGCAACTTTCTTGCCTGTGCAACTCTTCGCGGTACCTTGAGCCTATAAATACTAGTCTATTCAACTGTTCATCACTCCAAATTTCCATCTTTGAACCAAACTCTCTTTGTGCGTAGACTATCTGTGCTACTGTCATGCGTAACTCGGTCGTGCAACTTATTCACCCTTGGTGCGATAAATCTTTGTCTCAAAACTCTTCTAAAATCTCTTTAAATCTTCTCTTCCTTATCACCATGAATCCTTCAAAGGCTTCAACCTTAAGAAAAGGGAATCCTTTGATTTCCTTCGTACACGAACAATTCCCTTATCATATTTAGACATGTGTGGAGATTAATGAAAAACTACTAGAATTTCACCACCCCTATTTGGATAAAATTATCTCTTATCCCATGAATCTTTGACGGCATTGGTCGATCCCTCATAGCAAACCTTCTACCCACCAAAGCCGCCTTGTCTTCATAGATAATTGGATCGTGAGAGAACCCTGAATCCTAGAAGGTCGGATAGAAGGAAAGGATTCGCATTAGAAAGCTGGAATGATATACAAAATGCAATTTCTACAACCTTACCATGATTCTCATCGACCTTTTCCAACTCATTTCTTCGAGACTGCTCGTTAACATTTCCTTATCAATCATGCCCCCTAGAGGACAGATGATTTCATAGTCAAGGGTCTCCTGTCTCCTCACGATTTCTATAGCGCCTGGGTCCGTGCTGTTGCTTGAAAACATGCAGTCATTTTGGAACGAGTTAATTTTATGATGCTATCATATCCACATCAAAACATTTTTATGGAAACACAACTATCTTCAGAGGCTTTCTTAACTTTTGGTCCCCATAACTAACTCATTCCATCTTCCTCTAGGTGAGATGAGTATCACTTTATGGGATCTTTGTTGCATAACAGGTCTTCCTATCATGGGCGATATCCTTGACATTTATATCCCTCCAAATGAAGAATTGTCTCGTGAAAAAAATAGTAAATCCAAGATTTCAAAAACTACCTTGGATCTTTTCAGTGAATTGGTTAATTTGATCCCATACTCGATCTACAAATAACTGGGTCTAGGTGAATTAAAACCTACCCGGACTACCTTACAACTTGCTGACCGCTTAGTTCAAGTACTGAGAGGGATAATTATGGATGTGTTGGTCCAGGTTGATAAATTCTGCTATCATTAGATTTTATCGTCTTGGATACTCAACCCATCGTGGACATGGGCACTTAAATACCTATCATTCTTGGTCGTTCATTCCTTACCACATCAAATGCAATCATTAATTGCAGGAATAGAGTCATGAGTTTGTCTTTTGTAAATATGACATTGGAATCGAATATCTTTTTCAATATACGCAAACAGTTAGAGGATGATGATGATTCCCACGATATTAACCTGATTAACTCTTTCGTGCAAGATAAAACACTTTTGACCTTATCCTTTGACCCTTTAGAGATGTGCATGGCCCACTCCCATGATTTTGATGGTGATATGATTAGGGAGATAGGTGTCATGCTTGATACTGTGCCGGTACCTGAAGTTAATCGGTGGAGGCCACAATTTGAAGAATTGTCCCAAACTGATGTAGTGCCTCTACCGTCTAACCTTAAGGCACCGAAGCTTAACCTAAAATTTTTGCCCTCTGATTTGAAATATATCTATTTAGGTTAAGATGAGACATACCTGGTGGTGATTTCTTCCCACCTTGAGCAAGAACAAAAGAGTATGCTTATCCCTTGGATTAGTAGTGCACTTTGAACCGGTGGAATCGTGTAACCAGACTGGAACCGTTGGATCGGTCTGGTTTGGTCCGGTTCTAGGGTGCTAACGGTCCAGTTCAGGTTCTAAAATTTCAAGAACCATTGATTACAGATCGGTTCTGGTTTAGGGCCCTGTAGAATTGAACCGAACCGTGAATTGAACCATAGATCCGAACCATGACACAAACTGTGGATCCAAACCATCGATCCGAGCTTTATATGTTGCTTTTGGACCCACCAGGATTGTGATGACGGATTTAAAAAATTTCATGTGATTAGACCAGTACTTTCACATGTTAGTTTTAGACCATTACCTATATTTTATTCTCAACTATCTAATTCCAAGGCAAATTATCATACAACTAGGATTCACCTATATAGGAACACTTTGCACAATTGCCCATCCATGACAGTATGCACCATTCAGCCATGTGGGCCCCATCTAGTTAATGTTGTTGTATTAGTATAGTGAACTAAGTAAAATAGAACAAATGTGTTGAGGAATTTTAAAGGTCCTTATGCATCTACATTGTACAAATGGTATCCCTTTGTCTATGACCCAATCGTTCATTTCATTTGACTTGGTTTTTTTTTTTTTTTTTAAGGAGTCACCTATTCACTATTGGTACCCTCAGATCAACGGATAAAATCTCTGATCCTGGGTCCCAATCACATTTGAATGCATCAAGACCTTAATAGTATTGTTAAAAAAGTGCAATTAGGCTGGTGTTTAAAAAGCCCAGAACCGTAGAATTGAACCAGTTTGCACGGTCTGGTTCCAATTAGGTTCTAGGGTGCTAATGGTTCAGTTTTGGTTCTAAAAATCCTAGAACAGTAGGGAACAGTTCGGTTCTGGTTTCACCTCAAAACTGGACCGAACCGAACCGTGTGCACCCCTACCTTGGATGGTTAATTGCAGACCTCAAGGGAATTGACCCTTTGATTTGTACTCACCACATTTATCTGGAGGACAATGCGAAGACCTCCCAACAACCACAATGTAGATTAAATCCAAACATAAAGGAAGTGGTTAAGGCCGAGGTACTTAAACTATTAGATGTGGGTATCATATACCCAATATCCGATAGTCAATGGGTGAGTCTAAATCAGGTAGTTCCTAAGAATTCCAGAATCACCATCGTAAGCAATGTTGACAATGAACTTGTGCCAACTAGAGTCATTACTGGTTGGAGAATGTGCATTGACTACAGGAAGTTGAATACTGTCACGAGGAAGGACCGCCTTTCTTTGCCCTTCATCAATCAAATTTTAGAAAGGCTAGCTGGTCATTTCTATTACTGTTTCCTTAACAGATATTCGAGCTACAATCAGATCAAGATAGCCCTTGAAGACCAAGAAAAGACCACGTTCACATGTCCTTTTGGCACCTTTGCTTATCGAAGGATGCCATTTGGACTATGTAATGCCTCCGCCACCTTTTAGCGATGTATATTAAGTATTTTTTCTGATATAGTGGGGCAATATCTAGATGTCTTCATGGACGATTTCTCAGTTTTTGGTCCATCCTTCAGCGAATGCTTGGAAATTCAAAAAAATGTGCTAAAGTGATGTGAGGAAAATAATTTGGTACTAAATTGGGAGAAGCATCGTTTAATGGTTCGTAAGGGAATTGTCCTTGGATATATCATCTCGTCCAAAGGAATTGGCTAAGATTGATCTTATCTCTAACTTACCTCTACCTAAGAACATACGAGACGTACGATCCTTCTTAGGACAAGCCAAATTTTACAGAAGATTCATAAAAGACTTTAGTCTCCTCTCTCATCCTTTATTCAATCTTTTTTAAAAGGATGTGTTATAAGAGTGGACTGAGTAATGCCAGGAAGCTTTTTCTATGCTTAAAGGTATGCTAACCACCACACTTATCATACAGTCACCCGATTAGAGCATCCCTTTTAAACTTATGTGCGATGCGTCTGATTATGCTCTTAGGAAAGTATTGGGTCAGAGATAAGATAAGAAGCCCTATGATATACATTATGCAAGTAGAACCTTAAATCTTACCCAAGTGAATTACTCTACTATGGAGAAGGAACTCTTAGCCGTAGTATTTGCTTTGGAAAAATTTAGGTCCTACTTGATCAAATCCAAGATTATCATTTGCACTATTCATACGACACTCAAGTACCTCTTTCTAAGAATGATACTAAGCCTCACTTGATAAGATGGATCTCCCTACTCTAAGAATTTGATTTAGAAATAAAGGATAAAAAAGGGAGTGAAAAACGTAGTGAATGACCATCTTTCCTGCCTTGATCTCTTTGATTCCCTTGAGACGACACATATAAATGACATGTTCCCTAATGAACAATTGTTTAAAGTCTCCCATTCACTTTGGTTTGTGGATATTACTAACTATCTTGCTACAAGTTTCATACTAACACATTGGACTGCGCAAGATAAGAAAAAATTCTTCGCTAAGGTATGCAAATTTTTCTGGGATGATCCATATTTGTTTAAATATTGCCCAGACTAAATCATAAGGAGATGTGTGCCAGAAAATGAACACCAAAGTGTCATCTTCTTCTATCATTCTCAGGCCTAGGTGGTGCTTTTCTGCCAAAAATACTATGACCAAAATTCTACAGTGTAGCTTTTATTGGCCCACTATGTTCAAGGACACTCATGAGTTTTGCAAAGCTTATGAGCGTTGTCAGAAATTAGGAGTATTATAATGCCCTGAAAATTAGGGTTCGAGCATAGACTCAACTCCCGAGTTCCAACGCATCAGTTATGCAACATAGATAATAATGATTAAATGTTGTCTGTATTAGTGCCTTAAACATGAATGAGATTATACCAAAACAACATATCATACTCCAAAGACAATTTAAGTTACGCAAGCGGAAGTCTGTGATATGTATATAAACTATATGAAAGTGATAACAAGCCCTTAGAGTATGATTGTCACTAGGTTAAATAATTACAAGTTTAGTTCTAAAATGTACAAAATAATAAAGTGTAATGTTCTCGATCCAAAACTCTATAGCCCCACCCGCGCAACTCTAGGTCTACATAGACCCGCCAGAGAGTTGTATATTCGAGAACTCCTCCTCGTCATCGAAATAGTCTGGCTCTGCCTCATAAGCATCGCCATCACTTGCAGCTAAGACGGAGTCTGGTTGGTCTTTAAAACCCCATCCCAGAATGTGGGAGTGAGTGATCAACTCAATGGAGCTATAAGGCAAAGGTTAACATGTGATCAATTCAATCAAGTAGTAATGATAAAGTAATACAACCAATCATCCTTAAGTACTCTAGTTAATGTAAACATAATATGTATTAATGATGCATGCCCTTGCCTGTACTCCCTCTGTGATCTTTCTCTTATTGTCGCGGCATGCACCCCTTCCTCTGTGCTCAACACCAACGTCAAAGGCACATGTAATGCGGTGCATGAGCGTGATTACTGAGTTCTTATTAGACCTTTTCATACAATAGGATTGGGAAACTAAGGTACCTCTCTTATATCATTTCTTAAACAATGTTCCATTTTAGGGTTGTCAGTCCTAGCCAGTCTCATATGATGTTACAGTTCCAGGTCGCTACAAAGGGCTCGTCACCTCAATGTAGGCCTAG
This sequence comes from Magnolia kwangsiensis, assembly GCA_037074715.1. Lineage (NCBI taxonomy): Eukaryota > Viridiplantae > Streptophyta > Magnoliopsida > Magnoliales > Magnoliaceae > Magnolia > Magnolia kwangsiensis. The sequence goes on from CM073584.1 coordinate 76,566,793, forward strand.
CTTATACTCCAATGGCTACGGAAAGGCTCGTTACCTCGGCGTAATCTTAGAGTATGCTCGAGGTCACTACTAGTAGCTCGTCACCTAGTCGTATGCCGACAGCTCGAATACAGTGTCCCATACCACCGTATTCGGCTCACGAGCTTAGGTTGCTCATTGGTCACTACGGGTGAGCTCGTCACCCCAGTGTAGGCCGACAGCTCGACCACGGTGTCCCATTCCACCATGTCTGGCTCATGAGTCTTAGCGGATCGAGGTACCAAGGTTAATAGGGTTTCCACTGGTGAGTTTGGTACCTTAGGTTCAAGCAATAACATCTATACATGGTGAACATACATCGGGACAATCAGGTTACTTGACGAGCTCGATTGGTACGGGCACACATCGAGATGATCGACATGAAGTGCGTAAGCACTCTGTGTGGCCTAACCACTGTCGACATCCAAAGTACGGCTCGGATTCATCGAACACGTCCTGTGTGGCGAAACAACCTCAGCCACCAAACTAGGACCTGTTATCGATTACGTGGACTAAACCATAGTCCCAAACACACTGTGATATGAGAAATATGTACACATGATAATCATACAACATTTAATAGCCAATGTAAACATGGATAGCATTTAAATGTATAATGAAACACATATAACATGCCATTCTACATAAACATATTCTACACAAACCCCACCTTTTAGATTTCAGCTACTTAAAAGGAATTTATGCATATAGCTACGGTAGTTGGGAATCCTGTCTCAACCACCCTTTTAAGTATAGTTTATCTATCAATTTCTCATACAGACATTTTATCACACACTTATACTAAACATATCAACATACCTAACATATGTTAATTATAACATATAACTGGAAAAATCCTTCCAACACGGAGTTGTCACATACACAACAATCATGTACTTATATTCCATAGACATGGCAGGCACAACTCATCATTCCATATTCATTCGGTCATTTCAAAAAACACTTAGCATGCATTGAAAATAGCCTAACCTACGTATATGTGTAATATGCTAAAACATCCTAACTACGCATATGTGATCGCACTCAAGTCAGTCATAAATCATTGACTGACATTGAAAGCCTTAAAAACTATAACCTAAACGTTTATAGTCCACACCTTATGCCAGTAGACACGTAACGAACTCAGTTCGTTCTCTAACTTGTCGTTTACGGCACAACTGCAACCTACAGTATGAAATAGATTAGCTATTTCATCCTTTACTCTATTTGAAACTCTAAAATAGGTTAGGGTTAGGATTTCTTATCCAAATATAGAATCAGAATCGTTGGTATAGCAATACGGTAGCGGTGATACGATACGTAGAGTGGCATGGAAGAATCTCTGTAGCAAACCCTAGCTTTTCCTCACACTTTCTCTCTCTTTCCTTTTCTTTCCTTTTCTCTTCTCTCACCTAGAGTTAAAAATTCATATGTGAAGGGTGAGAGAGGGTTTTAGGCCTTTATATAAGCCGAGGACTGATGGAAATGGCCCCAGGGCCATGGTATACTTAGGCTATATCCAAAAGTTGGTTGTTTCGACCTAACGGAGCTATTTTGGAGGCCCCTTTTCCACATGCGGTTGGACTTAAGCTTCCTGACATTGGATTTAGGTCAGGATGAGATCTCGGCTCGATTGGATCTGTGGATTGACCGCAGGGGACCAGTTTAGTTCAATGACCACTAGTACTCGATTAGGGCCACAAGTACACTGACATGTGTTGAAAATTTTTCCTGATCTGAGGGTGTAATTGGGTTAGATTTTAACAGTCTGAATCCTTAGGTTTAGCCTGCAAGCGAACGACTCAATTCACTTAAGTTTCACTTCATTTCTTAAAGATATTCACATTTCTTGCACACTTCGCTCCGGGCTCAAGTTGTGCGTTTCTGGGTACTATTAGGACTTGATTTTTGAGGTGGTTATCAAGTCCAACAAGGTGGTCATAACCTTATAGTTTAGTGACAATTAGACCTTTAACGTGCAGTCTAGGTCCCATACAGAGTTTCTTGATGCTCTCGAGAGCAACTGGGTTTTGAGATGGATCTTAAGTTTTAGGGTAATGTAGCGTCAACGATTCTACACGTTTTGGGTCTTGCAGTTTGTATTTAAAGTGATTAGGGCTAATTTTATAGGTAATCTAGTTTAGTATTAGTTAATTCTCATTTAATTTCTAAAGGATTTGGTCCTTAGTGATTTCTGCCTGAGGTGGTCCTTGGGTCTTTGTACGAATTTTTCTAAGATGTTACAATCTACCCCCTTAAGAAAAAATTTCATCCTCGAAATTAGTACCTTTTTGTACTCCTCGAGAACCTGAGGGTAGTTCTTTCAGACTTCCGCTGCTATTTCTTAAGTAGCCTCTTCTTCCATATGATGAGTCCATAATACTTTCACAAGTGGAATCACTTTACTGCGCAGCACCTGTTCCTTCTTATCTAGGATACACGTTAGACACAGTACATAGGTAGAGTCTTCACTCAATTGTACTTGCTCCCATTTGATAATATGAGAAGGATCAGGAACATATTTCTTTAGCATAGATATGTGAAATACATTGTGCACGCCTACGAGTGGTGTGAGAAAGGCAAGGCGGTATGCTACCACCCCCACTTGATCCAGTATCCGGAATGGGCCAATAAATCTCGATGTGAGCTTCCCCTTCTTACCAAACCGAAGGAATCCCTTCATGGGAAAAACCCTAAGGAATACATTGTCTCCGACCTCAAACTCTAGCGGTCGCTGCCTCATATCGGTGTAGCTTTTCTATCTGCTCCGTGCTTTCAGAATTCGACGCTGGATAATGTCGATCTTTTCTTAGGTCACCTGAACTAAATCTGGGCCAATCAGGCTCTTCTCGCCAACCTTTGCCAGTAATTCAACGCTCGACAAGGACGCCCATACAGTGCCTCGTAAGGAGCCATGCCAATACTCTCTTGGAAATTGTTGTTATACGCGAACTTTGCATAAGGAAGACAGTCATCCCAACTGTCCTTGAAATCAAGCACACAAGCTCGTAGCATATCTTCTAATACCTGATTTACCCGTTCCATCTGCTCGTCAGTCTGTGGGTGGAACGTGGTGCTGAACTTCAGTTTCACACCCATTGCTTCCTAGATACGAGTCCAGAAAATAGATGTGAATTGCATGTCTCGGTCCGACACGATCTCCAGGGGAACTCCATGCAGACGTACAATCTCCTTGATGTACAATCTGGCCAACTCATCTGTAGAGTTCGAAACTCAGATAGGGAGAAAATGAGCTAATTTCGTCAACCGGTCCACGATCACTCATATGGAGTCATGTCCCTTCCTCATCTTCGACAGCCCTGATATGAAATCCATAGAGATGAAATCCCATTTTCATTCAGCTATGAGCATGGGATGAAGCAGTCCAGGAGGTCGGCGATGTTCGGCCTTGACCTGCTGGCACGTGAGACAATAGGACACATACTCTGCTATGTGGGCCTTCATGTTATCCCACCAATACGAGCACTTCATGTCTCGATAAATCTTCATACTGCCAGGATACATGACCAACTTTGAATTGTGAGTAGCCTCGAGAACTTCCTTTCTCATGTCTGGGAGGTTCGAGACGTATAGGTAGCCACGGTAACGTAAGCCCCCATTCATATCAACTCTCCATTTCGAGTCTCCATTGTTGCTCACCTACTCTCTCATCTCAACCAATCGCTCATCGTCTTTCTAAGCCGTGATGATCCTATCATTAATTAGTGGCTGCATGCGAACGTCCGTGATGCTCTCAAATAGTTCCTCCACCGTGATCTTCTACTCAAAACCACGAACAAACTCTACCATATTCCACTCCTCAATCATCAGCGGTGCCACAAATGTTATCGCCTTCTTGTGGCTTAACGCGTCTACCACAAGGTTGGCCTTGCTAGGATGGTAAGAGACCTCGAGCTTGAAGTCTTTCAAGGTTTTCATCCATCGTCGCTGTCTCATATTCAGGTCCCTCTACCTGAATATGTAGCTGAGGCTCTTGTGCTCCCAAAAGAGCTCGAACTCCACTCCATAGAGGTAATGTCTCTAGAGCTTCAGTGCAAAGATGATGAACACTAACTCTAGGTCATGTGTAGGGTAGTTCTCCTCTTGTTTTCTCAACTACCTCGAGGTATAGGCAATTACCCTGTCCTTCTGCATAAGGACATAACCCAAACCGACACGCGACGCGTTGGTGTATATCGTATACTTGATCCCTTGCTCTGGCAATACTAGTACAGGGGCGGACGTGTAAGTGCTATGATTTCATATCCCTTTGGTTGTCAAATTTTGTGGTGCCAAAACCCATATCTATAACTTGTATATCTTGTGTTTCATATTTGAGACTATTCTTTACTTCAAGACATCGTATTTCAAGACAAGATCTTAAATGAAGAAGTTTTCAACTCATGGATGAAGAATTCAAGTTTGCATGTTCAAGATTCAATCAAGTTCAAGTCTTCAAGTTTGCTTGTTCAAGATTCAATCAAGTTCAAGTATGTTAGAAGATTTTGTCAAGTCAAGATCAAGCTCAAGAAGGCCTACTACAAGATTTGTGTATTCTCAAGCTTCTCTTAAGGGTCATCTGAGTATACAGACTTTCAATGTCCATTTCACTTTTAAGGTTTGTTTGACCTTAGATTGACCTTAGGATGGGCTTTAGTGTAGGTCATTCTGGATACATAATTCATATATTTTAATATGATTGTTTAGGCTGTTCTAAGACCAGTCTTAGGGACTTCAAGACCAGTCTTAGCTCTACTACGATCAGTCTTAAGTTTTTCAAGACCAGTCCTAGGTTGTTGAAGATTTTTGGATCTTTATAGCTGTCCTACAACCAGTCCTGGACATCCTACGACCAGTCGTATGAGTTCCACGACTCATCCTTCGACCGGTCGTAGCCCTACGACTTAAACTCCAACAACCAAATTGAGGGTCCTACGACCAGTCGTAGGGGGCCCACGACCAGTCGTAGGGGGCCCACGACTGGTCGTAGACCACTCAGGACCGGTCGTGGAACCGCAAAATCTTATCCCACTGAAATCTTTAAAAATCTTTGAAGCTACGACTAGTCTTAGTATCCTAAGACCAGTCGTAGACGAGATTTTTTTAGGCTATAAATAGAGCACGAACTTTAGAGTTTTAGCAATTCAATACAATTCTAGTCAAGCAATCTTTAGGCTATTCTCTGAGATAAGTTTGTGTTTGTTTTAAGCTACTTTGTGCTTATTTAATATTCCTTTTACTAGCTTGTTTATTATTTGATTTTGATCTACATTCCAATCTTATTAGAAAAGGAGAATTTATAATATTCCTTCTTCTTAGATTCAAAATCAAATAGAACTAACCCTTTTGATTTAAAATCAATTAGATATAGAACCATTCTTACAGTGAGTATTGAACTTTGAACGTTGAATCGAACTTCTACTCCGATTGGTTCTACCGGGCTTCTTCAAAAGGTGATTTAGGTATTTAACATTTTTGTAATTTACTTTCTTTGATTTTGTTTGAGATTTTTCAGAAAAATCTCATTGTATTGGTTATCTGAGGAGAGCCAAAAAACTCAGATTGTGGGGTTTTTGGATTGTGTAAGCCCGAGATCAAAGACACAATTGTGAAGGTTTTAAGTGAACCTGTGAAACCTAAATTGATAGTGCATTCTAAATCCCCTGTGTGAGGATATTAGGAGTGGAGTAGCATTCTGTGTAGCTGTTGGATAATAATTGGTGTACACACAGGCAAACCACTATATATCGTTGTGTTGTGGATGTGCATTATTCTTTCATTCTTTTATTCATTCAGTTTTGTAGTTTGTATTCGTGGATGAATATTGTAATCTTTTTATTCCAAGCAAGTGTGAGGAATGTTGTAATAACTTAGGATTTATTTCTGCAAGTTATTTTGATTTCCTTGCTTTTTATTCCTCATTGGTTTGTGATACAAAGGACGTTCTAGAAATAAGGTTGTCTTACCTTAAACCTTTGGTTTTTGGTGTAAGGTTGTCCTTAAAACTGATAAAGTATCATTCTCTTTATTTTAGGCTATTGAGATTTCTTTAAATTTAGCATTGTGCTTTATTTTTATTATTATTCCGCCGTTATTAGTTTTATTTGACATTTCCCTATTCACCCCCCCTCTAGGGCAGATAGCTAGGCCCTTTCAAGTGGTATCAAAGCCTAATAGCTCGTGCTAATTGTTTATTTATTGGATTTATTTCCTGAGCTAACGATCTAAGCTGTATTAAGATGTCAAATTTTGATAGCCTATGAGTCACTAGGCCACCACCCTTTAATGGCACAAACTATGCTTATTGGAAAGCCATGATGAGGATCTTCCTTAAATCCTTGGATGAAAGTGTGTGGCTGGACACAGTGAATGAATGGAACACTCCTATCACTGAAGTAACTAATAGTGATGGTTCAAAATCAATGAAAGTAACGACTTATTCTCTTTGGACCACACTTTAGAAAAGTGAAAGTAGTGCCAATGCAAAAGCACTAAATGCAATTACTTGTGCATTATCACCAGATGAATTAAAAGAATCATCTCTTGTGAAAATGTAAAACAAGCATGGGATGTATTAGAAATGACACATGAGGGTACATCTATTATTAAGAAATCTAAAGTCCAACTCCTCACAACTAAATTTGAAGAAATTCATATGGAGGAGAATGAGATGTTTATGGACTTCTATACTAGATTGAATGACATTGTGAACTCTATGTGGGGTCTTGGTGATAGAATCCCAGAAAGTAAAGTGTGCGCAAAGATACTACGCTCACTTCCTGAACGGTTCAATTCTAAAGTGACCACGATTCAGGAACTTCGTAATACGGATACCATGAGGGTTGAGGAACTAGTTGGTTCACTTCAAACCTATGAGTTGTCCTTTAAGGCTCCTAAAGGAAAATTAATTGCTCTCAAATCATCTAAAAATGCTTCACAAGAGAACACTTCGGATTTAGAAAATTCCGAAGATGATATGACACTTTTAGCAAAAAAGTTTTATAAAATTTTCAAAAAAAGAAAAAAGTTAATTTTCAAAAGTCAAAAGATAAGAGATGATCTAAACCTAGAACTTGAAAATCCTTGAAAGATAGTCAATGTTACAACTGTCAAGAGTATGGGCACTTGGCTAACAAATGTCCTAAAAAGGAAAAATTTAAAAAGAAAAGCACGATGGCTACTTGGGATGAATCGTCTGATTCTGAATCCTCTTCTAAATCAGAAGATTCTGAAACCAAGTCGGGCGAAGATGTTAAATCCCTTATGACTCTAGCCAAGATCACCTTTTCAGGTAATGATGATATATCTAGTGAAGAAAATCTGAATAGTGATTGCGATAATGAAGATGACCTTCAGGATGCTTATAATGCCTTGTATAAGGAGAGTTGTAAAATTACTGTCAAGCTTAAATTACAAAAAGAAAAATTTTCTAAGCTTAAAGAAGATTATGAGTCTCTTGTGGTAGAAAAGTCTCATATTTTCGATTCTTTTGAAAAAACCAAAAGTGATTTAGATTTCAAAACCTCCAAAATTGAAGATTTGAGATTCGAAAATGAGAAACTAAAAAATGAGGTAGCTTCTCTTCAGAGTTTGAAAGACATATGGAGATATTCCCATAGTGATCCTAAATTGAAAAAATTATTGTCCGGATCAAGAAAATGTGGCGATCGATCCGGGTTGGGCTATGATAAGAATACATCTTCTAAACAAAAGAACATTGCTCCTAAATTTATAAAAGGAGAGTCTTCAATCTCAAAAGAAAAGAATACTTATCAAGGTTTTTCCAAAAATTCAAGGACTTTTCAAAAACCTAAAAGTAGCCATGTCAACTTTAATTTTCAAAACCGAAATCCATTGGCTGAAAAAATAATTGATCTTCTCAAGGAGCTATTAAAGTCTAACTCTATAGGTCTCTCCTATAACAACAGACAGAAAAAGACCATCTATACTCCTAAACCCAAAACAGTTCTGAAATGGGTTCCTAAAGTTGCCAGCTTGGTTGCCCACACTGCTTTCAAAGCTACAAGCCATTCAAAGTGGTACCTAGATAGTGGTTGCTCCAGGCATATGACAGGTGACAAAGCTTTATTCACCGATCTAAAAGATATGACTGACGAGTCAGTCACATTTGGTGATGGAAGCAATTGAATGATCATTGGCCAAGGTACGGTTCAGCTTTATAACCTTCCCTTATTTAAGAATGTTTTATATGTTAAGGGCTTAAAACAAAACCTATTAAGCATTTCTCAAATATGCGATAACAACCATAGTGAGAAGTTTTCTAATCAAGGTTGTGCGATACTTGATAAAAGGGGTTCTGTTATATTAACTGGTCGCAGAACTTTTGAAAACTGCTACATCGTTAGTGATGCAAGCTCATCTACTCAATCAAGTTATATGGTCCATGCTGATGAGACTGAATTATGGCATAAACGCCTTGGACATGTACACTATCGGAACTTATTTAGATTGAGAAAAAGAGAACTAATTAGAGGTCTACCCAAATTGCAAAGAGTAGATAAAATATGTGGTGAATGCCAATTGAGCAAATAGATTAGGAGCTCTCAAAAGAAAGTGAACTCCAATACCACATCTAGACCACTCGAGCTTCTACACATGGATCTTATTCGACCAACCAGATCGGAGAGTCGAGGAGGCAAAAAATACATCTTGGTTATCGTAGATGACTATACCAGATTCACTTGGGTATCATTCTTAAAAGATAAAACTGAAATCCTGGATGAAGTGAAAAAGGTCATCAAACGAATCCAAAATGAGAAATGTTCTCATGTTAGTAAGATCCGTAGTGATCATGGATCCTAATTCGAAAACAGTAGTTTTGAGAAATTCTGTAGCGAACAGAGAATATCACATGAATTCTCTGCACCCAAAACACCACAACAAAATAGTATAGTTGAAAGAAAAAACAGAGTGCTTCAGGATATGGCTAATGTTATGTTGAATAGCATGAAGCTCTCTAGAAATCTTTGGGCTGAAGCAGTTAATACCGCATGTTATATTATTAATCGGGTTTATACCAGTAAATCTGATAATAAGACTGCTTATGAATTATGGTTTGAAAAGAAACCTACTGTCAAATACTTTCAAGTTTTCGGCAACAAGTGTTATATTTTACGAGATCGTGAAAATTTGGAAAATTTTGATACGAAGAGTGATGAAGGTATTTTTCTTGGTTATTCTTTGAACAATCGAGCTTATAGGGTTCTAAATAAGAGAATTGGTGTGATTCAAGAGTCCATCAATGTGGTCATTGGTGATCATTTGAATACACCAATTTCGAGTTCAGATGATGATGAAGCTCTTATTGTTGACAATCAAGATATCTCATCAAGTCAAAAAGAATCTGAACCAAGGACTGTTAAAGATCATCCAACCAATCAAATACTTGAAAACCCTCTTACTGGAGTTTGTACTCGCAAACAACTTGAGAACATATGTAATTATGTTTGTTTTACATCCTAAATAGAACCGGTCAACGTAAAAGAAGCACTTTCTGATGAAAATTGGATTGTTGCTATGCAGGATGAACTTAATCAATTTGTTCGTAATGATGTCGGGTATCTTGTTCCTAGACCTAAAGATAAACACATTATTGGAACAAAATGGATCTTTAAAAATAAGTCTGATGAGCTTGGAAATATTATACGAAACAAGGCTAGACTGGTTGTACAAGGGTACACTCAAATTGAAAGCATCGATTATGATGAAACCTTTGCTCCAGTCGCTCCTCTTGAATTAATCAGACTTTTCATTTTCATCGTATGCTTTAGAAAATTTAAAATTTATCAGATGGATGTAAAGAGTGCTTTCTTGAATGGCGATTTACATGAAGAGGTGTATGTTGAACAACCTTCAAGGTTTTAAGACCCCAAGTTGTCTGATCATGTATTTCATCTCAAAAGGCTCTCTATGGTCTAAAACAAGCGCCCAGGGCATGGTATGAAAAATTGACTAAATTCTTACTTAGTCATAGCTTTCAAGTAGGAAGTGTCGATAAGACGCTCTTTGTTAAGAAGAATAACAATGGTATTTTGATGGTTCAAATATATGTTGATGATATTATTTATGGATCAACTTGCTCTAACATGTCTATTGAGTTTGCAGAGTTAATGAAATCAAGGTTCGAAATGAGCATGGTTGGTGAACTTAACTATTTCCTAGGGGTTACAAGTGAAACAACAACCTGATGGAATTTTTATTTCTCATACCAAATATGCTTCAAACTTGGTTAAAAGGTTTGGATTTGAGAATGGTAAGAACTTTGATACTCCTATGAGTACAACGTTAAGACTCTCAAAAGACTCTACAGGCAAAGATATAGATCCTAAACTATATCGTAGTATGATTGGTAGTTTGTTGTATCTTACTGCAAGTAGACCTGATATTGAATTAAGTGTTGAAATTTGTACGAGATATCAGTCTAATCCTAAGGAATCACATCTTACTGCTGTTAAACGGATTATTAGATATGTCGCAAGTACTATAAATCTAGGTCTATGGTATCCTTTTGATATTAGTGTTCAATTAGCCGGGTACTCAAATGCTGATTGGGCCGGTAATATCGATGATAGAAAATCAACCAGTGGTGGTTGTTTTTACATTATAAATTGCTTAGTTTCTTGTTTCAGTAAGAAGCAAAGTTCAATACCGCTCTCCACTACTGAGGCTGAGTATATTGCGGCTGGATATGCATGTACTCAACTAGTTTGGATGATACGCATGCTAAGCGATTATGGAATTAATCAAGATTCAATGATCTTACATTGTGATAATTCCAGTGCTATAAATATTTCTAAAAATCCAATTCAGCAGGTATCATTACATACGTGAGTTGGTTGAAGAAAAAGTTATCTCCTTGGAATATATATCAACCGAAACTCAACTTGCTGATATATTTACTAAACTGCTCGACAAAAGCAAGTTTAATAAACTGAAATTTGATCTTGGTATGTGCATTTTACATTGAATATTCTTGCTTGCATGTTTCATAGTGTATTATATTTCATATTATATTTGTTTAAATTTTAATTTTTTACATAAAAAATGTATTTTTGGTCGATACTCGACCGGTCGTGGTTGTACACGACCTGTCGTGGTACGACCAGTCGTGAATCACACTCAACCGGTCATGGTACTTGTGAACATGATATATTTGGGGAAAATTTCCTTCTTCTTCATTTCCACTCCGACCTACGACGAGTCGTAGCTCGACCAGTCATATGATTTCTTATTTTTCTTCAAGATTCATGCTCTCTATGCTTTGATTTGATCATTGTATAGCTGGATTTCATCTCTTGTTGGGTTTTTCAAGGGTTTCTTCTCAATTTACTGATCTAGAGAAAACTCATCCCTTCTTTTGTGCATTTCACTTGCTCTTTGTATATCTTCTTGAATATGGATACTAGAGAAAAAAAGAAAACATCCCGTGGTCCATCTTCATATAGATCTGCACCGATAACAAAACGGCACCTTCGGTCACCCGAAGATGATTCTCAAGATGTACGAGATTTACGTGTCCGTAATATTATCGTTGAACATACCGCTGATCTCAATCACATTGCTCCATTTGGTATAGTCCCTCTCCTTGAATCTGTTGGCTGGACTAACATTTTACTTTCAGGTGGGCCTACATACCAATCCATTGCCCAATCAATGGTAGCATGCATCTCAAAATTTTCTCTTGATAATTTAACATTTTCAATTGATACTAGAGAAGGAAAATTTGAAGTAGACCGTCATTTGATATCAGGTATTACGGATATACCTATTAATGATGAAGGTATACCGATTCATACTTTATATGACAAACCATCTGAATTGGAAAAATGCATGTTAACACGAGATTTATGTAAAATTGATGTGCAATGGACACATAAAGAGAATGCGCTCCCTTCAAAGTATCTGTTACCTAAATACAGAGTGTTACATCGTTTCTTCATTTTCAATGTGTATCCTCGGTCCGGTAATAAAACTAAGTTGACTTCTTACATGGTTCGTGTGTTGCATTCTATTGCTTCCGGTACCAATGTCTGTCTTCCTTCTTTAATTTGTTATTTCATTATTTAGTTTCGTCTCCATTCGGGTCATAGTGATATTCCGTTCGGTTATCTTATGACTGTTTTAGCCACTCACATGCTTGTCAATAAACCTGTTAATGAGGCACCAATTCATCATCTTATTTTCAACAATTCCAATCTTAATAAGATGAAGTTGGATTTGCTTCCTGGCTAAGTAGATGAAGGTGGTGTTGCTGGTGATGGAGGTGTTGGTGGTGAAGCTGGAAATGAAGGGGAAGCTAGTGATCTTTCAAAATAAGATGTTAATATGGATGAGATTTTTAATGAGATAGAATCTGATTCACCAAATGATCCTGATTATGATCCATCCGGTTATGATGCACGCCTTCGTGCATTGGAGGAGAAAGTTGATAATATGAATATAGCCCACGATATGCGATTTAAGTACATGCGAAAATATCTTCATCGCATCAATAAGGGCTTACACCAGATTGATCCGACTATCCCTGCTCCCTCCTCTGGATCAGATTAGGTGAATTATCTTCTGGATAGTATAACATTATCTTTTATTTTGGATATGTATTATGGATTATGGTTTGATAACATTATCTTTTGGATATTGTATTATGGATTGATGATGGCTTGATGCTTCAGGTTTATATTTTGAAATATGCTTTGTCCTTTCATATCTCTTTCTCATTATCTACTTATTACTCTCTATGTTCTCTTTCCTTTTATGACTTTTCCTTATAATTTTGTGAGAAAAACGGGGAGTAGTAAGGTAAAAGGGAGTAGTATGGAAAGGGGGAGTAATTTATTTGTTTGATTGATTGATTGAGAAGGATATGTGGATGAGAATATGTTATTTACTGTTTACATGAGCAGTACTCGTATTACTCAGGGGGAGTAGAGTAATTTGTGATTTTATGTCTCATGATTTCTTATTATCTTCTTTGCTATGTGTTTTGTCACAAATTTGACAAAGGGAGAGATTCTAAGTGCTATGATTTCATATCCCTTTGGTTGTCAAATTTTGTGGTGCCAAAACCTATATCTATGTCTTGTATATCTTGTGTTTCATGTTTGAGACTATTCTTTACTTCAAGACATCGCATTTCAAGACAAGATCTTAAATGAAGAAGTTTTCAACTCATGGATGAAGAATTCAAGTTTGCATGTTCAAGATTCAATCAAGTTCAAGTCTTCAAGTTTGCATGTTTACGATTCAATCAAGTTCAAGTATGTTAGAAGATTTTTTCAAGTTAAGATCAAGCTCAAGAAGGCCTACTACAAGATTTGTATATTCTCAAGCTTCTCTTAAGGTTCATCTGAGTGTACAGACTTTCAATGTCTATCTCACTTTTAAGGTTTGTTTGACCTTAGATTGACCTTAGGATGGGCTTTATTGTAGATCATTCTGGATACATAATTCATATATTTTAATATGATTATTTGGGCTGTTCCAAGACCAGTCCTAGGGACTTCAAGACTAGTCCTAGCTCTGCTACGACCAGTCTTAAGTTTTTCAGGACCAGTCCTAGGTTGTTAAAGATTTTTAAATCTTTCTAGCTGTCTTACGACCAGTCCTAGACATCCTACGACCAGTCCTGTGAGTTCTCGACTCATCCTTCGACCGGTCATAGCCCTACGACTCAAACTCCAACAACCAAATTGAGGGTCCTAGGTCGTAGGTGTCCCATGACCAGTCGTAGGTGATCCACGACCGGTCGTAGACCACTCAGGATTAGTCGTGGAACCGCGAAATCTTATCCCACAAAAATCTTTGAAAATCTTTGAAGCTACGACCAGTCCTAGGATCCTAAGACCAGTCGTAGACGGGATTTTTTAGGCTATAAATAGAGCACGAACTTCAGAGTTTTAGCAATTCAATACAATTCTATTCAAGCAATCTTTAGGCTATTCTCTGAGATAAGTTTGTGTTTGTTTTAAGCTACTTTGTGCTTATTTAATATTCTTGTTTATTATTTGATTTTGATCTACATTCCAATCTTATTAGAAAAGGGGAATTTCTGATATTCCTTCTTCTTGGATTCAAAATCAAATAGAACTAGCCCTTTTGATTTAAAATCAATTAGACATAGAACCATTCTTAAAGTGAGAATTGGACTTTGAACGTTGAATCGAACTTCTACTCCGATTGGTTCTACCGGGCTTCTTCAAAAGGTGATTCAGGTATTTTACATTTTTGTAATTTACTTTCTTTGGTTTTGTTTGAGATTTGCCAGAAAAATCTCATTGTATTGGTTATCTGAGGAGAGCCAAAAAACTCAGATTGTGGGGGTTTTTGGATTGTGTAAGCCCGAGATCAAAGACACAATTGTGAAGGTTTTAGGTGAACCTGTGAAACCTATTTTGATAGTGCATGCTAATATCCCCTATGTGAGGATATTAGGAGTGGAGTAGCATTCTGTGTGGCTGTTGAATAACAGTTGGTGTACACACAGGCGAACCACTATATATCGTTGTGTTGTGGATGTGCATTATTCCTTCATTCTTTTATTCATTCAGTTTTGTGGTTTGTATTCATGGATGAATGTTGTAATCTTTTTATTCCAAGCAAGTGTGAGGAATGTTGTAATAACTTAAGATTTATTTCTGCAAGTTATTTTGATTTCCTTACTTTTTATCCTCATTGGTTTGTGATACAAAGGACGTTCTAGAAATAAGGTTGTCCTACCTTAAACCTTTGGTTTTTGGTGTAAGGTTGTCCTTAGAACTGATAAAGTATCATTCTCTTTATTTTAGGCTATTGAGATTTTTTTAAATTTAGCATTGTACTTTATTTCTTTTATTATTCCGCTGTTATTAGTTTTATTTGGCATTGGCCTATTCACCCCCCCTCTAGGGCATATAGCTAGGCACTTTCCGTCCTTATTGCCACAAGGACTTTTTCTGACGTTACTAGGATTTGTGAGGGTTGCTCGGTAGACTCATGGAGTAGGACGGTAGTAGTCGACCTGATCGTCATCCCCTTCTTTCATTACGACGTTATTCTTGGTATGGACTAGCTCACTGGGACGCTAGCAGAGATCGATTGTAACGTTAGGGTGGTGGCAGCCCATGGATCTGACGGCATGGCTTTTATTTTCCCTGTTCAGGTTAGTCACCCTTCCCATTTGAGTTGTTGTGCTTCTCTATTGGAAAGTATTAATGGTCTGATGTTGGGGGATACGCCAGTGGTTCAGGATTTTGAGGTCGTGTTCGAGACAATTCTTGTATTGCCTCCTCGACGTGAGATCAATTTTACAATTGATCTAGTGCCTGGTGCGACACCCATTTCACTACCGACTTATTGCATACCTCTATGTGAGATGGAGGAGCTGAGGAAGTAGATCGATGATCTGTTAGAGGCCGGTTTATACGATCTAGTGTATCTCCTTAGGGAGCACCCGTGTTATTTGTAAAGAAGAAGGACTGGTCACTGCAATTGTGTATTGATTATCGCAAGCTGAACCAGGTAACGGTGAAGAACAAATATCCTCTGCCCAGGATAAAAGATCTGTTTGATCAGTTGAAGGGGGCACAATATTTTTTGAAGATCAATCTACAGTCAGGGTATTATTATTTACACGTCAAGGATGAAGACGTGCAGAAGACGGCTTTCAGGATCATTTTTGCGTATTATGAGTTTCTCGTTATGTTGTTCGGCCTTATGAATGCACCGGCTATGTTCATGGACTTGATGAACAGGGTGTTTTGGCCATTTCTTTTCTGATTCATCATCATGTTTATTGATGACATCCTAATATACTCTAAGAGTCGAGAAGATCACGAGGAGCACCTACGAGCAGTCTTCGATACTCTCAGGGAGAACCAATTGTTTGCACAGTACAAGAAGTGCAACTTCTCGAAAGAAGAAGTCAAATTCTTAGGACATGTGGTATCTAAGGAAGGAATATCTATGGACCATGCCAATGTAGCCGTAGTTCAAGACTAGGAGCAGCCCGGTTCGGTTACTGAGGAGAGGAATTTTCTTGGTCTGGTAGGTTATTATCGACGATTCATTCAGGTCTTCTCCAAGATAGCTAGACCTTTGTCTCAGTTGACTCAGAAGGACCTTAAGTTTGCCTGGAACAAGAAGGTAGAGGCAACTTTATAGGAGCTGAAGGACAAGTTGACGTCCTAAAAGGCTGCCCTAGAGGGGGAGTGAATAGGGCAATGCCAAATAAAACTAATAACAACGGAATAATAAAAGAAATAAAGTACAATGCTGAATTTAAAGAAATCTCAATAGCCTAAAATAAAGAGAATGATACTTTATCAGTTCTAAGGACAACCTTACACCAAAAACCAAAGGATTAAGGTAGGACAACCTTATTTCTAGAACATCCTTTGTATCACAAACCAATGAGGAATAAAAAGTAAGGAAATCAAAATAACTTAGAGAAATAAATCCTAAGTTATTACAACATTCCCCACACTTGCTTGGAATAAAAAGATTACAACATTCATCCATGAATACAAACCACAAAACTGAATGAATAAAAGAATGAAAGAATAATGCACATCCATAACACAACGATATATAGTGGTTCGCCTGTGTGTACACCAACTGTTATCCAACAGCCACACAGAATGCTACTCCACTCCTAATATCCTCACACAGGGGATATTAGCATGTACTATCAATTTAGGTTTCACAGGTTCACCTAAAACCTTCACAATTGTGTCTTTGATCTCGGGCTTACATAATCCAAAAACCCCCACAATCTGAGTTTTCTAGCTCTCCTCAGATAACCAATACAATGAGATTTTTCTGGAAAATCTCAAACAAAACCAAAGAAAGTAAATTATAAAAATGTAAAATACCTTAATCACCTTTTGAAGAAGTCCAGTAGAACCAATCGGAGTAGAAGTTCGATTCAACGTTCAAAGTCCAATACTCACTTTAAGAATGGTTCTATGTCTAATTGATTTTAAATCAAAAGGGCTAATTCTATTTGATTTTGAATCCAAGAAGAAGGAATATCAGAAATTCTCCTTTTCTAATAATATTGGAATGTAGATCAAAATCAAATAATAAACAAGCTAGCAAAAGGAATATTAAATAAGCACAAAGTATCTTAAAACAAACATAAACTTATCTCAGAGAATAGCCTAAAGATTGCTTGAATAGAATTGTATTGAATTGCTAAAACTCTGAAGTTCGTGCTCTATTTATAGCCTAAAAAATCCTTTCTACGATTGGTTTTAGGATCCTAGGACTGGTTGTAGCTTCAAAGATTTTTAAAGATTTCCGCGGGATAAGATTTTACGGTTCCACGACCGGTCCTGATTAGTCTACGACCGGTCGTGGGCCACCTACGACTGGTCGTGGGACACACCCTCAATTTGGTTGATGGAGTTTGAGTCGTAAGGCTATGACCGGTCGAAGGATGAGTCGTAGAACTCACTGGACTGGTCATAGGATGTCCAGGACTGGTCGTAGGACAGCTAGAAAGATCTGAAAATCTTCAACAACCTAGGACTGGTCCTGAAAAACTTAAGACTGGTCATAGAAAAGCTAGGACTGGTCTTGAAGTCCCTAGGACTGGTCTTAGAACAGCCCAAACAATCATATTAAAATATATGAATTATGTATCCAGAATGACCTACACTAAAGCCCATCCTAAGGTCAATCTAAGGTCAAACAAACCTTAAAAGTGAGATGGACATTGAAAGTCTGTACACTCAGATGACCCTCAAGAGAAGCTTGAGAATATACAAATCTTGTAGTAGGCCTTCTTGAGCTTGATCTTAACTTGACAAAATCTTCTAACATACTTGAACTTGATTGAATCTTGAACATGCAAACTTGAAGACTTGAACTTGATTGAATCTTGAACATGCAAACTTGAATTCTTCATCCATGAGTTGAAAACTTCTTCATTTAAGATCTTGTCTTGAAATGCGATGTCTTGAAGTAAAGAATAGTCTCAAACATGAAACACAAGATATACAAGACATAGATATAGGTTTTGGCACCACAAAATTTAACAACCAAAGGGATATAAAATCATAGCACTTAGAATCTCCCCCTTTGTCAAATTTGTGACAAAACACATAGCAAAGAAGATAATAAGAAATTATGAGCCATAAAATCACAAATTACTCTACCCCCCCTGAGTAATACGAGTACTGCTCATGTAAACAGTTAATAACATATTCTCATCCACATATCCTTCTCAATCAATCAATCAAACAAATAAATTACTCCCCCTTTCCATACTACTCCCTTTTACCTTACTACTCTCCCTTTTTCTCACAAAATTATAAGGGAAAGTCATAAAAGGAAAGAGAACATAGAGAGTAATAAGCAGATAATGAGAAAGAGATATGAAAGGACAAAGCATATTTCAAATATAAACCTAAAGCATCAAGCCATCATCAATCCATAATACAATATCCAAAAGATAATGTTATCAAACCATAATCCATAATACATATTCAAAATAAAAGATAATGTTATACTATCCAGAAGATAATTCACCTAATTTGATCCAGAGGAGGGAGCATGGATAGTCGGATCAATCTGGTGTAAGCCCTTATTGATGCGACGAAGATGTTTTTGCATGTACTTAAATCGCATATCGTGGGCTATATTCATATTATCAACTTTCTCCTCCAATGCACGAAGGCGTGCATCATAACCAGATGGATCATAATCTGGATTATTTGGTGAATCAGATTCTATCTCATAAAAAATCTCATCCATATTAACATCTTGTTGTGGAAGATCACTAGCTTCCCCTTCATTTCCAGCTTCACCACCAACACCTCCAACACCACCAACACCACCTTCATCTACTTGGGCAGGAAGCAAATCCAACTTCATCTTATTAAGATTGAAATTGTTGAAAATAAGATGATGAATTGGTGCCTCATTAACAGGTTTATCGACAAGCATGTGAGTGGCTAAAACAGTCATAAGATAACCGAACGGAATATCACTATGACCTGGATGGAGACGAAACTAAATAATGAAATAACAAATCAAAGAAGGAATACAGACATTGGTACTGGAAGTAATAGAATGCAACACACGAACCATGTAAGAAGTCAACTCAGTTTTATTACTGGACCGAGGATACACATTGGAAATGAAGAAACGATGTAACACTCTGTATTTAGGTAACAGATACTTTGAAGGGAGCGCATTTGCTTTATACGTCCATTGCACATCAATTTTGCATAAATTTTGTGTTAACATGCGTTTTTCCGATTCAGATGGTATGTCGTATAAAGTATGAATCGGTATACCTTCATCATTAACAGGTATATCCATAATACCTGATATCAAATGACGGTCTACTTCAAATTTTCCTTCTCTAGTATCAATTGAAAATGTTAAATTATCAAGAGAAAATTCTGAGATGCATGCTACCATTGATTGGGCAATGGATTGGTATGCAGGCCCACCCGAAAGCAAAATGTTAGTCCAGCCAACAGATTCAAGGAGAGGGACTATACCAAATGGAGCAATGTGATTGAGATCAGCAGTATGTTCAACGATAATATTACGGACACGTAAATCTCATACATCTTGAGAATCATCTTCGGGTGACCGAAGGTGCTGTTTTGTTATCGGTGCAGATCTTGATGAAGATGGACCACGAGATGTTTTCTTTTTCCCTCTAGCATCCATATTCAAGAAGATATACAAAGAGCAAGCGAAATACATAAAAGAAGGGATGGGTTTTCTCTAGATCAGTAAATTGAGAAGAAACCCTTGAAAAACCCAATAAGAGATGAAATCTAGCTATACAATGATCAAATCAAAACATAGAGAGCATGAATCTTTAAGAAAAATGATGAAATAGGACTCACCTTGAAGAAAAATAAGAAATCCTATGACTGGTTGAGCTACGACTCGTCGTAAGTCAGAGTGGAAATGAAGAAGAAGGAGATTTTCCCCAAATATATCATGTTCATGAGTACCACGACCGGTCGAGTGTGGTTCACGAACGGTCGAGTATCGACCAAAAATATATTTTTTATATAAAAAATTGAAATTTAAACAAATATAATATGAAATATAATACACTATGATACATGCAAGCAAGAATATTCAATGTAAAATGCACATACCAAGATCAAATTTCAGTTTATTAAACCTGTTTTTGTTGAGCGGTTTAGTAAATATATCAGCAAGTTGATTTTCGGTTGATATATATTCCAAGGAGATAACTTTTTCTTCAACCAACTCACGTATGTAATGATACCTAATGTTAATGTGCTTAGTACGTGAATGCTGGATTAGATTTTTGAAAATATTTATAGCACTGGAATTATCACAATGTAAGGTCATTGAATCTTGATTAATTCCATAATTGCTTAGCATGTGTTTCATCCAAACTAGTTGAGTACATGCATATCCAGCAGTAATATACTCAGCCTCAGTAGTGGAGAGCGATATTGAACTTTACTTCTTGCTGAACCAAGAAACTAAGTAATTTCCAATGTAAAAACCACCACCACTAGTTGATTTTCTATCATCGATATTACTGGCCCAATCAACATCTGAGTACTTGGCTAATTGAATACTAGTATCAAAAGGGTATCATACACCCAGATTTATAGTACTTGCGACATATCTAATAATCCGTTTAACAACAGTAAGATGTGATTCCTTAGGATTAGACTGATATCTCGCACAAATTCTAACACTTAATGCAATATCAGGTCTACTTGCAGTAAGATACAACAAACTATCAATCATACTGCGATATAGTTTAGGATCTATATCTTTGCTTGTAGAGTCTTTTGAGAGTCTTAACGTTGTACTTATAGGAGTATCAAAGTTCTTACCATTCTCAAATCCAAATCTTTTAACCAAGTTTGGAGCATATTTGGTCTGGGAAATGAAAATTCCATTAGGTTGTTGTTTCACTTGCAACCCTAGGAAATAGTTAAGTTCGCCAACCATGCTCATTTCGAACCTTGATTTCATTAACTCTGCAAACTCAATAGACATGTTAGAGCAAGTTGATCCATAAATAATATCATCAACATATATTTGAACCATCAAAATATCATTGTTATTCTTCTTAACAAAGAGCATCTTATCGACACTTCCTACTTGAAAGCTATGACTAAGTAAGAATTTAGTCAATTTTTCATACCATGCCCTGGGCACTTGTTTTAGACCATAGAGAGCCTTTTTGAGACGAAATATATGATCAGACAACTTGGGGTCTTAAAACCCTGAAGGTTGTTCAACATACACCTCTTCATGTAAATCGCCATTCAAGAAAGCACTCTTTACATCCATCTGATAAATTTTAAATTTTCTAAAGCATGCAATGGAAATGAAAAGTCTGATTAATTCAAGGCGAGCGACTGGAGCAAAGGTTTCATCGTAATCGATGCCTTCAATTTGAGTGTACCCTTCTACAACCAGTCTAGCCTTGTTTCGTATAATATTTCCAAGCTCATCAGACTTATTTTTAAAGATCCATTTTGTTCCAATAATATGTTTATCTTTAGGTCTAGGAACAAGATACCCAACATCATTATGAACAAATTGATTAAGTTCATCCTATATAGCAACAATCCAATTTTCGTCAGAAAGTGCTTCTTTTACATTGACCGGTTCTATTTGGGATGTAAAACAAACATAATTACATATGTTCTCAAGTTGTTTGTGAGTACGAACTCCAGTAAGAGGGTTTTCAAGTATTTGATTGGTTGGATGATCTTTAACAGTCCTTAGTTCAGATTCTTTTTAACTTGATGAGATATCTTGATTGTCAACAATAAAAGCTTCATCATCATCTGAACTCGGAACTGGTGTATTCAAATGATCATCAATGACCACATTGATGGACTCTTGAATCACACCAGTTCTCTTATTTAGAACCCTATAAGCTCGATTGTTCAAAGAATAACCAAGAAAAATACCTTCATCACTCTTCGTATCAAACTTTCTCAAATTTTCATGATCTCGTAAAATAAAACACTTGCTGCCGAAAACTTGAAAGTATTTGGCAGTAGGTTTCTTTTCAAACCATAATTCATAAGCAGTCTTATTATCAGATTTACTGGTATAAACCCGATTAATAATATAACATGCGGTATTAACTACTTCAGCCCAAAGATTTCTAGAGAGCTTCATGCTATTCAACATAACATTAGCCATATCCTGAAGCACTCTGTTTTTTCTTTCAACTATACCATCTTGTTGTGGTGTTTTGGGCGCAGGGAATTCATGTGATATTCCATGTTCGCTACAGAATTTCTCAAAACTACTGTTTTTGAATTAGGATTCATGATCATTACGGATCTTACTAACATGAGAACTTTTCTCATTTTGGATTCGTTTGATGACCTTTTTCACTTCATCCAGGGTTTCAGTTTTATCTTTTAAGAATGATACCCAAGTGAATCTGGTATAGTCATCTACGATAACCAAGATGTATTTTTTGCCTCCTCGACTCTTCGATCTGGTTGGTCCAATAAGATCCATGTGGAGAAGCTCGAGTGGTCTAGATGTGGTATTGGAGTTCACTTTCTTGTGAGAGCTCCTAATCTGTTTGCCCAATTGGCATTCACCACATACTTTATTTACTCTTTGCAATTTGGGTAGACCTCTAATTAGTTCTCTTTTTCTCAATCTAAATAAGTTCCGATAGTGTACATGTCCAAGGCGTTTATGCCATAATTCAGTCTCATCGGTATGGGCCATACAACATGATTGAGTAGATGAGCTTGCATCACTAACGATGTAGCAGTTTTTAAAAGTTCTATGACCAGTTAATATAACAGAACCCCTTTTATCAAGTATCTCACAACCTTGATTAGAAAACTTCTCACTATGGTTGTTATCGCATATCTGAGAAATGCTTAATAGGTTGTGTTTTAAGCCCTTAACATATAAAACATTCTTAAATAAGGGAAGGTTATAAAGCTGAACCGTACCTTGGCCAATAATCTTGTAATTGCTTCCATCACCAAATGTGACTGACCCGTCAGTCATATCTTTTAGATCGGTGAATAAAGCTTTGTCACCTGTCATATGCCTGGAGCAACCACTATCTAGGTACCACTTTGAATGACTTGTAGCTTTGAAAGCAGTATGGGCAACCAAGCTGACAACTTTAGGAACCCATTTCAGAACTGTTTTGGGTTTAGGAGTATAGATGGTCTTTTTCTGTCTGATGTTATATGAGAGACCTATAGAGTTAGACTTTAATAGGTCCTTGAGAAGATCAATTATTTTTTCAGCCAATGGATTTCGGTTTTGAAAATTAAAGTTGACATGGCTACTTTTTGATTTTTGAAAAGTCCTTGAATTTTTGGAAAAACCTTGATAAGTATTCTTTTCTTTTGAGATTGAAGACTCTCCTTTTACAAATTTAGGAGTAATGTTCTTTTGTTTAGGAGATGTATTCTTATCATAGCCCAACCTGGATCGATCGCCACATTTTCTTGATCCGGACAATAATTTTTCCAATTTAGGATCACCATGGGCATATCTCCATGTGTCTTTCAAACTCTGAAGAGAAGTTACCTCATTTTTGAGTTTCTCAGTTTCGGATCTCAAATCTTCAATTTTGGAGGTTTTGAAATCTAAATCACTTTTGGTTTTTTCAAAAGAATCAGAAATATGAGACTTTTCTAACACAAGAGACTCATAATCTTTCTTAAGCTTAGAAAATTTTTCTTTTTGTAATTTAAGCTTGGCAGCAATTTTACAACTCTCCTTATAAAGGGCATTATAAGCATCCTGAAGATCATCTTCATTATCACAATCACTATTCAGATTTTCTTCACTAGATATATCATCATTATCTGAAAGGGTGATCTTTGCTAGAGTCATAAGGGCTTTTGACATCTTCGCCCGACTCGGTTTCAGAATCTTCTGATTTAGAAGAGGATTCAGAATCAGACGATTCATCCCAAGTAGCCATCATGCTTTTCTTTTTCGATTTTTCCTTTTTAGGACATTTTTTAGCCAAGTGCCCATACTCTTAACAGTTGTAACATTGACTATCTTTCAAGGATTTTCAAGTTCTAGGTTTAGATCGTCTCTTATCTTTTGACTTTTGAAAATTAACTTTTTTATTGTTTTTAAAAATTTTGTAAAACTTTTTTGCTAAAAGTGCCATATCATCTTCAGAATTTTCTAAATTCGAAGTGTTCTCTTGTGAAGCATTTTTAGATGATTTGAGAGAAATTGATTTTCCTTTAGGAGCCTTAAAGGACAACTCATAGGTTTGAAGTGAACTAACTAGTTCCTCAACCCTCATGGTATCCGTATCACGAAGTTCCTGAATCGCGGTCACTTTAGAATTGAACCGTTTAGGAAGTGAGCGTAGTATCTTTGCGCACACTTTACTTTCTGGGATTCTATCACCAAGACCCCACATAGAGTTCACAATGTCATTTAATCTAGTATAGAAGTCCATAAACATCTCATTCTCCTCCATATGAATTTCTTCAAATTTAGTTGTGAGGAGTTAGACTTTAGATTTCTTGACAATAGATGTACCCTCGTGTGTCATTTCTAATACATCCCATGCTTGTTTTGCATTTTCATAAGAGATGATTCTTTTAAATTCATCTGGTGATAATGCACAAGTAATTGCATTTAGTGCTTTTGCATTGGCACTACTTTCACTTTTCTGAAGTGTGGTCCAAAGTGAATAAGTCGTTACTTTCATTGATTTTGAACCATCACTATTAGTTACTTCAGTGATAGGAGGGTTCCATTCATTCACTGTGGCCAGCCACACACTTTCATCCAAGGATTTAAGGAAGATTCTCATCCTGGCTTTCCAATAAGCATAGTTTGTGCCATTAAAGGGTGGTGGCCTAGTGACTCATAGGCTATCAAAATTTGACATCGTAATATAGCTTAGATCGTTAGCTCAGGAAATAAATCCAATAAATAAACAATAAGCACGAGCTATTAGGCTCTGATACCACTTGAAAGGGCCTAGCTATATGCCCTAGAGGGGGGGTGAATAGGGCAATGCCAAATAAAACTAATAACGACGGAATATTAAAAGAAATAAAGCACAATGCTAAATTTAAAGAAATCTCAATAGCCTAAAATAAAGAGAATGATACTTTATCAGTTCTAAGGACAACCTTACACCAAAAACCAAAGGTTTAAGGTAGGACAACCTTATTTCTAGAACGTCCTTTGTATCACAAACCAATGAGGAATAAAAAGTACGGAAATGAAAATAACTTGCAGAAATAAATCTTAAGTTATTACAACATTCCTCACACTTGCTTGGAATAAAAAGATTACAACATTCATCCATGAATACAAACCACAAAACTGAATGAATAAAAGAATGAAAGAATAATGCACATCTACAACACAACGATATATAGTGGTTCGCCTGTGTGTACACCAAGTGTTATCCAACAGCCACACAGAATGCTACTCCACTCCTAATATCCTCACATAGGAGATATTAGCATGCACTATCAAAATAGGTTTCACAGGTTCACCTAAAACCTTCACAATTGTGTCTTTGATCTCGGGCTTATACAATCCAAAAACCCCCTCAATCTGAGTTTTTTGGCTCTCCTCAGATAACCAATACAATGAGATTTTTCTGGCAAATATCAAACAAAACCAAAGAAAGTAAATTACAAAAATGTAAAATACCTGAATCACCTTTTGAAGAAGCCCGGTAGAACCAATCGGAGTAGAAGTTCGATTCAACGTTCAAAGTCCAATTCTCACTTTAAGAATGGTTCTATGTCTAATTGATTTTAAATCAAAAGGGCTAGTTCTATTTGATTTTGAATCCAAGAAGAAGGAATATCAGAAATTCCCCTTTTCTAATAAGATTGGAATGTATATCAAAATCAAATAATAAACAAGAATATTAAATAAGCACAAAGTAGCTTAAAACAAACACAAACTTATCTCAGAGAATAGCCTAAAGATTACTTGAATAGAATTGTATTGAATTGCTAAAACTCTGAAGTTCGTGCTCTATTTATAGCCTAAAAAATCCCGTCTACGACTGGTCTTAGGATCCTAGGACTGGTCGTAGCTTTAAAGATTTTCAAAGATTTCCGCGGGATAAGATTTTACGGTTCCACGACCGGTCTTGAGTGGTCTACGACCGGTCATGGGCCGCTTATGACTGATTGTGAGACACCTACAACCGGTCGTAGGACCCTTAATTTGGTTGCTGAAGTTTGAGTCGTAGGGCTACGACCGATCGAAGGATGAGTCGTAAAACTCACAAGACTAGTCGTAGGATGTCCAGGACTGGTCGTATGACAGCTAGAAAGATCTGAAAATATTCAACAACATAGGACTGGTCCTAAAAAACTTAAGACTGGTCGTAGCAGAGCTAGGACTGGTCTTGAAGTCCCTATGACTGGTCTTAGAACAGCCCAAACAATCATATTAAAATATATGAATTATGTATTCAGAATGACCTACACTAAAGCCCATCCTAAGGTCAATCTAAGGTCAAACAAACCTTAAAAGTGAGATGGACATTGAAAGTCTGTACAATTAGATGACCCTTAATAGAAGCTTGAGAATATACAAATCTTGTAGTAGGCCTTCTTGAGCTTGATCTTGACTTGATAAAATCTTCTAACATACTTGAACTTGATTGAATCTTGAACATGCAAACTTGAAGACTTGAACTTGATTGAATCTTGAACATGCAAACTTGAATTCTTCATCCATAAGTTGAAAACTTCTTCATTTAAGATCTTTTCTTTAAATGCGATGTCTTAAAGTAAAGAATAGTTTCAAACATGAAACAAAAGATATATAAGATATAGTTATAGGTTTTGGCACCACAAAATTTGGCAACCAAAGGGATATGAAATCATAACACTTACATGGACCCTCACTCCCTTCATAGGAGCAGTGTCCAACCCCAGTCGCTTGACTGCCGTGCATGATATGATGAAGGCAGTGGACCCAGTGTCCACCAATAACAAGACTGGAGTACCTTGGATGTGTGCCGTGACTTCAAAAGCCATCGATGCTAGGTCTACTATCTCGGATGCCTCAGTTGTAAGTGAACACACCTGAGCCTACTGCGGATGGTTCGACTACGGAACCATAGGCTGTTGAGGCAGCCTGAATCAAGGGGCAGGTGGTCGAAAGGAGGGGTGTGCTGGCGCCGTCCGTAGAGGTGGAGCTATGATAACATGTGGGGGTTGACAATTGATCCTCTGAGGCGGCGAGAAGCCATTGTCCCTCATCTTGGAAAAAAATAAGTATCTATATGGCCCGCACGCTTGCAGTATGTGCACCACAAGTCTAGTCACCTCATAGGGGCTGGTGGATTCGCGATCCTGGGAGGCGAGTCTGTGCAAGGCCTCTTATCGAGGAACGACCGACTCGACAGATCTGGTCGAGGCCTCTGACCCATGGGTACATGTGTGAGAGATAAACAATTTCCATTCTACTCCGCTCGCAAAGACATGTTCACTAGCTCAACATAAGTGAGTAAGCTAGCATAACACATCTTTGAGCGAATCTCGGGTCGCAGACCCTCGGAGAAGCGTCGCATCCTCATCGGTTGATCGATGAGAATTAAAGGAGCATACCTAGCCAGCACCGTGAACCTGTTTTTGTACTCTGCCACTATCATGCCTCCCTATTGGAGGCAAGGGAACTCACTTTCCTTCTCATGGCGGTATGTGAGGGGGAAATATTTCTTATGGAAGTGCATCTGGAAGGCCTCCCATGTCCACACGTATCTGATACCAATAGTGTAGAATCTCTTTTCCTGCTCACAAGCGCATTCCTTCTCGATAGCATGCACCAATCCCTTCTCAACACCCATGACACGAGCAATATCATCCACCCCAATCGTAATCTCCTGCCTACCCAGAGGAATGGTAAACTTGAGGGGCTTATATATTAGATTCTGAATGAGGGCATAAAAAGTGTGCATAGTGTTTGCACTCACAGGAACTTTTCCCTCGAATATGGGACCCCACCCATTATCCGTGAGAAAATAAATTACCGGGTACGTCCCAAACATCTTCTCATTGACGCGTGCTTCAAACACGACCTTGTGATTGCGGACCTTACTGAGACTGATATTTGGTAGTAAGGATCTCTCCTGCGGAATCTAAGGATCGAGGTCCTACTTGGACCTCCGTTCTCGTTCGACACTGGTACTTGCTTTAGCATCTGCCCTCCTCGTAGGACGATTTGGTTAGCTTGGGCCAGCCTCATCTGGGGCTGCTCTTTTCCTCACCATGAGAGACAAGAGCGTAGAGATGGAGAAGATGGCGGTGACCACTTTAAAGAAAACCATTGAGAATAGGATGGGTTGGTGGGACTTGGAGTTTTGAGACACACAAGTGGGTTTGTGTACTCAAATGGGAAGAAAAGAGGGAGATGGTGTGAAAATGAAGAAAAATGTGGCGTTTGGAAGATATGAAAGAAGATTTGAGAGGGATTGAAAAATTTAGTAGGGTTTGAATCACTTGGAGAGAGAGATAGGGAGGTAGTGGTGATGGAAGGAGAAGATTTGAAGCTTGTAGATGGGTTTAGTGCAATGGGTTAGAGAGGAAGAAAGATTTAAGGGGTTTGGAAGAGAATATGGAGTGGAGGGAGGGTTGGGATTTTGTAAAAACACCCTAAAATGGGTTTTTAGAGGGAGGAGAGAGGTCCCACACATGTGTGGAGGACCCCACGGTCGGTCGATTGGCGGGGCCATGCAGGGCGGGTCGAGGCTTTGCCTGGGCACTATTTGGCCGAGTGGGGCCCCATCGATCTGGAGGAGGCTCAGACTGGGGTCTGTCTGGCTGGTGATGGCTCTGCATGGGGACAGTGTCCACCCCCCCTCCCCCTGGGATGCCGAAAATGCATGGGACTCACCTCAGATCCCATCGGAAGTTGGTGCATGGCCCCCCCGCACTCGTTTGAGACATGTTCGAGCCTCATCTTATAAGTATTCACACTTTTAGCATGTTTTACGCTTGAGATTGACTAAATTGACATCCATACTCATCAATTGATGGACTAGAGGGAGATTAGGATTGTTTTAGGCAGTCAAAGGTGTCTACGGGATGAATTGCGATGGTCAGTTTCGGTCGAATCTAATGACCGACAAAACTGGAAATTCTATAACCATTTCTACATTTTATCGCATCCTCCTAAGTCAAAGTATGTCAGTGGGTGTCATGTGACCATAACCTAGGTCTAGTTTAATCCATATCATACTCTAATACTAACTTATAATGCCCTGAAAATTAGAAGTGGAGCATAGACTTAACTCCTGTGTTCCAACGCATCACTTTTGCAACATAGATAATAATGATTAAATGTTGTCCATATAAGTGCCTTAAACATGAATGGGATGATACTAAAATAATAGATCATACTCTAAGGACAATTTAAATTACGCAAGCAGAAGTCTGTAATATGTATATAAACTGTATGAAAGTGATAACAAGCCCTTAAAGTATGATTGTCACTAGGTTAAATAACTATAAGTTTAGTTTCAAAATGTAAAAAATAAGAAAGTGTAATGTTCTCTATCTAAAACTCTATAGCCCTGCCCGTGCAACTCCAGGTCTACATAGACCCACCAGAGAGTTGTATATAAGAGAACTCCTCGGCATCGAAATAGTCCAGCTCTGCCTTATAAGCATCACCATCACCTGTAGCTAAGATAGAGTCTGGTTGGTGTTTAAAACACCATCCCAGAATGTGAGAGTGAGTGATCAACTCAGTGGAGCTATAAGGCAAAGGTTAACATGTGATCAATTCAATCAAGCAGTAATGATAAAGCAATACAACAAGCATCCCTAAGTAATCTGATCAATGTAAACATGATATGTATTAATGATGTATGCCCTCGCCTACACTCCCTCTACGATCTTCCTCTTACGGTTGTGACATGCACCCCTTCCTCTGTGCTTAACACCAACGCCAAAGGCACATGCAATGCGGTGCATGAGTTCTTATTGACCTTTTCATACAACAGGATTGAGAAACTAAGGTACTTCCCTTACATCATTTCCCAAACAATGATCCATTTTAGGGTCGTCAGTCCTAGACAGTCTCATACGATGTTGGGGTTCCAGGTCGCTATAAAGGGCTCGTCACCTCAATGCAGCCCTAGCTTATACTCTAGTGGCTAAGGAAAGGCTCATCGCCTCAGCATAATCTTAGAGTATACTCAAAGTTACTACGAATGACTTATCACCTAGTCATTGGCCGACAGCTCGAATACAGTGTCCCGTATCACCGTATTCTGCTCACGAGCTTAGGTTGCTCACTGGTGACTACGGGTGGGCTCGTCACCCCGGCGTAGGCCAACAGCTTGACCACGGTGTCTCATTCCACCATGTCCGACTCATGAGTCTTAGTGAATCGAGGTACCAAGGTTAACGGGATTTCCACTGGTGAGTTTGGTACCTTAGTTTCAAGCAATAGCGTCCATACATGGTGAACATGCATCGGGACAATCGGGTTACTTAACGAGCTCGACTGGTATGGGCGCACATCGAGATGATCGACATGAAGTGTGTAAGCACTCCGTGTGGCCTAACCACTGTCGACATCCAAAGTATGGCTCGGATTCATCGAACACGTCCTGTGTGGCGAAACAACCTCAGCCACCAAATCAGGACCTGTTACCGATTGTGTGGACTATACCATAGTTCCAAACACACTGTGATATGAGAAATATGTACACATGATAATCATACAACATTTAACAACCAATGCAAACATGGATAGCATTTAAATGTATAATGAAACACATATAACATGCCATTCTACATAAACATATTCTACATAAACTCCAGCATTTAAATTATAGCTACTTAAAGGAATTTATGCATATAGGTAAGGTAGTTGGGAATCCTGTCTCAACCACCCTATTAAGTACAGTTCATCTAACACCTTCTCATACAGACATTTTATTACACACTTATACTACACATATCAACATACCTAACATATGTTGATTATAACATATAACTGGACAAATCGTTCCAACACGGAGTTGTCACATACACAACAATCATGTACTTGCATTCCGTAGACATGGAAGACATAACTCATCATTCCATATTCATTCAGTCATTTCAACAAACACTTAGCATGCATTGAAAATAGCCTAACCTACGCATATGTGTAATATGCTAAAACATCCTAATTACGCAAATGTGATAGCACTCAAGTCAGTAATAAATCATTGACTAACATTGAAAGCCTTGAAAATCATAGCCTAAACATTTATAGTCCACACCTTACGCCAGTAGATACGTAACGAACTCAGTTCATTCTATAACTCATAGTCTACGGCACAACTGCAACCTACAGTATGAAATAAATTAGCTATTTCATCATTTACTCTATTTAAAACTCTAAAATAGGTTAGGGTTAGGATTTATTACCTAAAAATGGAACCAGAATCACTGTTATAGCAATACGGTAGCGGTGATACGATACGTAGAGCGGCAGAGAAAAATCTCTGTAGCAAACCCTAGCTTTCCCTGACAGTTTTTCTCTCTTTCCTTTTCTTTCCTTTTCTCTTCTCTCACATAGGGTTAGAATTCATATGTGAAGGGTGATAGTGGGTTTTAGGCCATTATATAAGCCCAGGACTGATGAAAATGCCACAGGGCCATAGTATACTTAGGTTATAGCCAAAAGTTGGCTGTTTTAGCCCAACAGAGCTGTTCTGGAGGCCTCTTTTCCACATGCGGTCAGACTTAAGCTTCTTGATGTTGGATCTAGGTCAGGCTAAGATCTCAGCCCGATCAATAGTGGATCGACTGCGAGGGACCAGTTTCAGTTCCACGGCCACCGGTACTTGATTAAGGCCACAAGTACACTGACATGTGTTAAAAATTTTCTCTGATCTGAGGGTATAATTGGCTCAGATTCTGACGGTCTGAATCCTTAGGTTTGTCCTACAAGCGAATGACTCAATTCACTTATGTTTCAATTCATTTCCTAAAGATATTTGTATTTCTCATACACTTCACTCCGGGCTCAAGTTGTGCATTTCTAGGTACTATTAGAACTTAATTTCTAAGGTGGCTGTCAAGTCCAATAAGGTGGTCATAACCTTATAGTTTTGGGCAATTGGACTTTTAACACACGGTCCAGGTCCTATACGAAGTTTCATGATGCTTCCGAGAGCAACTGGGTTTTGCAATGGATCCTAAGTTTTAGGGTAATGTAGCGTCAATGATTCTACACTTTTTGGGTCTTGCAGTTCGTATTTAAAGTGATTAGGGCTAATTTCATAGGTAATCTAGTTTAGCTTTAGTTAATTCTCGTTTAATTTCTAAAGGATTTGGTCCTTAGTGATTTTTTCCTGAGGTAGTCCTCGGGTCTTTGTACGGATTTTTCCAAGATGTTACAAGTATTGTCCTATATAAATATGATTCCTTTAAATCTCATTCTGATAATTGAAGCATTTGACTACAGGGGCATCGATTTCATGGGACCATTCCCTAAATCTTTTGGAAATTTATATATTTTTCTAGTGGTAGAGTATCTCACTAAATGGGTGAAAGCGATCCAGTGTCAGAACAATGATCATTAAATTCTTAAAAGAGAATATCCTTACCTGGTTCAGAATGCCTCAAGTCATCATTAGTGATGGAGGCTCACATTTTTGTAATAGGCCATTTGCGAACTTGATGAAGAAATATGACATCTCCCACAAGGTAAGCACTCTATACTACCTACAAACAAGTGAGAAAGGTGGGATTTCTAATAGGAAAATTAAACATATTTGGAAAAAATGGTTAACCCTGACCATAAGGATTGGTCAATCCGATTGACTGATGCTTTATGGCCTTACTGTATTGCATTTAAGACCCCTATTAGAATGTCTCCCTTTAGACTTGTTTATGGGAAGACTTGCCACTTGCCTGTAGAGTTGGGACATAGGGCCTATTGGGCAATTAAAAATCTAAACTTCAATTCGGACAACACTGGTTCGCTGCATAAACTTCAGTTGAATGAACTGGAAGAAATCTGGAATGATTCATATGAGAACTTGAGAATTTATAAGGATAAGATGAAGGTGTTTTATGACCAACACATTCTTTGAAAATCATTCACACAAGGTCAGAAAGTCCTTTTGTATAATTCTCGGTTACACCTTTTTCTGGGTAAACTCCGATCTTGTTGGACCGACTCTTTTAATATTATTAATGTTTATCCTTATGGGGCTATCGAGATTCAGAATCCAAATAATGGCAACGAATTCAAAGTAAATGGACATCGTTTAAAGCCATTTGATGAAAAATTTGGTCAAAGGACTTGTCAATACCTCTTATTGACCCTGTTTACTAGGATTGATCTCCTAGTCTGACGGAGGTATAGGTAGATTTATTTGCTTTCATATGATTTAGGATTGGGATAGTTTTCTTTCCATTATTTAGGATAGTTTACTTTCCACTGTTTAGAATAGTTTACTTTTTGTTGGTTTAATTCTTGTACTAACCCATCTTCACACTGAGACCATTCGAAAAGCCTCGAAATTCCTTCTTCAGGTATTTCTTTTCCATCACTTCCCTTCTCTTTTCATTGCCTCTTTTACATTATATGCTTATTTCATTTATATTGAGGACAATGTAGATTTTTCGGTTGGTGATGGAGGAATAGGTGAACTAATTAGTGTTTTCTTAGTTTTGAGCAAAATTTTTAAAATTTTTCAATGTTTCAAGTTGAAATCTATTTGGGAAGCGATGAATTATGTACTTAAGAATGCATTAGGTATGATAAAAATAGAGATTGAATTTTGGATTGTTGGAGTTTGATCAACTAAGTAATTTATCACCTAAGTTCTTGCGCTCAATTGATTAAGAGATAGTTTAACTATCATGTTAATATAAATCACAAGACAGATTCAATGTGTCTTCCATAAGACATGCTAGAAGTTTTAATTGTTAGTATGTGAATCATTGATAGATGGTGAGAATCAAGTCTGGAGAATTTTATCCTCCTCAAAAGAAGAAACAAACTAGTTGAAAAAACAGGAGATCAACATAGAGGTCATGAAAAAGAATAAAAAAAATGAAAGATATGGAAAAGAATGCAAAAATAAAAATAATGAATAAAAAATTGACCGTCGATATAAAATTAAAGACTAAAAAAAGAAGAAAAAGGGGATAAGTTCAGAATCAATACTTGAGTTTCAAACTAATCTTGAAGTGATGAGTATGGCTAACATGATGAATTAATAGTATTCGTATAGGAAGTAAGATGATTTTCATTGAGCACATTGAAAAACTTGATATGCAAATTATGCTCGATTTAATAGATAAAGAATTTACTTGATTAGTTACTTATGTGATTCAGTTCTAAGTTTTCAAAACCACACTTTCATATCTTAATTCTACCCATTCGTACTTGAGTGTACAAAAGATCGTTTTCATAAAGAGGTCTTAAACATTAAGCATTGAGATTTATTTCACGCATACTTTGCTCAGGACTAGCAAAATGCTGGTTGGGGATTGTGTTGAGGGTCAAATATTGCATATTATCCCTCATTTACATCTTGGTTTTATGAACATGATGATGCTTAATGTTCTATTTTACTCATGTTTATGTTACAAGGTGAATATAAGAGCTTGGATTGAAAAGGGTGCTAAAAGCATGGATTTGATGTTCCAGAATCACCAAGGCAATGGATGGATCTTAAGAGACTACGATTAAAGAATTTATATGCTAAAGATCTAAGAAAACCATGTGAGGAATGAAGAGAATTAAAGATTTGAAGTGAAAAAAATGAATCCTGAAATCGTCCTGAAAAAACATATTCTGAAACTCTAAGTCATTTTATGAAATTACGCAGAGTGAAGTCTATTTTAAAAAACTGCCTAGAGTGAAGTTTATTTTAGCAAACTGTGTAAATTTGAGGCGGTTTCTAGAGTTTTCCAACTAAGTGTGAAAGTTGTAGTTCCACAACTATAAATATGACTCCATAAGATGTTCCTAGGCATTTTTCATGGTTTAAAGAGTGGAGCAAAAGGGTGAAGAAGCCATCGCCAAGAGTTTTTTTTCCTTCTTCCTTAGTTATTTTTATGTTTTTCTTAAGAGACTTTAGTCCAATCATGTCTATGGTTTGCTAAACCTCTTAGCTAGGGCTAAGAGGTGAAGCTTATAGCGTGATGTGATGTTTTTATTACTTTGATTCATGTTTATATTGAAATTACTTTGATTCTAGTTTGATATTTAAGGAATACTTTCAGTTTTTAATGATTTATTATGACTTAAATTACAGTAGATTTACAATAGCTTTGAGTATCTTCTTTTATTATTTTGAGATTATGGGATTGGTAAATCCTATTGTTCACCATCGTCTCATGGGCATGGTTTGGTGATGGAATCCTTGCCAATTATCATAATTAACCTTTTGAGAATTATGTTAAAGGAAGTTCAAATTTGATTTTAATTGCTATATCTTCCAATTTGATAGGATGAGACTCCGATTCCAATTGTGTTACTTGAATCAAGTCAGGAATCGCCCTGATTACTACAAGTGGTTACTTGGAATTCTTAAGTTTCTAATTACCCTAGTTCCCACCTTTGAATTCTTAAGTTTCTAATTACACACTTCACAATTACTCCCTTTTAATTCTAGATTTAGATTCACTACCAAAAAAATGGGTAAAGGATACAGACCACGTTAGTTTTTTGCTATGCGTATAAACCGTAGCTATACTTACTATGGTTTTAATCCGTAGCTAAAAAGGTGACACACCATTAATAATTAACTGTGGTGTAAGGGGCTCTATAGGGCTTAAAAAAATATATCTTTTCTATCTAATCCGTCCATCTATTTTGAAATATTATTATAGAGCATGAGACCAAAAATCAGCTAGATCAAAGGGTAAAGTGGACCACACAGTAGGAAACATGGAGATTAAATTGCATGTGCTTCCTATGGTGTGGTCCACTTAGGCCTCTAATCTAAATTATTTTTGGCATGATAAGGTAAAATAATTTATTAAAATTAGTGGACAGAATGGATAACAAAAATGCATCATGGTGGGCCCCACGGAGCCCTTGAGAGGACCGTCCACGACCCTTCCTAAATTTGAGCACGTGCTCAAAACAGAGCCGGGCCCAAATGTCACCCCATTTCTCTCTGTCTCTCTCTCACTCCATACCCTAACCCATCCTCTCATCCTTTCTTGTTACAGACGACGACCCATAAAAGCTAGCGTGTCGAATCTAGTCCTTCCAAACCCAGCCCTAACTTTCCATCCACGCCGTCCGATATCCCTGTGCTCGATATTGTCAGCGTTTGAGTCACATCCCCACCAATCTGACACACATGGTCGGAAACTCATAACCTTAGAGAAGGAAGAAGATATTCTGCATTTTTATTCTTCTTCTGCTCCATCTTCAATCTTTATTTTTTTTAACCATTTTCCCATTTTCGGATCTTGATTTCAGTCCATCGTGAGAGGGGGAGATATGTATGTCCCTCCATCGCAGGGCTCTGATTGGGGTGCTGCGGGAGCTCCAGACACTGTGATGCCGAGGATTTACCAGGCCTGTAAAGGCAACAATATATTTTTTCTTGAGGGGAGGTTTATATTTCTACCTGATGCAAGGTCTTTGTTGCTGACCATATTCCTCATTGTTGCACCTGTTGCAATTTTCTGCATATTTGTTGCCAGAAAACTAATGTACGATTTTTAGGGATTTTGGTTTGACATGATCTCAAGTCTGTTGGTCATGGGTGATGTCATGAAGTGATTATACAATTTATTCTAATGTTAGATTTTTCATTTTTGGTATTTGTGTGGCTCTCAAATGCTGCGCATGAACTTGTGGTCGTGATCAATTGCTTAATCATTTTACCATAAACAACTTTTAAGAACTCATCATTGCATTGTGATTGTTCTTTTTTTTTTTTTAAGGGTTGCAAAGAAGATGAAACCTAAGGTTGGAATCTCAGGTCCCTGAGAAAGATGTTTCCAAAAACAAGCATTGAATTATCTCAGGCAGGTAGTTTATAGTATTAACTTGCTCCTTTGCTTATAAATCTTAAAACATCACCTTGGTCTAGAGCAGAGGAATTGTAAGATCTTCAACGCGAGGCAATAAAACTAATTTTGCTTTTAAAATCTCTTCAGGGATTAGGAAGCTGCTTATGCAAACTAGTCTAAACGTGCTCTACGTTGTTACCTTTTTTGAAGATCTTGAATAAAACTAATGTTGTTGAGAGGTGAGATGTGCATTCTGTGGAAGATATAGGGAAACTACTTCTCATGATCTAGTTTTGCCGTTGATATGATTATTTTGTTCAAATGTTTACCCCTTAGTTGATATGATTAGTTTGTGCATTCCCGTCATGCTTGAATAGTCTAGATTAATGAACCATCTCCATTTTAACAAAATGGGTTTGTTAGGACACCATTCATGTCCTAAATCATGAGGACCCTGTTGTCTCTCAATTAATGTCTCAATTGGCCATCCTTTTTACCTTGTCATATCATTTTGTCAAATTGTATTTTATGTTTTTAAGATTTTATAAAATCTTTAATTGTTTCCATCTTGTGTTTTTAAAATATAACAAGGTTTGACTCTTTGTTTAGGTTCCCAATATATGACTATTGTAGAATATGCACCATCTCAACGTGTTCCAAAACCGTGGGCTAAAAAAGATGGCCGTGAAGGGACCATATTCAAAGGTGATAATATTTTATTAAGAAAAGAAGAATACAGAAATAAAGAATGAAGCTGGAGATGAGACATCACCACTTAGGATAAGGACTCCTCTTCCCAAGATGGTTCAAAAACCCTAAAAGGTAGATTGACAAACAATTTACAAGATTTTGCTAAATTGATGAGAATTCCCGTTTCAAATTCCTTTTTTGAGCCTTGATGATTGGTGAAACATGATTTGTAAAGCTGAGTAGAGGTAGTAACATGATTTGTTAGCTATGTTGGTAGTAACAAGGTGATAGCCTATTGTTGAGTTTGTCATTTGTCATTTCATTGCGGTAAGTATCCTTTTTTTCATCCTCTTTATATTTATTTGCATAAAGTTTCATTGAGAAATGCTGTTATGAACCTATGATATACATTTCTAAAATGCATGGTGATTGATTGGGTCTTTTCATCTGGTGGCTTGCCACATGGATGGGCAATAGCCCACAAATTGTAATAGTCAGACAATTCTGTTCAACTCATCATTTCAAGTTTGCCTTCTGAATAAAGACAATATGATCATTCTCAGAGGTATTATTTTTAACAAGCAAGCATTGATTTTATTAGTTGATATGCCAATGAGATCGAACTTTGATTGATTTGATTTGTAGATGCTTTAAAAAAAAATAAAAAATTTCCATTCTATGAATTGGTTTTGCAGAGGTTTTAACTATGGTGCTGATGTTCATGGTAGAGTTTGATGATTGATGTGGGTGAATTCTTTTTCATTTTCTTTGTTGGTTAGTGATCCTCTTTCCTCTTCTTCATGTGTGTTTGGAATGGTTCAATGAATGGAACAGATGGGTATCGAAGATTTTATCAATTATCTACTCCAAAAGCAGTTGTTGCTCCAAATTCAAGTGATGGGTTCTAATGTCTATCTTTATACGGCTCTCATTGATGGCCAAATCACTTCCCGTTCTTACCTTGATGCCATCCGGATCTACTCCCAAACGGTGGGTGAATCAGTCGAACCAGACTCTTGCGTGATTTCCTCTGTTCTGAGGGCATGTGGTTTCCGGTCGGATTTAAATGTGGGGCATGAAATCCATGGTCAGGTTTTGAAGCTACAGCTCAGATCCTTTACTGTGCTAAAGAATGGGCTCTTCACCTTAATGTTATGCATAAGATAAAGCATCATGCATGCCCCTCATCACTTTTTCTCTAACCAAAATTTGTCCTTTACTGTATCAATTTCATAAACAGGAATCTTTGGGGAAACACTTCAATTACCTTGTCCAACTTTCTAATATGTCTGGTCGTTGCTTGTCCCTATTATTGATTGTTCCTCATTCTAGTTGTATAGCATGAATATCTTGATAAATATTGAGACATGGTTGGGGACTTGAAACTTTTTATACATTTGGCCTGTGTTTCTTTAGAAAGTTTGTTGGGAATGGCATGCTTAGTAATTTCTGTAATCTACTGCTTAAAGAAAAAAAAAAAAAAAGAAAAAGAAGAAAAAAGACAATTTATGTAATTTTTCTCAGAATTTTTTGTTATAACCTAGACTTTTCTAGTCCTATTTTACCATGTTGTTATCCTATTCATTGGTTCTTCATTTGGAGATATCTAGATGCTGACTTTTATTAATCTTTGTAGGAGAAGAAACTTCCACTTGCAAATAAGTTATAATGTCCTTTTTTTCCCATGTACTAATGAGTTTGTCTAATTCTAAATTCCTTTTGCAATGACTTACATCGCTAGTAGGAACTCTTTTTAACAATTTATTTGTCATCACCTTACCTTATTTTTGTTATTTATTTGTTTTGTGTTTGAAGGCGTGAAGGGTCATTGCCTATCTTTAAACAGAGACTTATAGGGAGCTTGCTAGACTTTGCTACTAGGGAACTTCAGGTCTAGGCAATTGTCATTTCTTAAAGCTCATATTGGAATGCATTGCTCAAACACTTACCCTTTTCATTTTCTAGAATTGATTGTGTTGGTGGTTTGTTTGAATTAAGGCGTTTGAATGTGCCACAGTTCAGGGTATGGATTTTATTTTAAATTTCTTCCCGACTTTCATTCAAAAGAAACCCAAGTCACATTTAAATGGAATCATAGGTTCGTATGTTGGAGTTCTAAATCATGATCGACCGGCTCTTTTCTCCATCTAACATTACCATTGTTTGAACATCGGTTATGTTACAGTTGTATTTGTAGAAGTATTGTCTACCCCTGTAACATGATATAGGGTTGAGGTGGTCCATTTCCTAAAAAAAGGGTTGTATTGGCCCATATTGGTGCTGATGTGAGGGCTATAGAAGCTAGCTGATACAACCATAAAGTCCACTTTCCCAGTTACAACTCATGTGATGTCAAAGATGAAAGGGAAGGGGATTCAAAAGGAACCTGCTTGTAGTTCAATCAAAGTGAACATTGAGATCTTAAAATATTTAAATCTTACTTAATATTTCTCATCAGTGCAATTTTTTTTGTTGCAGAATACCTTGGATCACTGCCTGGAGTTGACCAATGGGCTGTATGTATTTACTGTAGCTGGATGAACTTGTGGAATCAGCGGATACATGTCAATTGGATCGGTATGTGGCTTCTGAGAAAGTTGGGAGGTAACCCATTCATTGCCATGTTCTCTCTCCCCCCCCCCCTTTTTTTTTTTTTTTTTTAATTGATGCATTTGTGATGTTTTTTAGCTTGCCGATTGGTTTCTAGTGGTGACTTCATGTTCAAAGTTGTCAATTGAGCTTCTAGACTCTCCTATTTCATGCATTTAGATGATGTTTTCTTGATGCATTTTATGCTTATGTTTATTTATTCTATTTTTATGTTCTTAGCTCATGGGTTTGTTTTCGAAGCCAATTTCATGTTCATAATGGTGTGTTGAATCGCTAAGAGCCCCAATTCTTTATGATGTTTTTGTGCTTCTCGTGTTTTATATTTGCACTTTGGGTTTCTATTTTGATGTTTTTAGCTCATGGGTTTTCTTATTCTTTTTTGATGGAGCTTTTTTCCTGATGAATGGATTGGAAATGTATTTTAAATTGTAACAACAAAAACTTGTAGTTCCTTAGCCTCAATCTAAGTCACATACACAAATTCAGTCTGCCTAAGAAGTTTCTCAAACCTAGCAGGTTGAGACTCAGCTCAGGTAGCAACAGCTGATATAACTCCAGCAACAGTCTTTTATCTTCATCGGTCAGTAACTTATTACACATTCTTGTATATGTCAAAGGTTGCTATTGTTCATTGTGTAACTCTTGCAAGTTGGCCACCATGCATCAAAGGAAGGCAGAGATGTCCCGCCATTCCAATGCTTTCATCGCATTACCAGGTTCTATTCTTCTTCTCTCAATAACCCATTTAATCAGATTCCTAAAGCCTCCAGTTTTTCTTATTTCCTAAATCACCATGCAATCATTGACATTTAAGTAAAAAAGAGGGAAAATCAGTTGAAAGTGACAGAACAAAGCTTGTTTTTTCAACTAGCAGAATGAATTGTATTAAAATGTGGTTTACTGTTATTCCCATGGATGCATATTGCATGTTAGTATCCTTTTCTTGACAATGTTGTTATGTTGCTTTCATTTAATGCTTGGGCTTCTGTAGAACTTGTCTATTGCAAATTTGCAATTTCTATATTCAGTTAGGGGCTGTTTGGATTGGTGGAAATGGAAAATAAAAAAGTAACCAAGGAAAACATCCATCTTTTTTGTGTTAAAATAAGCTCTTTGCGGATTAAAACACTCAATTTAGGTGACTTTATGGACAGGTTAGAAAACATCACTGTAAGCTTAGGAAGGTTTCAACGGTGGACACTATTCTCTCAATTGTTTCATGTGGTGTGG
This sequence comes from Magnolia kwangsiensis, assembly GCA_037074715.1. Taxonomy (NCBI): domain Eukaryota; kingdom Viridiplantae; phylum Streptophyta; class Magnoliopsida; order Magnoliales; family Magnoliaceae; genus Magnolia; species Magnolia kwangsiensis. The sequence goes on from CM073584.1 coordinate 76,608,309, forward strand.
TCTTTTTTAGCTATGGATCTGCCTCATTTTTAGGCTAATTCCCTGAAATAGGCTGGCAAAATGAATGGACAGAATGAATGAAATACACACATAATGGTAAGGCCCATGGAGCTTTGACATCAGCTAGTTAGCTAGTGTTGAGGTCAATAGCCAAACCACGACTGCTGGCCTTTCCATTGTATCAAATGAGAAGACATGTACCTACCATCTCAACACCCTTTAAGAATGGATTGTGAATGTGGGACTATACATTGAATAATGCTATGTACACTATTTGCCTAACATCCATCGCATCGAGATTATTGACAAAAATTTATTGGTTTTTGGATATAATGTAGGCACCATCACAATGGTAGATGGGAAGCAAGGATAGGAACTTAACAATGGCAAATGACAAGCAAAAGCAGTCACTGGAGGATGAAATTCATTTTCTCAAGGGAAGGGTTTCAGAACTTGAAAGTGATCTTGTGTCGAAGTCCATAGAAGTTACATCTGCAGTTTCAGGGAAAAAAGAAGCTCTATCTTCTACATTTGCTAAAATTGACCGTCTGAAGGAAGAAAATTCTGTAAAAACATGAGCATTATTGCATTATATAGAGGGTGTTTACTGTGTTGGAGTGTATTTATTTCTTGCACATGAGGGCACACCTTAGTTGTAATTCTTATGATAGGTTGAGAAAAGTGAAGTATTGTTTATTTAGAAATGTGAATGTGGGACGCATTGTATGATTTGATTGTTATTTATAATAAATGCATAGTTTTTTTTTCCTGATTGCATTTTATGTACTATTCCTATCAGCATTAAGCTTAGATGAGTTATCAATCACAACAGGTTCTTGTAATTGAAACAAGCATCATTATTACAATTTTTTTTTAAAATAGCTACGAATTTTGGCAATAGTTATTGTTCTGAAAACCATAGCTATTGTTAACTACAGCTTATTGCTACGAATTTATACCACTTTTAGCTATTAATATTATCCGTAGTCGTAGGTACATTTCGTTATAAAAATTATAGTTACTGCTTTTTTCCGTAGCTAGTGATATCTACTGCTATAGATCTAATCTGTAGCTGTATGTATATTTTGCTATAGAAAGTATAGCCACGGCCTTTATCCGTAGCTAGTAATATCTATTGCTACGAATTTAATCTATAGGTGTAGCTACATTTCGCTACAGAAATTATCGGGCTTTTGTCCATAGCTACAGAGATCTATTGCTACGGATATAATCCATAGCAATTGGTTTTTTGACCTTTAGCTACCCCACCAATAGTGACTGATGTGCTATGGATTAGATCCTTAGTAAAAGGTCTTTAGCTACATTTTTGGACATAGCCTTTGCCTATTTTTCTTGCAGTGATTCATATCTTTTTCTACTTCTACTTCTAGTTGCTTTCAGAATACACACGAGATTAGTCCCTGTATATTCGACCTCGATCTCATCGAGATTATTACTTCGTCATGACCCTACACTTGGGGTTGTGAACACCCACATGAGTATTTGATCTAGCTCATTTTTGGTACCATGTCCTAAATGAGCTCACAAAATAAATGGGTGGGACGGATTTCTCACAAACATCACGGTGGGCCCCACTTAAGTTTCTAGTGCATGAAACGGACTAGGCCACAATGTCCCTATCATTTATATGTATATTTATCCATTTTTATTTCTTTTACTTTTTAGTGAATTGGTTGTATTTTCATACATGTCTTTGATACATTTATAAATGTCACACAGTTAATTTAAATATAGTTGCATTAGTTCAGTTAAACATCACATAACTTAGGACCCTATACAAAGAAAATTTATTATGTGCACCTTTTCTTTAGATATTATGATTTAAAAGTATGGATTAAGGTCCTTTTTAATAATCCATGAAGTTTCATTGAAAAATTCAACCATTTTCTCAATGTTTCCCCATGTTTCCCAAAAAGTGCAATAAATTATGTGATACAAACGATATGTCCCGTGCGATAACTGATACATATCTGTATCCCATGGGTGTGATACATAGCACGATGTCGATATTTTGAACACTGAGTATACCTAGGAACATGGAGAAAAGAACCTTTAGAGCTCCTATTCGGTATGGGTTCGAGGACATGGTCTCTTTTGCATTTTTTATAGGGAGTGAAGATCTCTACACTTTTTAAGAGGCAAAATCTAGAAAGGATTGTGACAAGTGGGTGTCAGCCATGGTGGAGGAGATAAAATCTCCACATATGAATCAAACATGGGTTTGGCAGAACTTCCAAAAGGTCAAAGGGCTATAGGGTGTTTAGGAAGAAAGAATGTGAAAAGTACAAGGCACGACTCATAGTAAATGGGTACTCACAGATAGAAGAAGTAGATTATAATAAAATTTTCTCTCATGTTATGAAACATACTTCAATCAGGGTGGTATTGGCTATGGAAGAAATTTCTAATTTAGAATTGGAACAACTTAATGTGAAGACAACGCTCCTTCTCAAAAACTTGGAGGAAGTCATTTACATGAGGTAGCCTGAAGAATTTGAGGAGCTTATTAAGGAAGGCCACCTATGTAGGCTAAAGAAGTCATTATGTGGGTTAAAGAAGTCTCCAAGGCAGTATAAGTAGTTTGATTCATACATTGTGAAGATAGGGTATATCAGGTGTGAAGATTCACAAAGACAAAAAGTCTAGAAAGTTGTGAGTTTCTTAGAAGGGTTATATGTAAAAGATGCTAGAGATGTTCCACATGGAAGCTGTTAAGCCAGTTAGCATGCCTCTAGCAGGTTAGTTTAAGTTGTTAACTAGATCGTTTCCAAGTACAGAAGAGGATATTTCAAAAATGTCACGAGTGTCGTATATGAGTGCAATTGGGAGTCTCATGTATGTAATGGTTTTCTCGAGGTTCACAGACAGTTAGGGTGGTTAGCAAATATATGACGAGTCTAGGAAAAGAGCATTGGAATATTGTTAAGTAGATTCTCAGTTATTTCAAGGGAACAATCGACACTGGGATCATGTTCGAGGGACATGAAGCTTCAGGTGAAGTTGTTGGCTATGTGATTCAAATTATGTAGGTGATTTGGACAACATGAGGTCTACTACAAGATATGTTATCACATTAATAGGCAGACTGGTATGTTGGAGGTCTATGTTACAGTAGATGATAACATTATTTAGAATCGGACGGAATACATGTATGTGATACAGGTATCAAAAGAGGTATACTAGTTGAAAGGTCAAATAGGAAAACTCAAGTTGAAGCAAGAGGTGATTCAGTTGTAATGTGATCGTCAGAGTGTTATCCATCTAGTGATGAATCGGGTGTATTATACGGGAACTAAGTACATCGACGTGAGGTTCCACAAGATAGAGAGCTCATTACTTCAAAAGAGATTCTATTTTAGAATATTCATACAGATGAGGATGCTATGGACATGTTGATAAATCCGGCGACCAGAGAGATGTCCAAGCACTACTTAGGCTTGGTCAATCTCACTAGCCATTGATGAGGTTAAGAACCCTTGCACAAGGGTACAGATGGAGTTACGTTCCCGATGAAGAATGCATGGATTAGTCTATGCTCAAGGTAGAGGACACACGATGGTCTTTAGGATGACTATAAGCCCCGTATCCTAGACCGTACCATTTCATAGACTTTCGTGGTCTTCCCGGTCGAATTTCGGCAACCTTCGACCCTTAACTGGTAATTGGGTGTGACCCTGATTCACATGCTGTTAACCTGAGTCGACTCAACCTAAGACCTTTACCATAGCGACCATGCCGTCGCCATGGTTCCGATGTCGCGACTCGTGCGCCGAGGCGATATCCTGGTCAGGAGATGTGGGCCAGCGTTCGGTGCGAGGAAAACGCCGCGCGTTGTAAAATCCAAGAGAATCTTTATGAGTTGTCACATCAATCCATCAATCCATCAATCTCAACATATCAAGTATATGTTAAGTACACATCAACTTTCACCCATTCCCAAGCAAGCCTCAAAGTCAAAAAGTTCTTACAAAGCCCATGCCTTTCTTACACAAATGGCCACAAAAGTCAAAAAGGTTCTTACACCCATCACTCCCCACATTAACACATCCATCACCCATCACTCTCTCTCTCCCTTACAAGTCTCTCTCTCTCATTTTCAAACTCATTCCCAAGTAAGAGAGAATACTTCATACGTATGAGCCTCTCCCTCTCTTCCAAGCTCCAAGTGTGGCCCACCTTTCCATCCCAAGATCTCCCATCCTAGCCATCCATTTCTCATTTTCCTCCATCAAAGAGAAGCACAAGGAGACCGAAAAGTCGAGGGAGCAAGAAGATCTAGCGGAGGGTGCTTGATAAGAGTAGTTTTTCATGTTTTTAAGATGGGTCAAGTGAGGCCAACCGATTAATGGTTTGGATCTTACTTGGGACCCTAAAATGTGGCCGATGGCGCACTAGGATCATCGTGATCATTCCATAATGGGGCCATTCTCCATGGCCCCCATCATGATGTTTATTTCTTTATATTAAAAGGTCATCTAGACCGTCCATATTGGTGGGGAAAGGATCTTTTAGGGCTGATGTGGCCCACCAGATTCAAGGGAGTGTTGCATACACTATAGCCTCTTTTCCATAGACATTTTTGGGCTTAATTAGTCCCCCTTGAGGCCCACCTTTGTGGTGATGTTGTAGGTTAGCATGAACCAGATTTTAAGTAGTTTTATAGGCCCAATAGACTATAAACCTCTCCCTTGAGCCTAACATTGTTCAAGGGCTGACCTTATTGAATTATGAGCCCAATAGGCCGTCTATAAGCTGAACATGTGTATTGTGGGCCTCAGTGCCCTTATGAAGTACTTAATTATAGGCTAACTTGCAAGGCCCACACTAATGTATGTTGTGGAGGATCTTGTTAAGCCTTTGCGCTGGTATGGAAAGGCCCACACTGTCAGTTTAGGCCATGCCCATCTGAATTTTTAGGTTTATGGGCTGCCCTCTAAGTCCACCATAAAGCATGAATTGAATGGCTTTTGGGCTATTTCCTCAAGGCCCATCATGTGGTATTATGTATATGTGCATGGCCGCCCTTTTGTGTTCATAACTAGGCCTTGTGGACTAAGTCCTATTGGATAGGCCCATTGATCTTGGGCCTATACTCTCCCATCTATTGTGATGGGCTTGGGGGTAAGAATATGCAAGAAGTTGGGTCTTTGGCCACCCATTAAAATTGACCCCATACTTGGGCTAAAAAGTGAGGCCCAACTCACTTGTGTTAAATGTGCGAATTGCCCATGTAAGTAAACTACCAGGCTGCCCTTGAAGCCCACAACAACGTATGGGTTTATGACTGTTATGGTTAGGCCCAAACCTCACTTGAGGGCCCACTATATGGTCTATGAGATTGGGCTCGGAGTATGGCCCATTACACCATACATTGCTTAGGCCTTAGACCTTACATTATATGCGTAGTGGGCTACCTTTTGGGACCCAATTGAGGTTAGATATCCTCCTTGGTTACCCTAAGGTAGGCCCATAGAGGCCCTTATGGTTGCTTGAAGGTCCACCTTGGGCCTGGTTAGGACCGTTCCTTTTTAGGATCATGACCCTCTCTTAGCTTGTGGGTCATCCCAAAGCACTGAGCCCCCACTAGAAGATTTTTCTTCTCCTTAAGACCCCTGTCTATGTGCTTAGACCTTGACCCTCCTTAGGATAAAGGATTCCATATTCCACAAGAAGCACACTTACATTCTTATGACCCATATGCATCATCTGTATGAATTGTTTGTATTGTGTGGTGGTCATTGAGGGATGGAGTTCCTCTCCTTATACACATTGTGTGCCTGTAACTAGTGCATGATCTGTGTGTGTGACTCATGCATTGACATATCATTTCATAATGATACTACCCTTGCTTCATCAGGGCCTTGCCTCCATAGAGATATTCATGGATGGCCATATGAGTGGGCACCAGAAATATTACTTGAGCATACCGAGTGCATAGAATGCCCATGGGTGAAATTCTCAAAAACTTCCATGGTACCAATGATCTGCTCTAACGCCGTAACTGACTGAAAACTATGAGCGCACAAGGGCCTCATACCGTTATGCTGTGACTCCCACTGTCATGTTGTCGGTTGGATAGGGGTGTGGCCTTACCTGCTTGGTATGAGGAAGTATTGTTAGGCTGAGTCTGACCATCTCGTAAATGGGTCTGCTACTATTAAGCCTTGTTGGCGATTAGCTGTCCACATGCAGGTAGTGAGGTCCCTTACGCTTGTTTGACTGTACAGGTCTGTAGAGTGGTAGTCATTCAGCAGTGTAATGGAATCCAGTGATTTCCTTATGATTGAAAATATACTTGACATATGGTTTGGTTATGAGCACTAGCATTACTTGCATCGCATTAGTATTAACTATGTAAGCCCCTTCATGCACTGCCTTGGTATGGCGTCTAATACTCATCACATCGTATTCATGATAAGCCTTGGTAAGGCTAGTGATATTCTCAATGAGCATATTTTTATTCTTACATCTCCTGTTATTCTTCTGTGCACCATTGTCACACACTTACACCACCCTCTAAGCTTCTATAAGCTTATACACGATTGATGTGTGCAGAAGACTTTAGGCAGGCGAAGTAGCAGCAGAGTGTGGAGTAGAGTTAAGCTTGAGGACTTCAGTGTTGCTGACCTTTTTTTTTCTTAGTTCTCATTATCTTATGTATGTCCTTTCGAACATGATGTAAGCTTAAAAAAGTTCAAATTCTTAGTGGATTTTGTGATGTGTGCCCTTTGTTATTCTTAGATGTACTTGCTATGATCTTAGGTATACTCGTATTGGTAATGATTATACTATTATGAAAATCCTCCTTGTAGAATCTCAGGATCAAAACCTACCTCAAGAGCCGAGAATGGGGTACTATGGAGGCTATTGTGGCCATAACCAACCATCGGGTTCTTTTTGAGTCCGGTTACCGAGTCTGGGGTGTGACAGAAACAGTGAATGAATACGAATCCATGAGATCCACTATCTAGGAAAGAAAGCTAGTTCTTCCAAATGCTTGTTAGTCTTAATCACAACTACATCTCATCTATTCCTACAAAAGACAAATTCATTTCATCCTCCCCAAGTTTCATCCATTCCACATTGTCGAATCTCAACATTGTTACAATCAATGTCAACCGGAACCATGGCCCAATGAGAAGAAAAGAGAAAACAATGACAGATGGAATGGATTTTGGAATAAAAATAGGGATTTTGAGAGAAGCTCACCCATAGCAGGAGAGATATGCCTGAAATCCTTCAAAGAATCGGAGCTCACCCACTGGCGGAAGAAGAAAATGAGAAACCAAGCAGAGCTCGGGCGACGTTCGAAAGAAGGATTTGGAAATCCCTCTTCTGGAATGAGATATTAGTTTCAAATATGCAAACTGTGAGTTTTCCATAATTTAACACATCAATTACATTAATACCCATACATTTAAGGGACCGTTTACTGAATGATTAAGATAGTTTTATATAGGAAAAAGTATAAATATTAACCATTAACAACTAGACCCATTATCTAAATGGTCTGTATAATTTTATAGCATTACCACTATTAATATGAATGAGTCACCACTGTTTTACATCAAACACAAAACTCACATATTGCCTCAGAAAAGATGTAACGTCACTTGCGCTTGGCATCTGATAGTGCTCTACGGGCCCCACCATGATTTATATGTTTTAATCCACGTTGTCCATCCACTTCTCCATATCATTTTAGGGTTAATCCAAAAAAAATGAGTTCAATATAAATCTCAAGTGGACCACACCACAGGAAAATAGTTAAGATTGAACATCCACCATTAAAAGCCAGACCTTTGGCTACGTCCACCAAAAAATGAGCTCCATATAAATCTGCGTTATATCCACACTATTCATCCATTTTGAGATATCATTTTAAGTCATAAGCCAACGAATTAGGCAGATAAAAATTTGTAGTGGACCCCACCACAGAAAACAGCAGGGAGAGTGATTCCCACTGTTGAAACTATCCTAAGGCCCATCATAATGTTTATTTAAAATACAACCTGTTCCAATGGTAAAAATAAAATAAAAATAAAGACATGAAATAATGGAAAACACAAATATTAGCTTCATCTAGAACTTTTGTGGCCTTTAGAAGTTTTTAATGGTGGGTGTCACTATCGCACAGTTTTTCTATGTTGGGGTCCACTGGAGCTTTGGATTTAACTCATTCTTTAGATATTGCCCTAAAATGATCTCTCCAAATGGATGGAAGGTGGATACAAAACATACATCATGGTGGGGCCCATGGAACTTGCTGACGTCACTTTTGTAGCTAGTCTCGCTACTCCCACTGACACTAGCCCCGTGGCTGGTGGTCGGAGCTCTGTGGGCCCCACCATGATGTATGTATTTTATCCATTATGTTCATCCATTTTTAAATATCATTTTAGGGATTTATTCCAGAAATGTGAGGTATATAAATCTCAGGTGGACCACACCACATGAAAACAATAGTGATTGGATATCCATCATTAAAATCCTCCTAAGGCTCACTGTACTGTTTATTTGACATCCAATCCATTTATTAGGTCATATAGGCCTAGATGAAGGGAGAAAACAAAAATCATCTTGATCCAAAACTTTTATGGCCCCCAAAATGTTTTTAATAGTTGACGCTCATTCAACATTGTTTCCTATAATGTGGTCCATTTCATATTGGGATATACCTCATTTTTTGTCTCATGTTGTAAGATGATCTTTAAAAATAGATGGACGGCATGGATGAAACACATACAACATGGTGGGACCCACAGAACACCGACCGCTAGCCATTAGCTGGTGTTAGGGGGAGTAGCCAATCCGTTCTCTTTATGTATGGTGTGGTCCATTTGATCTTTGGATATGATTCATTTTTTGGATAATTCTCTAAAATGATCTTAAAAAATGGATGAATGGTTTGGGTTGATCCCAAATTTTTGGTAAATCCAAAACTCAAGTGGGCCATGCCACACAAAACATTGTGGAATAATGATTTCCATCGTTATACCTACCTTGGGCCCACAGTAATGTTTATTTTCCATCCAACCTGTTCATAATATCAAAAAGATATGAATGAAGAGAAAATACAAACATCAGCTTGATCTAAAAGTACTTCTATGGCCTCCGAGAATTTTTCAATGGTAGAGGTTCAATCACACTATTTCCTATGGTGTGGTCCACTTGAGCTTTAGATATGCTTCCTTTTAGTTCTTTAGACCTCAAATTATCTGTTAACATGGATGAACGAAGTGGATAAAATAAATAAATAATGGTGGACCCCACAGATTTTACTCAATATGCTAAGGGTAATTAGTAACTCACCTAAATGGAATAGAGATGGGTTTCCTTAAAACATTTATAATCATATATTGGGCTCGCCTAAATGTGATTCACATATCCAACCCACTAGTTATGTGTGTCCCACTTAGATGAGAGCTCAGACCAAGTTTCAACCACATCCAAAACTCATGTGGGCCCCACCAAGTGCTTTTATATTTTTTAGGATGTCTTCACATAGTTTTAGATGGTACGGCCCACCTGAGTTTCGTATACGGATGATTTTTAAGATATCTCATAACCTAAAAGGGACACATCAAATATACGGTGTTGATGTTCGACACACATCATGATGGGCCCCACAAAACTTACTAATATTAATTCTTAGATTCTCGTGAGGTCAATAAGTTGGGTCACAATTTTGACCAGAATATTTGGCCCATTTTATAAGTTTGGTCCATTCAATCTATTTTACTGATCAATACCCTCAATTTGACTAGTTAGTCGCCCCGATCAGGTTACATATTGTTTTTCACAGATAAATTCTAATTTCCATTTAAAAATAACATTTTTTTCAAAATGTATATTTTTTACACTTAATTTTTCTTTGAAAACTTTAAAAAAATATATCAATTTTAATATAAAATATTAAAAAAATAAAATACAATTTCTCAATTTTTATTTTCAAAATCTCAAAAAATTTCTCAAAATTTATTTTTTTTCTCAAAAATTCCAAAATGCCAATTTTATTTTTTTTAAAATTGATATTTTTTTTTTCTTTCAAAATCTCAGTGTTTTTATAAATAACTTTTTCTTTTAATTTCCAATTTTTAACATTTCAATTATTTTTTAAAATCACGAATTTTTTCAACTTCTTTATTTTTTATTTCAAAATGTTTGTTTTTTGTTGAAGTATCGATTCTTTAATATTGTTTAATTTTAAAATTTTCAATTCTTTCTAACTCCATTTTTTTTAAAAAAGCATATATTTTCAAATTTCTCAAGTTTATTTTATTTTTCAAAATACAAACTCACATTTTCTTTTACAAAATATTTTCATTTTCAACATCGTCCAAATTTTCACATTTTTTGAAGACTTATTTATTTTCTTTTTCAGGATATTATTTTTTTCTCGAAATCAAATTCTTTTTTTTTTTTTAATTATCAACTTTATTCAATATTCTTTTTTTTTCCCCACAAAATAGATTTTTATTAAATCTTTATTTTTATTTTTTCATAATCTCATTTTTTCTTAAACATTGTTAAATTTTTTGAACTTCTCAATATTTTTTTTCTTGTCATATTACAAATCATTCAAATATTAGTTTTAAATTTTTAAAATTTAATAATTTCCATTCATTTGATATAAAAATAATTTTTATTTTTATTTTTTATTTTTGCATTCAATCAATTGTTAAAAAATAATATTAGATACAAATATGTACAATTAAACCACTGAATTTGTATTAAAAAACAATTCTTAGAATAGAAAGAAAAAAAAAACATGATTTTCCACCGTATTCTAAAAATAAAAAAAATGTCAAGGCAAAAGTGCTTTTATGATGGACCATGATTCGTCGCATAAGCAATTGAAAGGCGTCACCATTTGGTATTTTGGGCGGGAATTTGCAGCTGAACATATTGCATTGTAAAATCAAAATTCGCGACGAATTTAGTCCGTCGCTAACTCACGACGGACCAAAATCTGTCGTAAATCTATCGAAAATCAGATTTTAGTGATGGATTTTAATCCGTTGTAAAATTCCGTGATGTTTGGACTACGGATTTTTGAGAAAGATGAGCCTAGCGATGGAATTTTTTGGTTAGCAACGGATTAAATTTGTCGTTAAACCAAGTGATTTCGTCCGTCGCAAAAATACGTCGCAAATTCACGATTTTGGAGTAGTGTTAGCGCTGCTATGACCTGTACAATTTTGGCTGCTGCTGGTCCCCAATGTTCCCGTGTTCTTGCCACCTTGTATAAGAATGAAAGGTGCTCTAAATTGAAGATTTACCTGATATTGCAAAAGGTGTATCTGGAGAGGATTTTGTATAAACCAGAAATTGACACATTTATCGAAGAACTAAGAGCACACCAGAAAGCTCTTTTACCAGATAATTTCACCATGTTGTATCGTGCCATGATTGAACATAATCTTTTGAGTGCAAGTAAACTTTATACAAACATAAGCTTTGAAGAACTTGGAACTTTACTTGGTATTGCTCCTCAAAAGGCTGAGAAGATAGCTTCGAGAATGATTTATGAAGATAGAATGAGAGGATCCATTGATCAGGTTAAGGTAGTCATAGATTTTCAAGATGACATGGAAGAGCTGCAACAGTGGAATCAATGGATTGTGGGGCTTTACCAAGTCTTAATGATGTTCTTGGTAGTATGGCGAAAAAGGGCCTTGCTGTTCCAGTCTAGAAACTGCATTAGTGGCAATCCCTTATTTTTTGGTGGGGGGTATATAGGTATAGAAATGGTGTTCATATTTCTGCATGATTTTGTTAATGTAATAGCGTCACCTTTGGTTGGTAGATTGGTCCTCAAGCTAATGGGCGTTAAGAGTTGTAATTCTTTATTCTATTTTTAAGTCCTATGGCTGGGAGATCTCTGAGGGACCTTATACTAGGGTGCGGGTGGGTTATCCTGTACTGATGTACTTCCAAGGATAGCCTGCTTGGTGATAATTTGGTAACAACTCTATGAGGGTTGGACTCTAAGCTGAAAATTACGGGTCACAAATTAAATGGGATGGGGACGTTGCATTAAAAATTATATATATATAACCTGTTCAATATCTCCTGGCATGAATGTCATTTCAACAAACAAATAACATGCATTTCATCAAATAAATACGATGCCATTTCATCAAATAGATACAATGCCATTTCAACAAACAGATAACATGCCATTTCAAATCTGAAAGATAGAAAAGAGATACAAATAGAAGAAGATATCAAACCTATGGAGAGGAGCTTCACGACGTGTGTTTCTTCAGGAAGGAGATTCACGGCTGCTGCAATGGAGAGAGAGAGAGAGAGAGAGAGAGAGAGAGAGAGAGAGAGAGAGAGAGAGAGAGAGAGAGAGAGAGAGAGAAGAGGCCGTTCACGGCTGATGCATTGGAGAGAGAGGGAGAAGAATGAGAGAGATGGAGCACAGATCGGAAGGGAGAGAGAGGATCAAGGAAAGATGAGCTTAGGGAATGCTCTGATTAGAGAGAGAGAGAGAGAGAGAAATACCCGTGTATGGGCACGGCTCTAATTTGAGCACGTGCCCAAATTTAGGGGTTTCTGACGGACAGACATAGATGGTCCGATCAGGGGGCTCCGTGGGGCCCATCATGATGTATTTCCTTAATCCATTCCGATCCATAATTTTAATAAATTATTTTAGTTTATCACACTAACTTTCATTTATATTGAAGATCTAAGTGGACCACATCATAAGAAGCAACTGTAATTTAATATTAATGCTTCTTACTGTGTGGTCTACTTGAGCCTTCGATCTAGCTGATTTTTTTCTCATCCACTAAAGTAATATTTACAAATATATAGATGGCTTAGATAGAACATATAGTTTGTTTTAGGCCTCATAGAGCACCTTACAACACTATTAAATATTAATGGTGTATTGACTTTTTAGCTATGGATTAAAACCGTAGCAAACTTAGCTAAGGTTTATATCCGTCGTAAAAAACTAACATGGTCTGAATCCTTTGCCCCCTTTTTTGGTAGTGAATGAACTATATTATGTGTATGCTTCTTATGAATTTGCTAAAGACATATGGACTGCTTTAGAAAAGAAGTACATATTGGAAGATGCAGGTGATAAGAAACATGTAATTACTAATTTCCTTTATTATGAAATGAAAAATGATAAACCTGTCACTAATTAGATTCATGATTTTCAAAATCTAGTTCACAAACTATCGACAAAAGGAATTAAGTTGGATGAAGTATTTTTGTTAGGAGCACTAATAGAAAAGTTACCGCCCCCTTGAAAAGAATATAAGAATAGAAGGAAGCATAAAAAAAATAGTATTTCTTTGGAAACTACTATCGTACACATACAAATAGAGGAGGTCAATAGAATTAAGGACCAAAAATAAAATGGAAATGAGATAGATTCAACGACAAATCTTATGGAATCAAGTCGGAAAAATAATAAGAAAAATGAAAAATGTCATAACTGTAGCAAACTTGGACATTATGCAAATGAATGCAGACTCAAAAAGAAGAATGCAAACAATCAATTTAAGAAAAAGGAAAATTGCTACAATTATGGAAAGCCCGGGCACCATATTAAAACCTGTAGACTTAAGAAAACTAAAGATAAGTCGTAGACTAATCTTACAGAAACAGACAATGAGTCTGACATGGTAGTAGCTGTAGTATCAAAAGTCTTCTTTGTAAGCAACATGGAGTGAGTACTGGACACTGGTGTAACTAGGCACGTATGCAAGGATCGTGTTTACCTCCTACCAATATCAGGAGGTGATGAACAGGTATTCATGGGTAATGTTAGAACATCTCCAGTTGTAGGGAAAGAGAAAGTATTTCTGAAACTCACTTTTAGGAAGACTGCTATTGAATGATGTCCTACATGTTCCTAACATTAGAAAAATTTTTGTCTCTGGTTCGCTTCTTAATAAGTCTGGTGTCAAGTTAGTATTTGATTCAGATAAGACTAAGAATGGAACTTTTGTTGGTAAGGGATACTGTAGTGATGGTTTATTCATTGTAAATGTATTCAATTATAATAAGAAGAAGATATCCAGTTCTGTTTATATCGTTGAACCCTTTTATCTATGACATAATAGATTAGGTCATGTGAATGTAGTATCTTTGAAGAAAATTAAAAGATTAGATTTATTACCTAAAATATTTAATGAAGAATTCGATAAATGTGAAACATGTGTAGAATAAAAATTCATTAAAAAACCCTTTAAATGAATAAAAAGATCATCCGTTTTATTAGAATTAGTACATAGTGACTTAGATGATTTTAGAAATCATATGTCTAGAGGTGGAAAAAGATATTACATAACTTTTATATATGACTATTCTAGGTTAACTAAAGTTTATCTGTTAAGGAACAAAGATGAAGCTTTGGAAGCTTTTTCTAAGTATAAAACTTAATTTAAAAATTAGTTAAATATACAAATTAAAAGACTTAGAATAGATAGAGGAGGTGAATATGAATATTCTTAATTTAGAGAATTATGTGAAAAGAGTGGAATAGTTCACAAAACTACAGCTCCTTATACACTAGAACAGAATGAAATATTAGAACATAAGAATAGAACTCTAAAAAAGATGACGAATGCTATATTAAAAAGTTTAGGCTTACCCTCAAATATGTAGAAAAAAGAAATTTTATCTATTTATTATATCCTAAATAAGATTCCTTCTAAATCTTCTGAATAAACACCTTATGAACTTTAGAAGAATCATGTTCCTAGTTATAAATATATTAAAGTGTATGGGTATCTTGCTAAATTAGGATTACCTTAAACTAAGAAAAGAAAATTAGGTTCTAAAATGACCAATTATGTATTTATAGGTTACGCACAAAATAGTGCAGCCTAAAGGTTTCTAGTTTTAAAAACTAAGGATAATATTCTATATCCTAATACAATTATAAAAGTCAGGGATGTAGAATTCTTTGAGAATGTATTCCCTATGAAATCTAAATCTATAAAAATAGAGGAAGTTAATGAATCAGATATCGCGTCTACTAGTAAAAGTGCTTACGAGCAAGTAGCAGAAGAGATACAACCAAGAAAAAGTACTAGATTTAGAAGAGAAACTAACCTAGGAGATGGTTTTTTCACCTTCTTAGTAGAAGACAATCCCACAACTTGTACATAAGCGATTAACTCTCCAGATGCAACCTTTTGAAAGGAAGCAATAAATGAGGAGTTGAAATCTATTATATCTAATAACAATTGGAAACTTGTAGACCTGCCACCTGAAAACAAACCAATAGGATGTAAATGGGCGTTTAGAAAGAAATTAAAACCAGATGAGACTATTGATAAATTTAAGGTTAGGTTGGTAGCGAAAGGCTTTAAACAAAAGGAAGGAATAGATTATTTTGATACATATTCTCCTATAACTATATTTCAACTATTAGGGTCTTAATAGCAATAGCCTCCATATATAAACTAGTGGTACACTAGATGGATGTTAAGACAGCTTTCCTAAATGGAGATTTAGAAGAAAAAATATATATGGAGCAACCTAAAGGTTATAAGATATCAGGTAAAGAAAATAAAGTATGTAGACTAATTAAATCACTATATGGTTTAAAACAGGCTCCTAAATAATGGCATGAAAAATTTGATAGTATTTTAAAATCAAATAGTTATCATATAAATAATGCGGATAGATGTGCATATAGTAAAATTTCTGGAAATGATTATGTTATTATATACCTTTATGTTGATGAAATGCTTATTTTTAGAACTAATATTAAATTAGTTATTGTGACTAAGAAAATCTTGTCATCTAAATTTGACATGAAAGACTTAAGAGAGACTAATGTAATCTTGGGTATTGAAGTAACCAGGAAAAATGGTGTTATTATATTATCACAATCTCATTACGTTAAGAAGTTACTGAGGAAGTTTAACCATTTTGACCGTTTACCTATCAGTACACCTTATGATTACAGTGTGACTTTCATGAAGAAAAAAGGAAATAGTATGTCTCAATTAGAGTATTCCAGAATAAGTAGTAGTCTCATGTATCTAACAAACTGCTCTAGACCAGACATAGCCTTTGCAATAGGAAGGCTAAATAGATATACACATAACCTTAAAAAAGAGCTTTAGAATGCCTTGTTTAGGATTTTGAGATACCTAAAAGGCAGTATGGCTTATGGTTTATATTATAATGGTTTTCCTGCTATATTAGAAGGATACAGTAATGCTAATTGGATTGGTGATTTTGTAAGTGATAGGGGTTTATGCTCCTTTGGTTGTCAAATTTTGTGGTGCCAAAACATCAACATGTGTCTTATCCAGCATGAGGAGATATACATGTTCAAGACACTGCATCACAATGTTACAAGTTGAGAATGAAAATCAACTTCAAGACATGCAAGGTTTGCAAGGTCAACTACATTGTTCACACTTATAAACTTTAATTAGAGTCTTTCAAAAGAGCTATAGCAAAAGACAAGTGCTGTTCAAAACTTAAGTACAGTTCAAGAATAAGTACAACTCATGATGAAGTTCTTAA
Organism: Magnolia kwangsiensis; assembly: GCA_037074715.1. NCBI lineage: Eukaryota > Viridiplantae > Streptophyta > Magnoliopsida > Magnoliales > Magnoliaceae > Magnolia > Magnolia kwangsiensis. Next base: position 76,624,848 of record CM073584.1, read on the forward strand.
GCTCTAGAAGATCTCAAGTTTAAGCTACATCAAGAAAAGTGATCTCAAGCTTCAAAATATTTAAAGGTCATCATCTGTAGAAATAAAGTTTCAATGTTCATACTTCATGACCCAGGTATGAAAGACCTTAGATTGACCTTAGGGTAGGTCATTTTGAATACATAATTCAATTACTTCTTTTATAAGTGTTGTAGCCTATTCTAAGACTAGTAATGGACTTTGTTCGACTAGTCTTAGCACTGGCTCGACCAATCTAAGATATTTCAGGACCAATCCTAAGTTTGTTGCAAATATTCAAAATTTTTTGTTGTGCTGCGACCAGTCCTAGAGACTGTTCAACCAGTCGTATGAACAGTGTCGACTCGTCTTACGACCAATCATAAATCTATGACTTAAAGTCCATCTGGTGCCTTACGACCAGTCGTAGGGTTCGTACGACCGGTCGTGGACAACCTACGACCAATCGTAGCCTGCCTTCAACCAGTCATGAAATGATTTTATCCAATTGTGCTCAAAAATTTAAAAATCTGTTTCTCCTATGACCAGTCATAGTGTCCACCAGACCAGTAGAAGGTGCAATTTCTGCAGCTATAAATAGACAACGAATTTCAGAGATTGATAAGTCAATTCAAGAAAAATCAAGGGACCACTCTGAGATAAGTTTGTGTTTATTCTAAGCTACATTGTGCACATTTAATATTCTCTTTTGTTAGCTTTATAGATTTGACTTTGTTTCTACATTCCAATCATAATTGAAAAGAGGAATTGTAATATTCATTCTTCTTAGAATCAAAATCAAATAGAGGTAAGCCCAACTGGTTTAATTTAAAATCAATCTAGAACCTAAAACCATTTTAAAGTGAGTATTGAACATTGAACTTCTACATTCGAACTTCTACTCCGATTGGTTCTTCCGGACTGCTACAAAAGGAGAAATCCAGGTTTTTTACTTTATTGTAAATTCCATTATTTTTGGTTTTTATTTGAGATTAAGCCAGAAAAATCTCATTGTGTTGATTATCTAAGGAGAGCTAGAAAACTCAAAGTGAGAATTTTTTTAATTGTATAAATGTCACGCCCCAGACTCGGTAACCGGAATCACAAGGGACCTGATGGCCGGTTCTGGCCATAACAGCCTCCATAGTACTCCATTCTTGGCTCCTGAGGCAGGTTCCGATCCTGGGATCTTATAAGGAGGATTTTCATTACAGTATAATCATTACCAATATGAGCATACCCAAGATCACAGCAAATACATCTGAGAATAACAAAGGAACACATCACAAAATTCACTAAGAATTTAAACTTTTATAATCATCCATAAGGTCCAAAAGGACATACATGAGATAAAAGGAGAAGAGGGAAAGGTCGGCAACACTGGAGTCCTCAAAAGCTCCGCTCTACTCCACGCGCTGCTGCTACGATGCCTGCCTAGAATCTCTTGCACGCATCAATCGTGCATAAGCTTATAGAAGCTTAGAGGGTGATGAAAGTGTGTGACAATGGTGCACAGAAGAATAGTAGAAGATGCAAGAAGGGAAATGTGCTCAATGGGAAAATCACTAACCTTACCAAGGCTTATCATGTATATGATGCAATGAGTACTGGATGTTAAACTAAGGCAATGCATGAAGGGGGCTTGTACAACCAATGCTAATGCGATGCAAGTAATGCCAGTGCTCATATCCAAATCATAGGTCAAGTATATTTTCAATCATAAGGAAATCACCGGTGTCCATTACACTGTCGAATGACTGTCGCTCTACAGACCCCGCACAGTCAAACGAGCATAAGAGACCTCACTACCCGCCTGTAGACAGCCAATCATCAACAAGGCCTGACGGTAGCGGACCCATTTACGAGCTGGTCAGACTCAGCCTAGCAATGCCCACTATACACCAGGCAGGTAAGGCCACACCCTTATCCAATCGACTACACGACAGTGGGAGTCGCAGCCTAACGGTATAAGGCCCTCGTACGCTCATGTATTCCACCCGGTCACGGCGTTGGAGCAGATCCTTGGTACCATGGAAGTTTTGGGAATTTCACCCATGAACATCCTATGCACCCGGTATGCTTAACTAATATTTTCAGTGTCCACACATACGACCATCCACGAATATCCCTATGGAGGTAAGGCCCTGATGAAGTAAGGGCAGATATCCACATGCTATGCAATGCCAGATGCATGAATCACACAATCACCCATGCATCAATCCCAAGCATTCATCTCTCATGGAGATACCAACATGTCCTACACAATGCCACAACCATGGCCAATCATTCCTCAACCAAGCACGCATATGATGTGCATAGGAGTGGGCCATGAAGATGAATAGGGGTGCCATTACGGTGGAGATGAACTCTCTACCTAACCATGAAGGGTCTAGGTACTTAACTAATTCCTCATAAGGAATACAACCTCTAGTGGGGGCCCATATACCTAGGGTAGCTCACAAGACTAAGGAGAATAATGGTATGGGTCTAAATAGTGAGATGGCTTAGCAAGGTTCTATGGTGGGCCTTTAACCACCCATAGAAGCCCATGGGCCTACCTTAAGGCCACCAACGTGGACATCCAACCACAATTGGTCCCTAAGGGGTAGCCCATCTCTAATTGATCATAAATCAAGGACCAAGGTCTATGCAACATCAAAAATAAGAAATGAGTAGCCATAATTATACCACAATACTCATGTTGGGCTTCAGAAAGGGCGGCCCAAGGCCTACCCAAAATATAGGTTCAAGGAGAACACACATAACCCAACTCATATATAACACTATGGGCCCATAAGGGAAAGGTTAGGGTCCAACCTAAAAGTCACTAATCCCATATATTATGGTGGCCTAGTGGGCGGCCCATTGCTCAAACCACATGGGCAATGTCATGCTCTTAGTCAAGTGAGTTGGGCCTACAACTCTGCCCAAGTATAAAGTTGATTTGATGGGAAATCAAGGGCCCATCTACTTGTGTAATCTGGCCACTAACCCAACATAATAGTATAGTAAAATGGCCCAATAGTTCAATGGGTCTATCTGGAAAGTTCCAACCCAATTGGGCCTAAGGAGTTCAACAACTAGCTACATTCATGGACCCAATTAAATTTAACTGTGGTGGGCCTCAAAAGTGCATTTATTAAGCCCAAAATTTAAGAAACTAAAGGTATCAATTATCTCCTCTAATACCTTCATAAATGTGGTGGGCCTCACTCCTCAAAATTTCAGCCCAAGTCCAAGCATAATTATAACATGTTGTTGTCCTAACTTTGGGCACTTCATTGGAGTGGGCCCAAGGCCTTTAAAACTCTGGAAATTGAGGGTCATGGCCCCTCATCATGCATACAATGAGAGGAAACCCAAAAATATGGCCCACCATCAAGAGAAATATTTTTGAATTTTGGTTTTTATCAAGCATATTGCTGGACTACACAACAGAAAAATTACAAGTCCAGCCATCTTGGACCATTTTTTTGGATACCCTAAAGGGGTCATTTGAGGCTGAAATTTTATATAATAATACTTCCATATGTGGGCCACACCCTCACAAAATTTTAGAATTTTTAGATATTTATAAGTATTTTAATTAGTTTAAACAAAATATACTGTCCATGAAATCGGACAGACCTGAACGTCCCAACGTGGTGGGCCAGTTCGGCCCTTGTCACGGTGTGTACAGGGGTCCATTGGCCCTGAAATTTGGTAGGTAGATCCTACCATGAGTAGATCACTTTCTTAAAAAATTTTAGAATTTTTAGATACCTATAAATATTTTAATTCATTTAGATAAATCAATCTGTCCTAAAAATCAGACTGATCTGGACACTATATTATAGTGGGCCAGTCCAGCCACCACTATGGTACGTATAGGTGTCCATTGGTCCTCAAATTTTTTAGGTGGGTCCTACCTTGAGTAGGTCACCCATGAATAAATTTTTATAATTTTTAAACACATATAGATATTTTAATAAATTTCAGAAGTCCAACTGTCCATGGTGGAATGTTGTTGGAATAGTGTAGAAAATCCAGACTGTCCACCTCACTTGGACCATACCTTTGGGACCTCAATCAAGGTCAGATGGAGCTGAAATTTGGGAAACATTAATATGAGATCCCCACCTTTCAGAAAAGTATATTTGATGGGTATGAATAGTCCCCCAAACAGTCCCAAAATCTGGTCAAAAAACAACCAGAAATTGTCCAGAAAATTCTGGACAGCAATATGTACTTAGATAAAATTTATTATATAGGTTAAATAAAAAGGAAAACACATTAATGGAGGATGGTGTGGCCTTCCTTAGTAGGCTCCACAAATGTCCATGTCATAATTTAAAGCCAACACACCTTGCATGCATCATTAAGGCAGCAAGTAGAACACCAAAAATCAAACAATAGGCAGTTTGGGCATCCCACCTTGCTGAAATTTATGGATGTCCTAGGCCCACCAAATGAGCCACACACATCAGGAAATAAAATGAGAGAAAAGAGAGATAAAAGGACAATCCGACCATAGGGAAAGGGCTTCGCCACTATTGAGCCCTCCCTAGATCAATCACACCCATACATCATACATAGATTTACATTTATAACATGAATCTTGCACATGCATGGCCCATAATTAAAATGCATGGTGAGGATGCCATCCCCACCATGGTTATAAGGTCTAGATGACCCAAACATAATATGATATGAAAGAAAATGGTCATGATGGGGCCCATAGAGAAAGGCCCCATGCATGGATCATGCATGCATAAGATAGGCCATTAGGCCACCACCATTGGATTGTGTGTGATCTCCACCATTGATTGGTGGGTCCTACACTTCCCTCATAAAAAAAAGAAACCATCTAGGCTATAGAAAATAGATTTTTACATCTAAAAGAGCACCCACCTCAAAGATGACCACCAAACTTTCATACTAAGGTCCTTTAGCACCAAGGGAGATAGATCAATGGTGGAGATGAGGTTTCAAGGGTTAGATGGTGGGGGATTAAGGAGGAAGGTGGCTGAAAAAATGCAGGAAAATGAGCTAGAGAAATGGAGGAAAATTGTTAGAGAAGAAGAGAAGAGAGAGAGAAATGAGAGGGAAAGAGAGGGAAAATCTTTTTAAAGAAAGTAATCATTAACCTATGGTGATACAAACAATGTTGCTAGGGTAGGTTAGGTGTGGGTGGTGTGTGAGGTCTTGGTAGTGTGAGTTATGGAGATTTAGGTGGTGTGTGTAGTGTGTGTTAGAACTTGTGCAAAAGAGGGAGTGTGGGCCAGATGCACCACTCCAAGGTGGGCCATATGATCGAAATCAAGGGCCATAGAATGAAACTACACAACTTATGATTCACATATCAGATGGACGCACAAGATGTGGCGTTGGAACTGCAGCAACAATGCGGTCGCAATGGCATAGGTTTCAGCTCGATCCGAGTCGGGTCTACTTGATCGGACTCTAGGATGACCGCAGCACTATCTGAGGGTTGCAGGTCGCCAGAGTTCGACCGGTAGGACCGCGAGACCACAAGAAATGAAATGCACACTCTCACACACACATGCACATATGTGAACTTGGGTCGGGTCTCACAATAAACCCATTAGAAAGACACAATTGTGTAGGTTTTAGGTGAACCTGAGAAACTTATTTTGATAGCGAACACTAATATCCCCGGTGTGAGGATATTAGGAGTGGAGTAACAAGCTGTGTGGCTGTTGTTTAATAGTTGGTGAACACACAGGTGAACCACTATAACTCTTTGTGTTTTGTGGATGTGTGTTTTATTTTTCTATCTTTTATCATTCATAATTGTATGATGTATATGTGAATGTGAATGTTGTAATATTTACATTTCAAGCATTGTGGGGAATGTTGTAATAATTTAGATTTACATTCTTGCAAGTTATTTCAATTCCTTACTATTTATTTATTCCTCTTCAGTTTGAGTTTTTGATACAAAGACCTTTCTAGAAATAAGGTTGTCGTACCATTAACCCTTGGTTTTTATGGTGTAAGGTTGTTCTTAGAACAACATTTATATCAAACTCTCAATACTTGTTTATTGAGGTTGCTTTTCATTTCAGCATTGTGAATTGATTTTCTATATTTAGATATCTCATTCTTTAATTCCGTTGTTTTTATTTTAAATTTGGCATAGTCCTATTCACCCCCCTCTAGGACTCATAGCTGGGCCTTTTCAAGTGGTATCAGAGCTTAATAGCTTGTTTTAATTCTTTTTATTTAGATTTATTTCCTGATCTAATCGATTTAAGTTATATTTAAGATGTCAAATTTTGATAGCCTTTCAGTCATTAGGCCTCCACCTTTAGATGACACCAATTATGCTTATCAGAAAGCTAGGATGAGGTTTTTCCTCAAATCCATGGATGAAAGTGTGTGGTTAGCGACAGTGAATGAATGAATCTCTCATACCACCGAAGTAACTGAAATCGATGGTTCAAAATTAATGAGAATAATACCTTATTTATTATGGACTACACTTTAGAAAAGTGAGAGTAGTGCAAATGCTAAAGCACTAAATGCAATCACTTGCCCACTATCACCGGATGAATTCAAAAGAATTATATCCTGTGATTCTGCAAAACAAGCCTGAGATATTTTAGAAATGACACACGAGGGAACATCAATTGTCAAGAAATCTAAAATTCAAATCCTCACAACCAAATTTGAGGAAATACGTATGGAAGAAAATGAAATGTTCATGGACTTCTATACAAGATTAAATGACATTGTAAACTCTATGGGGTCTTGGTGATAAAATCCCAGAAAGTAAAATGCTAAAGCACTAAATGCAATTACTTGCGCACTATCACCGGATGAATTCAAAAGAATTATATCCTGTGATTCTGCAAAGCAAGCCTGAGATATTTTAGAAATGACACACGAGGGAACATCAATTGTTAAGAAATCTAAGATTCAAATCCTCACAACCAAATTTGAGAAAATACGTATAGAAGAAAATAAAATGTTCATGTACTTCTATACAAGATTAAATGACATTGTAAACTCTATATGGGGTCTTGGTGATAAAATCCCAGAAAGTAAAATTTGTGCAAAAATACTGCGCTCACTTCATGAACGATTCAATTATAAGGTAACTGCGATTCAGGAACTTCGTGATACGGACAATATGAGGGTAGAGAAATTAGTTGGCTTTATACAGACTTATGAGTTAACTTTTAAAGCTCCAAAAGGTAAATCTATTGCCTTAAAATCTTCTAAAAATAGTTTTCAAGAAAATGATAACAATTCTGATTTGGAAAACTCTGAAGATGATATGGCCCTTTTAGCGAAAAAGTTTTACAAAATTTTCAAAAGTAAAAAGAGGGTTGATTTTCAAAAATCAAATGATAAGAAGAAATCTAAACCTAAAACTCAAAAATCATTAAAAAACAGTCAATGTTACAACTGCCATGAATATGGGCATTTAACAAACAAGTGTCCTAAAAAGAACAAACCCAAAAAGAAGGGTATGTTGGCTACTTGGGATGAATCCTTTTATTCTGAAGTTTCTTTTGAATAGAAGATTCTGAAACCGAGTCGGGCAGTGAAGTGAAAGCCCTTATGACTCTAGGCAAATTCACATTTTCAAATAATGATTCAACAAGTGAAGAAAATCTAAATAGTGAATGTGAAAATGAAGATGATCTTTAAGATGCTTACAATGCCCAATATAAGGAAAGTTGTAAAATTGTTGTGAAACTTAAACTTTAAAAAGAAAAATTTTCAAAGCTTAAAGAAAATTTTGAATCCCTTGTTTTAGAAAAATTCCATGTTTCATATTGTTTTGAAAAGACTAAATGTGATTTATAATTCAAAACCTCCCAGATTGAAAATCTGAAATCTGAAAATGAAAAACTTAAACTTGAAGTCTCTTCTCTTTTAAGTTTAAAGGATACATAGAAGTATGCCCAAAGAGATCCAAAGTTAGAAAAACTTTTATCTAGATCAAGGAAATGTACCGATCAATCTGGTTTGGGCTACGATAAGAATATTCCTCTTAAATAGAAGAATATGCCTCCTAAGTTTATAAAAGGAGAGGCCTTAAAATCAAAAGGGAAAAATACAAATCAAGATTTTTCTAGAAATACTAAAACATTTCAAAAATCTAAAAGTAACTACATCAACTATAAAAATCAGAACCGAAACCCCTTAGCTGAAAAAATAGTTGATTTGCTTAAGGAACTTTTAAAATCTAACTCAGTAGGTCATTCTTACAACAACTATAAATAAAAGAAGGCCAATTATACACCTAAATCCAAAACAGTTATGAAATGGGTTCCTAAGGTTACCTGCTTGGTTGCCCACACCGCTTTCAAAGCTACAAGCCATTCAAAGTGGTACTTAGATAGTGGATGCTCAAGGCATATGACTGGTGATAAAGGTCTATTTATCGATCTCAAGGACATGACTGATGGTTCAGTTACATTTGGCGATGGCAACAACTACAAGATTATTGGCCAAGGTACGGTTCAACTCTATAACCTCCCTTTGTTTAAAAATGTTTTATATGTTGACGGATTAAAACACAATCTGTTAATCATATCTCGAATATGCGATAACAATCACAGCATAAAAGTTTCTAACCAAGGTTGTGAAACTTTAAATACTTAGGGTTCAATAATCTTAACTGGTCGCGAAACTTCTGAAAACTGCTATATAGTTAGTGAATCCAGCTCATCTAGTCAAATGTGGTACTTGGTCCATACCAATGAGATAGACTTGTGGCATAAATGCCTTGGACATGTACACTACCATAATCTATATACATTGAGCAAAAGAGAACTAATCAAAGGTTTACCTAAATTACAGAAAGTAGACAAAATATGTGGTGAATGCTAGATTAACAAGCAATCAAGGTGCTCTCATGAGAAAGTGAACTCCAATGCCACATCAAGATCACTCGAGCTTCTCCATATGGATCTTATAGGACCTACCAGGATGGAGAGTCGAGGTGGCAAGAAATACATTTTGGTAATTGTGGATGATTTTACCAGATTCACTTGGGTAGCCTTTTTAAAAGATAAATCAGAAACCCTTGATGAAGTGAAAAGAGTTCTTAAACGAATTCAAACGGAAAGAGGCTCTCAAGTCAGTAAGATCTGTAGTGATTATGGATCTAAATTTGAGAATAACAATTTTGAGAAATTTTGTAGCAATCGGGGGATATTACATGAATTCTTTGCACCTAAAACTCCACAACAAAATGGAATTGTAGAAAGGAAAAATAGAGTGCTTTAAGAAATGGCTAATGTAATGTTGAATAGTATAAAGCTATCTAAAAATCTTTGGGCTGAAGCTATTAATACTACATGCTATATAATCAACCAGGTTTATACGAGAAAATCTAATAATAAAACTGCTTATGAAATGTAATTCGATAAGAAGCCTACTGTCAAATACTTTCGAGTTTTCGACAGCAAGTGCTATATTTTACGTGACCGAAAAAATATGAGAAAGTTTGATACTAAAAGTGATGAAGGAATCTTTTTAGGATATTCTTTAAACAGTCGCGCATATCGTGTACTGAACAAAAGGACTAGTGTTATTCAAAATGTGGTCATAGATGCGATCACTTGAATACACCTGCCCCAAGTTCAGATAATGATAAAGTTCTTTTACTTAACAAACCAAATACTTCATCAAATCAAACTGATTCTGAATTGAGGATAGTTAAAGATCATTAACCACTCAGATTCTTAGAAACCCTCTCACTAATGTACACACTCGTAGACAACTAGAAGATATATGTAACTACGTATGTTTTACATCTCAAATTGAACCTGCTAACGTAAAAGAAGCCCTTTCTGACAAAAATTAGATAGTGGCGATGTAAGAAGAGCTTAACCAATTTGTGAGAAATGATGTTTGGTATCTTATTCCTAGACCTAAAGGTAAACTTATTATCAGAACTAAGTGGATTTTCAAAAATAAGTCTGATGAACTTGGTAATTGTCATGCCCCAGAATCGGTAACCGGAATCACAAGGGACCCGATGGCCTGTTCTAGCCGTAACAACCTCCATAGTACCCCATTCTTGGCTCCTGAGGCAGGTTTCAATCCTGGGATCCTACAAGGAGGATTTTCATAAGAGTATAATCAGTACCAATATGAGCATACCCAAGATCACAACAAGTACATCTGAGAATAACAAAGGTACATATCACAAAATTCACTATAAATTTAAACTTTTACAATCATCCATTATGTCCAAAAGGACATACATGAGATAAAAGGAAAAGAGGGAAAGGTCGGCAACACTGGAGTCCTCAAATGCTCAGCTCTACTCCACACGATGTTGCTACGATGCCTGCCTAGAATCTCCTGTACGCATCAATCGTGCATAAGCTTATAGAAGCTTAGAGGGTGGTGAAAGTGTGTGACAATGGTGCACAGAAGAATAGTAGGAGATGCAAGAAGGGAAATATGCTCAATGGAAAAATCACTAGCCTTACCAAGGCTTATCATGAATATGATGCGATGAGTACTGGATGCCATACCAAGGTAATACATGAAGGGGGCTTGTACAGCCAATGCTAATGCGATGCAAGTAATGTCAATGCTCATATCCAAACCATAAGTCAAGTACATTTCCAATCATAAGGAAATCATCGGGGTCCATTACACTGTTGAATGATTGTCACTCTACAGACCCTACACAGTCAAACGAGCGTAAGAGACCTCACTACCTGCGTGTAGACAGCCAATCACCTGTAAGGCCTGACCCCATATAGATAATGCCTCCACACCTTCAATGCGAAGACAACTGCTGTAAGCTCCAAATCATGAGTGGGATAGTTCAGCTCATGGACCTTGAGCTGGCACGAAGCATATGCCAGTGGCTTCCCATGCTGCATCAGCACGGCACCCAAGCCAACTCTAGAGGCATCTATAAAGACAACGAAACCCTCACTTCCATCAGGAAGAGTGAGGACAGGAGCGGACGTGAGACGGTCCTTTAACTCCAAAAATGCCTTCTCGCAAGCATCACTCTAGATGAACTCGACGCCCTTCTGTGTCAACCGGGTCAGCAGTGCTGCAATACGGGAGAAACCGTCGATAAATCATCGATAATATCCCGCTAGACTAAGGAAGCTGTGAATCTTGGACGCGTTCGTGGGCTGGTCCCACTAACTCACTGCATCAACCTTTGAGGGGTCCACGACGACACCCTCCCTCATCACCGCATGACCAAGGAACTTCATCTCCTCCTGCCAAAACTCACACTTCTCCATCTTCGTATACAGCTGGTGGGCACGGAGGCTCTCAAGCACAATCCGTAGGTGCTCAGCATGGTCCTCTCGGGTCCTCAAATATACAAGAATATCATCAATGAATACCACCATGAACTGATCGAGGAACGACCAAAAAATCTCATTCATCAGCTGCATGAATACGGCGGGTGCATTGGTCAGCCCAAACGACATGACCAGAAACTCGAAGTGACCATAACGTGTCCGGAAAGCCATCTTCTGAATATCCTCCTCTCGGATCTGAATCTGATGGTAACCGGAATGTATGTCTATATTGGAAAAATATTGCACACCGTTTAACTGATCGAATAGATCATCAATACGGGAAAGCGGGTATCGGTTCTTGATGATGACTCTGTTGAGCTCACGATAATCTACACAGAGTCGCAACGAACCATCCTTCTTCTTCACAAACAATACCGGGGCTCCCCAAGGTGAACTGCTGGGACGAATGAAACCTAACTCCCGGAGCTCATCCAACTGCTCCTACATTTCTCGCAACTCCAATGGTGCCATCCCGTAGGGGGCGTTTGAGATAGGCACGGTACTGGGCACCAAATCTATCTAGAACTCCACCTGCCGATGTGGCGATAAACCTGGAATCTCCTGAAACACATTCAGGTACTCACAAACAACTGGCAGTTGCTCAATACTCTCTGCCACAGAACCCTCAACGATCGAAGCCAAGAAGCTAGATAATAGCTCTTCTCTGGGCTCGGCGACAAACTGGAACATTGGCAAGCCTGGAATATGAAATGTAACTGTCCTCGCAGCATAGTCTAAGACGGCACGATACTCCGCAAGCTAGTCCATACTCAGAATCACATCAAATCTGACATCGGCATCACGAACAGGTCGGCGGGAAGAAATATCTCGCCCACCAACACTGGGCAAGAAGGACAGCGATGAGTCAATATCATAGACTTCCTCATGGGAGTAGAAACGGTCAAGGCCTCAGACACAGACTCCGACGGAATACCGGTCAATCGGTAAAACTGCTCGGCCACAAACGAATGGGAAGTACCAGAATCAAACAAAACATGAGCAATGCAAGCAGAAATAAGAAGAATACCCTCAACGACTCCACTGGTCGATGACTGCGGGTCCTGGCCTGGCGCCTGCTGCACAGAATAAAAATGTCCCTGAGCTGGTAGGGGAAGCAAACTGGAAGACTGAGGGTGCTACGTCTGAGCCTGCTGGGCTGCTATACACACTGGACCTAAGGATCAAACAACATATGGGTATCTCCTCTGCTGGTGCTACGACTGCTGCTGTTGTTGCTACTGCTGTCTCTGCTGAGGTTTGCCTGCTGCCTCTGCTGCTAAGGAGGAGCCCTAGGAGCGGCGGGTGCAAGCTGAGCTCTTTCCTGCTGCTGAGGAGGACGAGGAGGAGGCAACTACGGTGGCCTCTGCTGCTAAATGCAGAGAGGGCACTCATGCCTCCGATGCCTAATTTATCCACAGGCGAAGCATACACTCAAAAAAGGGCTAGGAGATGAGGCGACTGGAGGTGCTGAAGATGATGAAGAAGCCACTGTTTGAAACGCGAGTTGTCAAAATCCTGATCTACCCCTCCGTCTCTGCTGACGGTGCTGCCTGGAACTGTTGGCTGGTGCTCTCCTCTTCCAGTCTCCACCGGAACTCTGCTCTCTCGACCTTTGGGTCATAGCCCAGTCCTCCTAATAAACTAGTGCTCGATGCACAACCTGGTCGAATGTCTCCAAACAATGCCCTACAACACGACTGCGAAGGGCAGGGCGTAAACCGATCAGAAAACGACGGGCCCTCATCTTCTCATCGCTGGTCAGATGAGGAAAAAATGTAGACAAGGCCAAGAAATGGGCCTCATACTGATATACAGTCAGATCACCCTTCACTAGGGTCTCAAACTCAATCGCCCGCTGGATCTGAACATGCTCAAGAAAAAACTTCTTGTCAAAACGGGTCACGAACTCTTCCCATGTCCAAACAAACTGGGGCCCGACCATCCTGGATACAGATGACCACCAATGACGGGCCTCACCCTGAAGGAGATAGGTCGCAAGGGATACTCTCTGGGCCGCAGGACACTGTATAGTGTCAAAAATCCTTGCAACCTCAGTGCGCCAAGCCTCGGCGGCAGAAGGGTCTAGATCACTACTAAATCTCGAGGGATCATGCTGACGGAACTCTTAGGCTATGGCACTAGCACGCGGTAAGTCAAACTGCCTGAAAACCTCAGCGGTAGCTGGCTGACGAGTCTGCAATGCGGTGGCAACAAGCTACATCAACTGCTGAAAATGCTCAACTCCTATAGGTATTGTCGAAAAGGCAGGGGCGGCACTAGCCTCAGGCGGAGGCACAGGTGTGGCCGATGGGGTAGGAGACTCACTAACTGGAACAGTAGGCTGAGTAGGGGGAATAGGTGGGGGAACCGGAGCAACTGGAGCCTCTGTAACCAGAACAGCAGGCTAAGGTGGAGGAATAGGTGGGGGAACTGGAGCAACTGGAGGTACAGGCACTACGGGCTCAACTGGAGGAACAGGACAGATCGGGACCTCAGGAATCGGATCCTCAACTACTAGAGCAGGACGTGCTCGAGTAGGATGGGTACCTCAGGCGCCTCGTCCATGGGCACCACGACCACGGGCGCCACGACCACGAGTGCCACGACCACGCGACATCGTCTATAAAATAATGACGACACAAGGAATCAGGATAATTACACGCTCAATACAGAGCGAAAGGAAGGATCTCGAGACACTACTTGCCCCATGTTCATGACAGACATGCTATGTTCTCCTGAGTCATTCTAGAATTACATGCTATGCTCCGATACCAACTCCTGTCACACCCCAGACTCAGTAACCGGAATCACAAGGGACCTGATGGCCGGTTATGGCCGTAACAGCCTCCATAGTACCCCATTCTCGACTCCTGAGGCAGGTTCCGATCCTGAGATCCTACAAGGAGGATTTTCATAACAGTATAATCATTACCAATATGAGCATACCCAAGATCACAGCAAGTACATCTGAGAATAACAAAGGTACACATCATAAAATCCACTATAAATTTAAACTTTTACAATCATCCATAAGGTCCAAAAGGACATACATGAGAAAAAAAGAAAAGAGGGAAAGGTCGGCAACACTGGAGTCCTCAAATGCTCAGCTCTACTCCACGTGCTACTACTACGATGCCTCCCTAGAATCTCCTGCACGCATCAATCGTACATAAGCTTATAGAAGCTTAGAGGGTAGTGAAAGTGTGTGACAATGGTGCACAGAAGAATAGTAGGAGATGCAAGAAGGAAAATATGCTCAATGGGAAAATCACTAGCCTTACCAAGGCTTATCATGAATATGATGCAATGAGTACTGGATGTCATACCAAGGCAATACATGAAGGGGGCTTGTACAACCAATGTTAATGCGATGCAAGTAATGTCAGTGCTCATATCCAAACCATAAGTCAAGTACATTTCCAATCATAAGGAAATCACCGGGGTCCATTACACTATTGAATGACTGTCGCTCTACAGACCCTGCACAGTCAAACGAGCGTAAGAGACCTCACTACCCGCCTATGGATAACCAATCACCAGCAAGGCCTGACGGTAGCAGACCCATTTACGAGCTGGTCAGACTCAGCCTAGCAATGTCCCCTACACATCGGGTAGGTAAGGCCACACCTCTATCTAACCGACTACATGACAGGGGGAGTCGCAGCCTAAAGGTATAAGGACCTCGTGCGCTCATGTATTCCACCCGGTCACAGCGTTGGAGCAGATCCTTGATACCATGGAAGTTTTAAAAATTTCACCCATGGGCATCCTATGCACCCGGTATGCTCAACTGATATTTTCGGTATCCATACATACGTTCATCCATGAATACCCCTGTGGAGGCAAGGTCCTGATGAAGTAAGGGCGAATATCCACAAGCTATGCAATGTCAGATGCATGAATCACACAATCACCCATACATCAATCCCAAGTATCCATCTCTCAGGGAGATTCTAACATGTCCTACACAATGACACAACCATGGCCAATCATACCTCAACCAAGCATGCATATGATGTGTATGCGAGTGGGCCATGAAGATGAATAGGAGTGCCAATACGGTGAAGATGAACTCTCTACCTAACCATGAAGGGTCTAGGTACTTAACCAATTCCTCATAAGGAATACAACCTCTAGTGGGGGCTTATATACTTGGGGTATCCCACGAGACTAAGGAGAATAATGGTATGGGCCAAAATAGTGAAACAGCTTAGCAAGGGTCAATGGTGGGCCTTTAACAACCCATGGAAGCCCATAGGCCTACCTTAAGGCCACCAATGTAGACATACAACCACAATTGGTGCGTAAGAGGTAGCCCATCTCTAATTGATCATGAATCAAGGCCCAAGGCCCATGCAACATCAAAAATAAGAAATGAGCAGCCATAATTATACCACAAACACTCATGTTGGGCTTTAAAAAGGGCGGCCCAAGGCATACCTAAAATATGGGTCCAAGGAAAACACACATAAACCAACCCATATATACCACTATAGGCCCATAGGGGAAAGGTTAGGGCCCAACATAAAGACCACTAATCCCATATACTATGGTGGCCTAGTGGGCAGCCTATTGCTCAAACCACATGGGCAAATGTCATGCTCTTAGTCAAGTAAGTTGGGCCTACAACCCAGCCCAAGTGTAAAGTTGATTTAGTGGGCAACCAAAGGCCCATCTACTTATGTAATTCAGCCCACTAACCCAACACAATAGTATAGTAAAAATAACCCAAGAGTTCAATGGGCCTATCTGGAAAGTTCCAGCCCAATTGGCCTAAAGAGTTCAACAACTAGCTACATTCATGGGCCCAATTAAATTCAACTGTGGTGGGCCTCAAAAGTACTTTTATTAAGCCTAACATTTAAGGAACTAAAGTTATAAATCATTTCCTCTAAGATCTTTATAATGTGGTGGGCCTCACTCCTCAAAATTTCAGCCCAAGACTAAGCATAATTATAACATGTTACCGTCCTAAATTTGGGCACTCCATTGGAGTGGGTCCAGGGCTTCTAAAACTCTGAAAATTGAGGGCCAAGGTCCCTCATCATGCATACAATAAGAGGAAACCCAAAAATGTGGCCCACCATTAGAGGAAATATTTTTAAACTATGATTTTTATCAAGGCATATTGCTGGACTGCACAACAAAAAAATCTAGCAGTCCAACCATCTTGGCCCATTCTTTTGGATGACCAAACTGGGTCAGTTGGGGCTGAAATTTTACAGAGTGATACTTCCATAGGTGGGCCACACTCCCATAAAATTTTAGAATTTTTTTAATATTCCTAAGTATTTTAATTAATTCAAATAAAATAGTCTATCCACAAAATTGGACAGACCTAGACGTCCTAACGTGGTGGGCCAGTCCGGCCCTTTCCACGGTGTGTACAGGGATCCATTGGCCCTGAAATTTTGTAGGTGAGTCATAACATGAGTAGAACACATCCATACAAAATTTCATAATTTGTATACATCTATAAATATTTTAATTTATTTAGATAAATCAATCTGTCCTAAAAATTGGACTGATCTAGACACTATATTATAGTGGGCCTGTCCAGCCACCACTATGGTACGTACTGGTGTCCATTAGCCCCCAATTTTTGTAAGTGGGTACTAACATGAGTAGGAAAACCCCCTATAAATTTTTATAATTTTTAAACAGCCATAGGTATTTTAATAAATTTCAGAAATCCAATTGTCCATGGTGGAATGTTGCTGGAACAGTGTAGAAAATTCAGACTGTCCACCTCACTTGGACTACACCTTTGGGACCTCAATCAAGGTCAGATGGGGCTGAAATTTAGGGGACATCAAGATGAGATCCCCACCTTTCAAAAGTATATTTAATGGATATGAATAGTCCCCCCAAACAGTCCCAAAATCTGGTCCAAAAACAACCAGAAACTGTCCAGAAAATTCTGGACAGAAACATGTACTTAGATAAAATTTATTATATAAGTTAAATAAAAAGAAAAATACATTAATGGAGGATGGTGTTGCCTTAATTAGTGGACCCCACAAATGTCCATGTTATAATCTAAAGCTGACACACCTTGCATGCATCATTAAGGCAGTAAGTAGGACACCTAAAATCCAACAGTGGGTAGTTTGGGCATCCCACCTTGCTGAAATTTCTGGATGTCCTAGGCCTCCTAAATGGGCCACACACATCAGGAAATAAAATGAGGAAAAAGAGAGATAGAAAGATAATCCGGCCATAGGGAAAGGGCTCCGCCACTATTGAGCCCTCGCAAGATCAATCACACTCGCACATCATACATAAATTTACATTTACAACATGGATCTTGCACATACATGGCTTATAATTAAAATGTATGGTGAGGATGCCATCTCCACCATGTTTATAAGGTCTAGATGATCCAAACATGATATGATATGAAAGAAAACTGCCATGATGGGGCCCATAGAGAAAGGCCTCATGCATGGATCATGCATGCATAAGGTATGCCATTAGGCCACAACTATGGGATTGTGTGGGATCTCCACCATTGATTGGTGGGTCCTTGTAAGACCCGTATCCTAATCCGTACTGTTCCGTCAACTCCTGCAATCCTTCCCATCAAAGTTCGGTAATCCGCGACCTATAATAGACGTTTGTGCACGACCGTAAGTCGTATCCTATACATTTGAGTCGGCTTAATCCGAGACTTGTATCATTGCGATCGAACCGGCGCCACGGTTCCAACGCTGTGACTCGCATACCAATCCGATACCCTGACTAAGAGATGTGGGTCAACATTTATTTTGAAGAAAACGCTGTACGTTGTAATCTCAAGAGAATCTCTACAATATGTCAAATCAATCTCATCAATCAATCAACCCATCAATCACTTCTTGTAAAGTACAAAGCACCCATGCTTTCTTTCTCCATAAGTCAAGCAACTGCCAAGTCAACCCTCATGTCAAGTACACCATCACCTCACCCATCACCCATCTCTCACATTTCCTTACATCCCATCTCTCTCTCTCTCTCTTTTCTCACACCATTTCCAAGCAAGGAGAGAGCACTCCCACGACTAAGGTTTTCCATGAGAGAAAGTATGATTTCGGTGGCCCACTTATGTAACATCTCGAAAAAATCCTGTACCAAGACCCGAGTACCACCTCGATCAGAAATCACTTAGGATTAATTCTCTTAGAAAATGAACCTAAGTTACCTAGCGCTACGTTAGATTAGCTGTGAAATCAGTACTGTTCGCTTTAAATACGTTCTGTAAGATCAAAAACTTGTAGAATCAATGACGCTATAATAACCTGAAACCTAAGATCAAACTCTAAACCCGTTTGTTCTCATGAACCCTTTGAAACTTTGCATTGGATCTAAACCGCGCGTCGGAAGTTCGACATTTACAATCTCAGACCATTATGACCGCTTAGTTGGACTTGACAATCGTTTTGAAAATCAAGCCCAACTGATGTACTGACGTTATTGTACTGAGGTCGGAGTGAAGAGAGTGAGAAAAGGGAAAAGATTTGAAAAAATAATTCAAATCTGGCACATGTCATTGCGCATTATTTTTAAGCGTTCTGACCGTCAGAATTCAGCCAAATTTCACCCTCGGATCAAGAAAAATTACTCTTTCATGTCATGAAACTTGTAGTCCTGATTTAGCTTCGGTAACCGCTGAATTGAAACTGGTCCTCCACGTGCGATCTGGAAGTCCGATCGAATTGAAAACTTAATGTGATCAACATCAGGCATCCATGGGCTTAAGTCTAACCGCATTCAGTCAGGGGACCTCCAGAAGTGTCCTTTTGGACCGGAAAAGACCCGATTTGGTTATAATTCAAGTATACCTTGGTTTAAAGTCTATGTAGGTGAATTTTTATCCTATATAAGGACCTTAAACCCTCTCATATCTCTCACCTACAAATTTGCAAGAAACCCTAGAAAGAGGAGAGAGAAAAAGAGAGATTGTGAGAGAGTTGTGAGAGAAACTTCCTGCCACTTGATCCTGCTTCCACACGTGTTTAGTCGCCACGTTCTAATCACTTTTTCGGTGATTCCGACTTCATTTTAGGTAAGAAAACCCTAACCTCGACCTGCTTTATGGATTCCTTCGATACAAGTAGCGAAGTAGCTAATGTATCTTGTGCTGTAGGTCATCATACAGGCGTTGATGAAGCGTAGAGTTTCTCTTCGATTCGTTACGCTTCTATGGCGAAAGGTGAGGATTATAGATGCTTAGGTTGACTGTTTTCAAAGCTTTCAATATTTTTTAATAGTAGATTATCGATAAGAACGCCGTTTGACATGTAGAACATGCTGTCTGTTTTCCATTTCGACTACGTACGAAGAATATGAGATTTACGGTATTTTAGGCATTTATAGGAAATACTGTATACGTCTGTATTTTTTTGAAATGATTGCCATGTGTATTTGTCGTGTTATGATATTAGTTAGGCATGCATGATCTGTTTGGCGAAGAGATTCGCCCTAATGTGCACTTTGGGTCAACATACACTATGTAGACTAAAGTGTGTAGACTAAGTGTTTGTATAAATGTTTGTATTAGTATGTATTGAGTAAATGTTGTTGTAGAGTAGTCTTGAGATTGAATTCTCAATTAATATGATGATGTACATGATTTTCCTCCATGTTGTTATTGGATTGATTTCCTTATATGTATGGAATACATGTGTTTCGGTTGATTTGCTTACGTTGTATGTTATAACATGCTTCCAACATGCTTGGATTATTTGTATTTCATTTCTGTTACCCTCATATGATCACTGATGTAGATTGCAAAGGCTTGGGACTATGCTTTAGTCCAGGCAGTTGGTAATGGATTGCATTCGTAGTTGGCTTCTATTTGCCACGAAGGACGCGTCGATGAACGCGAGTCGTGCTTTGGGTTGGCGGCAGTGGTTAGGCCACACGAGGTGTTTTATTCACTTCATGTCGCTCAGCTTAAGGTGCGCTCGTACTAGTCGAGCTCATCAAGTAACCTAACTGACCGTTGTATGTTCACCTTGTATTGGTCATAACTGCTTGAACCTAAGGTACTGAACTTACCAGTGAAAGCCCTGATAACCATGGTACCTTGATCCATTAAGACTCATGAGTCGGGCATGGCGGTATGGGACACCGTGGTCGAGCTGTCGGCCTACGCTGGGGCTACAAACCTTCCCGTAGTGACCAGTGAGCACCTTAGACTCGTGAGCCGATTGTGGTGGTATGGGACACTACATTCGAGCTGTCGACCTACACTGATTGGTGACGAGCCCTTTGTAGTGACCTCGAGCGTATTCTGAGTCTACGGGAGGCGACGACCCTTCCGTAGCAACGAGAGTACACTAGGCCTGTATTGATAAGGTGATGGGGGAGCGGTGCAACGAGTGCGAGCAACAGCCCTGGCAGCCCTTGCAGTGACCTATAAATATAACATCGTATGAGACTACTAGGAGTGACGACCCTAGACAGGATCTGTGTTCGGATTGATATAAGGAAGGTACCCTAGTTTCCCAATCCTGCTGTATGAAAAGGACTAATAACAACTCGGTAATCATATTCATATCGCACTGCATGTGCCTGAAAGATGTGGAGCACTGAGGGAAGAAAGCATGCCGCGGACGTAAGATGATGTCACATGAGGGAGTATGTCGGTGAGGGCATCCATCATGTCATTTCATGCTTGCATTAACAACAGTATATAGGAATGTCTGATTGATTGCTTTACTATTATCGCGTGATTGATTTGATAACATGCTAATCTTTGCTATATGATTCCACTGAGTTGATCACTCACTCCCACATTACGGGACGGTGTTTGCAACACCTACCAGACTCTGTCTTAGATGCAAGTTGTGAGGAGATCCAGGAGATGGATCCGGACTACTACGAGGATCAGGACGAGTTCTCGTACATACAGTTCTCGGACGGCTTCGCATAGGTGGCCTAGATCAGTGAGATTTTTGCTAGTTGGATTATTATATGACATTTGATTTTGGTTTATGATTTGTATATGTGACTCAGAGATGTATTCATACTTTGGAGATAGTTCGAGATTATTTTATTTTTCATACAGTGATATATATATCCTTTAGTCTTCCGCTTGCGTTTTGTCACTGGATCTGGTGTATGAATTACAGTTTTAGTATAATCTTACTCATGTTAATGTACTAACTCAGTCAACATTGAATCATCAGCATATTTGTTGCATAAGTGATGGTCTGGAACTCGGGAGTCGGGTTTCTGCATGACCCCCGATTTTCAGGGCGTTATAACTTACCATCCCCAAAACTCTAATCCTAGCCATCCATTTCTCATCTCCACCATCAAAGTGAAGCTCTAGGAGATTAGCTTTCTAATGGACCGAGAAGATCAAGTGGTGGGTGCTTCCATAGACTACTTTTTCATGTTTTTATGATGGGCCAAGTGAGGCCTACCGATCAATGGTATGGATCTCACTTTGGACCCTAAGATGTGGCCGATGGCCCACCTTGATCCTCAAAATCATTCCATGATGGGGCCATTCTCCATGGACCGCATCATGATGTTTATTTTTCATGTATGGATAGAGTCATGTAGACCTTACATTTGGTGGAGAGAGGATCTCCACCATTGGTTTTCGGTTTGATGGGCCCACGTGTAATGGGACCCACTTGATGTATGATTGATCTCAAAGGAGGGCCCATAGTGTCGGGGTCCCTCCATCTATGTGTCCCGTTCTTTTCTCTCTCTCCCTCTCTTTCTTCCATTGTTTTTGTGTGGGATGATGTAGAGGTGTGGCCCACTCAGATGGACCCCACCTTAATGTATGCCTTATCCATACCATCCATGTACATGGTGACCCACCTAGACAACCCATCTAAAGGTGGGGCCCACCTTAATATGTGGTATCCAAAATCGTCTAGCTTCCCTGGACACTGGACGTCAAAGTGAAGTGTGAACCGTCAGTGAGTGTACTGACAAAAAAAATGTGTATAGATATAAAGTTTTTGGAGAGAGCCACTTGTATAGGACCCAACTTGATGTATGTTTTCAATCCACACCGTCCATTCCATTCTTCAGATTATTTTAGCCGATGAACCAAAAAATGAATGTGATCCGAGTATCTGGTTGGCCACAGTATAGAAAACGGTGGTTTTCACCATTAAAATGCACTCTGATATTTCTATACCTCCAAAATATATTCAATATTAGAGTCGTTGGATTTCTTTTAAGCTGTGGAATCCAATGGCTGGATTGGATCTACTTGAAGTGGGCCCTACATAGGAAAAACCGCGGGATTACGCGATTTTAAAAAAAAAAAAACAAAACAAAACAGAGGCAGCAGTTGTTGCTACTGCCAGCGCAGGTACCACCCACGCACGTGATGGGCGGGCGGACACCAGGGAGCCCACAGCCCTGTATGTGGGCCCCATCATGATGTATATTTTGTATCCACGCCATCCACGAGGTGGACCACCCCCTGAGGTGGGTACCCGCCAAATTTTAGCCACATCCAACGCCTAGGTGACCCACACCATAGGAAATAGTGTGAATCGAGTGTCTACCATTGAAGCCCTTTCATGGGCCACAGAAGTTTTGGATCATAATAAAATTTGTTTTTCCTTTTCATCCAGGTCTGTATGACCTTCTCAACGGTTTGGATGGAAAATATACATTATGGTGGGCCCCACATGGGACCCACAGTGATGTAAGTGTTTTATTCCTACCACCATCCATGACACTGAACGGTGGAAACCACCAGTATGTGTTTTAGTAATGCCGTCCAGGCAGTTGCTAGATGGCCAGTAGGCCCACCCTTGACGTCTGTGTTTTATCCAAACCGCTCATTCAATTGGTGGGCCAGGTGTGTGGACCCCCACCATGATGCATGTGTTGCATCCAACCCATTCAACCATTTTAAAAGCTCTTTTTGCGGCATGAGCTAAAGAATGAGTCAGATCCATGGTTCAAGTGGATCCCCACAGCTGAAAAATAGTGGGGACAATGACATTCACCACTTCTTAAGGGCCATGTTAGTTCCTATCAAGCTAATGTTTTTGCTCTCACCATCTCCATGTTAACCTATGAATAGGTCGGATTCCCAAAATACATAACAGTGGGCCCTATAGGAATTTAACGGTGGAAATCATCCTTACCACTGTTATTTGGAGTGCGATCCAGTTGATCTTTTGAGATGATTCATGTATATATATATATATATATTATACATATTGATGTAATTGTGGCCATTGGTGAGGCCCATTAATGTGGCCCATTTGATGAATGAAAGGCCCATTGTGATGTATTAGGGCCCATGGGTTGAGGCCCATCCTGATGTATTAGGGCCCATGGGTTGAGGCCCATTATGATGTATTCAAAGCCCCATGGGTTATGACCAATTGCAATGTTCATAAGGCCTATTGATGCGGCCCACTTGATTTATATAAGGCCCATACGAGGCGGCCCATTTGATGTATTTGAGGCCTATGTGCTGAGGCCCAATGGGACGTCCTTAGGGTCCATTGCAATATGTGATTTCTCATGGTTCATGTAATGATATTTATGGCGGGCCGTGCCTAGGGAACAATGTTGGTTTGACGTCCACATTATAAGTATAATGTTGGTTAAATGTCCGCATTGTAACTCTCCTTAAGGCCCATTGATAGGCCCATACTCGTTACTATTCATCACTTTATAACATGCTTAGTATAATCCCATGACTCATACCCATATGCATCATATGTATGCTTGATATGAGTGGTGACTGATCATAACATACGCCATTGGGCAGACCATTTATGAGACTCATTATGAGACAGAGTACCCCACATGATCGCACAATATACACTGGATTGTTGCATGATTTGACGGTGTGATTCATACATCTCACATATGTGTGACTTGATCACTGCACGCCCTAACAACATTAGGGTCGTGGCTCCACAGGTACATCATGGATGGCAGTATCGGATATAAAAAATACTTGGTTCTAGCACTGTGGGCACTTAAGATGTCCTTGGGTGAAAGTCCCAGAACCTTTTTGGTACCACGAGATGCTCAAACGTCTAGACCGAGTGGATACACAAGCTCCCGAGTGCCAAATACCAGTAGGCTACGTCTCCCACTGTGTCATGATCAGTTGGAAGGAGGTGTGACCTTATCCTCCTGAGTGAGGGGCCTATAAGCTAGTTTGAGTTTGACCAGCTCACAAATGAGTCCGCTATCGACGAGCTGGGTAGGTATTGGCAGACTATTGGTCCGGAGGATAGTGAGGTCTATTCTGCTTGCTTGGCTGTGCAGCTAGGGAGGAGGCAGTCAGTGTGAGTGTATTAGACCCCGGTGATATCCAGAGAGGAACTGTACTGATATGTGTACTTAATGAGTACTGACTTACTTGGATTGCATTTCACATATGACATTCATCTATGTAGACTTCGCATTGCATCGGTGTGACCGATGGTATTCATGTCTCGCATCGCATGGCCTTGGTATGGCCGATAGCATTCATGCCTTGCATCAAATAGCTTTGGTACAACTGATAGCCTTCATAGACTTACCCGCATGTTTCTGCATTACTCTAATACTGTATACTTGGCACTTGCCTAGCACACACACTTACACCACTCTCTAAGCTTTTGTAAGCTTATGCACGACCGGTGCGTGCAGGTGTCGTTGGACAGCAGCAGCGCTGAGGCAAGAGCGCATATCAGGCCATTTTGGAGCTTTTTGATCATCTTGTATTTCTCTTTTCGCATTGTACTTAAATTTTTTGATATAGTGGATATGTGGTGATGTTGTTTTGTGACTTGGTTATGCTTGTAGTTATGCTCCATTACAAAAAAAAATCCATTCTAAAAATCCTCTTTGTAGGATCCTAAGATCGGAATCTGGCATATGATTGCTAGGAACCGAGAATGGGGCACTACGGAGGCTGTCGGCACCAGATTCGGCAATTGAGATTCATGTGAATTCGATTTTCGAGTTTGGGGCGTGACAGTCCTACACTTCCCTCATGAAAGAAAGAAAACATCTAGGCTATATAAATCAGATTTTTACATCTAGAGGAGCACCCACCTCAAAGATCTCCACCAAAACTCCAACTCTAGGCTTCTAAGGCTCCAAACAAGCAAGATTGATGGTTGAGATGAGATTGGGATGGATGGATTGAGGGGAAATAGAGGAGAAGGGGGCTGGAAAAAGGGAGAAAATGGGTTGGAGAAATGGAGGAAAATTACTAGAGAAGAAGAGAAGAGAGAGAGAAATGAGAGGGAAAGAGAGGGAAAAATCTTTTTAAGAAAAGTAATCATTAACATATGGTGATACAAACAATGTTGCTAGGGTAGGTTAGGTGTGGGTGATGTGTAAGGTCTTGGTAGTGTGAGTTATGAAGATTTAGGTGGTGTGTGTAGTGTATGTTGGAACTTGTGCAAAAGAGGGAGTGTGGGCCACATGCACCACTCCAAGGTAGGCCACATGATCAAAATCAAGGGCCATAGAATGAAACATACACAACTTATGATCCACACATCGGATGGACGCACAAGATGCGACGTTGAAACTGCGGTAACAATATGGTCGCAATGGCATAGGTCTCAGCTCGATCCGAGTCGGGTCTATGTGACTGGACTCAAGGATAATCGCAAACACTATCTGAGGGTAGGGTCGTCAAAATTTGACTGGTACGATCGCGAGACCATAAGAAATGAAATGCACACTCACACACACACATGCACACATGCGAACTTGGGTCGGGTCTCAAAGTAATATAATTCGAAACAATGCTAGACTAGTTGTGCAAGGGTATACTCAAATTGAGGGTATTGATTATGATGAAGCTTTTACCCCAGTAGCTCATCTTGAGTCAATCAAAATGTTTATATCAATTGCTTGTTTTAGAAAATTCAAAATTTATCAAATGGATGTGAAGAGTGCCTTTTTAAATGATGATTTGCAAGAAGAAGTGTATGTTGAACAACTAATGGGTTTTGAAGACCCTAAGAACACTGATCATGTCTATCACCTTATAAAGGCCCTCTGCGGCTTAAAACAAGCTCCCAGGGCATAGTACGAGAAATTGACTAAGTTTTTACTAAGTCATATTTTTCAAATGAAAAGTGTAGATAAGACTCTTTTTGTTAAGAAACATAATGATTATATCTTAATAGTGCAGATCTATGTTGATGATATTATTTATGGATTTACCTATTCTAACATGACTTTTAAGTTTGTAGATTTAATAAAATCTAAATTTGAAATGAGCATGGTTGGGGAATTGAACTATTTTCTTGGATTGCAAGTAAAACAGCAACCTAATGGTATTTTCATTTCTCAGATCAAATATACTTTGAACTTGATCAAAAAGTTTGGATTTGAGAATAGAAAGAATTTTGATACTCCTATGAGTACAACCTTAAGATTCTCAAAGGACTCTACAAGTAAAAATCTTGATCCTAATTTATATCATAGTATGATTGACAATTTACTTTATTTAACTGCTAGTAGGCCTAATATTACTTTAAGTGTTGGTATTTGCACTATATATCAGTCTGTTCCTAAAGAGTCATATCTAACTACTGCTAAGAAGATTATGTGATATGTCGCAAGTACAATAAATATGGGTCTTTGGTATTCACATGAAACTAGTGTTCAATTGGCTGGGTACTCATATGCTGATTGAGCTGGTAATATTGATGACAGGAAATCAACCAGTTGTGGTTGTTTTTATATATAAAAAAAAATTAGTTTCTTAGTTTAACAAGAAGCAAAGTTCTATATCGCTTTCAACTGCTGAAGCTGAATACATCGCAGTAGGAAATGTATGTACTCAACTTGTTTGGATAAAACGCATGTTAAGCAATTATGGAATTGCATAGAATACAATGGTTTTATATTGCGATAATCAAGTGCAATAAATATTTCTAAAAATCCAATCCAGCATTCACATACTAAGCACATTAACATTAGGTTTCATTATATTCGTGAATTAGTGGAGGAAAAAATAATATCTTTGGAATACATTCCTACCAAGACTCAACTTGTTGACATTTTTACTAAGTCGCTCGACAAAAGAAGGTTTAATAAATTAAAATTTGATCTTGGCATATGCAATTTAAATTGACTATTCATAAATATGTGTATCATAGTGTATATATATTTGATAATTTATTTGTTTAAATTTTAAATTTTAATGATAAATGCATATTTTTGGTGGTAGACAACCAATCATGGATGTGCTCGACCGATCATGGTATGACCGGCCGAGGACAGCTCAAGACAGGTTGTGGAGCGCGTTGGGTGTTTTAAAATTTGGGAAAAATCTCATCTTCCTCATTTCCTATTTCCTCTCCAACAAGCCGACGCCCGACCAATCGAACCCATCGACCTAGATCTTCAGGTTAGTGCGTCATTTACATTTTTCTTATAGATTCTAGTCTATATTACTTCATTTTCATACTTGGAATAATTTATTTTGTGATTTATTGCAATTTTGGGGTTTTCTCTTAAAAAATCTGATCTAAGCAAACCCCACTCTATTATCTTTGCATCTTCTTATTTCTTTGTGTTTCTTCTTATTTCTTTGAAAATGGATGCTAGAGGTAAAAAGAAAACTTCCAGTGGTTCATCTTCTTCCAGATCTACTTTAATAACTCACCACCACCTTCGGTCACCCGAAGATGATCCCTCTTTTGTTCGGGATTTAAGAATGCGAAAAGTTATTGTTGAGCGACCTGTATTTATAGATCACATTGCTTCATTTAGTATCCTTCCACTCCTCCAATCTATAGGATGGGATAACATCTTACATTAGGGTGGTCCTGCATACCAATCTATTGCCCAGTCCATGTTTACACGTATCTCTGATTTTTTGATTAAAAATTTAACATTTAAAATTGATGATAGAGAAGGTCCATTTGAAATGGACTGTCATCTGATTTCAGGGTTAATGGACATACCTGTTAATGATGAGGGTATTCCAATTCATATTCTAACTAAAAAACCCTCAGAATCAGAAAAATGAATGCTCACTAGAGATTTATGCAACATGAATGTGCAATGGACTCATAAAGGGAATGCTTTCCCCTCAAAGTACCTGTTACCCTGATATAGAGTTCTCCACAGAATATTTACTTTAAATCTGTATCTGCGTTCTGGTAACAAAACAAAACTGACTTCCTTTATGGTTCGTATTTTGCACTCTGTTATCTTTGGTACTAAAGTTTGTCTTCCTTCTTTGATATGTCACTCCATCATTCAGTTTCGTCTCTATCCAGGTCATAGTGATATTCTATTTGCCTATCTTATGACTGTTTTAGCTTCTCATATGCTGGTTGCTATGCCTGTTGGAGAGGCTCTCATCCATCATATTATCTTTAATAACTCAAATATAAACAAGGTGAAATTAGAATTGGCTCCAGGCCAAGTGGATGTGGGTGGTGTTGGTGGAGCTAAAGCAGGAAATGAAGAAGAAGCTGATGATCTTCCTCCTGATGATGTTAATATGGATGATATTTTTGATGAACATGAATATGATTCTACTAATGATCCTGATTATGAGCCACCTGACTTTGATGCTCGTCTTTGTGCTCTAAAGGAGAAAGTAGAAAAAATGAATGTTGGCAATGATTTACAGTTTAAATATATGTGCAAATATCTTAGGCGCTTAAATAAGGGCCTTCATCAACTTGATCCTTCCATACCTGCTCCTTCTTCAGGTTCAGATTAAGTGGTTTACTCTTTGGTCTGTAACAACTTTAAGTTTACTTGTGTTGGTTTGTGAACTTTATCTGGTTGACCGAGTTTTCTTTGAACTAGTTAATGGTATGTAGACTTTATTTGATTATATCTTAACCAGTTAATTTTTTATTACTCCTGTTTATTATCATTTTTCATTTTTTTCTACCTTTTTCATATTGTGAAAAAAGAGAGAAAATTTATATGGATTGATTGATATGGATGGATTGTGAGTAGTAGCTTTTTATTTGCATATATATGTGATACTCAGGGGGAGTATGTGAGGGGATGTTTTCATGATGTTTTGTGCTAGTTGATGATAAATGGTGCATGATTCTTTAACCACGCTGTAACTGGTTTCCTCTTATAACTTGTGCATGCTTATTGTGTTATTTATTGTTAAGTGTGTTTTGTCACAAATTTGACAAAGGGGGAGATTGTAAGTGCTATGGTTTTATGCTCCTTTGGTTGTCAAATTTTGTGGTGCCAAAATATCAACCTGTGTCTTACCCATCATGAGGAGATATACATGTTCAAGACACCGCATCACAATGTTACAAGTTGAGAATGAAGCTCGACTTCAAGACATGCAAGGTTTGCAAGGTCAACTACGTTGTTCACTCCTATAAACTTCAATCAGAGTCTTTCAAAAGAGCTACAGTGAAAGACAAGTGCTACTCAAGACTCAAGTACAGTTCAAGAATGAGTACAACTCATGATGAAGTTTTCAAGTTCTAAAAGATCTCAAGTTTAAGCTACATCAAGAGAAGAGATCTCAAGTTTCATAATGTTTAAAGGTCATACATTATCTCTATAAATAAAGTTTCAATGTTCATACTTCATGACCCAGGTATGAAAGACCTTAGAATGACCTTAGGGTAGGTCATTTCAGATACATAATTTAATTACTTCTTTTTGTAAGTGTCGTAGTCTGTTTTAAGGCTAGTCCTGGACTTTTTTTGACTAACCCTAGCACTGGCTCGACCAATTTAAGATATTTCAGGACTGGTCCTAAGTTTGTTGCAAATATTCAAAATTTTTGGTTGTACTACGACCAGTCCTAGAGACTATTCGACCAGTCGTATAAACAGTGTCGACTCGTCCTACGACTAGTCTTGGATCTACAACTCAAAGCCCATCTGGTGCCTCACGACCAGTCGTAAGGTTCGTACGACCAGTCGTGGATAGCCTACGACCAGTTGTAGCCTGCCTTTGACTAGTTGTGGAACGGTTTTATCCAATCGCGTTCAAAAATTCAAAAATCCGTTTCTCTTACAACCAATCGTAGTGTCCACAAGACCAGTCGAAGGTGCGATTTCTGCAGCTATAAATAGACAACGAATTTCAGAGATTGATAACTCAATTCAAGAAAAATTAAGGGACCACTCTGAGATAAGTTTGTGTTTATTTTAAGCTACATTGTGCACATTTAATATTCTCTTTTGTTAGCTTTATTGATTTGATTTTATTTCTACATTCCAATCTTAATTAAAAAGTGGAGTTGTGATATTCCTTCTTCTTGTAATTGAAATCAAATAGAGCTAAGCCCAACTGGTTTAATTTAAAATCAATCTAGAACCTAGAACTATTTTAAAGTGAGTATTGGACATTGTACTTCTACATTTGAACTTCTACTCCGATTGGTTCTTCCAGACTGCTACAAAAGGAGAAATCCAAGTATTTTACTTTATTGTAAATTTCATTCTTTTTTGTTTTTATTTTAGATTAAGCCATAAAAATCTCATTGTGTTGGTTATCTGAGGAGAGCCATAAAACTCAAAAGTGGGGTTTTTTTTTTTAATTGTGTAAGCCCATTAGAAAGACACAATTGTGAAGGTTTTAGGCGAACTTGAGAAATCTATTTTGATAGTGAACGCTAATATCCCCTGTATGAGGATATTAGGAGTGGAGTGGCAAGCTGTGTGGCTGTTGTTTAACAGTTGGTGAACACACAAGCAAACCACTATAACTCTTTGTGTTTTGTGAATGTGTATTTTATTTTTCTATCTTTTATCATTCAGAATTGTGGTATGTATATGTGAATGTGAATGTTGTAATATTTACATTTCAAGCATTGTGGGGAATGTTGTAATAATTTAGATTTACATTCTTACAATTTATTTTAATTCCTTGCTATTTATTTATTCCTCTTCAGTTTGAGTTTTTAATATAAAAACCTTTCTAGAAATAAGGTTGTCCTGCCATAAACCCTTGGTTGTTATAATGTAAGGTTGTCCTTAGAACAACATTTGTATCAACCTCTCAATACTTGTTTATTGAAGTTGCTTTTTCATTTCAGCATTGTGAATTGATTTTCTATATTTGATTATCTCATTCTTTAATTTTGTTGTTATTATTTTAAATTTGGCATAGTCCTATTCTGCTCCTCCCCCCCCTCTTAGGACTTATAGCTAGGCCTTTTCAGATTCAAATGAGACAAAATCTACTAGTGAATGTCTTTACTTTGGGTGGATGAGCAGTTTCTTGGAAGTCTACCTAACAAACATCTATTACTCGGTTGACTATAGAATCTAAGTTTATTGCCTTAGAAAAGGCTGGATCAGAAGTCAAGTGACCTAGAAATCTCTTAGTTGATATACCATTGTGGCCAAAGCTTGTATCGGCCGTGTCTATTCATTATAACTGTCAAGCAGCTATAACAAAAGAAAAGAGTAAAATATATAATGGAAAGAGCAGACATATTAAACTCAGACACAACATAGTGAAACACATGTTACGTGATAGAGTCATATCTATTGACTTTGTGAGGTCAGAAAAGAATCGGATAGATCCTCTGACCAAAAGACTATTTAAAACTTTAGTCAATGATACATTGAAGGGAATGAGGTTGAGCCTAATATATGAACTACCAATGTCAACAACCCAACCTATGCAAGTGGAGATCTCGTGAGATAAGTTCAATGGGTAGGCAACAAGACATGAGGTAGATGATTGCGCTGAGTTATATAAGCCCCTTTTATGGTGTACAATGCGAGCAGCAACGCAGAAGGATGAGTTTTTAAAACTCTTAATGGATCCATAGCCAAATATTTGGTGGTGTATATAGTTGTTGCATACACTTGATTGAATTCACCTATATGGGTGTGGAAGTAAAGACCGCTTCCTATGAGAATCTAGGTGAATTCTCTATAATACTCATGAAATTCAGGTAATGGTGTATGACTGAAATGCACCGAACCACAGAATTATTTACAAAGGAAGAGTTGTGTGAGTGACATGTATTTATGATTTACATTAAAAGGATTCAGGTTCAAGACTATGGTGTTACCTGATTCCTGTAGACATGTCTTGCTTACTCTAATGTCAGGTCAAGTCTATGGTGACACCAACACCATTACACAAATACTACGCTTTAACCCGAAAGAGTTTTATTTTAAAAGATGTGGGGGATTGTTGTATTTTTTTTTAAATAAATATTAAAATTTAATTTTTAAATTTTTGGATTCCCTCCACATTTGGAATTTTTGGTGTTTTTGAGTTGTGAGTTTTGTCCCACATCGAATTTGACAAAGGAAAATATATTGTATATAAGATAAGCCTTATTCCTTGAGGCTTGAGCCTCATTTAGGGGGCATGTGAATTTGGTCCTCAAAAAGGAGAGAGTGGGGGGCGGGGCGGATGGCCTAATATATGACATTGACTACACACTCGCGCGCACTGAGCTGAGTCCGAGTCCGTGTGCATGTGTGTGTGCGTGACTCGATGCGACGGGACGAGACGAGATGAGCTGGGCATGGGCGTGGGTGCGGGTGTGAGTGTACTTGCGTGAGTGTGTGTATGGGTACTCGAATGTGTCCGTTCCGATTGGTTGCACCTGTTGGGTTTAAACCCAACAGACCTAATCCTTTATAAAGGGTGCTTAATGCACCACTTCAAAATTTATATAAGGACATCCATTCCAGTTTTAAACATACGAAAGATTATCTCTCTTATAAAACTCTCTGATGCTGTTTTAAGAACTTTAATTGTTGAGTTCATTGTTGAGTTAATTCAGGACTTTTGGGTTAAATTGTAAGTGGTTCAAGCACGCGTACAGTGAGTGCACCGCTGCGACCGAGTCATAGTCATATCCTGGAGGTCGATTACTCTAGAAACCTATTGCATTGGGACACTGTCCAAGGGGAAAAAATTTGATTTCAAGCCGAGTGACTCAGTCACGTCTTGACTTAATTCAATAAGTTATCTTTCTCAAAATTTTATTTTCCTTTTTGGTTCTCGATTTTCTATAGTCTATTTAATTTAACCAAATATTCCAACAAGACCTACCATGATGTATGTGTTTTATCCCTACTGCCCATCCATTTTAGAAAGTCATTTTAAGAGACGAGCTAAAAAAATGAAGCAGGTCAAATACACAAGTGGACTGCACCTGAGGAAACAATAAGAATTAAATGCTTACTGTTGAAAATATCTTATGGCCACGAAAGTTTTGGATCAAGCTTATATTTAATTTTTATCTTCATCTAAGTCCACGTCACCTTAAGAACAGTCTGAATGGCAAATAAACATCATAGTGGCTTTAAGAAGGCTTCAACACACTGACGCAGGGATGAACGTGATGAGGTTGAACACCGTCTTCCTCAAAGATAACTACCCTGAATCCACGGAGCTTCTCTGAACTCCTCATAGAGACTTCTTGAATCCACGAGGAAAGAAAGCAAGAGAATAGAAATAAACTCTAATAAAATTTGAAATTAATTGATGAATGAATAAAAATGATTTTACATCCCTTTAAATAGGGGAACCAAGCAATAGGAAAGAAATAAGACTCAAATTATAACTAAAACTCCTACAATCCGTGACTTACTATAAATAGTGAACTTACTATTTATAGACGGTCGTGATGTCTATTAGTGCGTAAGGTTTTCGGCCAAAAATAGTAAGTGTCCTATTTGGCTTCACCAAACCGTTCTCCTAATTATCCTAAGAACTTTTCATGTTGGGCACAACACCTAAAGTCCAACGGATGAAGAGTTATAAGAAAACTAAAACTTACTATTTATAGTAAAAACGAAATTAAAACGGGAAAATGACCGTCGATCAGGGGTTTTCTCACAAATTTGGGCTGCGCAACCCAGCATAGCAGGTTGGTTGGCTAAAGTAGCTCGTTCTACCCCAAAATCATATATTTTATGTCAGATAACTCATTCCGGATTGTGAGATACACCCGATCTAAGTTTCAACGGTCCGGATCACTTATGTCGTTGACCGGGCCTTTTCCGATCCATCTTAGCCATGAAACTATCCGCGACCTGCTCTACATCAGTCCCCTCCACTTTAAAAGAACTCGTCCTCGAGTTCGCATCCTGCTCTGGTTCATTATACTCGGTCAGGTCCGCGACATTGAAAGTACGTGAGATCGCCATGTCATCTGGAAGATCAACAACGTAAGGGTTGTCATTGATTTTCGAATGATTAGAACGGTTCCAATCTTCTTATTTTTCAACTTGTTGTACGTCCCGGTCAGAAATCTCTCTTTATGTAGATGGACCATAACGCAGTCGCCCACCTCGAACACCTTTTATTACTAGTGCTTGTCCGCTTGTTCCTTGTACTTCTCGTTCGAGGCATGTAGCTTGGCCTGCACTTTCACATGGATGCCCATGATCTTATCTGACATATGTTTTGTTGCAATGCTCGTGCCTGGGTGCTTAGGCAGAGGGACCAAGTCAAGTGTGTGGCGAGGCACTCGTCCGTAGATAATCTGAAACGGCGATTTCCTTGTCGAGCGATTCACCATGTTGTTGAATGCAATCTCTGCTTAAGACAAGGCCAAGTCCCACTTCTTTGGCTTTTCTCCTGTAATACTGCGAAGGAGGTTTCCTAACGTGCGATTCACAACTTCAGTCTTCCCATCAGTCTGTGGGTGGTAAGCACTGCTGAATTGAAGTCATGTATCGAATCGAGTCCACAAAGTCTGCTAAAAGTGGCAAATAAATTTCGTGTCATGATCAGAAGTAGTGGTCTTGGGGACCCCATGTAGCCGTACAACCTCCCTTAAGAATAGATTTGCCACGTGTGTTGCGTCGAGGGTCTTCTTGCGTGGGATAAAGTGCGTTATCTTGAAAAAACGATTGACCACCACGAACACTTAATCCATACCGCGTTGTGTTCATGGGAGACCAAGCACGAAGTCCATTAATAAATCAACCCAAGGACTGTCAGGCACGGGTAACGGGGTGTAGAGGCCCGTATTCTGAGATTGCCCCTTAGAGGTCTGACAAATATGACAACATTTTACGGCTCTTTCCACATCACGTACTAATTGCGGCCAGTAATACCGCTCTTCCACAAGAGCTCGCGTCTTGTCTCGCTCAAAGTGTCCACCGAGGCTACCTCCATGTAGCTCCTGAATAATCTACTCTCTCAGAGAACTTTGGGAGATGCACAATCGATTTCCTTTGAAGAGAAAATCATTTTATATATGGTCACTGGGGTGACCTTCTTGACACTTTATCCAAGAATCTTTGAAGTCCTCATCCTCGACATACAGATCCTTGAGACAGTCGAAGCCGACCACCTCGTTACTTATCATAATAAGTAGTGATGCATAGCGGCTAAGTGCATCGACCGCCTTGTACTGTTGTCCTAATTTGTGCTTAAGAAAGAACGTAAATTCTGGTAAAAATGCAACCCATCTAGCATGCATATGATTCACGTTAGTCTGACTATTAATAAACTTTAATGCTTGATGGTCAGTGTACAGAATAGACTCCCTTTGAATCAAATAATGCCGCCAATGTCGCAGCGCCTGAATAACTGCGTACAACTCAAGCTCATAAGTCGACCACTTCTTTCGAGCTTCGTTGAGCTTCTTGCTGTAGAAGGCTATCGGCCTGCCTTTCTGTGATAATCCTCTTCCAATTCCGACATATGAAGCATCACACTCCACCTCAAACAATTTGTCGAAATTAGGAAGCACCAAGACCGGTGTTGTAGACAAACGATGCTTGATCTCGTGAAAGCTCTTGTCAGCTTTATCAGTCTACTAGAATGACCCTTTAATCATGCAATCTATTATAGGCACGACTATGGTGCTAACATCTCGCACGAATCAACGATAGAAAGTCGTCAACCCATGAAAACTCCTAACTTCATGAATGTTTGTCGGGATCGGCCATTCCCTAATAGCTCACACCTTTTCATTGTCCACTCGAATGCCTGTGGACGTTACAATAAATCCTAAAAACAACAGACTGTCAGTTAAAAAACTACACTTTTTCAAGTTGAGGTACAACTTGTTATCTTGTAGGACTTGCAACACCTGCCTGAGATGTTTCTTGTGCTCCACCTCATCCTGGCTATATATCAATATGTTATCAAAATATACTACCACAAATCGACCAGTGAATGGTTTTAGAACTTGATTCATCAAACGCATAAAAGTACTTGGTGCATTTGATAGGTCAAATGACATGACTAACCACTCATATAACCCTTCCTTTGTCTTGAATGTCGTTTTCCACTCATCACCGGGTCGGATAAGAATCTGATGGTACCCGCTTCTTAGATCTAATTTAGAGAACACCTTGGCCCCTCCTAGTATATTGAGCATGTCGTTCAACCGTGGTATTGCGACCGATATTTAATGGTAAATTTTTTGATTGATCAGCTATCGATACACATGCGCCAACTTCTATCTTTTTTTGGCGTTAATAATGCTGGTACAACACATAAGCTCATTCTCTCTCTCAATAGACCCTTACGGATCAATTCCTCCACTTGCCCCTGAAGTGTCTCACACTCCTTCGGACTTATACGATAATGAGGGCAGTTGGGCAGGCTAGCCTCAGGGACGAGGTCTATGTGATGTTGGATGTCCCTCATGTGGGGCAATCCATCAGGTAAATCTTTAGGCCAGACTTCTTTGAATTTGTTTAGTAACATTTTTAAACTTGGAGGGATGTTTGAGGGTTCTTTTTCCTCGCCCTTCACCACTACGGCGTATACTTCGACGGTTTCCTTGGATTCCTCCATGAAATTCCGAATGTTAAAGAGGGAACTCCCCTCCACTTTAGAGGCTTCAGGGTGGTTCTCTAGTGCCATGGGGGCAAGGATTATTTTTCAACTATCCTTAACGAATATGTAGACATTATCTCGTCCCCGATGGGTCGCATCACAGTTCGACTGCTAGTGTCGACCGAGGAGCATATGAAAAGCTTCCATATGACCACATCATAAAGTATTTGATCCTTATAATGTTTACCAATTGAAAACGAGATAGTGTATTGTTCAGTTACCTTGGTCTCATTTACCTTCTTTATCCAGCCAATTGAGTACGGGGAAGGATGTCTCGTCGTTGGTAGCTGCAACTTGTCCACCATCACCATTGAAATGATGTTTTCGCTGCTACCACTATCTATAATCACATCACAGACCTTCCCGTTGACAGTGCACCGAGTACAAAATATATTGTGTCGTTGTGGGTGTAATTCTGTTCGTGAGATATACAGTAGTCGCCTCACAACTAGATATTCGCCACGATCCTCGTTCATAAATTCATCGCCACCTGCTATTTCTTCAATAGTTTGTTCATATTCATCATAGTCATGATTTTCTTTTGCGGCCTTATCTTTAGTGCCCCCTTCATTTATAGTAAAGTGTGTTGTGGGACGTTGAGGACAAGTGTTAAATAAGTGGCCTGGTTGGCCACAACGGTAACAATTGTTCGGCCTTGGCCGAGCATAAGGATTTGGAATCCTACTCGGGCCCGCTGTCGTGGGTACTGCCCATTGAGGTCTGGATGACCCGCTCGTCGTATCACGGTATGCAGGTGGAGGAGGTTAAGGTTGTTCTCCTACCGGATCTTTTCTTTGAGCCAGCACTGGATCTTGTGTGGGACCCGTCATGGGGGTCGATTTGAAGGATAGGGACGAGTAGGAGCTCTTGCAAGTTGTGTTTCTGCTCTCCCTGCCAATTGAACTGCTTCATCCACGGTACCGACTGGGTACATCTGAACTCGGTCTTGAATTGTAGGTCACAACCCACCTATAAATCGTGCCACCATTTGTGACTCAAATTCTAACAGATCGTTTCACGTAGCCAATCGCTGGAATTCTTCAGTGTAATCTATAACAATTCGATTTTCTTGTCAACAATTCTGGTATTGTTAGAATAATATCTGCTCATAATCACTGAGGAGAAATCGTGATCGAAGAAGACGTCTTATACGAGTCCATGATGCGATGGGCGCCTTGTACTGGCAGGCTCATGAGAGTTGTAATCATTCCCACCATGCAGAAGCATCAAATTTTAATTTAAACGCTACCAATTTTATCCTTTTATGATCTGGCACATCCATATAATCAAAATATCTCTCTACTTCGGCTAGCTAATCGAGAAAATCTTCGATACGTAATAAACCGTTAAAACTAAGAAGTTCAGCCTTACCTCAATAGTCTCTTTCAGCCTGATCTAGATGATCGCCTTCATGGATTGGTCATCGGATAAAACCCTCATTAATGTCTTCGTCGCTTGAACTAGAATCATCTAGTGTAGCCCTACGGTTTGTCACTGGTAGTGCACTGCGATAATCGAGGTCACGTCGTACAACAACCACGGGTGGTGGAGCGACCATAGGTGGTGGGGCACCTCCTAGGGCTCGGGGCACAAGTAGCGCATCCGCAAGACAGTCGAGGGTTACCTGTAGCCCTTGCATGGACAACTGACTCTCCTGATGGAAAGCTTCCATTCTTTGTAAAAGATAATGAATCCCTGGATCACCATCCACAGGATTTTGATTCATACCTTCATTGTTTGCCATTGGCCCGAGGGGAAACCTCACTCTCATACCAAATTGACGCAAGAATGAACGTGATGAGATTGGACACTATCTTTCTCAAGGATAACTACCCTGAATCTACGGAGCTTCTCTGGATTCCTCACAGAGACTTCTCGAATCTACGAGGAAAGAAAGTAAGAGAATAGAAATAAACTCTAATAAAATTTGAAATTAATTGATGAATGAATAAAAACGAGTTTACATCCCTTTAAATAGGAGAACCAAGCAATAGGAAAGAAATTAGACTCAAACTACAACTAAAACTCCTAGAATCCGTGACTTACTATAAATAGTAAGTTTACTATTTATAGACGGTCGTGATGTCTACTAGTGCGCAAGGTTTTCAGCCAAAAATAGTAAGTGTCCTATTTGGCTTCACCAAACCGTTCTCCTAATTATCCTAAGCACTTTTCATGTTGGACACAACTCCTAAAGCCCAACGGATGAAGAGTTATAAGAAAACTAAAACTTACTATTTATAGTAAAAACGAAATTAAAACGGGGAAACGATCGTCGATCGGGGGGTTTCTCGCAAATCCGGGCTGCGCAACCCGGCATAGTGGGTTGGTTGGCTAAATTTAGCTCATTCTACCCCAAAATCATATATTTTACGTCAGATAACTCATTTCGGATTGCGAGATATGCCTGATCTAAGGTCCAACGGTCCGGATCACTTACGTTGTCGACCGAACCTTTTCTGATCCATCTTGGCCATGAAACTATCTGCGACCTACTCTACATCACACATGGAGGTCATTGTCACCACAGGACAGGGCCTTGTTCATGCCTCTTTTTAGCTCATGCCTTAAAAAATGATTCGTCAAATACGATGCTGCTAAAACAAATTTATCACGGTGAGTCTCATGGATCTTGTTAGACCGTCCGGCTCTAGCTAGGTCCTGGTAGTGGTATTACCTAACCCGGGCATGTGAATTTGTGACAGCCCACGCCCCACAGAGCTTCCCACACAAACTCGGCGTCTAAATTAAACTGCTTATGGGTATTATACACTGAATATAAACTGTAGAGCCTGCGTATCAAGTGTGTACTTTTCCAGAGTATCAGATCCATCTCCTTATAACACAGTTAATACAAATGACACAGAAACAAGTATCCACGGATCATAGGTTAGGATCAGTCAAATCAATCTGATTTTGGCATAGTGACACAGCCATAGTGGGTTTCGCAATTTTACCGGTTAAATTTGGGTTTATATAGCCTGCATATCAAGTGCCATATTATTCCAGAGTATCAAATACCTTCCAATATTATACAAGTAGTATACGTCAGCAGAAAGGAAGTCAACGTTGAAGTCGCTGTATCGAAACTTTAGGTAATATACCTATTGTCGTGTAGCGAGAAGAAGTGACCTGAAATGGGACCCACATGCAGTGGAATCTGATCCCAAATCCGTAGAAAAAATCCACGCCTCTCTCTCTCCTCACATAGTTACTCCACCGGATGGCCGACTCATCACCTCTCCTCTCTCGAGTCAACTCGTCCGAGCCAGAAGCTCACCCAGCGCTGCACAAAGGTGCACCTACCCTCGATGAGGTGATCGAGCAGTGCATCGGCAGCTTCGGCCCGGCCCAGCTAATCCAAGCCGTCCTCGTGTCGTTCTCAGGGGTCTTCGACGCCCAACAGACGTTCATCAACATCTTCACCGATGCACAGCCATCGTGGCATTGCACACGTGCAAATGACATGGAATGCCTGTCGGCTGCCACTCCATGCGAGCTACCAAAGCATGCATGGGCTTGGGACCAGCCTGCAAGCACATCGATTATCTCCCAGTGGGACCTGATGTGCTCGAACCCACTCATCTCCGGGCTCCCAGTATCTTCCTTCTTTGCAGGCTGCCTTGCCGGCGGTTTCCTTCTTTCGACACTCGCTGACTCATCACTCGGCCGCAAGAAAATGCTCCTTCTCTCGTGTCTCACCATTTCAGTCACTGGCGCACTGACCGTGGCCTCACCCAACTTGTGGGCCTACTCGGCCTTGCGGTTCATCAGCGGCTGTGGCCGCACGACGATTAGCACGTGCGCACTCGTGCTGTCGACTGAGATTGTTGGGAAGCGGTGGCGGGGTGAGGTGGGCATCTTCGGATTCTTTTGTTCCATGCTCGGATTCTTATCCTTACCCGCCATGGCCTACCTAGCTAGTGGAACCTCATGGTGGATTCTCTATCTGTGTAC
The DNA here is from genome assembly GCA_037074715.1 of Magnolia kwangsiensis. NCBI lineage: Eukaryota > Viridiplantae > Streptophyta > Magnoliopsida > Magnoliales > Magnoliaceae > Magnolia > Magnolia kwangsiensis. The sequence continues at coordinate 76,665,833 of CM073584.1, forward strand.
GTCGGTCCCCGTGATCTTTTACTGCATAGCCGTCCATTTCCTTGTACATGAGTCCCCACGATGGCTCTTCGTGCGTGGACGCAAAGACGAAGCTATCCAAACCCTTCGAAGCATCGCTTTATCAAACGGCAAGATATTGCTTTCCAGCTTCTCTGAAGTGGCTGTCGAAAAGGAGCCGTAGAATGCTGACATATACTCGGCGTTGAAGATCTTGTGGGAGAAGAAATGGGCATTTCGGCGGTTATTGATGGTTATGGTGGTTGGTTTCGGAGTAGGCATGGTCTACTACGGGATGCCACTTGGTCTTGGCAACTTGGATTTCAACCTCTATGTGAGTGTCACGTTCAATGCATTATCGGAACTTCCGTCGGCCTTACTGGCCTTCTTCCTGATAGGGAGGATGAATCGCCGGAGTGCGGTTCTGGTGTTCACTATCTTAAGCGGGTTGTGCAGTGTCCTGATTTGCATGGTGATAGATGGCGGCGATATGAAGGAGGTGCAGATGGGGCTGGAGCTGGTGTCGTTCTTCAGCGCCTGCACTGCATTCAACATAGTTTTGATATATACCCTTGAATTGTTCCCAACAAGTGTACGGAGCTCAGCGCTGTCGATGGTGCGGCAGACTATTGCGCTCAGCGGCGTGATTAGCCCCTTGCTGGTGGTGGCTGGTAGGAATCAAGGGTCGTTGTCATTTGGGGTGTTTGGGGTGGTGATTGGAGGGTGTGGATTGTTTGTGATGGGTTTGCCAGAGACAAGAGGTGGGCCATCTTGTGATACAATGGAGGAAGAAGAGAAGAAGGAGGTTCTTGCTTTTAGTGGAGATCATGAATGAAAATGGGAGCTTCTTGTTTTGTCGCCTGGTGAGCTTTGCTAAGCACACGTGCGTCTGCAATAAAACTCATGTACAAGCTCAATAGCTTACATATGAAATGTCCGGTATCAATCCATCCATAGAAATGAAGCAATATATTGATGCCCTAGTACAGGAATCAGATTCATGAACTGGGATGCGGATAGCGTATTGAGTAAAATCTGTAGGGCCCACCACGTCATGTATGTGTCTTATCCACTTCATCCATCCATTCTTCCAGCTTATTTTATTGCATGATACCAAAATTGAAGCACGTTCGAAATCCGGACCATTTATCAGTTTCCAATTTTGAGGCTACATGCTAAGTGGACCGAATTCATTTTTGGGAAAACATGTAAAAGATTGGACAAAGCTGATGATGGATAGATTGTATCTTGCACTTATGCATGATGTTGGCAGATGTGTCACGTGTAAGTGAGCTCTATTACACGTGTATGCTCTGCAAAGCTCTTTGATTTTTTTCTCGAATAAGGTGAGTTTATGTTCTGGCGCATTTCAAACGGAAAAGGTTTTGGTTGGAGACGGAACATGGGGAGCATTGTAGAGCCACGTACGCGCGGAGTGAGATGTATCGATCGTGGCTTTCCATCAACTGGGCTCTATCATTATGGATCATGAATCGAAAATCACACGAAATCACACAAATTTAAAAAATCTTGTCTTACATTTCTCCAACTTCGCTTGACGAATGTATGGCCATTAACCATTTTCATTTCAATTTGTTATTAAGGTTTTATATTATATTAATATTTGTTACGAAAAAAATACAAGTCTGGGAACTCGGTTATGGGATGAATCAACCCTGATGACATAACCCATGGAAACAGGAAAAATCGAGTGAAGTAAAGCCTCGTGGAGAGACTTAGTTCGGATCTGTAGGATATGAATCCCGACTGAAGCTAAAAAAAGTTAAGAGTCGCAAGAAAAATATGTAAGACATATAAAGTTGACTCGATTAAGAGACATCAATATCTAAAGGGACCGATTAAAGGGCCTAAAGATAAAAACCACCTGACCGACTATGAAACCGACCCACATGAGGTTGGTTGTGCTATCGACAATCGGATTAAGAAAGGGCATTGGTCTCAAACTAATTTTGTTTTGTCCGATAGTAGGCCAAAAGCTCCATCTTTATAAGCTAGTCGAGACTGCAGAGTCTAGTGACGTCGAGCCAAGCAAAGGAGAGATGGTGTAATCTTAAACACCGATCCGAGAGCCTTGTAAAAGGATACCCGACCCCGAAAATCTCGGGATCGGGAGGTATCCACAAACAAGTGGCAACCAAATCAAATTTTCTAAAAATCAGGAGAGAATCCCCTTATACCGGAACCTCTCACTCCTATAAGAAGAGGGTTCTCCAAGAACCAAGATATGGAAGACAAACCCTAAAACACTCCTCTTCCTGGATCTTTACTGATTTAAGCAATGGAGGTTCCCCGGCTTTAGTCAGGGTTCTCTTTTTCTCTCATTGTGTTGCAGGTGGAAGTGCAGGGAGAGGCTGATCCAGTTTTTCGCATCAACAGATTTACGCCGTCTATGAGAAACGATACAAAAAGTCTTTTTCTACATTCTACCCAAGGAGTAGTAGATTCATTTTAATGGCAAGAACTCGAAGAATGAGTCCAGCAGTACCGGATGCTGCTGTCGCTGGACAACCAGGTACAAGTGCGGCCCAGGGGGCTTAAAATCAACCTGATAACCACCAAGGCTTCGCGCTTATTTTCGCCGCCTCTGCGGCAGCTAACACCTAGCAGAACTAAAATAATAGACGGTTAGAATGAGAGGTTAAGGAGCTTAAACTTGACATAAACGTTATGCAAAAAATGTTGGAACAGATACACCAACAACAAATGCAACAGTTTCAGCAGGGTCAAACGATGAATGCTCTACAACAAGTTGTCGACCCTCAGCCCACTGTTCCGCGATCCCTTCCATAGTCGAGTCAGCCCCATGGCTTGACCGAGCCGATGCCAGCTCACTCAGTAACTGCCGTGCTGCCTCCCACGGATCTCCGACATGAGATAGACCGGAAGAGGCGTAGCCGACTTCCGGATGAAGGGGTGGCAGAAAGTGTCGAGCCCTGAAAAGCTTATCTCCAGGACTTCAAGAAAGAAGTGATGGAAGAGATGACAGACATGAAGTAGGGTCAGGATTCACATCAAGTTAGGCTCGAGACCAAAGCATCCACTTTCATTAATGAAGTAACGCGAGCTCAGTTACCGGAAAGGTTTCGTCTGCCTCAGATTACACCTTTCACTGGAAAGATCGACCCAACCGAACACCTCAAATTTTTTCAAACGTACATGGAATTGCATGATGCTTCGGTCGTTGTGATGTGCCTAGCTTTTTCTCTTACTTTAGCTGACGTAGCTCGACTCTGTTTCAAGCAGTTGAAACTAAAGTCAATCAGTTCGTTCGCAGAGCTCAGCGACGCCTTCCTCACCAATTTTATTGGTGGGAAGAAGAAATTAAAGCCCCCTGCACATCTAAACAACATAGTTCAAAAGGAAGAAGTGCTACTGAAAGACTACATCAAGCGGTTCAACTTTGAATCATTATAGATTCGGAAACACTCAGAAAAGATAGCGCTTAACTCCCTTATGCAAGGCGTTAGGGATAAGCCGTTTCTAGTGTCTCTAGACAAGAATCCTCCAATGACTCTGGCCGAGTTCATGACTCAATCAGACAAATAAGAATCCTACGTGAAGATGCCCAGAATGCAAAATCCTCAGCCAAAGAGCCAGCCAAAAAAGAAGTTGACTTGGCTAGAGGGAAGAAGCGTAAGGACGACCGAACTTGTGATGAGCGTAAGTCAAGTAAACAACCCGATCAAAAGTTCTCCACGTACACTCCACTCAACAAACCGTAAGAGCAGGTGCTGATGAAAATCAAGAGTGAAGGATTTGTCAACTGGCCGGATAGGCTTCAAAGCAATTCCAATCGGAAGAATAAAAATAAGTATTGTCACTATCATCATGATCATGAGCATAATACGAGCGATTATATCCACCTGAAGGAAGAGATTGAAAGGCTCATCAGGGAAGGCTGACTCATAAAACATGTTGAAAGGACTGGGATAGTTGAGGAACGCCCAGTTGACAACTGACCCATGGAGGAAATCTGAACTATTGTCGGTAGTCCCATAGGCGGAGGCGACTCTAACAATGCTCGAAAAAATTATGCTAGAAGCATCAGCCGACCCGAGTCCGAACTCCTGGTCATAGTTCGGCCTTCGAAGGAAAAGAAAAGGGAGAAGTACTGCATCTCGTTTACTGATGAGGATGCTCAATGCATTTATCACCCTCATGATGTGCGTTAGATATCACTCTCACCATCGCAAATCGAAAGGTATTCCGTATATTGGTCGACACAAAATTGTTGGCTGACGTGTTGTTCACTTAAGTATTCGATAAAATAGGAGTTGAACGATCGGCATTGCGACCAATTTATACCCCATTGATCAGATTCTCAGGAGGATAGACACTCCCAGAAGGAATCATCTCATTGCCACTTACGGCCGGGAATTCTCCACATCATGCGACTTTATGGTCGACTTTTTAATAGTTGATCAGTCATCCGTTTACAACGCTATACTCAGTCGGCCCTCTCTGAGTCTCCTCCAAATAGTGGTACCTACATACCACCTCTCTATAAAATTTCTGACCGAGTCGGGAGTAGGACTTGTCAAAGGAGATCAGCAAGACGCGAGGCGTTGCTACGCAATTGCTATGAAGATCCCCACCGAGAAATCTCCAGCCGAGGTATTGATGATTGAGTCACTGGACCCTCGGGTCGAGCCTCATTAACGAGCACAACCAGTTGAAGACCTTATCCTGGTGTCTTTGGTCGAGACAAATGGTTCTAAAACGGGGTAACTTGGCTCGTCTCTGCGATCGCCCCTGAAAGACAATTTGATACCCCTACTCCAACGATACACTGACATATTCGCATGGAGCATGAAGACATGCCGGGAATTGACCCGTCTATAATCACTCATCGACTCAATATTGATCTGACTTACCAACTAATTTAACAGAAGTGACGGGCACTCGGCCCTGAAAGGTACATTGTCATTGAAGAAGAGGTCAACAAGCTCCTCAAGGCAAAATTCATAGAAGAGATATACTACCCAGAATTGGTAGTTAATGTCGTACTTGTGAAAAAATTCAATGGAAAGTGGTGAGTCTGTATTGATTATACTGACTTGAACAAAGCCTGCCCAAATGATAGCTTTCCTCTTCCAAGGATAGATCAGTTGGTAGATAGTACAGCGGGGCATGCACTCCTTAATTTTATGGATGCATATTTAGGGTATAATCAAATTGTAATGCATTGATTTGATAAATCTAAAACTACCTTTGTCACTGACAAAGGTCTTTATTTTTATCGTGTGATGCCTTTTGGTTTGAAAAATGTTGGAGCAACTTATCAAAGATTAGTGAACAAAATATTTTCTCAGCTGATCGGCCGAACCATGGAAGTGTATATTGATGACATGCTCGTCAAAAGTGTATATGTGGCCGACCATATAACTGACATAGAAGAGATGTTCCTGATCTTACGCAAGTATCAAATGAAGTTGAATCCGAGCAAATGTGCCTTTGGTGTAAGCTCGGAAAATTTTCTCAAATTCCTCATAAGTCAGCGAGGGATCGAGGTAAACTCGGAGAAGATAAAAGCACTGCTTGACATGAAGTCTCCGAAAATAATCAAAGACATACAAAGATTGACTAGACAAGTAGTGACACTCAACCGTTTCCTCTCCCGAGCCACTCACAAATGTCTTCCATTCTTCAAGTAATTGAAGGGACGACAAGCAGTGGACTGGACGAAAGAGTGCGAAGCTGCATTCCAGCAATTAAAGTTTTATCTCAGATCTCCACCTCTCTTATCGAAGCCTGATTCTGGAGAAGCCTTACTGCTATATCTCGCGGTGTCCAAGGTAGCAGTTAGCTCGGCCTTGATACGAGAACATGAAGGAAAGCAACTGCTGGTTTACTATGTCAGTAAAGTACTTTTACTGGCAGAGACGAAATATCTGCTTTTGGAAAAAGTGACCTTAATTTTAGTCGTCTCTTCGCATTGACTTTGGCCATATTTCTAGGCTCATATCATTATCATCATGTATCATGCCCCAAACTCGAAAACCGGGCTCACAAAATTTTTGATCACCGAATCTAGCGCCGATAGCTTCTGTAGAACCCCATTCTCGGCTTCCAGCGCCCATTCGCCAGGTTCCGATCCTGGGATGCTACGAGGAGAATTTTCAATGTCAGTTTGATTCGTAATAAACATAACCAAAGGCATAACCCGCAAACAACAACTAAAAACTCCATTACATTTTCACTATGATAAAAAACTTTACAAGTACAATGAGCATAAAGGAAAATACAATGATGATAGACAAAAACTCCAAGCTGATCTAATATGCGCTCCTGCCTCAACACTGCTGCGATCCAACGTCACCTGCACGCAACGGTCGTGCATAATCTTATAGAAAGCTTAGAGGGTGGTGAAAGTGTGTGCGCAAGGTAGTAATATGATCGTGTAATATTAGAGTAATGCGGAATATGCAGATGGATCCATGAATACTATTGGCCATACCAAGGATATACAATGCAAGACATGAATGATATCGGCCATACCAAGGCCATGCGATGTGAAATACATCTCAAGCATACAAATCCTCATCTATGTCCACGTATCAATACAGCTCAAATCTGGGATATCACCGGGGTCTAGTACACTCTAAACCAGATTACTGCCTCATCGTGCGCAATAAGTTAAGTGGAAGAGACCTCACTATCCGTCTGCCAATATCGAGCTCAACTCGTCGATAGCGGACCCATTCCTCGAGCTGGTCAGAGTCAGCCTAGCTTTGCCCCATACTCTCAGGGGGGTAAGGTCGTACCCCCTTCCAACTAACCATGAAATAGTGGAGAGTGAGGCCATCTGGTTATCGGCACTCAACGCTCATCTACCCACTTGGTCTAAACGTTGGAGTAACCTCTTGGTACCGTAAGGGTTTAGGGACTTTCACCCAGGGATATCTATAGCACCCCATGTATAACAAAATTTTCAGTATCCAATCCTGTAAACCACGATGCATCTGTGCAGGCTACGACCCCGATGTCACTAGGGCATACAATAACCATATCACATAATGCAAAATGTATGAATCACACTATCCAATCATGTACTAAATCCTGCGCGTATCGTGCGCTCATGTTGGGCAACACCGCCTAATTAGGAGCCCATAAACAACCTGCCTGAAAGCATATGCTATGATCAGTCACCACTCATATCAAGCATATATATGATGCGTATGATCATGAATCATGGAACTATACTAAACATGTAATAAAGTAATGAAATATCCATATAACGCAAGTGGGCCTAGACGGCCTAGACGGCCTATACACAACAAGTACGGCCTATCAATGGGCCATAGGGAGAGTCGTAATGTGGACATCCAACCTACATTACACTCGTAATGTGGACGTCAAACCAACATTGCTCCCAAGACACGATCATCGTAAACATCGTTACATAATCCGTGTTGGGCTCACACATTGTAATGGACCTTAGGTACATCCCATTGGGCTTTACATACATCAAATGAGCCATATCATATGGGCCTTTTATTCATCAAATGGGCCACATCAATGGGCCGCACCAATGGGCCTTATGTGCATTGCAATGGGTCATAACCCGTGGGCCTTAGATTACATCAAATGGGCCTAAACTCATGGGTCTTATATGTAACAAATGGGCCAAACCAATTGGGCCCCATATGTACAATGAATGGGCCTCAACCCAGAGGCCCTAGTACATCACATGAGTCTTAACCCATGGGCCCCTAAAACATCAAATGGCCTAATTCCATGGGCCTTAGAATACATCAAGTGGGCCTCGACCCATGGGCCTTACAAAATGTTTATTTTCCATCCAAACTGGGGCCCAATATGACATTTATTTCCATCCAAACCATTCATAGGGTCACATGGGCCTAGGGCCCACTGTAATATTTATTTGCAATCCATTCTATTCAATAGGTCATATGGACCTTAGGCCCACGTATATAATATATATATAGCTGCTGCTGTAGCTTTTTAAGCACTTCAAAGGGAACAGAGGTGGGTCCCATGTAGGGCCCACCACCATATACATATTATAAAATATATAATTTGAAATATATATAGTATATAATATATAATATATAATATAATATATATCTATAATGGTGGGACCCACAGAACTCACTGTCACCAGATGACAGTGGGCCCCACCATCAAAACAGATGGACGGCATGGGCTAGAACACATACATCATGTGGGGCGTGCGGCCCACTGACGCTATAGAGAGAGAGAGAGAGAGAGAGAGAGAGAGAGAGAGAGAGACGTAGAGAGGGAGAGGGCACGTGGCCCCTTCCACCTTTTCTTTCGTTTTCTTTTCTTTCTTTTCATTCATTTTTTTTTTTTGCTTTTCTTCTCTGACACAAGCAGAGACACCACGGAGGTGGGTCCATGTAGGGCCCACATATATGTATATATGGGACAAGGTACAACGGCTATGTGGACCCCACCGTTGATGTTTGCCAACATCTAACCCATTGGTCAGGTGCACCATTCTAGCGTGGGCCTAGGTCTCAAAAATGAAGTCAGCCGTGACTTGTGTGGGCTACAACAGATACAACAGTTGGGAGGGCTACCCTCCATTAAAACATTCAAAATCATTTATTAGGCCCACTGAGATGGGGTCCACAATTCCAGCCCACCCATCATGGGTGTCCCACTTGAATGGATAGTCAGACCAAGCTTCAGCCGCACCCAAAATATAGGTGGGTCCCACGTGCAGGCCACCCTCTAGGAGGCCGTACCAAGACCTCATGTGTTGAAACGAGGTATCTCCACTCAGTCTTCTAGTTGAACTATGGATCTGGGTGTCTAACGAGGGCCCACACGAGGTGAGTCCCACCGTCTAATGACAGTGGACACCACACGTGATGGTGCGGCCCACCAAAATGGTTGGACGGCGTGGATGGGGTCCCATGGGCCCCACTGTGTTCACACTTCACAGTCAGCCACCCCACTGGGGAAACCAAGACCTTAGTGTGAAGACGAGGTATCTTTCACTCCATCTGCCACTTGAGCTATGGACTTGGTATCATGGAGGGCTCCGTACGAACGTGGTCCCCACCATCCTGGGTGGCGGATGGTTTGGATAAGACCATACACCATGGTGTGTGGTCCATCTAGACAGATGGGGGGAGTGGGTCAGTCCACACCCATGTCAGTACCCACTCCATGTCAGTGTACACTCCATGTTAGCACACCCACGTCAATGCACACCCCTCCCCCCCTTGCCAGTTAACACTTCACTGTTTAGCCATCTCCACTGACGGACGGTAGCATGCCTCCTCAAGGTGGGTCCCACCTCGCCCACCTGTTTTGGATCCGGCCAATATTTGTGTTTCCCCCCCTCCCCCCTTCATCCGGGTGGGCCATTATTTGGATGGTCCATACCAAAAATAAAGAAATCAAGGTGGCCCACTGTATAGATGCTATGGATGAGATACATACATCAAGTAGGCCACAAGCCATCACACACAAAGGAAAAGGAAGAGAGAGAAAGATCGGTGAAGATGGAGAGGCCCCGCCACTATGGGCCCCTCTTGCATACAAATATACATCAAGGTGGGTCCCACATATATGGACCCTTAATCAAACAGAATAAATGAAAGACAAAGATCTAAGATCACCCACCGCTTTCTTCTTGCACCCTTGGCTTCCTTAGTTCCTTAGCGTTGATTTCAACAGTGGAGATGAGAAATGGATGGCTAGGATGGGAGATCTTGTGATGGAAAGGTGGGCCACACTTGGAGTTTTGGAAGAGAGGGAGATGCTCATACGTATGGGGGTTTTCTCTCTTGCTTGGAATGGGTTTGAAAATGAGAGAGAGAGACTTGTAAAGGGAGAGAAAGAGTGATGGATGATGGAGTGATGGATGTGGTGGTGATGGGTGTAAGAACTTTTTGACTTTTGTGGCCTTTTGTGTAAGAAAGACATGGGAGTGTAAGAGAATTTTTGACTTTTGAGGCTTGCTTGGGAATTAGAGAAAGTTGATGTGTACTTGACATGTACTTGACATGTGATGTGATGAGATTGATTGATTGATGGGATTTGATGTGACAAGTCGTAGAGATTCTCTTGGGTTTCGTAACGCGCGGCGTTTTTCTCGGACCGAATGTTGGCCCACATCTCCTGACCAGGGTATCTCCTCGGCGGACGAATCGCGACATCGGAACCGCAGCGACGGCGCAGTCGCTATGGTAAAGATCTTAGGTTAAGTCGACTCGGGTTGACGACATATCAATTAGGATCGCGCATAAATATCGGTTAAGGGTCGAAGGTTGCCGAAATTCGACCGGTAAGACTGCAGAAGTTTAAAAAATGGTACGGACTAAGATACGGGTCTTACAGCTCTCCCCTCCTAATAAAAATTTTGTCCTCAAAATTTACACAATCATCGCAACTAGGTATAACTCATGAAGAAGAAGAGACATAACATCATCATATAGAATCAGAGACAACATACAAAATACAATACATGATCAATCATCAAAGAGATGAGGATAACGCCCTCGAATCTCTGCCTCACGCTCCCAAGAAGCCTCGTCTACAGAATGGTGACCCCACTGAACCTTCACTAAAGGAATGACCTTGGTCTTGAGGACTTGCTCCTTCCGATCAAGGATACGGACTGGCTGCTCAATGTAAGAAGCTTCCTCAAGAACCTCTAGCGGCTGCCAATCAATAACGGGAACAATGTCTGACTCACACTTCCTCAACATAGAGACATGGAAGACGTTGTGGACGCTAGACAACTGAGATGGCAAGGCAAGCCGATAGGCCACGGCGCCAACATGCCCCGTGATCTCAAAAGGTCCTATGAATCTCGGGGCAAGCTTTCCCTTCGCTCCAAATCGAACTACGCCATTCATGGGCGAGACTTTGAGATACACATGGTCCCCTACGTCAAACTCCAAGGGACGACACCAGTGATCAGCAAAACTCTTCTGTCGACTCTAAGCTGTGTGCATCCTTTGGCTGATGATGTCAATAGCCTCTGATGTCTCCTACATAAGCTCGGGACCTAGGAGACGACGCTCTCTAACCTCGGTCCAACAACTGGGTGATCTGCATAGTCTACCATATAGTGCCTCAAAAGGAGCCATACCGATGGTCTCCTAATAGCTGTTATTGTACGCGAACTCAGCCAATTGCAGATGCTCATCCCAGCTACCCCCGAAATCAATCCCGCAAGCCTGAAGCATATCCTCAAGGATCTGGTTGACCCTCTCGGTCTGGCCATCGGTCTGCAGATGGTACGGGTGCTGAGCTGTAAATCTGTCCCCATCGCTTGCTGGAAGCTCCCCCAAAACTGAGATGTGAACCTCGAGTCTTGGTCAGAAACGATCCAGATTGGAACGCCATGCAGTCTCATGATCTCCTCTATGAATAATCTCGCAAGTCGGTCCATAGACCAAGTCACACGCATTGCCAGGAAATGTGCCGACTTCGTCAGACGATCCACAACAACTCAAATCTGTCGACACGTGCTCCCACTTCCACATCGGGACGCTCAACTGCTGCAATAGACCAGGAGGTCTCTGATGATCGGCCTTGACACGCTGGCACATGTCACTCTCAGCCACAAAACTGACAATCTCTCACTTCATCCCCATTCAAAAATACTGTCGCCTATATCACGGTACATCTTCGTCGAGCCAGGGTGGATAGAAAATCACGATCGATGTGCCTCGGTCATAAGATCTCTGCGCAACTCTAGAATATCCGGGACACATAATCGGCCTCTGAAGTGAAGTCCACCATCTGTACCAATCTGCCAATCTGCCAATCTGCCTGACTCTCAGATGTCGCCTCAGCCATATAACTCTGCAATGACTCATCAACCTGCTGAGCCTCGATCACCCTTACGACAAGAGAGGGTTGAATCGACAGGCTCGATAACTGCACGATATAAGACTGCAGGCCAAACTCAAAATCATATGCTACAATATCCTCAAGCATCCGTCACTCCTGAATCATCATATGCGCCACCAGGCCTCGTAGCTAACGGCTGAGGGAATCTGCCACCACGTTTTCCTTGCCCGGGTGGTACTGAAGATCGAAATCATAGTCTTTCAGGAGTTCCATCCAGCGCCTCTGTCTCATATTCAACACAGACTGCGAGAAGAGGTACTTCAAGCTCTTGTGATCAGAGAAAAGCTCAAACCTAACCCCATAAAGATAGTGCCTCCACACCTTCAGTGCAAAGACAACTGCATCAGCTCCAAATCATGCATGGGATAGTTCAGCTCATGGACCTTGAGCTGACGAGACGCAAAGGCCACTGGTCTCTCGTGCTGCATCAGGACAGCACCCAACCCAATATGCGAAGCATTAGTAAACATGTAACGCCTGTGAAAAATCCGTACTTGGAATCGAGTACCGATTTGACCCGAAATCGCGTATAAATAATTTCCATGGAAATTAAACGTAAGTTAGCTAGCGCAACGCTAGAGTAGCTGGGAAATAGTCCCTGATCACTTTAAATACGTTCTACAAGACCCAAATCGAGTAGAACAGACAACTCTACAATACTCTATAACCTTGGATCAAACTCTAAGCAGGTTTGTCCTCTGGACCACATTGAACTTTTGTATTGGATTTAGACCGCGCGTCGAAGGTCTGATACCTCCTATCTTAGATCGTTAGAACCGCCCAGCTGGACTTGACAATCATCTCGAAAATCAAGTCAAACCGATAATCACAGAGTATTTCGTTGAACCCGGACTGAAGCGACCGCGAATAGGGACGAATTGGGAATTTCAAATTTAAATCTGGCACACGACTTGATGCGTCAGTATTAAGCGTTCTGACCGTCAGAATTCATCCAGATTACACCCTCGGATCAGGAAAAATATCTATTTATTATCATGGGACTTTCAGCCCTGATCTATGTGCGGTGACCGCTGAACTGAAACTGGTCCGCCACGTGCGATCTGCGAACCCTGCCAGACTGAAAACTTAATACGAGGTACATCTGGTACCCATGAGCTTAAGTCCGATCGCAATCGACCAGGGGACCACCAGAAATCAGTTTTTGGACCGAAACAGCCCCGAAATGGATAGGCAATAAGTAAACTTCGTCCCGGAGCCTATTTTCGGCGTTTCCAAGCTTATAAAAGGGGTTGAAACCCTCATTCCTTCCTTGCATACGAATTTCACAAACCCTAGAAAAGAGAGAGAGAGTTTGAGAGAAAGGGAAGAGGAGATTTTTCCCGCTTCCGAGCCACCAACGGTTGCTGCATCAGCACTTCCTTCCAATCACCTGGCTGGTGATTTCTACACTTTTTCAGGTATGAAATAATCCCAAAAACTTGCTGATTTAGGGTTTGCTTAGATGCACAACATGTTAGCTAACTAAATCCATAAATCAGGTTCTCTTATAGCCGTAGACGAAGCGTACACGCTCCGTTCAAAATCCCGCGACCGTAAGAGACTAGGTGAGGATTTTAGACGCTTTGATTGACGGTTTACAACGCTTTCAATGTCGTTTAATAGTAGATTATCGACGGCATCGCCGTTTGACATGTACAACATGCTCTCCGTTTCCTGTTTCGCAAATTAACGAAGAATATGAGATTTAGGGCATTTTAGTCATTTGCAGGAAGTACGGTCTCCATGCATAATTTGCTGACGTGATTGACATGATTTGTCGCCTCATTAGAGAGTTAGGAATGCTTGCATAATCAGTTTGGCGAAGAGATTCGCCAAGTTGCGCACTTTGGGTCGACATACTATATGTGGACTTAAGTGTGTAGTGTATGTGTTTGTATAAATGCTTGTATTAGTATGTATTGCATTGAATGATGTTATGTAGTAGATTGAGATTGATTTCATGATTAATATGCTGACCTAAATGATTTCCTATATGTTGACCTTATGCATGATTGCACCACATGCATAGAAATGATGCCTTAAAGAATTGCCTAAGTTGAATATGCATGGAAAGCATGCCTTGAAGATTTGCCTAAGTTGAATGTTATAACATGTGCTAACATGCTTACATGATGTGTTTCAATTTCAATACCCTGGTATATAGCGTTAATGTAATTCAATAGATGTGTGGGACTTGACTTAGTCCAGGCAGTCGGTAACCGAACGAATTCGTGGCTGACTGGTCATAGCCACGAACGACGCGTCGATGAATGTGAGTCGTGTGAGAGTTGGCGGCAGTGGTTAGGCCACGCGAAGTGTTTTACGCACTTCATGTCGTTCAATTCAAGATGCGATCGCGCTAGTCGAGCCCGTCAAGTAACCCGACTGGCCGATGTTTGTTCACCTTGTATGTGTCATAACTGCTTGAACCTAGGGTACTGAACTTACCATTGTAAACCCTGTTAACCATGGTACCTTGATCCACGAAGACTCATGAGCCGGGCATGGTAGTATGGGACACCGTGGTCGAGCTATCGGCCTACGCTGGGGCCACAAACCTCCCCGTAGTGACCAGTGAGCACCTTGACTCGTGAGCAGATTATGGTGGTATGGGACACTATATTCTAGCTGTCGGCCTACACTGATCAGGCGACGAGCCCTTTGTAGTGACCGCGAGCGTATTCTGAGTCCACGGGAGGCGACGACCCTTCCGTGCAGTAGAGTACAGTAGGCCTGTATTGATAAGGTGATGGGGGAGCGGTGCAACGAGTGCGAGCAACAGCCCTGGCAGCCCTTGCAGCGACCTACGAAATATACATCGTATGAGATTACTAGGAGTGACGACCCTAGACAGGATCCGTGTTGGGATTGATACAAAGGAAGTACCTTAGTTTCCCAATCCTGCTGTTTGAATGGACTAATAACAACTTGGTAATCATATCACCATAGCATTGCATGTGCCTGGAAGATGTGGAGCACTCTAGGGAGTGTGGCATGCCGCGGTCGTAAGATGTTGCCGCATGAGGGTGATCGTCGGTGAGGGCATACATCACGTCATATCATCTTGCATTAACAACAGTATTAGGATTGTCTGATTTACTGCTTTACTATTATCGCGTGATTGAATTGTGAACATGCTAATCTTTGCTCTATGATTCCACTGAGTTGATCACTCATTCCCACGTTACGGGATGGTGTTTGCAACACCCACCAGACCCTGTTGTAGCTGCAGGTGAGGACGAGATCCAGGAGGTGGAGCCGGAGATTGACGAGGACCAGGATGAGTTCTCGTATATGCAGTATCACGACGGCTTCCCGTAGGTGACCTGGATCGAGGGGGACTTCAGTGGGACTATTTTGAACTTTATTCTTTTGTTTATTTACATGTATATGAGACTCAGAGATGTAGTCATACTTTGGAGACAGAAGAGATTACTTTGTTTTTCCATACAGTAATATATACATTGTTTAGTCTTCCGCTTGCTTTTATCACTGGATCTGAAGTATGAATTGCAGTTTTGGTATACTTTTACTCATGTGAATGCTTTAAATCAGACAACATTGAATCATAACCATTTTTGTTGCATAAGTGACGGTCTGGAACTCGGGAGTTGAGTTTATACACGACCCCCGATTTTCAGGGTGTTACAAAACACAACAAATCCATCACTCCCAGAGGGAAGAGTGAGGACAGGAGCGGACTTCAGACGGTCCTTCAACTCCATAAATGCTCGCTCACAGACGTCACTTCAAATAAACTTTGCGCCCTTCCGAGTCAACCTGGTCAGCGGGGCAACAATACGAGAGAAGCCCTCAATGAAACGCTGGTAATAGCCCGCCAAACCAAGGAAACTACGAATCTCTGTCGCAGTCGTGGGCTGGCCCCACTGACGCACTGCCTTAACCTTCGAGGGGTCCACTGCGACGCCCTCCCTCATCACCACGTGACCGAGGAATTTTACCTCCTCCTGTCAGAACTCGCACTTCTCCAGCTTCGCATACAGCTGGTGTGCGCAGAGGGTCTGTAAAGTGATCTCCAAATGCTGCTCGTGCTCCTCACGGGTCCTCGAATAGATCAGAATGTCTTCGATGAAGACTATAATAAACTGATCGAGATATAGGCGGAAGATCTCGTTCATCAACTGCATGAAGACTGTGGGTGCATTAATCAGCCTGAAGGACATGACCTGGAACTCAAAATGACCATAGCACGTCCTGAATGTTGTCTTCGGAATGTCCTCATCTCGGACCCAAATCTGATGATAACCGGAACGCAGGTCAATCTTCGAAAGGAACTGTGCACCCTGCAGCTGATCGAACAAATCATCAATCCTCAGGAGCAGGTACTCGTTCTTGATCATGACTTTGTTGAGCTCACGGTAATCTACGCAGAGCCTCAATGATCCATCCTTCTTCTTCACGAAGAGTACCGACGCTCCTCACGGCGAACTGCTCGGAAGGATAAAGCCTAACTCGTGCAACTTGTCCAACTGCTTCTGCAGTTCCCGTAACTCTAATGGTGTCATGCGATACGGGGCCTTTGAAATAGGCGCCGTACCAGGCACAAGATCAATCTGAAACTCGGTGAGCCGACGAGGCGGTAATTCAGGAATCTCCTGAAACACATCGGAAAAATCGTAAACCACGGGCAACTGGTCGATGCTCACAGCTATAGGCTCCTCTATGGCACATGAAATCAAACAAGACAACCACTCTCCTCTGGGCTCTTCAACGAATTGGAACTGCAGCACGCCGGGTATACAAAACGTGACTGTCCTTGCGGTGCAGTCCAATATGGCATAGTACTCGGTGAGCTAATCCATGCCTAGGATGACATCGAACTCAGACATCGGTAATGCAAACAGATTGGTAGGCAAAAAGGTATCCCCAACTAGAACGGGGCAAGACGAGCAAAATCGGCCTAACAGTGTAGTCCTCCCCAAGGGAGTCGATACCGATAGGCTCTCACAAGAAGACTCCAACGGTAAGCCAGTCGATGGGCAGAAGCTCTCGGCCACAAAAGAATGCGATGCACCGGAATCAAATAACACACGTGCAATACATGCAGAGACTGAAAGTATACCCTCAACGACTCCTCCTGATGACTGTGGATCCTGCTGAGCCGTATAAAACCTAGCCTGAGCCGGCTGGGGAGGTGCCTGTCCCCTCTTAGCGTACTGCTGCTGCTGTTGGGGTCGCTGAGGCGGTCAAAACTGCTGCCTCTGCTGCTGCGGCCTCGGAGGCTTATGCTGATGCTGCTGTTGAGGTGGTCTCGGTGGTGGAGGCTGCTGTCGCTGCTGCTGTGGGGGTCTCTGCTGCAGCTGTAGTGGAGGTTGCTGTGGAACCCTCTGCTGCTATGGACCTCTCTGCTGCAGCTGTAGTGGAGGTTGCTATGGGGGTCTCTTCATGGGGGCTGGGACACTCCCATGAACGGTGTCTCGTCGCACCGCACCTAAAACAAGTGCTGGTGAACTGCCTCGGAGGTGGTGTTGGAGGTGCTACTTGTGCTCGAAAGGCTGGGCGACCTGTGTGCCTCTGCTGCTGTGGTCGACGCTACTTGGAATCACCAAAAGAAGCCCGCTTCTTCCGATCTCTCCTCTGATCGTGATCAGACTGAGAACTGGCCCAGTCAGCCTCAAAAATCTGGGCCTTTCGTACCACTCCCTCAAAAGTCGGGAGCTCATGCTCAATAACACAGCCTCCAAGACCGCTTCGAGGCCGTAACGCAGGCCATCCTCGAAGCGGCGGGCTCTCCGCTCCTTGTCATCAACCAGATATGGTGCAAATTTGGACAGTACTACAAAATGAGTTGCATACTGAGCCACTGTCATATCACCCTGCACCAGGGTCTCGAACTCCAACGCTCGCTGTCGTCGGATGTGATCAGGGAAGTACTGTCGGTCAAACTGATCCACAAAATCCTCCCATGTCCATACAAGATCGACACCTGCAGCTCGAGAGACTGATGTCCACCAATGCTTGGCCTCACCATGGAGAAGAAACATGGCTAGTCGAACTCGCTGCTCGGTCATACATCCCATTGTCTTGAATATCTTCTCCACATCGGCGCGCCATCTCTCAGCTACTGTCGGGTCTCGCTCACCCTGAAAACGTGGGGGATCGAGCCGTAGAAACTCTCAAAGGAGGGTACTCGCACGTTCCTACTCTGCCTGTGCCGGTGAAACAACGGGGTGCCTGCCCTGGCTCTGAAGTGCAGCCTTCACAGCCTGTAACATCTGCTGCAACTGTGAGGCACTCACAGATACGATCGGGTCCGTACCGATCTCTGGTGGAGGAGCTGCATACTCAGGTTGGGCAATAGGAATCTCTGGTGGTGGAATGGACATCGTAGGTGGTAGTGCGGGAGCCGCAGGTAGTGGAGCGGGATCCTCAGGTGGTAGTATAAGAGTCGATTAGGTTACTTTCCCACGCGCCATGACCTACATGAAAGAGCAAAGGTGCCTATCAACTTGAAAACTCTCGAAGGCACGCATGTTAAAGGTATGTAACTGGAGATCGCTAAGCTATCTGAACATCAGGACTTAACCATTCTAAACTCATAGCAGACCTGTAATGTTGTTCTCGGTTATTCTCAAGTTATGCTCTGATACCAACTTCTATCACACCCTGAACTCGAAAACTGGACTCATAAAATTGTCGATCACCGAATCTAGCGCCGACAGCCTCCCTAGAACCCCATTCTCAGCTTCTAAAGCTCATTCGATAGGTTTCGATCCTGAGATGCTACGAGGAGGATTTTCAACATCAGTTTGATTCGTAATAAGCATAACCAATGGCATAACCGACAAACAACAACCAAAAACTCCATTACATTTCCACTATGATCAAAAACTTTACAAGCACAATGAGCATAAAGAAAAATACAATGATGATAGACAAAAACTCCAAGCTGATCTGATATGCGCTCCTGCCTCAGCGCTGTTGTGATCCAACGTTACCTGCACACAACGGTAGTGCATAAGCTTATAGAAAGCTTAGAGGGTTGTGAAAGTGTGTGCGCAAGGTAGTAATATGATCGTGTAATATCAGAGTAATGTGAAATATGCAGATGGATCCATGAATACTATTGGTCGTACCAAGGCTATGCGATGTAAGACATGAATGATATCGTCTATACCAAGGCCATGCAATGTGAAATGCATCTCAAGCATACAAATCCTCATCTATGTCCACGTATCAATACAACTCAAATTTGGGATATCACTTGGGTCTAGTACACTCTAAACCAGATCACCGCCTCATCGCGATTAATAAGATAAGTGGAAGAGACCTCACTATCCGTCTGCCAATATTAGGCTCGACTCGTTGATAGCGGATCCATTCCTCGAGCTGGTCAGACTCATCCTAGCTTTGCCCCCTACTCTCAAGGGGATAAGGTCGCACCCCCTTCCAACCGACCACGACATAGTGGAGAGCGCGGCCATCTGGTAATCAGCACTCAACGCTCATCTACCCACTCGGTATAGACGTTGGAGCAACCCAGAGGCACTAGTACATCACATGAGTCTTAACCCATGGGCCCCTAAAACATTAAATGGCCTAATTTCATGCGCCTTAGAATACATCAAGTGGGTGTCGACCCATGGGCCTTACAAAATGTTTATTTTCCATCCAAACTGGGGCCCAATATGACGTTTATTTCCATCCAAACCATTCATAGGGTCACATGGGCTTAGGGCCCACTGTAATATTTATTTACAATCCATTCTATTTAGTAGGTCATATGGACCTTGGGCCCACGTATATAATATATATATAGCTGCTGCTGTAGCTTTTTAAGCACTTCAAAGGGAATAGAGGTGGGTCCCATGTAGGGCCCACCACCATATACATATTATAAAATATATAATTTGAAATATATATAGTATATAATATAATATAATATATATATATATATATATATATATATATAATGGAGGGACCCACAGAACTCGCTGTCACCAGATGACAGTGGGCCCCACCATCAAAACAGATGGATGGCATGGGCTAAAACACATACATCATGTGGGGCGTGCGGCCCACTGATGCTAAAGAGAGAGAGAGAGAGAGAGAGAGTGAGAGAGAGAGAGAGAGAGAGACGTAGAGAGGGAGAGGGCACGTGGCCCCTTCCACCTTATCTTTCTTTTTCTTTTCTTTCTTTTCATTCATTTTTTTTTCTTTTCTTCTCTTACACAAGCAGAGACACCACGGAGGTGGGTCCATGTAGGGCCCACATATATGTATATATGGGACAAGGTATAACAGCTATGTGGACCCCACCGTTGATGTTTGCCAACATCTAACCCATTAGTCAGGTGCACCATTCCAGCGTGGGCCTAGGTCTCAAAAATCAAGTCAGCCCGTGACTTGTGTGGGCCGCAACAGATACAACAGTTGGGAGGGCTACCCTCCATTAAAACATTCAAAATCATTTATTAGGCCCACCGAGATGGGGTTCACAAATCCAGCCCACCCATCATGGGTGTCCCACTTGAATGGACGGTCAGACCAAGCTTCAGCCGCACCCAAAACATAGGTGGGTCCCACGTGCAAGCCACCCTCTAGGCGGCCGTACCAAGACCTCATGTGTTGAAACGAGGTATCTCCACTTAGTCTTCAAGTTGAACTATGGATCTGGGTGTCTAACGAGGGCCCACACGAGGTGGGTCCCACCGTCTAATGACGGTGGACACCACACGTGATGGTGCCGCCCACCAAAATGGTTGGACGGCGTGGATGGGGTCCCATGGGACCCCACCGTGTTCACACTTCACAGTCAGCCACCCCATCGGGGAAACCAAGACCTTAGTGTTAAGACGAGGTATCTTTCACTCCATCTACCACTTGAGCTATGGACCTGGTGTCAGGGAGGGATCCGCACGAACATGGGCCCCACCATCCTGGGTGGCGGACAGTTTGGATAAGACCATACACCATGGTGTGTGGTCCATCTGGACGAATGGAGGGAGTGGGTCAGTCCACACCCATGTCATTACCCACTCCATGTCAGTGTACACTCCATGTTAGCACACCCATGTCAGTGCACACCCCTCCCCCCCTTGCCAGTTAACACTTCACTGTCTAGCCATCTCCACTGACGGACGGTAGCATGCCTCCTCAAGGTGGGTCCCACTTCGCCCACCTGTTTTGGATCCGGCCAATATTTGTGTTTCCCCCCCTCCCCCCTTCATCCGGGTGGGCCATTATTTGGATGGTCCATACCAAAAATAAAGAAATCAAGGTGGCCCACTGTATGGATGCTATGGATGAAATACATACATCAAGTGGGCCACAAGCCATCACACATAAAGGAAAAGGAAGAGAGAGAAAGATCGGTGAGGATGGAGGGGCCCCACCACTATGGGCCCCTCTTGCATACAAATATACATCAAGGTGGGTCCCACATATATGGACCCTTAATCAAACAAAATAAATGAGAGACAAAGATCTAAGATCACCCACCGCTTTCTTCTTACACCCTTGGCTTCCTTAGCTCCTTAGCGTCGATTTCAATGGAGGAGATGAGAAATGGATGGCTAGGATGGGAGATCTTGGGATGGAAAGGTGGGCCACACTTGGAGTTTTGGAAGAGAGGGAGAGGCTCATACGTATGGGGGTTTTCTCTCTTGCTTGGAATGGGTTTGAAAATGAGAGAGAGAGACTTGTAAAGGGAGAGAGAGAGAGTGATGGATGATGAAGTGATGGATGTGGTGGTGATGGGTGCAAGAACTTTTTGACTTTTGTGGCCTTTTGTGTAAGAAAGGCATGGGAGTGTAAGAGAATTTTTGACTTTTGAGGCTTGTTTAGGAATGGGTGAAAGTTTATGTGTACTTGACATGTGATGTGATGAGATTGATTGATTGATGGGATTTGATGTGACAAGTCGTAGAGATTCTCTTGGGTTTCGCAATGCGCAACATTTTCCTCGTACCGAAGTTGGCCCACATCTCCTGGCTAGTGTATCACCTCGGTGCACGAGTTACGATATCGAAACTGCAGCGACGATGCGGTCGCTATGGTAAAGATCTTGGGTTGAGTCGACTCGGGTTGACGGCATATGAATCAGGGTCGCACGTGAATATCGGTTAAGGGTCGAAGGTTGCTGAAATTCGACCGGTAAGACCGCGAATGTTTATAAAATAGTACAGACTAAGATACGGGTCTTACATCATGACCGACCTCCCACTGCATCAGATTCTGCAGAAACTAGAAGCATCCAGTCGTCTTACTAAATGAGCGATTGAACTCAGTGAATTCGATATTCAGTATAAGCCGAGAATGGCAATTAAGGGACAAGTTGTGGCCGACTTCATTGCTGAAGTCACACCGCAATCTGACACCAATGCTACCGAGCCAGTTGAAGAACCGACAACCACTTCTCCCGAGTCATTGCTCGACCCAATCCCTTAGAAGCTGTATGTCGTTGGCTCCTCCAACTCTAAGGCAACTAGGGCAGAAGTAGTACTAGAAACTCTCGATCAAACTTATATGCAGTATACCTTAAGACTTGGATTTTAAGCCTCGAATAATACAATAGAATATGAAGCATTGTTGCTCAGTCTCCGACTTGTGGCTAGCTTAGGTGTTACACATCTCAACATTTTTAGCGATTCTCAGTTGGTCGTCAATCATGTCACGAGTGTGTACCAAACATGAAAGGAAGAGCTAAAGGCTTATATGGAAAAACTTAAGGAGCTGATTAGCGGCTTTTAGTATTGTATCGTCACTCGGATCCCTTGAACAGAAAATGCCAAAGCCGACCTACTAGTGAAACTCGCCTTTGCTGATGAAGACGACATACCCAGGTCTATTCCGATCGAGTACGCTGCTAAACTGAGTATTATTGAACCAGTTAGCTCGACCATACTTGCTATCGATTTGGGACCTACTTAGCATGATCCGATCGTCTGATATCTCGACAGTGTGAAATTACCTGAAGATCATGTCGAGGCTCGACGATTGAAAATCTGAGCCTCTCGCTACACCATACTCAATGAAACATTGTACAAGAAGGGTTATTAAGCTCCGTTGCTACGGTGCCCAAACCCTGATGAAGTCGACTATGTGTTGCGGGAAATCCATGAAGGGATCTGTGAAAATCACTCATAAGGGTGATCCCTCGCACATAAAGTCTTATGCCAAGGATACTACTGGTCGACTATCTAGCACGACGCTCATAAGTTCATCTAAAAATGTGATAAGTGTCAGCAATTCACGTCTATCCTATGATAACCTCCTAAAGAACTAACTCCTATGACCGATCCTTGGCCATTTGTGCAGTGGAGAATCGACATTATTGGACCTCTCCCTATGAGGAAGGGACAAACTAAGTTCGCAGTCGTGACAGTGGATTACTTCATGAAGTGGGTCAAGGCAGAACTGTTAGTAAAGATAACCGAACAGAAGATCATGGACTTTGTATGGAAGAACATTGTCTGTCGGTTCGGCATACCTCAGACTATAATAACTGACAATGGGAAGCAGTTCGACAACAAAATTTATCGTGAGATGTGCGATAATCTCAGAATTAGGAATGTGTAATCGTGGCCCCATCATCCTCAGATGAATGGACAAGTTGAAGCAGTCAACAAGATCATCAAACAACATCTTCTAACCAAGCTTGACCGAGATAAAGGAGCATGGACCAAGGTACTCCTGAAGATTCTATGGGCTTACTGAACCACAGCCCCAACCGCTACAGGAGAGACCCTTTCTCCCTTGCTTATGGCTCAAAAGCCATTACTCCAGTTGATATCAGGTTGCCTTTAGCCCGAGTCAGCTCATTTAATGAGGAAGAGAATGAGGAACTCCTAGCTCTCAGACTTGACCTAGTGGACGAGCAAAGGGAAAAATCTCGGTTACGTATGATGGCTCAGCAGTAATAAGTAGCTCGATTCTATAATGCCTGAGTGAAAGTCAGACGCTTTCATGTCGGGGACATGGTCCTCCGAAAAATGTTCCTTAATACAAAGGAAGTTGGCGCAGACACATTGAGACCCAATTGGGAAGGACCCTATATCGTTGCAAGCACCATCCAACTGGGAACGTACTGATTGGAAGACCTGACCAGGCGATTGCTGCCTCATTCATGGAATGCTGAGCATCTAAAAACCTACTATCCCTAAAGTCGACATATCAAAGCAATGAGAGAGGCTAAAAAATAACAAACATGTAAACTAAGTCAAAATGAATAAAATAAAATTAAGTATATTCATTTATCAGTATGTTTTTTACATCGAGTTATATCTTGCTTCAACATTACATTGTCTGACTAAAAGGATTAAAGGCAAATAAAAGATCGGCCAAAATGTATGAACTTTTCCCTCGGCTAAAATTACCCATGGGCTTGCTCAAAGCTGATGATGGTATCAAAATGGAGCTGATGATGGTATTAAAATGGAGTTGATGATGGTACCAAAATGGAGTCTATGATGGTGCAAAAAATTAAGCTTTGAGACTGTTAAAGGTCACTTGGAGTGACTTATGGAGCCAGTGCTGCTTCAAACTCGACCTCGGTGCTACCTGACTCAGCTACTTCAGTCGCTGCATCCTCAGGAGGGCCTTCCTCAAATTTCAAGAGATCAAGGTCAGGAAAAAACTGCTTCATCACTTTGATGCAAGCTATGTACCCGCTCTCATACAAGTGATCCCTCTCATCTTCATACTCCAAAGATTTAATGAAGTCTTTTACAACCTTCTCCCCAGCCTCTTTCTTGGCCAACTCAAGTGCCGCTTTTGTATCGGCCTTTAGTCGAGCCAACTTCTCCTCAGAAGCGTCACGAGCTAAGTAGTGTTGCAGACTCTTGTCTTGGGTCTCCTTTAGCAGTAACGTTGTTCGAGCACACTTGGCTCTGACATCTTCAAGCGCCTTCCGAGCCATGCTCAACTCACCAGTCAAATGGCCGACCTGAGTCGAGGTAATTTCAAGTTAGGCCTCTACCTTTGCTACCCATTTTCGAGCCGCCTCAACGTCCACCACATTTTTCTGGGCCTTCTTGGCCTCGAACAGATCTCCGCTGGCTCTCAGCAGGCAAGGAGTGAGCTGCATAAGAAAGGGACGAAATTAGCTCAAAGCTGAGAGAGACAATGAGCTAAAAGATAAGTTCAAATCCTACCTGACGTAAGACCTTCGCAGCATGGGAGAGTATCCGAATCCCAGGGGCTTCGAAGATGGAAGCGAACTCCTTCTCGATCCCGACAGAAATAGCCCAAGGGACCATATCTGCCACGGCTTGATGGAAAGACAATTGCTCCTGTGGAGTTGACTTCCCCCTTGAGGTCTCCCCTCTTTGCTCCTCTCTTCTTCCCGAGACCAGCTCTGCAATAGATCCTGGCTCGGAAGTCTCCCGGGACTCAGTAGGAAGGGTGCCCACATCCTTTGCCCTCTCTTCGGGGTCAGAGAGAATGACAACGGTTGGGACAGCCGGAGCAGGGGTGACTGGGGCAGGCGGTTCCACGACCGAAGGAGCAGTCTTTGCCTTCTTTGAAGGCTGAGGCTCCAACATAAGCACTGACCTAGGAGGAGCCTTCAACTTGGACGATGGCTGCAGAAGGGGATGTGCTTCAGCCATTTCTGTGTCAGACAAAACGTAGAGTCAGAAAAATTCTAGAAGGATATGCTTGATTAATCTACAGATACCTGTCTGTAACGCCCGTGAAAAATCCGTACTTGGGTTCGAGTACCGATTTGACCCGAAATCGCGTAGAAATAATTTCCATGGAAATTAAGCGTAAGTTAGCTAGCGCAACGCTAGAGTAGCTGGGAAATAGTCCCTGATCACTTTAAATACGTTCTACAAGACCCAAATCGAGTAGAACAGACAACTCTACAATACTCTATAACCTTGGATCAAACTCTAAGCAGGTTTGTCCTCTGGACCACATTGAACTTTTGTATTGGATTTAGACAGCGCGTCGAAGGTCCGATACCTCCTATCTTAGACCGTTAGAACCGCCCAGCTGGACTTGACAATCATCTCAAAAATCAAGTCAAACCGATAATCACAGAGTATTTCGTTGAACCCGGACTGAAGCGACCGCGAATAGGGACGAATTTGGAATTTCAAATTCAAATCTGGCACACGACTTGACGCGTCAGTATTAAGCGTTCTGACCGTCAGAATTCATCCAGATTACACCCTCGGATCAGGAAAAATTTCTATTTATTATCATGAGACTTTCAGCCCTGATCTATGTGCGGTAACCGCTGAACTGAAACTGGTCCGCCACGTGCGATCTGCGAATCCTGCCAGACTGAAAACTTAATACGAGGTACATCTGGTACACATGAGCTTAAGTCTGATCGCAATCAACCAGGGGGCCACCAGAAAGCAGTTTTTGGACCGAAACAGCCCCGAAATGGATAGGCATCAAGTAAACTTCGTCCCGGAGCCTATTTCCGGCAATTTCAAGCTTATAAAAGGGGTTGAAACCCTCATTTCTCCTTCTCATCCGAATTTCACAAACCCTAGAGAAAAAGAGAGAGAGTTTGAGAGAAAGGGAAGAGGAGATTTTTTTCGCTTCCGACCCCTGACAGTTGCTGCTTCAACACTTCATTCCAATCACTTGGCTGGTGATTTCTACCCTTTTTCAGGTATAGAAAAACTCCAAAAACTTGCTGATTTAGGGTTTACGTAGATTCAGGGCATGTTAGCTAACGTAATCCATAAATCAGGTTCTCTTACAGCCGTAGACGAAGCGTACACGCTCCGTTCAAAATCCCGCGACCGTAAGAGACTATGTGAGGATTTTAGACGCTTTGATTGACGGTTTACAACGCTTTCAATGTCGTTTAATAGTAGATTATCGACGGCATCGCCGTTTGACATGTACAACATGCTCTCCGTTTCCTGTTTCGTAAATTAACGAAGAATATGAGATTTAGGGCATTTTAGTCATTTGTAGGAAGTACGGTTTACATGCATATTTTGCTGACGTGATTGACATGGTTTGTCGCCGCATTAGTGAGTTAGGAATGCTTGCATAATCAGTTTGGCAAAGAGATTCGCCAAGTTGCGCACTTTGGGTCGACATACTATATGTGGACTTAAGTGTGTAGTGTATGTGTTTGTATAAATGCTTGTATTAGTATGTATTGTATTGAATGATGTTATGTAGTAGTTTGAGATTGATTTCATGATTAAAATGCTGACCTAAATGATTTCCTACATGCTTACCTTATGCATGATTGCACTACATGCATAGAAAGTATGCCTTGAAGATTTGCTTAAGTTGAATATGCATGGAAAGTATGCCTTGAAGATTTGCTTAAGTTGAATGTTATAACATGTGCTAACATGCTCACATGATGTATTTCAATTCCAATACCTTTGCATATAGTGTTAAGGTAATTCCATAGATGTGTGGGACTTGACTTAGTCCAGGAAGTCGGTAACCGAGCGAATTCGTGGCTGACTGGTCATAGCCACGAACGACGCGTCGATGAACGTGATTCGTGTTGAGAGTTGGCGGCAGTGGTTAGGCCACGCGAAGTGTTTTACGCACTTCATGTCGTTCAACTCGAGATGCGATCGCACTAGTCGAGCCCGTCAAGTAACCCGACTGGCCGATGTTTGTTCACCTTGTATGTATCATAACTGCTTGAACCTAGGGTACTGAACTTACCATTGTAAACCCTATTAACCATGGTACCTTGATCCACGAAGACTCATGAGCCGGACATGGTGGTATGGGACACCGTGGTCGAGCTGTCGGCCTACGCTGGGGCCACAAACCTCCCCGTAGTGACCAATGAGCACCTTGACTCGTGAGTAGATTATGGTGGTATGGGACACTATATTCTAGCTGTCGGCCTACACTGATCAGGCGACGAGCCCTTTGTAGTGACCGCGAGCGTATTCTGAGTCCACGGGAGGCGACGACCCTTCCGTTGCAGTAGAGTACGGTAGGCCTGTATTGATAAGGTGATGGGGGAGCGGTGCAACGAGCGCGAGCAACAGCCCTGGCAGCCCTTGCAGTGACCTACGAAATATACATCGTATGAGATTACCAGGAGTGACGACCCTAGACAGGATATGTGTTGGGATTGATACAAGGGAAGTACCTTAGTTTCCCAATCCTGCTGTTTGAATGGACTAATAACAACTTGGAAATCATATCACCATAGCATTGCATGTGCCTGGAAGATGTGGAGCACTCTAGGGAGTGTGGCATGCCGCGGTCGTAAGATGTTGCCGCATGAGGGTGATCGTCGGTAAGGGCATACATCACGTCATATCATCTTGCATTAACAACAGTATTAGGATTGTCTGATTTACTGCTTTACTATTATCGCGTGATTGAATTGTGAACATGCTAATCTTTGCTCTATGATTCCACTGAGTTGATCACTCATTCTCACGTTACGGGATGGTGTTTGCAACACCCACCAGACCCTGTTGTAGCTGCAGGTGAGGACGAGATTCAGGAGGTGGAGCCGGAGATTGACGAGGACCAGGATGAGTTCTCGTATATGCAGTATCACGACGGCTTCCCGTAGGTGACCTGGATCGAGGGGACTTCAGTGGGACTATTTTGAGCTTTATTCTTTTGTTTATTTACATGTATATGAGACTCAGAGATGTAGTCATACTTCGGAGACAGATGAGATTACTTTGTTTTTCCATACAGTGATATATACGTTGTTTAGTCTTCCGCTTGCTTTTATCACTGGATCTGAAGTATGAATTGCAGTTTTGGTATACTTTTACTCATGTGAATGCTTTAAATCAGACAACATTGAATCATAACTATTTTTGTTGCATAAGTGACGGTCTGGAACTCGGGAGTTGAGTTTATACCCGACCCCCGATTTTCAGGGTGTTACAAGTTGGTATCAGAGCATGAATGAGAGTATACTGGGCCTGGGTTATGGTCTTGCGACGTACGCTGTCACTTCCTTTGACTTAGGTGGGTGCGAGAAGGGTCTAGAAACACTTCTAGGATCGCAGATTCGTCGATAGGCGAAGTCTATTAGGATCAATCGCAAGATCGAGTCTGTAACGCATCTCGGGTCGCGTAAAGCAACCTGAATCACTTCTAAGCTTTAGGAAGTCGGGTGGAGACATCCTATGAGCGGTTTTAAACTGCAAAAGTGAATCCATGGGCCGTGGGATGACCACGACTTCTGTAATCAATCGCCAGGGCTTAAAAACCCCGTTTTGCCAGAAATTCTCAAAATTCCTCCTCTAAACACTTCAACCTTCAGTTTTTTCTTATCCATTTCATGTTAAGCATCAAACTTAATGTGAAAATAATACAAATTAGTACATTCACCAAATTTTATAGTGAATAGTAAAATTTCATGAAAAATGGACATAAGGACATTCTAAATTCACTTTCTTTAGCAACTAAGGATCTAGATAGGTGTACTGGCTCCTTCTACCCCAAATTCATATGCTGCATTATATGGTTTGGTATTCGAGATTGTGATACGGACCCGAAAAGCCCTGAACACATGTTTGGGCTTATACAGACCAAATTACTATGAATTAGGGGGTGGGATGTGATTTTTTGGAACCCTGGGACCATGGGGGACCAGACCCATGGGGTCCCATCGGCCAACTTGAAGGTTGGCCGGCGATGCCATCGCCGGCCGGGCGATGCATCGCCTACCGGCGGTGTCCGATGGGGCCGTCCTTCGGGCGCACCCCCTTAAATAGGGTCCACATCATCCCTATACACCTCCCACCTCACGAAAATCCCCAAATATTACCCCTCCTTCACAAACAGCCCCCTACATAGCCCTAGATTCGATTTTCAGCAACCCATTCCAAACCCCAGTGTCCTAAACCACCTCTAAAACCTTCCTTGGCCAAAACCGACCACCACCCATCACTTATTGGGTGTTGGCAGCCTCTTTCCTTGAAGATCTCACCATTTGGAGCTCCAAAATCCCTCAAATATAGCTGAAATCGTGAGGTGCTCCATCCCATCTTTTTGTTTGTATTTTTCCCTGAAATTATAGCCTTGGGAAGCTTGAAGCAACCCTCTACGATGCCTAGATTTCCTTTTTTCAGATTGGGCAACCATTTCTCCGCATTTTCGGTGTTTTCCATGGCTTTTGTGGAAGCCATTTTGGGCCTTCTGTCACTCTCATCCATCATATCTTTGATGGGTAAGAGGAAAACTGTGACAGACGAGGTTGGGCCGAGCCGCCCTGCTCGATTGAGAAGACCGCGGGGTGGTGCCGCAAGTTCAAGCACCGCCGCAAGTCCAGCTCCAGTCCTGGAGTGCCGTACAAAGCGAGATTTGGATCCCCATGCACACCTTGGACGAACAATTTTATCAGAGATGCCTCATGGCGAATACACTGATCGTAGAGTGTTATTTGAGGCGGACGTAGATGGACGATTGTTCGGCGAGTATCTGTTGTTCGAACGTATTGAAGCTGCCCACTGGGGACTGATCTTTGAAGCTCGCGCTCGTGCTAATGTGAGCACTGTTCGTGCCTTCTATGCTAGCATTCAGAGTCCTACCTTGGAGCCTTTACAGTTCAAAATCCCTTTTGGTAGAGATCGGATGACTACGATCGATGTCCGGTTGGTTGCGTGACTTCTCAACGTGCCTCTAGGTGATGTGCATCCTAGTGAGAAGAATTTGAGGACTAGACGTGAACGAGATCGCCGCACCAGGTTTCTGTGCGGTAAGTTGGTTCCATGGCAGCCTAATAATAGCCTCAAGGTGACGTACATGTCTGAGGATTTGCGCCTGCTACATCATATCTGCACGTTCAATGTCTATCCCAGGTCGACGAACCGCATTGAATGCACACGTCTTATGGTTGATTTCTTATTTCTGGTGGCCCAGGGAGAGAACGTATGTATGGCCACTTTTATCTTACGGCAGATAGTTCTCATAGCCAGGTCGAGGAGAACATCCGAATCGCTTCCCTTTGGCCGACTCATTTGCAAGATTGCGCTTGAGTTTGCCTATAGACTTGGGCCCGAATTACCGGTATCGATTCACACCATCGATGAGTTGACAATGGTTAAGATGAAGATTGGGTCGCAATATCGTGAAAATCAACTTGAAAGGGATAGTGGGGATGACTTTGATGAAGAGGAAGATCAAAGCGAAGAAGAACCTAGAGCAGAGGTTCAGGAAGAAGCGGAAGAGGAGGCTCAGGATACTGATGAGAGCCCTCCTCCTTCTGCGCAGACTACTATCAACGACCGCATTGCTCGGATGGAGGAGAGTCAGACCGCTTTGCGAAGGGAAGTCCAAGAACTTCGAGCGGAAGTCGCTGATGCCAAGGCTGTTACAAAGAAGAAGTTTGGAAAGGTGACTCGCACCTTGAAGGCAATCCTGTGTTGTTTACAGGATAAGGGTGCTCCTCCTCCGTCACTAGACTCCGACTAGCGATGCGATCTTGATGTTGTTATTAGTAGTTAGCCATTTCCTATTTTATGTGTGTAAGCCGGTTAGGGCTAGTGCTTTGCTTATGTTGTTGTTGCTTAACTGTCTAAATTTTCCATGTAATTCTAGTCATGATGCTTGTAAGGATATATCCCTTGTATTGTGACAATTTTGATTAATTGAAATGCATGGAATGCCTTTGACTCTTTAAGTGAATGTTTGCGGTGTAATTGTGCAATTGAGACTGACAAGGTTGCACCCTATTTTGAATATAGAGAATGCCACTTAAGACTACGAGGAGCGCGGTTCGGCTTTCATTGTCAGAGCAGATGGATCAGACTCCCTCTCAGTCTGGCACTCGTCCGGACCCTGCTGTGGGCCCGATTCCTGAGACGGTTCGATCGTCTCAGCCTGCTGTTGGTCCTATAGATGGACCACCGCCATTTACACCATCAGTTAGAGAGCCACAGCGCGCATCTACTTCCGCACCTCATCCGCCACAGCCTGCTCCACCCCCTGATAGATTCGAGCAGATGATGGCTATGATGCTACAGCAGCAGCAGCTCCTGACCACCATAGTGGGGACTTTAGCCCAGGGTGGGGGTGCGACTACACCTACTCCATCTGCACCACCTGCGCATCCAGCTGAGGATGCCTATACTTACGCCCAGGATGAGGGCATAGCACATCCTGCGCCGCCTGCTTTCCCTGCGGGGAATCCTGCCGACACACGGGGCCTTCTGGAGCGATTTCAGCGCTTGCGGCCTCCTACTTTCACCAGTTCTCACAGACCCGAGGAGGCTGAGTTCTGGCTCGACCGAGTGTCGAAGATTCTACGGATGTTGCACTGTACCGAGGCTGAGCAGGTAGAGTTGGCTACCTTCCTGTTTGAGAGAGAGGCCAGTATGTGGTGGGATAGCATATTGCGGACTGTTGCCGCAGATTTCGTATGGACGTGGGCAGCATTCGAGTTCCGCTTCCATGAGAAGTATTATCCCCAGACCTACAGGCACGAGAGGGAGAATGAGTTTCTCCGTCTCAGGCAGGCAGCGATGACAGTTACCGAGTATGAGCATCGGTTCACAGAGTTGGGCAGGTACATCCCGACGATTCTAGCTGATGAGCAGATGCGCATACGGCGCTTTTTGGAGGGCTTGCGACCGGATATTCGGTCGAAGATGTGCTGTGTCAGTTTCCCTTCCTATGCGGAGTTGGTTCACATGTCCATGCGGGAAGAGCAGGACGTGGATCGACTTGCGCGATCTCGAGGCCCGACTACTTCTAGGCCGCGACCGGATTTGCCAGACAGGCCCTTCGCGGGCAAGAGGCCTCGCTTTGATCCTCCTACCAGGACCACGGCGCCTGTACCACCGTTTCGGCGCCCTGATTTATCATGCACATACTATGGGAGGACGGGCCACTTGGCGCAGAGTTACTTTTCGAGGATGCGGGACAGTGGGTTCTCGCCGCCGCAGAAGATTGATCGTGTACGTCCACAGGCGATAGCAGCACCGCCTATACGGTCAGCTCTTGCGCATCCTTCTTTCAGACCTACGGTATCACAGATTCGACAGCCTCCACGGCCCTTGACACAGCGGCCGAACCGGCCACAGCAGGCTCGAGTTCATACACTGACTGCTGAGGCAGCTACGACGCCGACTTTCCAGCATTCAGCCTTCGAGGTCACGGGCCATATCAGAGGTACTCCCGTTCTTGTCATGGTGGACACTGGTTCCACGATTTCTTTGATATCGCGTGCCGTAGTCAGACGTCTTGGGTTGCAGACTATCACTATGGATAGCGTGCGAGTCTTTGCAGCTCATGGAGATTTTTCGGATGTCACCCAGATGTGTGAGGGTTGTTTGGTTGATCTGGGAGGCAGGACGATGACTCTTGATCTGGTCGTCGATCCCTCGCTCATTTATCTCGACGTCATTCTTAGCATGGACTGGTTGACTGCAGCGAGAGCCGAGATTGACTGCGAGACTCGTATAGTCACAGCGTACGAGCCTGAGGGTGCATCCTTCACATTTCCAGTGCGGGTAAATCTTCCTTTCCGCATTCTTAGCTACGCCACTCTATTGCGCGATGCTGGTGCCCAGGTACTTGAGCAGACACCAGTTGTTTCTGAGTTCGGAGATCTGTTCAGGAAGATCCCTGGTTTGCCACCCCGACGTGAGATCGATTTCACTATCGATCTGGTTCCTGGTTCTACACCCGTCTCATTGCCGACGTATCGCATGGCACCATGTGAGATGGAGGAGTTGAGGACGCAGATTGATGGTCTGCTAGAGCTTGGCTTTATACGGCCTAGCGTGTCTCCTTAGGGAGCACCGGTCTTGTTCGTGAAGAAGAAGGATGGTTCGCTGCGATTGTGTATTGATTATCGCAGGCTGAACCAACTCACGGTGAAGAACAAGTACCCTTTGCCCAGGATCGATGACTTGTTTGATCAGATGAGAGGAGCGCAGTACTTCTCAAAGATTGATCTTCAGTCAGGATATCATCAGCTGCGCGTCAGGGATGAGGACGTGCAGAAGACAGCATTCAGGACCAGTTTTGGCCACTATGAGTTCCTCGTGATGTCGTTCGGTCTTACGAACGCACCGGCCGTGTTCATGGATCTGATGAACCGGATATTTCGGCCTTTCCTCTATCGATTCGTCGTTGTCTTCATTGACGACATTTTGGTCTACTCTAGGAGTCGAGAGGAGCACTTGCGTTTGGTCCTTGATACGCTCAGACGGCATCAGTTGTTCGCACAGTAAAAGAAGTGCGACTTCTGGAAGCAGGAGGTGAAGTTTCTGGGACACGTGGTGTCCAAGGATGGCATGACAGTTGACCTGTCTAAGGTAGCTGCGGTGCAGGACTAGGAACAGCCTGGTTCTGTCACTGAGGTGAGGAGTTTCTTGGGTCTCGCTGGTTACTATCGGCGCTTCATTCAGGACTTCTCGAAGATCGCGAGACCCTTATCTCAGTTGACACGGAAGGACGTGAAGTTCGCCTGGAATGATAAGGCGGAGTCAGCTTTTCAGGAGCTGAAGGACAGACTTACGTCCGCCCCTGTGCTAGTATTGCCAGAGCAAGGGGTTAGATACACTATATACACTGACGCGTCTAGCATTGGTTTGGGTTGTGTCCTTATGCAGAGGGACAGGGTAATTTCGTATGCCTCGAGACAATTAAGGAAGCACGAGGAGAATTACCCTACACACGACCTAGAGTTGGCAGCCGTTATATTCGCACTGAGACTCTGGAGACATTAACTCTACGGAGAGGAGTTCGAGCTCTTTTGCGACCACAAGAGCCTCAAGTACATATTCACGCAGCGAGACTTGAATATGAGGCAGCGGCGATGGATGGAGACGCTGAAGGACTTCAAGTTTGAAGTCTCTTACCATCCTGGGAAGGCGAACCTTGTGGCTGATGCGTTGAGCCGCAAGAAGGCGATAGAATTTGCGGCTCCGCTGATGGTTGCCGAGTGGGATATGGTTGAGTTTTTGCGAGACTTTGAGCAGAAACTCACCGTAGAGGAGCCGTTTGAGTTCATCGCACATGTACAGGTGCAATCTCAGATCGATGACCGAGTCATCGAGACGCAGAGGGACGACGCGCATCTTACTGAGCTTCGAGAGCAGGCCAGTGATGATGCTGACGCCGACTGGCGAGTTGGTATGGATGGGGGCTTACGTTACCGTGGCCGCCTATGCGTCCCAGATGTCCCTGACTTGAGACGAGAGATTCTCGAGGCTGCGCATTCTACTAGACTCACGATGCATCCAGGCAGTACGAAGATATATCGTGACGTGAAGAGGACGTATTGGTGGGAAGGTATGAAGACCCACATAGCTGAGTTCGTGTCCCGTTGTCTCACTTGTCAGCAGGTGAAGGCAGAGCATCGCCGACCACCTGGACTTTTGCAGCCTATGCCGATTGCAGAGTGGAAGTGGGATTTCATTTCCATGGACTTCATTTCTGGGTTGCCGAAGACGAGGAAGGGGCATGATTCCATTTGGGTGATCGTCGACCGATTGACGAAGTCGGCGCACTTCCTACCGATCAGAGTTGCGAACTCTGCAGACGAGCTGGCTAGATTGTACATCCGAGAGATTGTGCGTCTGCATGGAGTTCCGTTGGAGATCGTGTCGGATAGAGACACGCGGTTCACTTCTATTTTCTGGACTCGCATTCAGGAGGCTATGGGTGTGAAGTTGAAGTTCAGTACTGCCTTCCACCCACAGACGGACGGACAGACGGAGCGAGTGAACCAGATCCTGGAGGACATGTTGCGAGCTTGCGCATTGGACTTCAAGGACAGTTGGGATGACTGTCTTGCATATGCGGAGTTTGCGTACAACAATAGCTTCCAGACGAGTATCGGCATGGCACCTTATGAGGTGCTGTATGGGCGACCTTGTCGCGCACCGCATTGCTGGTTAGAGGTCGGTGAGCGCAGCTTGATTGGCCCAGAGTTGGTGCAGGCGACGTCAGAGAAGATTGATATTATTCGACGTCGGCTTCTTACAGCGCAAAGTAGAAAGAAGAGCTACGCCGATACGAGACGGAGGCCACTAGAGTTCACAGTCGGGGATCATGTGTTTTTGCGATTTCCCCTATGAAGGGAGTCCTTCGATTCGGGAAGAAGGGGAAGCTGGCACCGCGATTCATTGGTCCATTTCAGATCTTCGATCGTGTGGGAGCAGTGGCTTATCGATTGGCTTTACCCACGCCCCTCGCGAGCGTCCACAACGTATTTCATGTTTCTATGCTGAAGAAGTACGTTGCTGATCCTTCCCATATCATCAGATGGGAGCAGGTGCAGTTAGGAGAGGATGTTACTTATATCCTGCGACCGACACGCATCTTAGACCGGAAGGAGCAGGTACTGCGTAGCAAGGTGATTCCCCTTGTGAAGGTACTATGGACGCATCATATTGAGGAGGAGGCTACTTGGGAGACAGAAGCCGAGATCAGAAAGAACTACCCACAGCTTCTCGAGGAGTACGAACAGGTACAAATTTCGAGGACGAAATTATTTGTTAAGGGGGGTAGATTGTAACGCCCGTGAAAAATCCGTACTTGGGTTCGAGTACCGATTTGACCCGAAATCGCGTAGAAATAATTTCCATGGAAATTAAGCATAAGTTAGCTAGCGCAACGCTAGAGTAGCTGGGAAATAGTCCCTGATCACTTTAAATACGTTCTACAAGACCCAAATCGAGTAGAACAGAAAACTCTACAATACTCTATAACCTTAGATCAAACTCTAAGCAGGTTTGTCCTCTGGACCACATTGAACTTTTGTATTGGATTTAGACCGCGCGTCGAAGGTCCGATACCTCCTATCTTAGACCGTTAGAACCGCCCAGCTGGACTTGACAATCATCTCGAAAATCAAGTCAAACCGATAATCACAGAGTATTTCGTTGAACCCGGACTGAAGCGACCGCGAATAGGGACGAATTTGGAATTTCAAATTCAAATCTAGCACACGACTTGACGCATCAGTATTAAGCGTTCTGACCGTCAGAATTCATCCAGATTACACCCTCGGATCAGGAAAAATTTCTATTTATTATCATGAGACTTTCAGCCCTGATCTATGTGCGGTAACCGCTGAACTGAAACTGGTCCGCCACGTGCGATCTGCGAACCCTGCCAGACTGAAAACTTAATACGAGGTACATCTGGTACACATGAGCTTAAGTCTAATCGCAATCGACCAGTGGGCCACCAGAAAGCAGTTTTTGGACCGAAACAGCCCCGAAATGGATAGGCATCAAGTAAACTTCGTCCCGGAGCCTATTTCCGTCAATTTCAAGCTTATAAAAGGGGTTGAAACCCTCATTTCTCCTTTCCATCCGAATTTCACAAACCCTAGAGAAAAAGAGAG
This sequence comes from Magnolia kwangsiensis, assembly GCA_037074715.1. Taxonomy (NCBI): domain Eukaryota; kingdom Viridiplantae; phylum Streptophyta; class Magnoliopsida; order Magnoliales; family Magnoliaceae; genus Magnolia; species Magnolia kwangsiensis. The sequence continues at coordinate 76,702,959 of CM073584.1, forward strand.
AGAGTTTGAGAGAAAGGGAAGAGGAGATTTTTTTCGCTTCCGACCCCTGACAGTTGCTGCTTCAACACTTCATTCCAATCACTTGGTTGGTGATTTCTACCATTTTTCAGGTATAGAAAAACTCCAAAAACTTGCTGATTTAGGGTTTACGTAGATTCAGGGCATGTTAGCTAACGTAATCCATAAATCAGGTTCTCTTACAGCCGTAGACGAAGCGTACACGCTCCGTTCAAAATCCCGCGACCGTAAGAGACTATGTGAGGATTTTAGACGCTTTGATTGACGGTTTACAACACTTTCAATGTCGTTTAATAGTAGATTATCGACGGCATCGCCGTTTGACATGTACAACATGCTCTCCGTTTCCTGTTTCGTAAATTAACGAAGAATATGAGATTTAGGGCATTTTAGTCATTTGTAGGAAGTACGGTTTACATGCATATTTTGCTGACGTGATTGACATGGTTTGTCGCCGCATTAGTGAGTTAGGAATGCTTGCATAATCAGTTTGGCAAAGAGATTCGTCAAGTTGCGCACTTTTGGTCGACATACTATATGTGGACTTAAGTGTGTAGTGTATGTGTTTGTATAAATGCTTGTATTAGTATGTATTGTATTGAATGATGTTATGTAGTAGTTTGAGATTGATTTCATGATTAAAATGCTGACCTAAATGATTTCCTACATGCTTACCTTATGCATGATTGCACTACATGCATAGAAAGTATGCCTTGAAGATTTGCTTAAGTTGAATATGCATGGAAAGTATGCCTTGAAGATTTGCTTAAGTTGAATGTTATAACATGTGCTAACATGCTCACATGATGTATTTCAATTCCAATACCTTTGCATATAGTGTTAAGGTAATTCCATAGATGTGTGGGACTTGACTTAGTCCAGGAAGTCGGTAACCGAGCGAATTCGTGGCTGACTGGTCATAGCCACGAACGACGCGTCGATGAACGTGATTCGTGTTGAGAGTTGGCGGCAGTGGTTAGGCCACGCGAAGTGTTTTACGCACTTCATGTCGTTCAACTCGAGATGCGATCGCACTAGTCGAGCCCGTCAAGTAACCCGACTGGCCGATGTTTGTTCACCTTGTATGTATCATAACTGCTTGAACCTAGGGTACTGAACTTACCATTGTAAACCCTATTAACCGTGGTACCTTGATCCACGAAGACTCATGAGCCGGGCATGGTGGTATGGGACACCGTGGTCGAGCTGTCGGCCTACGCTGGGGCCACAAACCTCCCCGTAGTGACCAATGAGCACCTTGACTCGTGAGTAGATTATGGTGGTATGGGACACTATATTCTAGCTGTCGGCCTACACTGATCAGGCGACGAGCCCTTTGTAGTGACCGCGAGCGTATTCTGAGTCCACGGGAGGCGACGACCCTTCCGTTGCAGTAGAGTACGGTAGGCCTGTATTGATAAGGTGATGGGGGAGCGGTGCAACGAGCGCGAGCAACAGCCCTGGCAGCCCTTGCAGTGACCTACGAAATATACATCGTATGAGATTACCAGGAGTGACGACCCTAGACAGGATATGTGTTGGGATTGATACAAGGGAAGTACCTTAGTTTCCCAATCCTGCTGTTTGAATGGACTAATAACAACTTGGAAATCATATCACCATAGCATTGCATGTGCCTGGAAGATGTGGAGCACTCTAGGGAGTGTGGCATGCCGCGGTCGTAAGATGTTGCCGCATGAGGGTGATCGTTGGTAAGGGCATACATCACGTCATATCATCTTGCATTAACAACAGTATTAGGATTGTCTGATTTACTGCTTTACTATTATCGCGTGATTGAATTGTGAACATGCTAATCTTTGCTCTATGATTCCACTGAGTTGATCACTCATTCTCACGTTACGGGATGGTGTTTGCAACACCCACCAGACCCTGTTGTAGCTGCAGGTGAGGACGAGATCCAGGAGGTGGAGCCGGAGATTGACGAGGACCAGGATGAGTTCTCGTATATGCAGTATCACGACGGCTTCCCGTAGGTGACCTGGATCGAGGGGACTTCAGTGGGACTATTTTGAGCTTTATTCTTTTATTTATTTACATGTATATGAGACTCAGAGATGTAGTCATACTTCGGAGACAGATGAGATTACTTTGTTTTTCCATACAGTGATATATACGTTGTTTAGTCTTCCGCTTGCTTTTATCACTGGATCTGAAGTATGAATTGCAGTTTTGGTATACTTTTACTCATGTGAATGCTTTAAATCAGACAACATTGAATCATAACCATTTTTGTTGCATAAGTGACGGTCTGGAACTCGGGAGTTGAGTTTATACACGACCCCCGATTTTCAGGGCGTTACACTGTCACAGATGAATCCAAGCTCGAGAGAAGAAGACACTCTAGTTGAAGAAGAGACTTTCAAGACCAATCCTCTAGACTTATCGTCCATAGATCTTTGATCCAAGCCAAAGTGTTAGCTCCTACCTTTGGCTTCTTCTTGGAAATTTCTACAAATCGTATTCAGTTAGACTCAGAAGAATCATAATAAGAAAAGACAAGGAAAAGGGTATGCCGAGTCACCTACTTCAGAGAATGCCCAGGGAACGCGAGGTTCAAATAGCCCAAATTCGGCAGTCTCCCAACGACCGCAAGCCTAGAACCACCTCTCTCTCCAGTGCTTGTTAGAGGTAGGAGATGAAAGGGCCTAGCTATATGCCCTAAAGGGGAGGGGGGGGGGGGGGGGGCAATGCCAAATAAAACTTATAACAGCGGAATAATAAAAGATATAAAGCACAATGCTGAATATAAAACAATCACAATAGCCTAAAATAAAGAGATTGATACTTTATCAGTTCTAAGGACAACCTTACACCAAAAACCAGAGGTTTAAGGTAGGACAACCTTATTTCTAGAACGTCCTTTGTATAAAAAATCAATGAGGAATAATAAGCAAGAAAATCAAAATAACTTGTAGAAAATAAATCCTAAGTTATTACAACATTCATCCACACTTGCTTGAAGTGATTACAACATTCATCCACAAACACTCTCCACAAAACAGAATGAATAAAAGAATGAAAGAGTAAAACACATCCACAACACAACGATATATAGTGGTTCGCCTGTGTGTACACCAACTGTTATCCAACAGCCACACAGATTGCTACTCCACTCCTAATATCCTCACACAGGGGATATTAGCATGCACTATCAAGATAGGTTTCACAGGTTCAACTAAAACCTTCACAATTATGTCTTTGATCTCGGGCTTACACAATCCAAAAACCCCACAATCTGAGTTTTCTGGCTCTCCTCAGATAACCAATACAATGAGATTTTTCTGGTAAATCTCAAACAAAAACCAGAGAAAGTAAATTACAAAACATGTAAAATACCTGAATCACCTTTCGAAGAAGCCCGGTAGAACCAATCGGAATAGAAGTTTGATTCGACGTTCAAAGTCCAATACTCACTTTAAGAATGGTTCTAAGTCTAATTGATTTTATATCAAACGGGCTAAATCTATTTGATTTTGAATCCAAGAAGAAGGAATATCAGAAATTCCCCTTTAATAAATAAGATTGGAATGTAGATCAAAATCAAATAAGAATAAGCTAGCAAAAGGAATATTAAATAAGCACACAGCAGCTTAAAATAATCACAAACTTATCTCAAAGAATAGCCTAAAGAATGCTTGAATAGAATTGAATTGAAGTGCTAAAACTCTGAAGTTCGTGCTCTATTTATAGCATAAAAAATCCAGTCTACGACTGGTCTTAGGAACCTAGGACTGGTCGTAGCTCCAAAGATTTTCGAAAGATTTCCACTTGATAAGATTTTCTGTTCCACGACCGGTCCTAGGCGGTCTACGACCGGTCGTGGGCCATCTACGACTGGGCATGGGACACCTACGACCAGTCGTAGGACTCCAAAAATGGTTGCTGGAGTTTGAGTCGTAGGTCTATGACCGGTCGAAGGATGAGTCGTGGAACTCACAGGACTGGTCGTAGGATGTCTAGGACTGGTCGTAGAACAGCCAGAAAGATTCAAAAATCTTCAACTACCTAAGACTGGTCCTGAAAAACTTAAGACTGGTCGTAGCAAAGCTAGGACTGGTCTTGAAGTCCCTAGGACTGGTCTTAGAACACTCCAAACAAGCATATTAAAATATATGAGTTATGTATCCAGAATGACCTACTGTAAAGCCTATCCTAAGGTCAATTTAAGGTCAAACAAACCTTAAAAGTGAGATGGACATTGAAAGTCTGTACACTCAGATGACCCTTAAGAGAAGCTTGAGAATATACAAATCTTGTAGTAGGCCTTCTTGAGCATGATCTTGACTTGACAAAGTCTTCTACTAAACTTGAACTTGATCGAATCTTGAACATACAAACTTGAAGACTTCAATACTTGAATTCTTCATCCATAGCTTGAAAACTTTCTTCATTTAAGATCTTGTCTTGAAATGCGATGACTTGATTGCAATGAATAGTCTTCAATCATAAAACACAAGATGTACAAGACATAGATATAGGTTTTGGCACCACAAAATTTGACAACCAAAGGGATATGAAATCATAGCACTTACAGGAGAGTTGGTTATCAAAGAGTCGCCCATGTTCCGACAAGCACTCAAGAAATACCAGCCGGGCTGTGAAGTGTTCGGCCGAACCTAGTATAGATAGAGGAACTTGTCCATGGTTAGTGAGGGCTATTCTGCCTTAGCCCACAACACTACACATTTGAACAAGTTCCTCCATCCATTCAGAACTATTTTTCTGGGAGCAATTCTGAGTCGGGAGAGAAAATTCTGAGCAATGGGTTGTAAGGAAAATGCAAGCCACATTGCATGACAACTTGGAAAATTGTGACCATCCCAGGAGGGGGATGGTCGAGCAATTCATTCGGGAATGGAAGTCAAAGAATTACTGAGTCAGGAACATGATACCCGACTCGGATCCTATCCAAATCCGCCTCAGTCAAAACTAAGGGGACCGGCCCCTTTTGATCATCTCCGACCTCCTCACTCTTGGTAACCTCTCCTTCTTCAGCTGCTAATTCAACAAACCGAGCCGACCTCCGTGAAGGAACCGACTCAGTGGTTCCCCCAAGCTCAGTCCTCACCGGTCTCTTGGAAAGGGTTGGCTCAACCGTTTCTTCTTCCAATTCTTCTTCTTCTTCTAAGTCATCTTCAGGAAAATGAGTAGACCTGTCGGGGGCATGTCTCAAGCTAAAGGGACCCACTAGAGCGGAGCATTCCGCTGAAGCCCCACTTGACAGGATAGCGGCAAGTTGGAAGGCCTCATTGACGCTCATCGCCATCTTTGCTAGTAAAGAGGGCGATTCTGAGACATTCCAGAGATGCCTCATTTTGCCCTCTTCACCAGAAACCCCCTCTTGGGGACTTGAAGGATGCATTATCGTTAGGGGTCGAAAAGAAAAGGGAGGGGGAGAAAACTCACTGGAGATGCGAAAAGCACACAGTTGAGGGAGAAAGAAGAAAACAAAGGCGAAGAGGAATGGCAGGTTGCAAGCACAGTGAAGAAGGAAGAAGAAAAACTAGAAGGAGGGAGATCGAGCAGGAGAGCAAAAGTGTAAACAACACTCTCGCAACCCCTTTTATAACTGAGCCATGCGGCAACAACATTTAAGGAGGAGTTGAATCAACGCTTGCTTTGACTCCCCCGCTCGACGCGTGGTGCACGCCGACTGACGCAAGTAACACCCTCACCACGTGTCCGACGCTCATAAGCAGATGAAACGACCTAACGGCTGTCCGCTCATGTGACCTCGAGTAACGAACCATTGAATGTTGAGGACGATACAAGAAACATTAAATGCTCCATCATAACTTCAATTCCCAATACAAACCAACCTAGCAGTTCATTACTCCTTTGTGTCGACATAGCTAACTCAAAGAGTAGGGGGCTTACTGTTGGGGAAAAAAATAAAAGTCTAGGAATTCGGTTATGGGATGAATCAACCCTACTGACGTAACTCGAGGCAACAGGAAAAGTTGAGTGAAGTAAAGCCTTACGGAGAGACTTAGTTTAGATCTGCAGGATATGAATCCCGACTAAAGCTAAAAAGAGTCAAGAGCCGCAGGTAAATACGTAAGACATATGAAGTTGACTCGATTAAAGAGATAGCAATGTCTAAAGGGACCAATTAAAGGCCTTAAAGCTAAAAGTCACCTTACCGACTATGAAACCGACCCACACGAGGTTGGTTGCGCTATTGACTATCAGATTAAGAAAGGGCATTGGTCAAAAACTGATTCTGTTTCATCCGACAGTAGGCAAAAAGCTCCATCTTTGTAAGTCAGTGGAGACTGCAGAGTCTAGTGAGGCCGGACTAAGCAAAGGAGAGATGGTGTAATTTTAAACACTGATCCGAGAATTTAGTAAAAGGATACCCAACCCCAAAAATCTCGGGATCATGAGGTATCCACAAACAAGTGGTAACCAAATCAAATCTCCTGAAAATCAGGAGAGAATCCCCTTACGCTGGAACCTCTCACTCCTATAAGAAGAGGGCTCTCCAGGAACCAAGATGTTAAGAAAAATCCTAAAACACTCCTCTTCCTGGATCTCTACTGACTTAAGCATCGGAGGTTCCCCGGCTTTAGCCAGGGTTCTCTTTCTCTCTCATTGTGTTGCAGGTGGAAGTGTGGGGAGAGGCTGATCCAGTTTTTCGCATCAATAACATTATTAACTCAACTATGAACAATATGATCTTGATTAATTTTGGTACAAGAAAAAACTTGATTATAAAAAGATAAAAATTAGAGAAAAATAATTTATTACATGGTATAGAATAGCAAAAGCAAATCATGCAAATAATTTATGGTCCTTATTCTTCAAAATGATTGACTCATCTCTTATACTGAGGTACTAACGACCTGATATTCAGGAGCTAAGTATGTAACTCAAGTCTCACGTTTCATAGTGTGACTTAAGCACATAGGTGTGCACATAAGTATTCCAATCGCATAAAAATGATGACTTATCTAAATTGATAATAAAAATAAATTCATAATCCAAATGTGCTAATGATTTAGTACTTGACCCAAATCATGGAAATTTTCTAAAGGGAAAAATATAAAATTTAGTCAAGGAAAGCCTGTTTCGCTAACTCCTCCTCTATCAAATAAGGCCATTGATCACGACAGTCAAAAGCCGTGGTTTCATTCTCCACTAGATTATTTGGTCTCCACAAATAGGGGTTGAACTGGCCAGGCCTAGTTAGAAGTTTTCACCAAGGCTTCGCCAAAATCAAATCATAGATAGGTAAAAAAGAATGCATACATAAGAGTCTTGATTAAATGGGTGCATGTGTGCAACAAGTAGGGGTGAATCTATCTACATGGGTTAGAAAAACATCAACTTGTATACACCACGTGTTCAGGCTTCCAATGTATTGGTAGGCATGGGTAGGATCCACATCTAGAAGCAATGATACCATGATCAACCATCCACCTTTAAGGTAGCTAGAATCAACTTACTCTGATACCATGATCAACCATCCACCTTTAAGGTAGCTAGGCACTACACCAAAATCACCAAACTGGAATGCGTCAGAGTTTGGTTTGGAAACGGCTCTAAGCCATTTTTGATTGGAAACGGTTATGAACCGTACTCCAACTGCTTGTTGTGTTTCAACTCTGTCGTTATTTACACTATTTTATTGGTGTGTTCTAATTGAGTGTTGGATCTTCTTAGTTTTTATCATTTCATTTTATTGTTTTATTTTAAAACAGATGAATGGAATGGATTCAGTTAGAAACCTCTCAGTGGACCCCACAAGGCCTAAGAGGCACACTACTCTATATCTGCCGCAACCTACTGAATCATTACCATCCTTTTCTTACACCAAAATCCCCAAAACCCTCATTTCACATCCGACCGTCTCCCTCTCCCTCTCTCAATCTCCTTCTCCCTCTCCCCCTCTCACTCTCCCTCTCTTGCGATCTCCCTCTCCCGATCTCAACCCTCTCTCTCGATCTCCCTATCACTCGATCTCCCTCTCCCTCTTCTGATCTCTACTCTCTCTCTATATCTCCCTCTCACTCTCCCTCCCTCTCTCGATCTCCCGCTCCCTTTTTTTGTGAGTCGTTGCTGAATTGATCAGCTAGTATGCGTATTTCTGGTGAAGATGTATGGCTTGGATCCTGTAGAGTCCATGGCACGTAACATATGGTGAGCTGTAGCTCAATTAATTCATCCCTAGGGCCTGTCTAATGGCTAGCTTGTTATGGCAAGAATTTTCTCTACTGATCTTATTTTCTTTTATTTTGTCCATTGTTTTTGGTTCATTTAGTTTCACACAACTATTTTTCTTAATATTGTTCAGGCCCTAACTGAAGTGGTTCAGATTTCTCAACAGGTAATTATATCTACCTCTAGATGTTTATATCTTTGATAGCTATCTACCTCCACTTCATGCTCACGGATCCTTTAGATACCTGTTTCAATTCAGTAATGGTGTATGACATTGTATCTACCTCCAATTGTTTATATCTCTACTGGCTATCTCTCCTATCTCTGTTGACATATGGAGTGTTGGATGTACTGTCTGCTGGCTATCTCTCCTATCTCTATTGGAAGTACTGTTATCGAGATGGCTACAGGAAAACCTCCTTGGAGCCAGTAGTACAAAGAGGTACACTTTAAAAAAAAAAAAAAAAAAACTTATTTTCATTTGTTTGATTTCATTTCCTTTCATCGACTCTTCATGGCATTTGGATTTTTCAGATTAACTTTTTCCAGGTTGCTGCTCTATTCTGTATTGGGACAACAAAGTCACATCCACCCATCCCTAAGCATCTCTCGTTGGAGGCGAAGGATTTTCTTTTGAAATGTTTACAAGAGTAAATACACACTTTTTTTTTTTTCCTTTTCTTTTAGTTTTCATTTTTTTTTTTTTTTTTTTTTTTTGCCGTGTTTTGGATAGAGTGCTATTTGAATGTATTCATTACTTTTCATGGAAAAATCATTTACGTTGTTGTCATTAACAACCCACACATCTGATTATTTATTTTTTAAATACAAAATCAATCTAGTAAGGGCCTGTTTGGTAGAAACCTAAAATGAGACCATCTCATTTTTCATAAGTTTGCAATTATGTGTTAAGAGCCTTAGATATCCAAATTTGGCAAGGATTAAAATAATCTTGATAACCAAAAGTCATGATCTCTAAAGGCTGAAACTAACAACACATTTTAGCAGTGAACCAAGCTTGAGGTCATCTGCTTCTGAATTACTACAGGTGAGATTGCGAGCTTTAAAAAAAAAAAAAAAAACTTGTAGAGCTTTAGAGTGATAAGCAGTGACTAATTATCCAATTTAAATTCAGTCCAGTTGTAGCTTTCCTTTTTTATTGTTGAATAGCCAAATCACATAATAATTTAAGGTTTTTTGCCTATTAATTTTGTAACCTGGATGCAGCATCCCTTTGTCACTGGAGAATATAAGGATCCTCATCCAATATTTCGCTCTTCTCTGGTCAGTGTCACTATTTCTAGTTACTTTTGTTACTGGAGAATTAAAAGTTTGTTTATATAATAAGTGACATGGACTGACCAATTTATTACTTGTATGTTACCTGCCTCAATACTGTTTTTATCAGTCCATCCCGAATTTGTAATTGTGGTTTGAAAGATGAAGATGGATTCTTAATGGATAAGCTTCACCATGCTAGTGAAGGGCGAGGAAGTGGAGGCAAGGTATATTGAGCTTATTTATTGAAATGACTAGTTATGTTTATGCCAGATGTGTTAAACATGTTTATGAGGTTCTCAGTTTTTTGCTATGAAGATTAGTGGACCTACAATGTTGTTTTCAACAGATGCAGATTATATATATAGAAAATAAGAAGAAGAAATCGGTCTGAGTGTTAATTTGACCAAACCCATCATATCGAGTTAGCTAGTCTAGTTTTGCATAACAAAGTGTAAAAGATCATTACGCAGGGAAGAAGAACGGATTCACTTTGACCTTTCGGCGAAATCCCAAATGGGCCATAGTACATGAAACAGTGGTGATTGACCATTAAAAACTTCTTATGGGCTACAAAAGCTACAAGCAGTGGTGATTATTTTATTTTTTTGATTTTCTGTCACTTATTTTGATTTTTTTTTCTGGCTATGCATGCATAACGCATCTGATTTTGGATAGTCTGGATTAGCATACAGGCACCCCATTCTTCTATCAGATGATATTATCTTATCTATGTTGTTGAGGAAATTTTCTTCAACTTTAGACTGATGTAATTCAATATTTGTGAAACCCAAAACTGAATGTGCACCAAGAAAGAGGTTAGAAAAATGAAGAGACCTCTAGGAGGCATAATAATCTAACATTATTCCCCATTTTCTTTTTTGAGACAACTTGGGTTCGCATGAACCAACAAGGTGCAAAACAGAGGAAGTTCCCTGTTTGTCATAAACAAGAATTTTAGCCTCAGTATAAAATTGTGGTTGGAGTTGAAAGTCAGTTTGTTGCATGGTATAAAATAGTAGCGAATAAATAATATATTATGGTTCCTTTTAGTTTCTTTTTTTTTGCGGATTCTAATTTTTCTGTAGCTGATAAATTAACCTGGGCTGTCATCTTACTCTCATATATTTGGCTTTTGGTAGATCCTATGTTCTTCTTTTTCTCTATTAGTTACTTAGACCATCAAATGTTAATTTTCTTTCATTGTTTAGTTTTTGGTGTATGTGATTGTCTGCATTACTATAAGCTGTTTTTGGAACCCACACAAATGATCTTGGCTTGCTTAAGTTCATCACAGAAAACTTGCCACCAGTGCTTATTACTAAAACTTAAGTTACTGATGATGTTGGTTTCTATTTAGTTTCCTTCCTGACATAAGCAAGTTTAGTTTCCTTCCTGACACAAGTAGAAACTTTTCTGCTTATGTCATCATCACCAACCAATCAAAAAGTAGAAAAGTTCATTTAGTTTCCTTCCTGACATAAGTAAGATTTTTCACTTTGCTACACATGATGTTCTGATATACCATCAAGATGGGAGTTCAATAATCTCATTTTAAATTCAAATCCAAAAACAAATCAAAGTTTATGTGTGAGTTAAATTCATGTACAAGTTAAATTTCCTTAATGACAATACAAGTTTTTTTTTTTTTTTCCTGATTCTGATTTTTTTTGTAGCTGATAAATTAACCTGGGCTGTCATCTTGCTCCCATATATAAGGCTTTTGGTAGATCCCGTGTTCTTCTTTTTCTCTATTAGTTACTTAGACCATCAAATTCAGCTCGTTGCTATTTAAAAACTGAGTATCATTTCTTTTGATATTTTATTTGTTAGATTCTGTGGATCCATCAATTGTTCTGAAAATCACATATTCAAATGGGTTTTTGTTGATTTTCAGGTTTTACTTACAAATTTGATTTAGGACATATTTGTATCTTATTTTGTGGATATTTAATTATTATTGTTTTCTTATTTTGTTGTACACCTTAGATTTAGATATGATTCATTTTTGGGATCCATGAGTATGTTACTTTGCATCTTATGTAGTTGAATTTCAAACATTTTTGGATATTTAGTATCCATCTACTTAAACCCAATTCATATCAACCGCAACTATGGACCTGCAGAAATTTTAGCTATGGATCTACAAAATTTTTTTCTTTCCTGCTGTCCATTTTAAATTTTCGAGTAAATTCATTTTAAATGATGTTTTTCCAATTGTTTGTTCCATTTTATGGTTCCTATTCTAGCTTCGTCATTTATGAATAGTGTGAGATATTTGGATGATGTTTTCAAACTGTAGAATGAGGATGTTTTGATTATTATTATTATTTTTTTTAATACTAATCTTCAGTGTTTCAATATCACGAAGAGTTCCCATAATATTTGACTTGTATTAATGTTATTTATCTTTGGATGCAATATGCTTATTAAAAGTGGGAGCAACTATTTAGAGTGTAGGCTCGGGGGTCCACAATACTTACATGAATACATGATAAAAGCTGCACATTGGGTGCAAGCCACTATGTGGCTTTCCTTATGAAGAATTCAGGTTTGTCCACTCATCTGATGGCCACACATTTACATTAAATGTCGACTGTCCATTTCTTTTGCATATGTGGCTCGCCAGATCTGTGACTGACATGATTCTTGGACCCAAGGCATACGTTTTGGGTAAGGTTAGAAAAATCTACACTTGTGTGGAGCCTTGCCAACCACAGACACCAAAATAGCATAAGGGTGTGAGGCAAGAGCATTCCATCAAATGGATCACTGTGAAGAAATAAATGGATGTCTAGAAGAAAACTGTATCAACCGTCCATTTCTTTTGTATTTTGTCCTCGACCTGAGAAGAAACACTGCCTGATTTTTGTACAAGAACATCCAATCAATCTGGTTCATCTAATGAAATTATGAAAAGCTGGGATCTCATACACATCTTCCATATTGGCATGTGTGGCTACATGTTGATTTGCACAGCTCCACACATGTGCAGGCTTAGTAAACATCTGTTTCAGTTTTACTTAATATGGTATTAATTTGTTTGGTCCTTGTATATGATATTTGCCTCTATAACATGTGTAACTCTTAACTGCAGTAGTGTAATTTATGTTAGTAAGGAACTCTTCAAGGAGCCAGTATGTCTGGATTTGTTTGCAGCCAATCCATGCTTTGAAACCCATATCAACTAAGAATAGTAATTTCACATCCCAAGCTTAAATTTGGATTATGTTAGTAATATTTCTATAATTTTACCAGTTCCCATTTTGTTATATATGACCCAACCAAATCTAATTGAAAGTTCCTTGCCATCCAATCTTTGGCCATCTTTTTCCTAGACAATTGATATTTATATTCTTTTCTTATCTGTCTTTTGTAGGACATTGACAGGCAGGTTAAAAGCTTCGTTCTGTAAGGTTTTTTCACACATCTTCCATCTATGGCAGAGCTTATGAAAGCAAAGTTTGTATCTCACAACTGTTGGCCCCACTTGTAAGTTGTAATGTGTATCTCGACACTTAAACCTAATGCACTTAGAACTTATCATGGTTTGTGGACAAATTGCAACTTGAAAATCTAAATGAGAAACATAAACATGAATAGTATGATTTGTGGACCAAAAATAATAACAAATTACCAAGGATCATGGTTTAGATAATGCATTGCGGCTTTATAAGCTTCCTAGAATATGAACAATTTATAAGGATCCTCCCATTGATTCATGCACCACATAATTAGCAAACAAGTGCCAGAATTTTGACCTTTAGGAAGTTTGCTGCTGAGCTGGACAATCTAGATTGTAAACAACCTGCGCATGAGTTGATCCAATATGTAAACAACCTACACATGACTAACTAAATATAAGAATCCGGTCCTAATGAATCAAAAGACTGGAAAAAAGGGAAGAGATGACATTGGCATATAGACAAAATTAGGACTAAAGCAGCTTTCAGGTGTGTTACCTCTTTCTCTAGCCAATTCCAATAAACAGTTTTGTGACTCAAAATCTAGCCTTTGATATAAGCATGTACGACAATAACTCCAAAAAGGCTTCATACAACTAGCTTAGAGTGTGTTTGGATGCACTATCAAATTGAATTATAGTTATAACTATGATAAAGCATAAAACCCAATTGGTATTTCTTCTTGATTAAGCTGAACATTTGCAATTCAAGTTAAACAGGCTTTGCTTACAACCGCAAGATGTTTTTCACATACAACAATTCACCATGTCCATAAGAAAAAAGAAAAAAGAATAAAGAATAATAGTTAAAAAAAAAATGTTAGGCTTTATTTGGTAGACACCTAAAAACAGGAGAAAGTGCAGAGGTTGGATAGCTAGGAAATTTGAACCTGAAAGATTTTTAGATCAACAGTTTGGATCACCAAGGCATAACTCCTACTTGGATGGATTGGACATATCAACTCAGTACACTATTCTAGCTAAAGCTGAAGCTTCTCCATTCCCATGCTCAAATCAGTTCCTACTTACCTTCACACTTTGTGACTACTTGTGCACCAAAATGTTGTTGAAAATAATGTTCAAAAATATTTATAGTGGATTACTAAAATGTTTCTGAAAATAATGTCACAAGAACTGGTAATATTGAATAGTAGATAGATTTCACCGTGAACGCTATTGAATCTAGCATCACTATAAAAGGAAAGCAGTTCAAAATAAATTAGTAAATACAGAGAGACAAGTAGATAAATAGATTCATAAAGAGAGACTTATATAAAACATTGATACAAAATTCACAACTCTGTAAAAGAGGACAAGAAAGAGATTATGTTAAGAATAAAAAGCTTTTCACATTACATCTTCAGGCACATCATCAGGACTGTCATAAACAACATTTCAGATCATATACTTTGGTGATCCCCATATATAAGAGAACCATTTAGCAAGCTACAATATCTAGAAAACAATTTTTTGTTCAGTCTCACTTGGGTTAGAATACGGATTAGAGCAGGTTGTGGATCGGGTTCTCACTAAAAAATAGTGAAACGACTATTTGTGGTGGCTGCATGAGCTGCTGCAGCAAGGAGCCCTATGTGCATGCTATCACTTGATAAAACTAACATGACTGTTTGTGGCCGATTAGCACATCGGATTCCCAGGAGTAACTGATTCTTTTCTTTCCTGATGACGAAAGAAATATATTTCAAAGTCAGATACAAACTATATATGACATGACAGATTGAAATGCTATGTGCATCACATAGGTGGCATGAGGATTCTGAATCAGCATACCAGATGAAAAGGACCAAATCAACTGCAACAAGCCTCTTTGCACTTACAAACACACTCCATCTAGTTGTAAGAAGATGTCACTTAGGTTGACCGGCATTAGAAATGGAATTAACAAATGACAGGCTAGTTACAGAAGAGCTTCTAAGGATAGCCCAATACCTGTAACCCATATCAAATTTCAGGATCTTCGACAAACAATGTAACTTGTAAAGAAAATTCAATGTTCAAATGAGTAATTTTCGCTGCCAACAAACTGTACTTGTGGGCGCACCCTTTTTATATACAAAGTACATACCTCTCAAAAAATTCAACTTATACCTCATGCATGAGAATTTAGCTATGGGGAAAAGGCTAATGATTGCTATTTCTAATCTCACCACTTCCTTTACCATATGAGCTTCCTTACCGCATATACAACATATGTTTTGATGCTTCAATAGCCAATTCTCACTGTATATTGGTTGGTCAAGTCATGAAGCATGAATGGACTGATCCCCTTCTAAAGGACCTAATCAAATGGGAAAGAATTTCTGTTGAACCCAAGCTCTAGGAATTTTATTTGCAATACTTTTCTTCAGCAAATGCAGATGGAATGCCTTCAAAGTTATGTGCTCTTAGAGATCATGTTACAAAGCACAAAGGACTGCATGAAGGCATTCATGATTCATTAGCTAATTGGTTGTCATGCCCCAAACTCGAAAATCGGACTCACACGATTTTCGATCACAGAATCTGGCACCGACAGCCTCCGTAACCCTATTCTCGGCTCCCAGTGCCCATTCGCCAGGTTCTGATCCTGGGATGCTACGAGGAGGATTTTCAACATCAGTTTGATTCGTAATAAGTATAACCAAAGGTATAACCCACAAACAATAACCAAAAACTTCATTACATTTCTACTATAATAAAAAACTTTACAAGTACAACGAAAAAAAGGGAAATACAACGATAGTGGATGATAACTCCAAAATGATCTGCAAAGCGCTCCTGCCTCAGCACTGCTGTGCTCCAATGTCACCTGCACGCAATGGTCGTGCATAAGCTTAAGGAAAGCTTAGAGGGTGGTGAAAGTGTGTGCGCAAGGTAGTAATATGATCATGCAATATCAGAGTAATACGGATATGCTGATGGATCCATGAATACTATTGGTCATACCAAAGTCATACGATGCAAGGCATGACTAATGTCGGCCATACCAAGGCCATGTGATGCGAGGTGCAAATCAAGCATACCAGTCCTCTTCTAAGTTCGCATGTCAATATAGCTCAAATCTGGAATATCACCGGGGTCTAGTATACTTCAAACCAGATTGCTGCTCCATCATGCCCAATAAGGTAAGTGAAAGAGACCTCACTATCCGTCTGTCAATATCGGGCTCGACTCGTCGATAGGGGACCTATTCCTTAAGCTGGTCAAACTCAACCTAGCTTTACCCCCTACTCTCGGGCAGGTAAGGCCGCACCCCCTTCCAACTGACCACAACATAGTGAAAAGCGTGACCTCCTGGTAATCGGCACTCTGTGCTCCTGTACCCACTCGATCTAGACTTTGGAGCAACCTCTCGGTACCATAAGAGTTTAGGGACTTTCACCTAGGGATATCTATAGCACCTTATATAGAACAAGATTTTCGGTATCCAATCCTACCAACCACGATACGCTTGTGGAGACTACGACCCTGATGTCGCTAGGGCATATAGTAACCTTGTCATACAATGAGAAATGCATGAATCACACTATACAATCATGTAGCAATCCTGCGCGTATTGTGCGCTCATGTGGGGTAACACCTCCTATTTGGGAGCCCCTAAATAATCTGCCCGAAGGCATATGCTATGGTCAAACATTCCTCATATCAAGTATATATATGATGCGTATGGGCATGAGTCATGGAATTATAGTAAGCATGTTATAAAGTAATAAATTATCCTTACAATGTAGATGGGCCTAAACGACCTATACACAACAAGTACGGGCCTAACAGTGCGCCCTAGGGAGAGTTATAATGTGGACATTTAACCAACATTATTCTTATAATGTGGACATCAAACCATCATTGCTCCCAAGGCACAGTCCGCCATACATATCATTACACAAGCCATGGGGAATCACACATTGCATCCAATTGGGCCTCGACCCATGGGCCGTACATACGACAAATGGGCCACATAACATGGGCCTTATGTGTATTAAATGGGCCACACCAATTGGGCCCCATATGTACATCAAATGGACCTCAACCCATATGTCCTAATACATCTCAATGGGCCTTAACCGATGGGCCCCTAATACATCAAATGAGCCTCAACCCATGGGCCTTACATATAACAAGGTGGGCCTCATACATTCCCAAAAAGAATCATATTGAAGGATATGGACCATTCCACAAATAGTAGTAGAGATAATGATTTTCACCTTTTACAATCCCAAGGCCCACCATCAAGTTTATTTCCCATTTAGTCTGTTAGTAAAGTCACATAGGCTTAATTAGGAGGAAAAATAAATATCACCTTAATCCAAGACTACTACGGTCCGAAAAGGACTTCAATGGTGGGCATTCATCTCTCCACTATTATTTTGTGGTGGGGTCCACTTGAACCTTAGATCTGACTCATTCTTAGCCTCAAGCCCTAAAATGGGCTTTCAAAATGGTTGGACAGATTGGATGCAACCCATGCATCATGGTGGGTCCCGTATAAGTGGATGGCAAGGAGAGAACACATGCATTATTGGGTCCCACCGTTCAGCCCTGGACAGTGCGGACAGAACATATATACCATGGTGGGTTCCACTGTCCACGAATAAAATACATACATTATTATGGGTTCCCACGTGGGGCCCACTATAATGTTTGCTTGCTATCCAATCTGTTCATACGGCCACAGAGGCATGGATGAAGGGTAAAAACAAATTTCATATTGAATCCAAACTTTTGGGCCACAAAAGATTTCAATGGCAGACATTTAATCACTGATATTTCTTATGATGTGGGCCACCGGAGCCTTGGATGAGGCTGATTTTTGGAGGACCCACCACCCTGGAAGGGGCCCATAAGATGCACGGTTTGGATGGCAAATAAGTATCATGGTGGGGCCCATGGCTGGGCCCGTGGGTTCTTGTCCGCCCGCACGCCCGTGTGCAGCAGGCGCTATCTGTGCCTCTAACAGCAGCAGCGACCTGATGCTTAATATATATATATATATATATATATATATATATATATATATATATATATATATATATATATATATATATATATATATATATATATATATATATATATATTTGTTTTAAGGGGTTTCTGAGGTTTTTCCTCAGTGGGGCCCGTATCAGACGAATCTGACCCAACCATTGGGTCCCATGGCTTAATACAATCCCAATAAGCCCAATATTGAATATATTTTGATGAATAGAAACAACAGGTGATTTTTCGACGATAAACACCACAGTTTTCTATGCTATGGCCTACCAAATGCTCAAATCAGCCTCATACTTCAGCTCAACGCCTAAAATGATCCAGGGAATGAGATAAATGACGTGGATTGAATACATACATCAAGGTGGGGCCTATATGAGTGACCACCTCATAAGCTTGGAAATAAGCTAATATTTATGTTTTCCCCTTTGTCCAGCATCCTTGGACGTTGGACAGTTTGGCGTTGCATAAACCATGAGGTGGGCCCTGCTTAGGTGGGCCATCAAATGATGGATGGTGTGGGTACAACACATTTAAAGTGGGCCCAACTTATAGATTGCTTCGATAAAATACATACTTCATGGTGGGGTCCATCCTGATGGGCCACACAACCACATCACCATCTCATGAAAAGAAAATAAAAAAGAGAGGGAGAGAGAGAGAGGAAGAGACATGGGACGCGTGTGATGGAGGGACCCCAACACTATGGGCCCTCGCTTGTATTCAATCATACATCAAGTGGGTCCCATTACACATGGGTCCATCAAAAATGAAAATCAACAGTGGAGATCCTTTTCCCACCAATATAGATGGTCTAGATGACTTATTTAATGCAAGGAAACAAACATCATGATGGGGTCCATGGAGATTAGCCCCATCATGGTATGATCATGATGATCAAAGTGGGCCATCGGCCACATCTTAGGGTCCCAAGTGAGATCCATACCATTGATCGGTAGGTCTCACTTGGCTCATCTTTAAAAAATATGAAAACTACCATATCAAAGCACCCACCACTTGATCTTCTTGCTCCCTTGGCTTTCTTTGCTCCTTAGCTTCGATTCCAATGAAGGAGATGGAGTTTAGATGGTTGAGATGGGAGATGAGAGGGTGAAGAAGTGGGCCACACTTGTTGCTTGGAAGGCTTGGAGGGCTTGGATGTGTGGTTTTTCTCTAGCTTGGGAAAGTGATTTTGAAAATGAAGGAGAGAGAGAGTTGTAAAGGGAGAGAGAGAGTGATGGGTGATGGAGTGATGGATGTGGTGAGTGATGTGTGTAAGAGACTTTTTGACTTTTGTGGCAAATGGGGTAAGAAAAGTATGGGCTTTGTAAGAACTTTTTGACCTTTTGTGGTTACTTGTGAATGGGTGAAAGGTGATGTGTACTTGACATGTACTTGACATGATGGGATTGATTGATTGATCGATGTGACAAGTCGTAGAGATTCTCTCGAAATTTATACACGCGACGTTTTCCTCACACCGAACGTTGGCCCACATCTCCTGACCAGGGTATCGCCTCGGTGTGCGAGTCATGGCATCGAAACCGCGGCGACGACGCAGTTACTAGGTGAAAGGGCCTAGCTATATGCCCTAAAGGGGGGGTGAATAGGGCAATGCCAAATAAAACTAATAACAGCGGAATAATAAAAGATTTAAAGCACAATGCTGAATATAAAACAATCACAATAGCCTAAAATAAAGAGATTGATACTTTATCAGTTCTAAGGACAACCTTACACCAAAAACCAGAGGTTTAAGGTAGGACAACCTTATTTCTAGAACATCCTTAGTATCACAAACCAAAGAGGAATAATAAGTAATGAAATCAAAATAACTTACGGAAAATAAATCCTAAGTTATTACAACATTCATCTACACTTACTTGAAGTGATTACAACATTCGTCCACAAACACAAACCACAAAACTAAATGAATAAAGGAATGAAAGAATGAAGCACATCCACAACACAACGATATATAGTGGTTCGCCTATGTGTACACCAACTGTTATCCAACAGCCACACAGATTGCTACTCCACTCCTAATATCCTCACACAGGGGATATTAGCATACACTATCAAAATAGGTTTCACAGGTTCACCTAAGACCTTCACAATTGTGCCTTTGATCTCGGACTTACACAATCCAAAAACCCCACAATCTGAGTTTTCTAGCTCTCCTCAGATAACCACTACAATGAGATTTTTCTGGCGAATCTCAAACAAAAACCAGAAAAGTAAATTACAAAATATGTAAAATACCTGAATCACCTTTTGAAGAAGCCCGGTAGAACCAATCGGAGTAGAAGTTTGATTCGACGTTCAAAGTCAAATACTCACTTTAAGAATGGTTCTAAGTCTAATTGATTTTAGATCAAACGGGCTAGATCTATTTGATTTTGAATCTAAGAAGAAGGAATATCAGAAATTTTCCTTTTCTAATAAGATTGGAATGTAGATCAAAATCAAATAAAAATAAGCTAGCAAAAGGAATATTAAATAAGCACAATGTAGCTTAAAATAAACACAAACTTATCTCAGAGAATAGCCTAAAGAATGCTTGAATAGAATTGATTTGAAGTACTAAAACTCTGAAGTTCGTGCTCTATTTATAGCCTGAAAAATCCTGTCTGCAACTGGTCTTAGGATCTTAGGACTGGTCGTAGCATCAAAGATTTTCAAAAGATTTTTGCGGGATAAGATTTTCAGTTCCACGACCGGTCCTGGACGGTCTACAACCGGTAGTGGGCCATCTACGACTTGTCGTGGGACACCTACGACCGGTCGTAGGACTCCAAAAATGGTTGCTGGAGTTTGAGTCGTAGGGCTACGACCGGTCGAAGGATGAGTCATAAAACTCACAGGACTGGTCGTAGGAAGTCCAGGACTGGTCATAGGATAGCTAGAAAGATCCAAAAATCTTCAACTACCTAGGACTGGTCCTAAAAAACTTAAGACTGGTCGTAGCAAAGTTAGGACTGGTCTTGAAGTCCCTAGGACTGGTCTTAGAACACTCCAAACAATCATATTAAAATATATGAGTTATGTATCCGGAATGACCTACAATAAAGCTCATCCTAAGGTTAACCTAAGGTCAAACAAACCTTAAAAGTGAGATGGACATTGAAAGTCTGTTCTCTCAGATGACCCTTAAGAGAAGCTTGTGAATATACAAAACTTGTAATAGGCCTTCATGAGCTTGATCTTGACTTGAAAAAGTCTTCTAGTAAACTTGAACTTGATCAAATCTTGAACATGCAACCTTGAAAACTTCTATTCTTAATTTCTTCATCCAAGACTTGAAAACTTTCTTCATTTAAGATCGTGTCTTGAAATGCGATGTCTTGATATGTCTTAATTGCAATGAATAAACTTTAAACATAAGACACAAGATATACAAGATATAGATATAGGTTTTGACACCATAAAATTTGACAACTAAAGGGATATGAAATCATAACACTTACAATCTCCCCCTTTGTCAAATTTGTGACAAAACACATAGCATCAAAGATAATAAGGAATGATAAGTCATGAAATCACAAAATACTCTACTCCCCCTGAGTAATACGAGTATTGCTCATATAATCAGTACACAACATGAAAACCTTAAGACTTCAATCCACATATCCAACAATCCACATATCCTTCTCAAACAATATAAACAAATTACTCCCCTTATCCGTATTACTCTCCTTTTAGCATTAGCTTTACTACTCCCCCTTTTTGTCACAAAATGACAAGGGAAAGGCACAATAGGAAGGAGAACATAGAAAGTAAAAAAAATGAGAAAGAGATATGAAAGGACATCATATAAATCTTTAGTATCAAGTCATAATCCATTATCCAAAAGATAATGTTATGAAACCATAATTCATAATACATACCCAAAATAAAAGGAAATGACATACTATCCAGAAGATAATTCACTTAATCTGATCCAGAGGAAGGAGCAGGGATAGTTGGATCAATCTGAGTAAGCCCTTATTTATGCGACGAAGATATTTTCGCATGTACTTGAATCTCATATCATGGGCTATATTCATATTATCCACTTTTTCCTCCAATGCACGAAGGCGTGCATCAAAACCAGAAGGATTATAATCTGGATCATTAGGTGAATCAGTTTCAATATCATCAAATATGTCATCCATATTAACATCTTGAGGAAGATCGCCAGCTTCCCCTTCATTTCCAGCATCACCACCATCACCACCAACACCACTAACACCAGCTTCATCAAATTGGCCAGGGAGCTGATCCAATTTCATCTTATTAAGATTGACATTGTTAAAAATAAGATGATGAATTGGTGCCTCATTAACAAGTTTATCGACAAGCCTCATTAACAAGTTTATCGACAAGCATGTGAGTGGCTAAAATAGTCATAAGATAACCGAATGGAATATCACTATGACCCAGATGGAAACGAAATTATATAATGGAGTGATAAATCAAAGAAATAAGACAGACCTTGGTTCCAGAAGTAATAGAATGCAACACACGAACCATGAAAGAAGTCAACTCGATTTTATTACCGGACCGAAGATATACATTGGAAATGAAGAAACGATGTAATATTCTGTAACTGGATAACAAATACTTTGCAGGAAGCGTGTTCCCTTTGTGAATCCATTGTGCATCAATTTTGCATAAATCTCTTGTTAACATGCATTTTTCCGATTCAGAAGGTTTATCGTATAAGGTATGAATTGGTATTCCTTCATCATTAACAGGTATATCCATAATACCTGATATCAAATGACAATTTACTTCAAATTTTCCTTCTCTAGTATCGATTGAAAATGTTAAATTATCAAGAGAAAAATCTGAGATGCATGCTACCATTGATTGAACAATGGACTGGTATGCAGACCCACCCCAAAGCAAAATGTTAATCCAGCCTACAGATTCAAGAAGGGGAATGATACCATATGGAGCAATGTGATTTAGATCAGCGGTATGCTCAACGATAATGTTACGGACACGCAAATCCCGTACATCTTGAGTATTATTTTTGGGTGACTGAAGGTGCCGTTTAGTTATCGGTGCAGATCTGGTGAAGATGGACCACAGGATGTTTTCTTTTTTCCTCTACCATCCATATTAAAAAAAGATGTACAAAGAGCAAGCAAGATGCACAAAAGAAATGAGTTTTCTCTAGATCAGAAAATTGAGAGAAAACCCTTGAAAAACTCAACAAGAGATGAAATCAAGCTGTACTATGAACAAATCAAAGCATAAAGATTATGAATCTTCAAGAAAAATGATGAAATAGGACTTACTTTGAAGAAAAACTAGAAATCTTATGACTGGTCGAGCCACGACTCGTCGTAGTTCGGTGTGAAAATGAAGAAGAAGGGGATTTTCTCCAAATTATATCACATTCACGAGATCCACAACCGGTCGAGTGTGGTTCACGACTGGTCAAACCACGACCGGTCGAGCATCTGAATACCCGGCTAATTGAACATTAGTATCAAAAGGATACCAAAGTCCCAAATTTATAGAACTTGCGACATATCTAATAATCCGTTTAACAGAAATAAGATGTGATTCCTTAGGATTAGACTGATATCTCGCACAAATACTAACACTAAATGCGATATCAGGTCTACTAGCAGTAAGATATAACAAACTACCAATCATACTGCGATATAATTTAGGATCTATATCTTTACCTGAAGAGTCTTTTGAGAGTCTTAATGTTATACTCATAGGAGTATCAAAGTTCTTACCATTCTCAAATCCAAACCTTTTAACCAAGTTTGAAGCATATTTGGTCTGGGAAATGAAAATTCCATCAGGTTGTTGTTTTACTTGTAACCTTAGGAAATAGTTAAGTTCGCCAACTATGATCATTTCGAACCTTGATTTCATTAACTCTGCAAACTCAGTAGACATGTTAGAATAAGTAGATCCATAAATAATATCATCAACATATATTTGAACCATCAAAATATCATTGTTATTCTTTTTAACAAAAAGCGTCTTATCGACACTACCTACTTAAAAGTTATGACTAAGTAAGAATTTAGTCAATTTTTCATACCAAGTCCTAGGTGCTTGTTTTAGACCATAGAGATCCTTTTTGAAATGAAATACATGATCAGATAACTTAGGGTCTTCAAACCCTGAAGGTTGTTCAACATACACTTCTTCATGTAAATCGCCATTCAAGAAATCACTCTTTACATCCATCTGATAGATTTTGAATTTTCTAAAACATGCGATGAAAATAAAAAGTCTGATTGATTCAAGGCGAGCAACTGGAGCAAAGGTTTCATCATAATCGATGCCTTCAATCTGAGTGTACCCTTGTACAACCAGTCTAGCCTTGTTTCGTATAATATTTCCAAGTTCATCAGACTTATTTTTAAAGATCTACTTTGTTCCAATAATGTTTTTATCTTTAGGTCTAGGAACAAGATACCAGACATCATTACGAACAAATTGATTAAGTTCATCCTGCATAGCAACTATTCAATTTTTGTCAAAAAGTGCTTCTTTTACGTTGACCGGTTCTATTTAGGATGTAAAACAAACATAATTACATATGTTCTCAAGTTGTTTGCGAGTACGAACTCCAGTGAGAGGATTTTCAAGTATTTGATTGGTTGGATGATCTTTAACAATCCTTGGTTCAGATTCTTTTTGACTTGATGAGATATCAAGATTGTCAATAATAAGAGCTTCATCATTATCTGAACTTGGGGCTGGTGTATTCAAATGATCATCAATGACCACATTGATGGACTCTTGAATCACACCAGTTCTCTTATTTAGAACCCTATAAGCTCGACTGTTCAAAGAATAACCAAGAAAAATTTCTTCGTCACTCTTTGTATCAAACTTACCCAAATTTTCACAATCCCGTAAAATATAACACTTGCTGCCAAAAATTCGAAAGTATTTGACAGTAGGTTTCTTTTCAGACCATAATTCATAAGCAGTCTTATTATCGAATTTACTAGTATAAACCTGATTAATAATGTAACATGCGGTATTAACTGCTTCAGCCCAAAGATTTTTAGAGAGCTTCATACTATTCAACATAACATTAGCCATATCCTGAAGCACTCTATTTTTCCTTTCAACTATACCATTTTGTTGCGGTGTTTTAGGGTTTGAGAATTTATGTGATATTCCCTGATCGCTACAGAATTTCTCAAAACTACTATTTTCGAATTCAGATCCATGATCACTACGGATCTTGCTAACATGAGAAATTTTCTCATTTTGGATTCGTTTGATGACCTTTTTTACTTCATCCAGGGTTTCAGTTTTATCTTTTAAGAATGATACCCAAGTGAATCTGGTATAGTCATCTACGATAACCAAGATGTATTTTTTTCCTCCTCGACTCTCTAATCTGGTTGGTCCAATAAGATCTATATAGAGAAGCTCGAGTGGTCTAGATGTGGTATTGGAGTTCACTTTCTTGTGAGAGCTCCTAATCTGTTTGCCCAACTGGCATTCACCACATATTTTGTCTACTTTTTACAATTTTGGTAGACCTCTAATTAGTTCTCTTTTTCTCAATCTAAATAAGTTCCGATAGTGTACATGTCCAAGGCGTTTATGCCATAATTCAGTCTCATTGGTATGGACCATGTAACATGATTGAGTAGATGAGCTAGCATCACTAACGATGTAGCAGTTTTCAGAAGTTCTGCGACCAGTTAATATAACAGAACCCTTTTTATTAACTATCTCACAACCTTGATTAGAAAACTTTACACTATGGTTGTTATCACATATCTGAGAAATGCTTAATAGGTTGTATTTTAAACCCTCAACATATAAGACATTCTTAAATAAGGGAAGGTTATAAAGTTGAACCGTACCTTGGCTAATAATCTTGCAATTGCTTCCATCACCAAATGTGACTGACCCGTGAGTTATATCTTTAAGATCGGTGAATAAAGCTTTGTCACCTGTCATATGCCTAGAGAAACCACTATCTAGGTACCACTTTGACTGGCTTGTTGCTTTGAAAGCAGTGTAGGCAACCAAGCTAGCAACTTTAGGAACCCATTTCATAACTGTTTTGGGTTTAGGAGTATAGATGGTCTTTTTCTGTCTATTGTTGTACGAACGACCTATAGGGTTCGACTTTAATAGCTCCTTGAGAAGATCAATAATTTTTTCAGCTAATTGATTTCGATTTTGAAAATTAAAGTTGACATGGCTACTTTTAGGTTTTTGAAAAGTTTTTGAATTTTTAAAAAAATCTTGAAAAGTATTCTTTTTTTTTGAGTTTGAAGACTCTCCTTTTATAAATTTAGGAGCAATGTTCTTTTGTTTAGGAGATGTATTCTTATCATAGCCCAACCCGGATCGATCGCCACATTTTCTTGATCCGGACAATAATTTTTCCAATTTCGGATCACCTTGGGCATATCTCCATGTGTCTTTCAAACTGAGAAGAGAAGCTACCTCATTTTTGAGTTTCTCTTTTTCGGATTTCAAATCTTCAATTTGGGAGGTTTTGAAATCTAAATCATTTTTGGTTTTTTCAAAAGAATCAGAAATATGAAACTTTTCTAAGACAAGAGACTCATAATCTTCCTTAAGCTTAGAAAATTTTTCTTTTTGTAATTTAAGCTTGACAACAATTTTACAACTCTCCTTATAAAGGGCATTATAAGCATCTTGAAGATCATCTTCATTATCGCAATCACTATTCAGATTTTCTTCACTAGATATATCATCATGATCTGAATAGGTGATCTTGGCTAGAGTTATAAGGGCTTTAACACCATCTCCCGACTCGGATTCAGAATCTTCTGATTTAGAAGAGGATTCAGAATCAGATGATTCATCCCAAGTAGCCATCATGCTTTTCCTTTTTGATTTGTCCTTTTTAGGACATTTGTTAGATAAGTGCCCATACTCTTGACAGTTGTAACATTGACTATCTTTCAAGAATTTACGAGTTCTAGGTTTAGATCGTCTCTTATCATTTGATTTTTGAAAATCAACCTTTTTCTTATTTTTGAAAATTTTGTAAAACCTTTTTGCTAAAAGTGTCATATCATCTTCGGTATTTTCTGAATCCGAAGTACTCTTTTGTGAAATATTTTTAGATGATTTGAGAGCAATTGATTTTCCTTTAGGAGCCTTAAAGGATAACTCATAGGTTTGAAGTGAACCAACTAATTCCTCAACCCTCATGGTATCCGTATCACGAAGTTCCTGAATCGCGGTCACTTTAGAATTGAACCGTTCAGGAAGTGAACGTAGTATTTTTGCGCACACTTTACTTTCAGGGATTCTATCACCAAGACCCCACATAGAGTTCACAATGTCATTCACTCCAGTGTAGAAGTCTATAAACATCTCATTCTCCTCCATATGAATTTCTTCAAATTTAGTTGTGAGGAGTTGGACTTTAGATTTCTTGACAATAGATGTACCCTCGTGTGTCATTTCTAATATATCCCATGCTTGTTTTGTATTTTCACAAGAGATGATTCTTTTGAATTCATCTGGTGATAATGCACAAGTAATTGCATTTAGTGCTTTTGCATTTGCACTACTTTCACTTTTCTAAAGTGTGGTCCAAAGCGAATAAGCCGTTACTGTCATAGATTTTGAACCATCGCCATTAGTTACTTCAGTGATAGGAGGGGTCCATTCATTCACTGTGGCCAGCCACACACTTTCATCCAAGGATTCGAGGAAGATCCTCATCCTGGCTTTCCAATAGACATAGTTTGTGCCATTAAAGGGTGGTGGCCTAGTGACTGATAGGCTATTAAAATTTGACATCTTAATATAGCTTAGATTGTTAGCTCAGGAAATAAATCCAATAAATAAACAATAAGCATGAGCTATTAGGCTCTGATACCACTTGAAAGGGCCTAGCTATATGCCTTAGAGGGGGGGTGAATAGGGCAATGCGAAATAAAACTAATAACAGCGGAATAATAAAAGATTTAAAGCACAATGCTGAATATAAAACAATCACAATAGCCTAAAATAAAGAGATTGATACTTTATCAGTTCTAAGGACAACCTTACACCAAAAACCAGAGGTTTAAGGTAGGACAACCTTATTTCTAGAACGTCCTTAGTATCACAAACCAAAGAGGAATAATAAGTAATGAAATCAAAATAACTTGCGGAAAATAAATCCTAAGTTATTACAACATTCATCCACACTTGCTTGAAGTGATTACAACATTCATCCACAAACACAAACCAAAAAACTGAATGAATAAAGGAATGAAAGAATGAAGCACATCCATAACACAACGATATATAATGGTTCGCCTGTGTGTACACCAACTGTTATCCAACAGCCACACAGATTGCTACTCCACTCCTAATATCCTCACACAGGGGATATTGGCATGCACTATCAAAATAGGTTTCACAGGTTCACCTAAAACCTTCACAATTGTGTCTTTGATCTCGGGCTTACACAATCCAAAAACCCCACAATCTGAGTTTTCTGGCTCTCCTCAGATAACCACTACAATGAGATTTTTCTGGCGAATCTCAAATAAAAACCAGAGAAAGTAAATTACAAAACATGTAAAATACCTGAATCACTTTTTGAAGAAGCCCGGTAGAACCAATCGGAGTAAAAGTTCGATTCGACGTTCAAATTCCAATACTCACTTTAAGAATGGTTCTAAGTCTAATTGATTTTAGATCAAACGGGCTAGATCTATTTGATTTTGAATCCAAGAAGAAGGAATATCAGAAATTCCCCTTTTCTTAAAATCAAATAAAAATAAGCTAGCAAAAGGAATATTAAATAAGCACAATGTAGCTTAAAATAAACACAAACTTACCTCAGAAAATAGCCTAAAGAATGCTTGAATAGAATTGATTTGAAGTACTAAAACTCTAAAGTTCGTGCTCTATTTATAGCCTGAAAAATCCCGTTTACGACTGGTCTTAGGATCCTAGGACTGGTCGTAGCATCAAAGATTTTCAAAAGATTTTCGCGGGATAAGATTTTCAGTTCCACAACCGATCCTGGGCGGTCTACGACCGGTCGTGCGCTGTCTACGACTGGTCGTGGGACACCTACGACCGGTTGTAGGACTCCAAAAATGGTTGCTGGAGTTTGAGTCGTAGGGCTACGACCGGTCGAAGGATGAGTCGTAGAACTCACAGGACTGGTCGTAGGAAGTCCAGGACTGGTCGTAGGACAGCTAAAAAGATCCAAAAATCTTCAACTACCTAGGACTGGTCCTGAAAAACTTAAGACTGGTCGTAGCAAAGCTAGGACTGGTCTTGAAGTCCCTAGGACTGTTCTTAGAACACTCCAAACAATCATATTAAAATATATGAGTTATGTATCCGAAATGACCTATAATAAAGCCCATCCTAAGGTCAACCTAAGGTCAAACAAACCTCAAAAGTGAGATGGACATTGAAAGTCTGTTCTCTCAGATGACCCTTAAGAGAAGCTTGTGAATATACAAAACTTGCAGTAGGCCTTCATGAGCTTGATCTTGACTTGACAAAGTCTTCTAGTAAACTTGAACTTGATCAAATCTTGAACATGCAACCTTGAAAACTTCTATTCTTGATTTCTTCATCCAAGACTTGAAAACTTTCTTCATTTAAGATCTTGTCTTGAAATGCGATGTCTTGATATGTCTTGATTGCAATGAATAGACTTCAAACATAAAACACAAGATATACAAGACATAGATATAGGTTTTGGCACCACAAAATTTGACAACTAAAGGGATATGAAATCATAGCACTTACACTAGGGTAAAGGTCTTGGGTTGAGTCGACTCTGGTTGACGGCGTGTGAATCAGGGTCACGCGTAAATACCTGTTAAGGGTCGAAGGTTGCCGAAATTCGACCAGGAAGGCTGCAAAAGTCTATGTAACGGTACGGTCTAGGATACGGGGCTTACATTGGTAGATCTGGGAACACTTCTTACTTCAAGACTACAAGCACCAACTTGTTTGGGTAACTTCATTTGGTATATCTGGGAGCACTTCTCTCTCTTGATCTAATGCTTCTGAGGTACTAGGCTCAACTTCCACTGCAAGCTGCTCAAATAATGTCTTTAAGCTTAGAGACATTATTTTAGTTGAAGATTCTTCTACTTTCTCCTTTCACTCTAAGCCCTGCATGGATGTAACAATCAATTCAATCACAACAGTATGAAATAAAAAATAAATAAAACTATATTCCACTCAAGCATAATACTTGTAAGAATTTACTGATGTTTTTTCTTAAGAATATCAACAAAAGACTTAAGCATGCCAGATTGAAAAGGATAGTAGACAATCCCAATTTCAATGGATTAGAATATTAGCCAATCATTTCCCTCAATATTGAGCCAGCATATCGCATTGCGCTTCTCAAATAAACAAGAAAAAACAGGCACACCATCCACTCATCGAGACTTGGAGATTGACATGTTACACCATGATTTGCAAAGATTAGGAGTTGCACCTTTCAATGCATAATATGGAGAGCCAATATACCTTTCAAAAAGTGGATCCAAAGGTTTATGCTGACTCAAAATAATGTTGGGCATGAGATGGTTGAGGATTTAGTTACTTGCATATTGCCAAGGAGATTTGAAAATAAAGTCAAGCCACATGTGGAAATGAGTCATAAAACCATTTTTACTCTTATTACCCATCTTGTATGCCCTTACTTGTTTGGTTGTGATTACCCTTTCTTGGATACTTTTGGCACATGTTTCAAATCTACCAAGCATTCCTCCTATCAAATTGTCATTGTTGATCATAGGTGGGCCCTATTGGCTCTTGCAAGAGCAAAATCTGCTTGAACCTATAATTAAATTAAAGAGTACTTGAAAGTAGCATTAGATATTTAAAATGGTGTATGCAACTAAAATGGCTAAGTAGATAGCAAAAACAGAGTTAAAGGTCTTTGTCTCTCCCCAAGACGACTCAGCGAGTTTCTGGGCCAAGTCATTGAATTTCAAAACTGTGGTAGTTACTCAAACAAAGTTTCAGAACTATGGTGGTTACTACAACTTTGAGCTGTAAGGAAGTGTTTTCATACAAAATGGACTGATGGCTATCAAGATCTCTGCATTTTGGTTAACTATTAATACCATGGTTCAAAAACTCAAAAACTTGACTTAGTGTCCAGCAATTTTTTTTATCGGATGCAGATGAAATTTATAGCTATTAGGACAAAATTCATCAATGTATCTCATGGTTTCTAAACTTGTATAAGGCTTCAGTAGATGAGGAAAAATAATAGAACTTTTAGGACAATTATTGGGTTCTGAGCAAGGTTTACAAAAAATATCATAAAACTCATTATAATAGTCGTTTTAATGGAAACAGTCACTATCGGATAAAGCTGAAGGTTATTTAAAGGCATCAATACACGGAATGACCTTACATTAGACCCATAAATATATAAAGCTAAATGTAATTTAAAGGCATCTAAGGACGTCCTTTAGGGACATACCTGGCACTCGATTGACACATGCTGCCAGATCCACCCTTTCCATCTGGCGAGTCACCAGACTTTCGCCATGAGTCCTCAAAAATCATTTCAATCCAAAACTTTAGCCACAACACAAGGAATGAAAAAATTAAGCCTTTAAAACATCATGCTGATTTGAATACAGATTCAAACTAGACCAGATTTTATATGAATCATGCTTGACAGACCCTAAGATCTGGCTCAGATTAGTATGATGTTTACATGGCAGCCCCATGAAATGTACCTTGGACCTAATGAACAGTCGAGATCAATGGATTGGGGACTTCTAAATGTCAATAAAGAAAGAGAAATAAATAAATAAAACACAGAAGGTGAAATCCCCAATTCCAAAAATCCTCAGATCCCCAAAATCCTAAAATCCCCAAATCCCTAATTTGTAAAATCAGAAAAACCCCAATTCAGGGTCAACGTTCAAATCTGTAAGCCCTAAAATCCACAAATCCCTAAATCAAGGTCCACATCAAATCAAAAATCCATAAATTACTAAATCCCTAAATTCCTAATCGGCATTGATATTGAGAGAGAGAGAGAGAGAGAAAAATACCTCACGTTCGACAAATAGTCTTCAACCGAGCTTCAGAGAGAGAGAGCGAGGGCGTGCGTGGGCAGGGCGTTCGTGGATCAAAGACACATAAGCCAAAGGTTAGGGAGACCGAGAGAGAGAGAGAGAGAGAGAGAGAGAGAGAGAGAGAGAGAGAGAGAGAGAGAGAGAGAGAGAGAGAACGGGAAGAGAGATTGAGAGGAAGAGAGAGGAGGAAGTTCCTGCGCAAGGATGCTGGGTGGGCCCACCAATATGTTTGTGAAATCTACTCCATCCATCCTTTTTGAGAGGGAGAGGCGTAGAGAGAGTGGGAGAGGCACAGATAGAGGAGCGATGGAGGGAGAGGGAGAGGAGAGGCACAGAGAGAGGAGAGAGAGATGCGGATGAGAGGGGTTGGTTAGGGCCGGCGCCCTAACCAGCCCTCGTCGGAGGACACGGATTTCCTGCGTAAGCCGTTCGCATGAAGTTCCTGTGCAAGTAGGCTGGGTGGGGCCCACCACCATGTTTTTAGGAAATATACTCCGTTCATCCATTTTTTAAGCTAATTTTAGGACATTCTGCAAAAAATTAGGTGGATCCAAGACTCGAGTGGGCCACACGAGAGGAAACAGTAGGGATTCAGTGAGAACCATTGAAACATTTTAATGACTATAAAAGCTTTTTTTCAGGATAAACTTTTTGTATTTTCACTTCATCCATGTGTTAATGACCTTATAAACGGTTTAGATGGCATATAAACATCAAGATGGAGCCCAGAAAAGTTTCAACAGTAGGTATTTCTTTCCCCAATTTTTCGTCTCGTGTGGCCCACTTTAGTTTTGGATCCACTTCGTTTTTGGTCAATTTTCCTAAAATGAGGTCGACAAATGGATGAATGGATTATATTTCCAAAAAACATGGTGGTGGGCCCCACACAGCATCCTTGCGTAGGGACTTCTTACAACGGCTTCAGCAGGAAATTAGCGTCCCTCATTAGAAGTTTTTAACGGTGGTGTCACTTTCCCCATTGTTTTCTCTAGTGGGGTCCACTAGAGCTTTAGATGTGACTCATTCTTTGAATCTTACCCTAAAATGATCTCTTAAGATGGATGGACAGCGTGGATACAAAACATACATCATCGTGGGCCCCCAGAACTTAGTTACATCACCTCAGTATCTAATCTCCCTACTCAATTTGTCAGTAACCAATCCGCCACCTTGAGAGAGAGGGCTGGGTGACGTTAACAAATTCTATGGGTCCCATCGTGAGGTATGTATTATATCCAAACCGTCCATCCAACTAGCGAGCTCGTTGTAAGGCTTAAGACAAAAAATAAGACAGATTTAACCATCAAGTGGACCACACTAAAAAAAGCAGTGGGGGATTGAACGTTTATCACTGAAACCCTTTTAGGGGCAATAAGAGTTTTGGATTAAGCTGATCTTTATTTTTTCCCTTCATTAGGGCTTGTATGATCTAATCAACAGATTAGATGTCAAATAAACAGTACTATGGCCCTTAAGAGGATTTTAATGGTGGATATCCAATCAATATTGTTTTCCTCTAATGTGGTCCACCATAGGTTTATATCCCTATCCATTTTTTAATCAAGCCTTAAAATGATAGGTAAAAATGGATGAACATAATGGATAAAATACATACATCATGGTGGGGCCCACATACCACCGAATACTAGCCAACGGGCGGGTGGCAGGGGAGTAGCCAATCCGTTCCCATCCATGCTAGTATTTGTCGTGCAGTCCATATAATCTCTAGAAATGATTCATTTTTGGAATAATTCTCTGAAATGATCTCAAAAAATGGATGTATGGTGTGAGTTGATCCCAAATTTTCGGTAAATCCAAAACTCAAGTGGACCATGCCACACTAAACAATGTGGAATAATGATTTCCACCATTGATACTTTCCTTAGGCCCATAGTAACGTTTATTTGCCATCCAACCTATTCATAATATCAAATATATATGAATGAAGAGAAAACACAAACATCAGCTTGATCCAAAACTTCTATGGAATTTTTCAATGGTAGAGGTTCAATCACACAATTTCTTGTGGTGTGGTCCACTTGAACTTTGGATATGTCTCCTTGTTGTTCTTTAGACCTCAAATTATCTATTAACTTGGATAAAATAAGTAAATAATGGTGGACTCCACAAAGTTTACTTTTGTAAAGGTAATGACCAACTCACCTAAATGTAGAGGGGTTTCCTTAAAACATCCATAATCATATATTGGGCTTGCCTTAATGTGAATCACATATCCAACCCACTCATTATGTGTGTCCCACTTGGATGAGGGGTCAGACCAAGTTTTAGCCGCATCTAAAACTCATGTGGACTTCCCCAAGTGCTTTTATATTTTTTATGATGTCTTGACATGGTTTTAGATGGTATGGTCCACCTAAGTTTTGTTTACGGATGATTTTTGAGATATCTCATAACTTAAAGGGGACACATTAAATGCACAATGTTGATGTTAGACAGACATCATGATGGGGCCCACAAAACTTATTAACATCAATTCGCAGGTTCGCGCGAGGTCAATAAGTTGGGTCACAATTTTGACAATAATATTTAGCCCATTTTTTTATGTATAGTCCATTTACTCTATTTTATTGATCAATATCCTTAATTTGACTAGTTACTCGCCCCAATTAGGCTAGCTACATGTGAGAAAGGTATTGGGAATATAAGATTGATCAACAATTTTAGTGAAATTTGATTTAAACATTTGAAGTTGTTTACTCTTCAATATGGACTAATTCGATTGTCAAAAAATGGTTAAATGTTCAATTAGTGGATGTGCCTAATAATTTATTAAAAAATATTTTTTTCACAGAAATATCAATTTTCATTTAAAAATTACATTTTTTTTTTTCAAAATGTATATTTTTTCTCTTAATTTTTCTTTGAAATTTTTTAACAAAATATCATTTTTATTATAAAATATTTTAAAAAATAAATTAAAATACAAATTCTGAATTTTTATTTTCAAAATATCTTAAATTTTCACAATTTTTATTTTTATTTTCCTAAAAATTCCAAATGCCGATTTTTTTCTTCAAAAGCATCATGTTATTTTCAACTTTTCAATTTTTTTAAAATTTTATATATATATATATATATATATATATATATATATATATATATATATATATATATATATATATATATATTCAAAATCTTAGTGTTTTTATAAATAACTTTTTCTTTTAATTTTGAATTTTGAACATTTTCAATTATTTGTTAAAATCATAAAAATTTTCAACTTATTTATTTTTCATTTCAAAATGTTTGTTTTTTAAACAAAAGTATTGATTTTTTAATATCGTTTTATTTTAAAAATTTTGAATTCTTTTTCACCTCATTTTTTAAAAAGCATTTTATTCGAACTTATCAATTTTTATTAAACTTCACAATTTTATTTTATTTTTTTCAAATTTCAAACTTTCATTTTCTTTTTTAAAATATTTTCATTTTTCAACATTGTGAAAATTTTCACATTTTTAAAAATATTTTTAATTTTCTTTTTCAGGATATTATTTTTTCTCAAAATCAAATGCTTTTTTTAAAAAAAATTTATCAACTCTATTAAATATTCTTTTTCGTTCCCACAAAATAGATTTTATTAAATCACGATTTTTAGTTTTTCAAAATATAATTTTTTTTCTCAAACATTGTTAAATTTTTTAAACTTCTCAATATTCTTTTTCATGTGATATTACAAATCATTTAAATATTAGTTTTAAATTAAAAAATAAAAATAAAAATTCCACTCATTTGATATAAAAATAAAATAAATTTTCTTTTTGCATTCAATCAATTGTTAAAAAATAGTATTAGATACAAATATGTACAATTAAACCACTGAAATTCTATTAAAAAATAATTATTAGACTAGAAAAAAACTTAATTTTCCACCATATTCTAAAATAAAATCATGTCAAGGCAAAAGTCCTTTTACGACGGACCTGATCCGTCACAAAATCAATTGAAAAGGGTGTCATTTGGTATTTTGGGTGGGAAGTTCATTTTCCGTCGCCAAATCAAAATTTGCGACGGATTTCTTCCGTCGCCTAGTTACGACGGACAAAAATCCGTCGTAAATCAGATTTTTCGCGACGTTTGGACTGGATATTCGGGAAAGACGAGCGTAGCGACGGACTTTTTCCATTAGCGAAGGATTAAATCCATCGTTAAACTAAGATATTTTTACAACAGACTTCGTCGCAAATTGCCCATTTTGGCGTAGTGACTAGAGCATTAGTCATTACCTGCTCTTAGTATTTTATTTTCAATTTTTCTTCTAAATAAATATTCTTACTGCCCCATCTCAGATTTGAAGCAAAACAAAGAGAAACTCATGTTAGAAAAAACTCTTTAAAAAAAAAACATTTCTGTTACAGGGTCATTATCTATCATTGTGCTTTCCCCATGCAGAGACCTCAGCTTAACAGCCTGACTGGCAATATTTCATGCTCCTTTGAAAGCCTTGCAAGAGTGGATTTCATGTAAGTCTAACATTATCAAATGAAAATTTGCTATTTGAGTCAATGCTTACCCTCGATAACAATGAAGTCGGGATTTTCTTTATTTTTCTTTTTCTTTTTTTTTTCCCCCTCCATTTAGGTATTTAACTAGGAATATGCTGACTGGGCCTATACCTAGATGGATCATAAAGAAATAATAATCTTACTCATTAAACTGATTTCTTTAAATGTAGGTGGTTTTGCACTAAAGAAGTAAATGATGGATGACAGAAGATTCTCCAAAATGCATCTGAATTTGCAATGCCTCTTGTAGGTATTTTCTCAATGTCTAGACACATTGCCTTGGAGAAAAATATGTACAAAAGGTGCTTACCCAATCATAAGGGAAGCACACTAAATAGGAAAACTCCACAAACATCACTACTTGTGGCTGCACCTAGCACATGTGGGACATCTAAGCTAACTGTAAGGTGTGACTGACTGTGTAGATGACCTGGTCCAGAAATCAGGTGGATCACTCATCAAGGAGCCACTTGTGTGTGTGAATGTGGACGATTGGAAAATTATTTATGAATGTGAAAACCAAAGTAGCTCCTGTACTATGAATGTTATCCATCCAAGTGGCGCCCAATAGAGCAATGATCCCAGATTTACAAAAAATAAAAAAAAATGAAGAGAATGCCAATTATGTGTTAGATGCCCCATTTGTTTGGATATCAAACTTAAATAAGTATCTTTCAAGAAAAAGTAATTTATTTTAGCCAATTACCTTCTTTCGAGAGGTAACCTGTAACTCTTCAATTAAAATGCTAGCATGCACAGTTATCTTTGAGTTATCTTGATTTTCTCATTCCCTTTCTCTCGGGTTTTGCATTATGTGACCATCCTTCCATCTTGGACAGAGAAGAAACACAGGGCTTGTTCAGGTACTAGAAGTATGTCCATGTTGTCCATATTCATACCAAAGGCATATAGTAGACTTAATTTCCCTTTGAAAAAGTAGCTTCCCATATTTTACCACTTAAATATGGTTGTGCAAGGTGCCTGTTTGATTAGATGGTTGAGAGAGGTGGTAGCATGGACGGCCATGATCTCAGGCTATGCTAAGAATGGGGAATTTGGTGAGGCAATTAAGCTTTTTCACATGATGCCGATTGATGTTGTGAAGCCAGATGAGGTGAGATATACGGACGATGCTTTTGAATTGATGTGTATTTTTATTTTTATTTTTGCTTTTTTCTTTTAATTTTTTTCTTTCTTTTGACCCAATATATTGATATGGTATCATGTTATCTGATTGTTCAATACTTTAACATAACAAACAGCTTCCATAGTGTTTGATTTGTATTTAGTGAATCAAATTTTGGATGTAATGTGAATATATTCAAAGCGGAAGAAATTGCTTTTGGATGTGCATGTAAGGGTGCTAGGAACTTAATTCTTATCCTGTTTTATACATGACTAGTTTTAATACATGTATATGCTTCAAATTATGGGTGTAATGTGAATATATTTGGATTTTGTTTTCAAATTATAGGATGAGGGTTTTAGTGTGCTGCTATTCTTTTGACATGGTGCCATGTTGTTACAGGAAGTTCATTCTCATGGGCGCCAAGTTGTCATAGGAAGTTCATCTTCATGGGCCTAAGTCATGGACTTGACTAAATTTATGGTAATATTGTACATTACAGAGATTTTGCACAAATAAATCAAATTCCATTTTAGAGCATTGTGGAACCATAGATAGAAGTTAATCTTATCAACTTAACAATTATCTAAATTATTAATTGATATTTTATCAATTGAAGTATGAGAGTATTCAACTTTTGATTTAAAAAATAAATAAAAAATCAAAGATCTATTTGATCGCTATTGTACTTTTTCTCTTGATGTATCAACCTACGGATTGAAATTTCAGCACTGATGTTTTGCTCATGATGGGAATTGGAAGAGTTTGCATGGATCATGCATGAATTCTAGTTAGTCAATCTTTCTTTTAGACCTTTCTTTTAGTCAATCTTTCACTTATACTGTCTTGCATGCACAGCTAAATTGAATCGTAAATGTTCTATTCACTTAAAAGAAATAGTTAAATTGTGATTGAGATTATTTCCTGACTTACTAGATTTTGTGTGTGTGTTTCATCAATCTAGCCTTGCTGTTGATGTTCTATTTAGAAAAATGCAGCCAGTCAAATTTGTATTTAGGACCAAATGTGGTGAAGCTTAGGTTAATGTGATATTGACATGAAAAGAAGATTTAAGCATCGTAAATCCAGAAGCTAATGTATCCCTTTTTTTCCCTATAAGTTTTTGTAAACTATATGGAAAGGATAGATCTCTGTCCAAGTATTATGAAGCTTATCCCATTGAAAATTCCATGGCAGGAACCAGTTGCTTCCTCATAAAGTTTCATGATAGATAACAAATGTAATCTATGAGAAGGGATATGCCATGCAAACTATTGGTCAGTGGCATCGATGGTCTTTTTATCATATGAAACATCCATCCCTGTTGTTAGTAGTGAAATCAAATTGTCTCTAGTTAATGTTGAACTCCATCATGAAATTTTTTTTATTGATTTTTTCATGTTTTGTAAGTGCTAGCTTCCTTGTAACCTGTGTGAATCTTTTTAAGGAATTGAGAGGGCGGGAGGGATCATTGCCTTTTCCCCGGATAATTGCATGTTATGGGTTCCATGTTTGTCTCTTCCACTTGTAGCATACCTGTTATGGTAATTGTTTCATTATAGCATGCCAATTTTCCAGGGCTTGATTTCATGCATTTTGTTATTTCAGCATGCATACCGTGGTGGCCGGTTAGTAGAAGTGGCACTATGCCATCTTAGCGCTGAAGATGGAAACATTGTGATAGCTAAAGATATCAGGTTTGGCTCTGCTTTGGCATCACTTTCTCCAATTTTTCTTTTGGTATTCAAGCACACTATCTGGTGCATCTATATCCTTCTACTTGCATTTGTTTCTTACAAAATTCATGGTTCTTTAAAGCTCTCAGACTTCCTTAGGAGGTTGCATCTATAATGGGTGAGCTGAGCTTGTTAAAAAGCTTAAATGTAAGTTTGATGTCGCAATCCTGCTCTACCTCTTATTTTTTGCACCTTTTTTTAATTTTCTTATGTACAAAGTTTTTCTAGCCCTACACTCCCTTATATCACCCACATGTTTAACATGGCTTTAAATGATGTCCGATACAACTTGGTGCCGTCCAGTCTTATCATTTTTAGTTTTACCTGAAATGAGTCACCTAACTAATTGAGGACTGAAACTGGGACAAATGGATCTGTGCGGGATTGAAATGAACGAGATGGGGTGTAATCATTATTTGGTTCAAACCAGAAATTAAATAGGAATTCGAGTTGTTAATGGAAATGTGCATCTAGATAGTGCTTGCCTATAACATTGGACTTGCTCTTGTACAGACATTGTGCCGAATGTTTATCATCAATGTTGGACCTGGTTTTAGGCTGTTGTGGAGGACAATGAAGTCTTTTATCGATACAAAAACCACTTCAAAGATTCATGTACTCTTAACGAGGCTTTTCTTCTATTTGTATTTAATTAATTAATGTTCCATCTTCTAGAAAAACCGTGATAATTATTGATTTTGTCATGTTTTGTAAGTGCTCTGGAAGAAATGCCCCATCAAAAGCTCCGGTCACAAGTATATATTAGATTTCATTAGGGAGTTGCAGGCTTTTGCAAGTCAATGGTTATATGTTGTCATATGAGATATCATATTTAGTGGATTCCATTTATGTGCATGTATTTTTCATGTGAGGTATCATATAATGCTTCAACTTTTTAGTTTGATGAATAGGATTCTTATTAAACTATCATGTGAATAGGATTTATTTTGTGAATAGAATTCTTATTAAACAATCATATTAAATTATTTTTTGAATG
Source organism: Magnolia kwangsiensis (assembly GCA_037074715.1). NCBI lineage: Eukaryota > Viridiplantae > Streptophyta > Magnoliopsida > Magnoliales > Magnoliaceae > Magnolia > Magnolia kwangsiensis. The sequence continues at coordinate 76,743,321 of CM073584.1, forward strand.
ACCATCAGGTGTAAGATTCAATAATAATAATTATTATTATAATACTCCAACGATATTATTTTTAAATTTACAGATATTTTAGCGACGGACCAAATTCGTCGCTAATTTCTGAAGAAATTAAAAATCAACGACGGATTTAAGGTCCGTCGCTTACACATATTAGCAATGAATCTTATCCGACGCTAATATTTTTAATGACGATGATTTTTTCTAATTTTTGCGACGGATTTTTTATTTTTTATAACGGATCTTATCCGTCGCTATGATGTGATGAACATTATCTGTCACAGATTAGACAAGAGATTTTATTTGTCGGAAAACAAAAAAACAACCCAGTACATAATGACAAATAAAATGTCATTTTTTTTATTTTACGACGGATTTGGTCCGTCGTAAATCTACAATTTTGGTGTAGTGTATATGCTTTAATGTCTAAATTCTTATGCATAATTGAATGAATGTTATTTGATTAATAGGAAGCACTTCCCACGCACAAGCTCACTATGATATAGGCTAGTTGCTTTATAGGTATATCTTAAGCTGCCTATGTGATTGGACCCTCTAACTGGCTTGGAAGACATTAGAGTTACATTGCCTTGTTAAGTTTATTTGTAAATCATCTAAGTTAGGCAATAGAAGTTTTTATTTGGTACAATCATTTGAAAAGTCCTATTCACCCCCCTCTAGGACTATAAGAATAGTTTTATACTTTTACCAGTGCAATGCAAACTACAATTTCAATTGGTATCAAAGCGGGTTCCTCTTCAAGGGCTTAACAACCTAGAGGAAGATCTAAATAAGAAGTTGAAATAATGAGTTAAGGAGGACCAACTATCTCTTGGCCTCCTCTCTTTAATGGCTCAGATTACTCTTATTGGAAGTCCAGGATGTCATATTTTCTACAAGCTGTGAATACTGAAGTTTGAGAAGTTGTTAAGAATGGATATGTGCCTCCAACTGAACAAGTGGTACTAGACAATAATACAACTGTGTCCAAACCAAAATTGAAAGAAAAATGGACTACATATGATAAAGAAATGAAATTACATGAACTTAAAGCCATGAACACTATTTACTGTGGAGTTTCACAAGAAGTGTTCAATTAAATCAGTATGTGTGGAACTTCAAAAGAAGCATCGGATTTATTGGAAACCACCCATGAAGGAACCAACACATTAAAAAGATCAAGGCAGTGTCTATTAACCTCCTAATTCGAAAGAAAAAGAATGGAAGAACATTAAACCTTCATAGAATTTTTCACAAAATTAAATGTCATATGCAATTCTATGGGAGGACTATGTGAAAAAGTTCCAATACCCGAAATCTGTAAAAAAATCTTAAGATCCTTACTAGAAAGGTTCAACTCTAAAGTCACCACAATAGAGGAATGTAGGAACATTAATGAGATGGAAGTTAAAGAGCTAGTGGGATCATTATAAACCTTTAAGCTACATTTCAAACCTCCCACAAAATCAAAACATAATGTCCTCAAAACCTCGAAAACCATACTTGAGGATGAAGAAACTGAAAATGAAAAAGATGATGAGGAAGTGGCTCTTCTGGCCAAAAGGTTCAAAAAATTCTTTAACAAGAACCGTGATAAGTCCTTTAAGGAGAAACAATTGGACAACAAATGCCAGATAGGTAAATCTTTTAGAAAGTCCAAAGATCTCCAATGCTATAACTGCCAAAAATTTGGACACATATCCACTAAATGTCTAGTAAAGAAAATGAAAGTAAAAGCCTGAACAGCCACATGGGATGACATAGATGACTCCAATTCTGAAAATAGTGAATCTAAAAGTGAAGATGATTAAAAGGCACTAAAAATACTCTTGGCATCTACAACTATTATCATTCTCAATCCGAAGAACAAAATAGAAGAAAAACACATGAATATAAAGGATGAGAGCCAAGAGTGCTGCTTATTGGCTCACATCATATCATCCTCTCAAAAATACTGAATGGCGACCACAGAGGTCGACTTGAGCTGAAGTTGCTACATTTAAGGATCATGCCTCTCATATGAGTATTAGAGTGACTAAGCTCGTTAATTGGCCAAACTGATAAATCTGAGGATTCCTGGCCTTTATTTATTTTTGAAATGTACAATAGGAAATTTGTTGTAGAAAATTATAGATCCCAGGGATATTTCGATAATACCGAACCTACCTTCGGTGCTACCGAAATCAAGTCATGTCAAACTACTTAAAACCCTCAATGCCCACTTTTTAAACTATAACTGTTCATGTTTCTTCCCAAGTCCGGTTGGAGGGATGTACAAAGAGGTACATTCTAGTGCTTTCTCAATACATTTAAAAATAGGTTCATTTGTCTTAGGTTTGTCTTCTCTTAATAGGTCTATCCGTCATCTCACTTTATTTTCCCAAATGGAGTCATCATCGCATAGAGAAAACAGATCCAAGAGGAAGCATGACACTGAAGGTCCAATCGGAACTAGGCAAAAATTCTGCGTTCCAAAGCGTGGACTATCTTCTAACTAATCATCTAGACCTTCATCTTATTCAAATCCTGATTCTATCAACCCCATTACAGTTAGATTTTTGAAGAGAAGAATTGTTTGTGAAGGAAAAGTAAATGTAAAATGCCTTAAAAAATTTAAAGTTCAAGAAATTCTTTCACAACAAGGATGGCTGAAAGTTCTGTCATTTGGAGGGCCACTGAACAAAACCTTAGTCTGATCATTCTTGTCTCATTGCACTCTATCTAAGGGTTTTGAAGTTGACTACGATGACCGTAAAATCAAAAATCACCCCATATCGTATTTCAACCCTTATAGGAATACCATTGTGCTCCAAACAACCCACTGAATTAAACCTACCTACTAAAGTAAAAAAGATCTATTTGGATACTTTTTATGCAATGGGAAGAATGTCCCTTGACATCACGGGAATGCACTACGGGCCACAAATAGGTCAAATGATTATCGTATACTCCATTTGATTTGCATTTCCAACATCTGTCCTAGATACGAAAATCACACTGAGCTTACACCATTTATAGTAGGGACTTTATATCATATCGGTAAAGGGGAACCATTGTATTTACCTACCTTGATATATGATGAAATAATTTCAAGTCTTGAGTGTAACTTCACGGCAATAACTTTCGATCATCTGCTATGCAAGCTGGCCCATCAATGTGGATTTAGGGCGCTTGAAGGAGAATCCATATCAGCTCCAGAAATTAATGAGAATAGTATCAGGAAAATGAATCTCTTCTGAGAATAATACTAATGTTCCAATATTGGCAGAAGAAGAGCTTCTGGGGAAGGAAGATGATATGGTTAAAAAAGGCCTAGATGCCCATTCACCAACTTTAGCTCTTACAATTTCTACTCCTTAGAAGAATGCTCTCATGCAACTTTTGGAGGATCAATCAAAACTTGGTCAGATGATGATGTTAATGGAAGAAAAGCTCTCCTCACTTCAACAGTCAGTAGAATAGACTGTGGCACATTTATCATGCCCTGAAGAAGATATTGCTGATAGATCTTCTTAAGATTTACTGTGTATTAGGACTATTTCTATTGTGTGTATTTTCCTTCATTTTTTTTTCTTGTTAGATACTTATTTTGGTATATTGATGCATCAATTATTCATTTCCTTGATAACTGATTTTCCAAGGAACTTAGAAGTCTCTAGCCATTTGCTTTTATTGAGTCATAGTTGTTACTTTATTTTGAAGTATAGATTATCTGAAGTTGCATATGCATAACTTAATTCTTCCGAAATATTTCATTTGCTCTTCCTGGTATATCTGAAAAATATGAAACTACATATGCATACTATTAACCCTCCCATTAATATTTCTGATATATGATTACAACACAACAATGATTAAAGAAAAAGGCAAGGCTCTTGCAAAAGGAGAACACTCCAGTTGACAAATTAACATCTGTCACTCTCTTTACTCTAACCCCACTGAAATGGCTATGTTAAACAAAACAATCTTTGATAGACTGATTAGATCCCTACTCATCGAACCATATGGGATTGATCTATACATAGGATCAATTGGCTAAGACAATTTAATGTATTTTGGAGGAGAGGTTCAGTACGACCTCATTCATCAATTTTTAAAATCTTGTCATCACACTCATGATGATCCTCTATTTATTAGCATCAACTTTATGAACCAAACTAAGGAGGTCACTCCTTTAGTGTTGAGTCAACTATTACACCTCAGAGTTAACACAAACTCCCTTGACTAATTGTTCTCTCAATCATCTCAGAGTTTAGGGTGAAATAACTCGAGTACTGTGTAATGATGTCACGATCCCCATAACAAAAGAAACTTCCTCTCATTATTGCTTTTGGACTCAATCACTAAAGTATTGCATAATATTCTATGTACAAATGCGTACCCATGTGAAGTCTCTGGAGATATGATCTCTCTATTTGTTCTAAACATTCTGTATGACATCTTTCAGGGGATTGAAATATACCTACTGACCCTTATCTTGAAACAATTGATCCTAGTTGTCAAGGGTGTTCATTGTACTAGCCTTCCTTTTCCAAGTGTTATCTGCAAACTTCAAAATTCTTTGGTTTGTCATCTACTCATGATACGGTATATCCTGTTATGTGCTTTTCCAAGGAAACTTTAATTCAACTAAATGTGTTTGTAACTACATTTGAGGAAAATCAGGAATGCAAGAGCGTCGAAGACGCTCAAGACACTCCCATGGCCATTGGCTGGGACTCTTGTCACACCCCAGTGCCTGCACCAAGTCCATTATTAGTCAGTACTAGGTGCCTCCTTCGTCAAAACGATCCAATGCATCAACTTCTTAAAGGATAGTCAAATATAAAAACTCGCCTTCGACAATGCGAAAATTGACTCTCTAGGATTAAACTGCATCTTGATGCTCTTCAACATACTAGGGAGCATATCACTGAATTACTTCTGACTCGTTGTTCTTATATCCCTCCGTTTGAGGGTGGATTGTCCCAATAATCTTTACTATGTTATTATTGAATCATAGTACATTTCTTTTTGAAAATTTATGCCCTTAAGGGTTCTCTTTTTGGTTTTTTGATAATGGCTTAATCTACCCAACCTTGGGGTAGTAATTTTGATGAAGTTTTGGTATTATCTTTTTTGTTCATCTTAGATATTCTTTATATTGCTATCTTTTCTATCTAACATATGAGTTGCTTGCTTATGATGATATATTCCTTGTCCGGATGACGCTCTCAATGCCTATTTCATCATAAGATTTATTCTCTCACCCTTTATTTTATCCATTCTCAAAAGTTACTGGAATATTTCTTGTTAACTCTTTGCTAATAATTAACAAAAGGGGGGGAGAAGAAACTTACCCACCAAAACAATGTTTGTCTCTTACAGAAATTGTTGGTTTCCCTTATTGCAAGTTAATCTTGGTAAACACTAAGGGGGAGCAGTATGATTTTATATTACATGTCAAGTCTGGAATTATAAATTTTATTTTTGATATGTAATATTTATTGTTTTAGTATGTCATTAGTATGGACCATGACATGGTTGTAGGTTAGGTTGCTTTTGTCATGTAATTGACAAAGGGGGAGATTGTTAGCGCACTTATTTGCACTCATGTTTGTCAATTATGTGACTAGTTGTGTCTTGAAGTCAAATGAGTTCTTGACAAGTGAAGATAACCGGCGACGCAACTGGATTAGAAGCATCGAAGCCACATTGAAAACAAATGATTGCTTCTATGATCTTAAACTTTGTAAATAAATGATCCTAACCCAAATAGGAAAACCCATGTAGGCCATCTATTCTAAGCCAATATCAAGTCCATATTTTATATACTATATTCTTGGCTTAAGCGAGTCCCAATTGGTGAAAGATTTCTTAGACAAAACAGGAAAATTTGTCTACTATCGGTAGGATGAAGGTGCCACCGAAAATCACCTTCAGTACCACTAAAGATACCTTCGGTGTTATCGAAGGGGTTCAAAATATTCCAACAAGCTTACAACAATAATTTTGTGCCACTGACTGGACATTTCAGTAACACCAATTGCCACAAAAAGAGACTGTTTTCAATTAGTAACTTGAGAATTTAATTCGGTACTACTGATAGACAACTCAGTACCATCGAAGCAAGTTTGGTGATACCCAAGGTCACTTCGGTAGCACTGTGAACTAACCATTTTCTATCCGTTAGAAGCTTTTATCTATAAAAGTGGCTTGTAAGAACTTGCAAAATTAGTGAAAATAGGCACCATAGAGTCTCTAGTGTATCCCAAGATTATCCTAGCCCATTTAGACTTTATCCATACAAGTTCATGTTCTCTTTATTGTGATCATTCACTCTTATGAGAATTCAAAGCTCCTATTTAATGAAGAACATAGACTCATGCCTTTTCTAGAGCACAAAGACCAAATCAATAGGAATATCCTTGGTTCTTTGATACTCTAGAGCGTCCATATGTTGAATCTCTTTGGAAATCCACTCATTATCCTAGATAAGAGATTCAAAAAACTCCCATAACCTTGGTCACCTTTTAGGTACACTTATGTAAAGTTTTTAATCGTGAAGCTAAACCAACAAGTAAATCAAAGCTACCCGATCAGGGAGCACCGGGAAGCTGATTTAAGCTCGAAAGCGCAAAGATCTAGCAACCCGAAATAAGCTATAAAAGATAACTCAATTGACAAGTAAGTGTCATTTTAAGAGTTTAAAAGTTTAGTCTTTATCCTCATGTAAGATTGAGGCTAAGAGTCTACTATCAACAAACTCGTTTAGGTTCCTTGTGTGGAACCTTAGCCAATGGGCCTAAACTTTGGGTACCTTGTGTGGGACCTTGGCCGGTGGGCTTAAATGTCAGGTGCCTTATTTTGGACCTTTGCCGGTGGGCCTAAACAGTATGTGCCTTATGTGGGACCTTGGCCGGTGGGCCTAGACATGGGTTCTAGGCGTAAGACTTTGCTCTTGCGTAGAGCATAAATTGTGTCCTTAGTGTAGGACTGTAAAGGTTATTAGTGAACCTATTTAAAACTATTAATAGTGAAATCTGGTGCACTCTGGGATTGAGTGTGGATGCCGGGAGTGGAGTAGGCATGTAGTCGAACCACTATATATGCTTGTGTTTGGGATTGTCATTTACGCATTTGTTTAATCATGCTTATATATGCTTAAATGTTTAAATTCTTATACATGATTGAATGAATGTTATTTAATTCATAGGAAGCACTTCCCACACATAAGCTTACTATGATATAGGCTAGTTGCTTTATTGGCATATCTTAAGCTGCCTATGTAATTAGACCCTCTAACTGGCTTGGAAGCCATTAGAGTTACATTGCCTTGCTAAGTTTATTTGTAAATAATTGAAGTTAAGCAATAAAAGTTTTTATTTGGTACAATCATTTGAAAATTCATATTTACCCCCCTTTAGGACTATAAGAACAATTCTATACTTCTAGCACTGCGTTGCGAATCGCAATTTCAATAACAGTTTCCTTTTTTTTCTTGAATTGATTATTTATGTTCTTCTTTTTTAGCCTGCACTCATTGGCTATGAGATTCGACCCTAGTTTACATGTGTGCATGCGTGTGTGTGAGTATGCATTCTGTTCATTTTAGTCCCGCAGTCCTACCAGTCAAATTCCTACGACGCGCGACCCTCAGGTAGTGTGTGCGGTCATCCTTAAGTTCGGTCACATAGACCTTACTTAGATTGACCCGAGACCTATGTCATTGCGTCCACCTCATCACCACGATTCCGACGCCGCGTCCCATGCATTAATCCGATATGTACATCTCAAGTTATGAACATTGATCGATATGGGCCATTGATTACATGATTGGTGGACCGTGGGTTGCACATTTTTCCATGCCATCATTTCACCTTAGACTGAGATTTCTAGAAAGGCTATTACCCGAAGCCTTGTTAATATCACCATAGGCCACCATCATTGCCAAAGACAGAGAGAGCTCATCATTACAAGTCTTAAAAGTCTCTCTCTCTCTCTCTCTCTCTCTCTCTCTCTCTCTCTCTCTCTCTCTCTCTCTCTTTCCCTCTCATTTCTCCTCTCTCTCTCTCTCTCTCTCTCTCTCTCTCTCTCTCTCTCTCCCTCTCATTTCTCCTCTCTCTCTCTCTCTCTCTCTCTCTCTCTCTCTCTCTCTCTCTCCTCTTCTCTTCTTCCTTAGCAATTTTCCTCCATTTCTCCAGCCCCTCTTCCCTCCATTTCAGCCCATTCTCCTCCTTTTTCCTCTCAATCCCTCCATTGAAAACTCATCTCATCCATCTATCTTAGTTCCTTGGAGCATTTGGAGCTTGGTGATCCAAGTTTGGTGAAGATCTTTAGGTGGGTGCTTTCTTCATCAAGTAAATCTTTCTTTTTCCTTATGTAATCTCTTCCCTCTCTCTTATTTAGATGTGTAGGACCCACAAATTAATGGTGGAGATCCTATACAACTATCTAGATATGGCCATGAGGCCCATATTGTACATGCATGTCCATGCATGGGATTCTTCCCTTGATGGACCCCTCGCATGGAGATTTCCCCTATTTTTCTAGGTACGATGGGTCATCTAGGCCCTTGCATGTAGCTGGGATGACATCCTAACCACTCATTTCAAAGATCTAGGTCATGCATCATAAGATCTATGTTGTACAATGTGTTTATATTATTGTTTGTGGTTGTGATTGTGTGGGGAAGGCTTAATAGTGGCGGAGCCCTCCCCTGATGGCCGGATGTTCTTCCTTCTCTTTCCTTTGTTAGTAATCTAATGATACTATGTGTGGTCCACTTAGTGGGCTTGGATTTCCCAGAAAAGCCCAGTAAGGAAGGGACATCTATACTCAACCTACATCATGGTTTAGATGCCCCTTTTTGCCACCTAAAATGTTTTTGCAAGGGTGAAAATTTGGAGGTTTATTCTGGACAATTGTGGAGCCTACTAGGGTGGGCCATGGCACTCAATTTATGGGTTAATCCCTTCCTTAATAAGCCCATACATTTATTTTATTCCATGCATGTATTGTTGTCCAGAAATTTTTGGACCAATTTTTATTGGACCTTAGGCTTGAATTTAGGACTGATTGGGGAACCTTTTGTACCCATAAAATATATTTTTCTAAAATATAGGGATCTCGTCTTGATGTTCCCCAAATTTCAGCCCCATCCAATCTTGATAGAGGTCTCAAAGGTTTGTTCCAAGTGAGGTGGACAGTCTGGATTTTCTGCACTATTCCGGCAACATTCCACCCTGGACAGGTTGGAATTTTAAAATTTATTAAAATACTTTTGGGTATCTAAAAATTATAAAAATTTATAGAGAAGTGGATCACCCATTTTAGGACCTACCTACCAAATTTTGGGACCAATGGACACCTGTACGCACCATGGTGGTGGCTGGACCGGCCCATTATAATATGGTGTCCAGATCAGTCCGATTTTCAGGACAGACTATTTTATTTAAATTAATTAAAATATTTATAGGTGTTCAAAAACTCTAAAATTTTTTGGAGGTATGGTTCACCTATTTTAGGACCCACCTACCAAACTTTAGGGTCAATTCACCCCTGTGCACACCGTCGCAAGGGCCGGACTGGCCCACCACGTTGGGACGTTCAGGCCAGTCCGATTTTCTGGGTAAATTATTTTATTCAAATTAATTAAAATATTTATAGATTTTCAAACATTCTGAAATTTTATAGGGGTGTGACCTACCCATGGAGGGACCACTCTATAAATTTTTAAGGCCATTGGGCCTCTGTACCTACCGTGGTGTGGCCTGCAATTTGAATCAATTTTGGGCCAAATACCCAGGCACTCTCCTACCTTGAGTTGTTGGGCCTGCATTCTAATGGCATGGCCCACTTGAAGTAAATGTTGTATATCTTCCTTTTTATCTGGTGAGGACCACTATGATATATGTGGATCACCATGGGTCAGTAACCCATCTAAATTAAATAAATTTATGGACTCCGGCAGGCCCAGGAAATGGGTGGGCTGGAATTCTAGCAAGGGGCCCAAAATTTGCTACATGGTTGATTGTTTAGGAATTATTGTGGCACACCAGATTTGAGAGAATATGGTACACACTCGCTTTCTTTAGACTTTTTTTTTGGTCTAATTAGTGCCTGTTAAGGCCCATCTTTGAGGTGATAATATGAGCTAGCCTTAACTAGATTTTTAGTAGTTTTACTGGACATTTGGATTGGAAACCTATTCTTTGAGCCCAAGACTGTGTAGGGGCTGACCTTATTATTTTACGGGCCCAATGGGCCGTCTACAATCTGATCATGTATATTTATTAACCTTGATGGCCTCATAAAATGCTTAATTGTGGGCTGACTTGTAAGGCCCACATAAATGTATATTGTGGAGGGCCTTGCTAAGTCTTTGAGTTGATGTGGCAAGGCCCACACTGTTAGTATAGGCATTACCCATGTGTATTCTTAGGCTTATTGTCTGACCTCAAGTCCATCATAATGTATGAATTAGATGACTTTTGTTTTGCGCCATTTCCTTAGGGCCCATTATGTAATATAATATATGCATGATCGCCCCTTTTGTGGTAGTGATTAGGCCTTTTGGACTCAGTTCTTTTAGATAGGCCCATTGATCTTGGGATTATACTCTCCTATCTATTGTGATGGGCTTAGAGGCAATAATACACAAGAAGTTGGGCCCTTGGCTGCCCACTAAACTGACCCTGTACTTGGGCCAAAAGTGAGTCCCAACTCACTTGTATTAAATGTGAAACTTGCTCATGTAAATGAATTACTGGGCTGCCCAAGAAGCCCACCACAATATGTGAAATTATGGCCTTTATGGTTGGGCCCAAACCTTACTTGAGGGCCCGCTCTATGGCCTATGAGTTGGGCTTGGTGTATGGCCCATTAGGCCATGCATTACTTGGGTTTTAGACCTTATATTATATGAGTAGTGGCGGGCTACCTCTTGAAAACCAGTTGAGGTTGAATGTCCTCCTGAGTGATCCTAAGGTAGGCCCATGGGTTTCTCTATGGATGGTTAAAGGCTCACCATAGACCCTAAACCATTTATTTAAAGATCAATGTGAATGTATGTGGAACCTACATTAACGCATGTTTGGTCCAGGTCGTCCAAGCCTTGGATCGCCCGATCATGGAGGCACTCTCTGCCTTGAGTTGTTGCTGGACTCCCAGTCCATTAGCAGGCCCACTTGATCTTTTCATGATGTATGCACACCCTCCATCTGGTGCCCCTCTCCTTAGTAAGTATAGTTGGCCTTCATGAGATTATTTCCACATAATTAACTAATTTTTGGACCTTAGCAGATCCAAGAAGTCAAATGGGCCAAAAGTTTATCAAAGGGCCTTAAATGTACAATTTTATGGTCAAAACTTTATTAGGTTGTGGGGCCCACTATATTGAGAACTTGTGTACGTGTTATACGCTTATATTTTCTTATAATCCTTGGGCTTAATTAGTGCATTCTTTTGGGTCACCTTTAGTGATCACATGAGGACCCCATCTTAGATCAGATTTTTGGGGCATCCCATGAGCCCAGAGTGGGTTGGAACGTCCTAGCTTTGCCCAACCATATATTGGGCCGACTTCCACCATTTTGATGGACTTATGGGCTGAGATAAGGATAGTATTGGGCCCTTGGTTGCCCATTTAAATTGTTAGTTATTTGGCTGATGTAGTAGGGCCCACTTCATCCAAACTTAAACTTACTTTTTTTACGCCATATATTGTGCATGCGGGCTGCCCACCAAGTCCAACTAAGTGCATCGATTCTAAGGCCATTAGAAATTGAGCCTTGGGCCTTAACTTCCCTCTTGGGGCCCATGTTGTTAAAGGTGGTATTATATCTTTTTCTTATGGCCTCTTATGAGGGATATATGTATGTGGTTACCTGTGTTCTTATCTTGAATGTGGGCCTTGGGCTTTGTATCCATATGGTTCGTGGTTGAGATGCCTCTTGGGGGAATGGTGATTAAATGTCCCCATTATGTACCCCTCTAAGCCCGTTTGTATCTAAATGTGATTAGAGCTCATCTTAAACTCTTGCTAGACTTACTTCTGTATTACTTAGACACATAGTTCGTATGCGTAGTCTCGTAGGCTACCCTAAGTAAATGGACCCCCACTAGAGGTGGAATTCCTTATGGATATTGTCTAAATACCTAGTCTTGGTCCCTTCTTGGATAGGAGGAGTGTACTACTTTGTATATCACCACATAATGTGTCTAAACCCATCTTCATGGCCCATGAACATCATTGTATGCTTGGTTGACACAATGTGTGTGTAGTCATATTGTGTCATTGGGCATTGCATGATACTTTCTCCGAGGGACATAGTATCCCCTCTTGAGCACGTTGGATGCTTGGGATTGATGCATGATTGATTGTGTGATTCATGCATCTGGTATTACATAGTATATGAGCATTATCCTACTTGCTTCATCAGGGCTGTAACCTCCACAGATACATCATGGATGGCCATGTTTGGACACCGAAAATGTTACTTGAGTATACCGGGTGCATAGGATGCCCATGGGTGAAATTTTTAAAATTTCCATGGTACCAAGGATCTGCTCCATCGTTGTGACTGAGTGAAATATATGAGCGCATGAAGGCCTTATACCATTAAGCCGCGACTCCCACTTTCATGTAGTAGGTTGGATAGGGGTGTGGCTTTACTCACCTGATGTAAGAGGGCATTCCTAGGCTGAGTCTGACCAGCTATTGAATAGGTCCGCTACCTTCAGGTCTTGCTGGCGATTGGCTGTCCACAGGCAGGTAGTGAGGTCTCTTACACTCGTTTGACTGTGTGGGGTCTGTAGAGCAGCAGTTATCCAACAGTGTAATGGACCCTGGTGATTTTCTTACGGTGCAAATGTACTTGATATGTCGATTGGATATGAGCACTATCATTACTTCGCATTGCATTTGCATCGACTCTGTAAGCCTCATATTGCATCGCCTTGGCATGGCGCCCAGTACTCATTACATTACAGTACGCATTGCATTATATATCCTTGGTATGACTTCTCGCATTATCATACTGCCTTGGTATAGCTTCTTGCATTCATGATAGCTTTGGTGAGGCTAGTGGTATTGGTATTGATCATGACTCCCATCTGCATTCTCTATCTTCTTTTGAGCACCTTTGTCACACACTTTCACCACCCTCTAAGCTTTCTATAAGCTTATGTACGATTGATGCATGCAAGAGATCCTAAGTTGACATCTTAGCAGCGAAGCTTGGATAGGTGTGCGAGCCGAGGACCCAGTGTTGCAGATCTTCTTCCTTTTTTCTTCTGTTATCTTATGTATGTCCTTTTGGACCTGATGTAAGCTTGTAAAAGTTCAAATTCATAGTGGATTTTATGATGTGTGTTTATGTTATTTTCAAATTTACTTGTTGTGATCTTGGGTGTGCTCGTATTGAAAATGATTATATTGTAAAGGAAATCCTCCTTGTAAGATCCCAAGATCGGAACCTGCCTCAAGAGCCGAGAATGAGATACTACGGAGGCTGTTGTGGCTAGAATCGGCCATCGGGTTCCTTGTGAGTCCGGTTACCGAGTCTGGGGCGTGACATTGGCATAATATCTAGGCTTGTTACAGTTATGACATTTACCATTTTTCTTCTTAAAATTTTCCCGACTTGATTCCACGGAATTTGCCTTCAAATCTACCTCATTTGCATTTTCTTTTTCCTCCCCGTTTTTATTGGTCTCATGTATTTGTATGTGTACGATTATAGTTTTCAATGAGACATCATTTTTTTATGTTTCATTTTATTCTTATATTGTTTTTAAGAAAGCAACAACTTTCCTATCAACGCTTTTGACATAAAAACTTCATCTAACTTAATTCCTTCTGACGATATTACATGAACTAGATTTTGAAAATTATGAATCTAATTTATGATATTTTTATCATTTGTCAGTTCATAATGAAAGAAATTAGGGATTATATGTTTCTTAGCAATTGCATATTTCAGAATGTACTTCTTTTCTAAAGCGGTCCATATTTCCTTAGTAGACTTATAAGAAGCACACACATCATATAATTCGTTAGACAAAAAGCTCAGAATATAATTTTTATAATTAATTTTTTCTACTACTTTAGTTTGATTTGTTAGATTTATTGTAAATGATTCAGACAATATGTATGAAACATTAAGGATGGTCAGTGCAAGCATAAGTTTCCATTTTCACTGTTTAAAGTATTATCCAACGAACGGTTCGATTTTGGCTAACTCGGTAGAAGCATTAACTGTTATGGTAGCTATAATCTATTTAATTTAAAAAAATTCAATTTTAAGACTATTAGAATATTTGGTTGAATTGAATAGACTATTTAAAATTGAGAACTAAAAAGAAAATAAATTTTAAGTTAGAAGACTTGTAGAGTTGAGTCGAGACGTGAGGTAAGTCACTTGGCTTGAAATCGAATTTTCTTACCTTGGACAACGTCTCAAGTATAATAAGTTTCTAAAGCAATCAACCTCCAAGATACAATGACTATAACTTGGTCCTAGTGGTTCACTCACTGTACGAGAGCTTAAACCACTTACAATTTAACCTGAAAGTACTGAGTTAACTCAATGATGAACTCGGCAACTAAAACTCGTAAAATAGAGAACAGAGAAAGTTTTCACAAGAGTAGAAATGATTTTCTTTATTTTTAAAATGAAATCGACATTCTTATATAGATTCCGAAGTGGTGCATTAAGCACTATTTCAAAAAGGTTTAGTTCGTTGGATTTAAACCTCATAGGTGTGACCAACCGATCGATCACATCTATTTGGTTTAAAATGAAAAGGCGCAAGTTTGAGTATACTTGCATAAATAAAGTCCCGTGAGTACTCATACACACACATGCACATGCACGCATGCGAGTTCACTCGTGGCCTGGGCTAGCCTGTCGCGTACGCACACACACGCACACCCAGACAGACTTGGACTTAGGCATGGCTCGGCTTGGTGCACACGCATGTGTGTGGTAAATGTTATAGATTAGAGCTATTAACCAATTCACATGCGATCAAGCCCCAGGAAAAAAACCTATCTTATATACAAGAAATTTTTTCTTGGAAAAATCTGATGACTATACCCACAACTCAAAAGCAACAAAAATTTTTAATTTGGAGGGAAACTGAAATATTTAAAATTTCATTTTTAATATAAATTTTGAAATGAAATACAATAATATGCATCGGCATTGTATATGAATGATGTGCCCATATTGGCCTACTTCGGTGCAAAAGAGGGGAACGATACCCTACTCAATACATTGATTTTAAACCTTGAAATTGAATTCTAAGGACTAAATTAAACAACTACCTTCAAGCCTAAGATCTCCCCCAGTCTCCCTTCCAAATTGTTTTCCTTAGTATGATTGTTTTTTGGGCTTTGGACGTAAATTTTGGTGTCTCATATAATGAATTTCATATATCCTTGAAAGAAAAATCAGGGGTTTAACTTATCTCCTCCAACTATTTGAAAGGTGAATTGTCCCTCTCCAAACTGTTTCCCTTCTAATAGCTCGCCTAAATTATATGTTAGTTTTTGCAGCCTATGATTAAAGTGGGAAGACTGTCTTGGTGATCGGGTGAATTTCAATTAAATATTACGGTAACTTATCTCCTCCAACTATTTGAAAGGTGAATTGTCCCTCTCCAAACTGTTTCCCTTCTAATAGCTGGCCTAAATTATATGTTTGTTTTTGCAGCCTATGATTAAAGTGGGAAGTCTGTCCTGGTGATGGGGTGAATTTCAATTAAATATTACGGTGGGGCCTACTTCAGCTAGCCAGACATGCATGCATTAAGAGAAATGCTCCCACACAACTAGCTGTACGACTAACTAGTTAGCATGTGGGGCCCACTATGGTATTTGTGTGATATCTTGTCCGTTCAACAAGTTTGTCCCATGATGAAAATGGAATTCCACAAAAATAAAGTCGATCCAACTATGAAATGGGATGCCACACAAGAATGTGGGGTTTTTTGAGTGCTTGTCCATGATTTTTTAGATTTGTAGGGAATTCCATTTTCATAATACAACAACTTTGTGACAGGATAGATATCACACAAACACTTACCAACTAGTTGGATGTACAACTAGTTGTGTGTGAGCATAATGAACTTTGCTAAACCCAGAGTAGGGCTTTCAACGTGCCAGGCCACACACCACACGTGCCAGCATGGAACATCGGTAGGATATCTAATAACCCATTCATTAAAGGCATTAAACTATGTAAATCCTCTTGCCCTAAAATCAGGTTGAACCAATTGTCAGGTGGGCCACAGTTTATATAAAATATTTACGGATGAAGAGTACTTGTCTGAAGCCTTTTAACCATAGAACTGTTTCTGATGTAGTGTCCCATGCACCTACAGAATGGACCAAATTTTGTTTTGTGAGAGAACATCTATATTGTCAGACCCGCCTTAGGCATGGCTTGGATATTGTGCCTATCAGCCATGCTGGCACATGTGTGGCTTGTACATGAGATGCCTTATACAGGCGTGCGGGCTCGCTCTTAATTCTGGGACTTCGAGATTTCTTTGCAACTGATCAATAGACGATCGTGGGCCTTGTGGACTAAGTTATGACATATTACTTAGAAATACTTTTATTCTGTACACGATGGAGAAAGTCTCATACGCAACTAGCTGCACGGCCCCACTGGCCTTTGTATGGCATCCGACCATGACCAGTAAAGCAGGGTGGCCTCACCATGAACAATGGATGCCTTAAAAACAAGTTCAATCCAACCATCAGCTGGGCCATTTTGTGACTTTCTCTGTACAATGAACTAGTTTACTGGGCCCATTTGGTTGCCACTTCATGTAGAGCGGGTCACGGACAATTTCATGGCCGAGATGGACTAGAGAAGGCCCTATTGGTAGTATAGGTGATCTGGACCATCAAAACCTTAAAAGGGGCATATCTTACAAACCAGAATGAGTTATTCAACCTACTATATGATTTTTGGTAGGCGAAGCTACTTTAACCAAGCAACCCGGCATAGCTGGGTAGCCCACGCCAAATTTGCGATATTTTATCTGATGGTCAAAAATCTATTTTATTTTTGTTTTTACGATTTTTTGTAAGTTTTAGTTTGATTATAACTCTTCTTCCTTTCGGCTATAGGAGTTGTGTACAACACTAAAAGTGCTTGGAAAAAATTAAGAGAAAAAAGTGGCCGAGCCAAATAAGACACTTTTAATATTGTTGGCCAAAAACCATGAGGTCTAGCGGAAATCATAACCGTCTATAAATAGTAAGTCACAATTTTAGAAAGTTTTAATTCGTGATTTGATTCTAAAACTTTTTCCTAAGGCCCATATTACTACTTAAGGGGCTGTAAACTCATTTTTTTTTACGATCAATCAATATATTTCAAATTTTATATATATATATATATATATATATATATATATATATATATATATATATATATATTTATTTATTTATTTTCTTATTTTCCTCGTAGATTCAAGGTATCCGAAAAAGGAGTCCAGATAAGCTTCATGAACTCAGAGTAGTTAACCCTCTACGAAGAGGGGTGCTTGACCTCAACACGTCCTTCCCTTGGTGGCCACTTAAAAATAAGTTATCTCACGTTAGTTATGTATTAGACATCATATTTTACGTAGATTGTAGTCTGTGTTTTAAATCCCTACTAAAACATTCATTTTTAATACATGAATTCACATGCACAGTTGACTAGTACTAATAACAATAATTTGAGATATCTCACACTATCTGCCCAAGTATCACACATGCCGGAAGGAAGCAGATTGCGCAGTAACTAAGTTAGCATACCGAGTAAACTCTGTGGGGTCTATCATAGTTTATGTATTTTATTTACTCCGTTCATCAATTTTATAAGATAATTTTAAGGTTTGAAATAAAAGAAGTATATACGATGCTCAAATAGATCAAACCATAGGAACGGTTGAATTTACCGTTGAAAATTTCTTGGGGCCTACAAAATTTTTATATCAAGCTTATATTTGTGTTTTCTCTTCATCCATGCCTGTATGATCTTATGAACAGGTTGGATGACAAATAAACATCACTGTGGGGCCTAACAAGGTTTCCATAGTGGAAATCATTATCCCCACTGTTTACAGTGGTATGATCCACTTGATATTTGGATATACTTCAATTTTGGGCTCAACCCCTTAAATTAGATGGAAAAAAGGATGGACGGCCTGGATAGACCACATACATAAAAGGTGGGCCCAACTGAGTTTACTCAGTACAGTAAGAGTAAGAGCAAGAGAGTACCGTAATCGGCGTGCAATCCGATTTCCAAGCGAAACCGTCTAACACGGTTAGACTTTTCCTAAAATGTAATTTTTTCAATATATTAAAAAAACTGATGATGTGGCACTTATAGTGACGTGGACCAATAATAATATTAGATTAAGCTGCTTCTTGTTTTCACGAAACAGAGGATCCATACTCATTCATTAAAGGCATAAAACTATCACTATCAAAAATGAGCAAAGGCTACGGACCAAAACCATAGCCATAGGTCTATGGCTACAGTTTTAGTCCGTAGCTTGACCATGGCCGTAGGTGCCATAACAATAGGTCTTGAACCTATGGCTATGGATTTAATCCGTAGCTATAGGGTGCAATAGCTACAGATATAATCTATAGCAATTATATCTGTAGCAAAAACTTCAAATAGGTACGGATATTATTTGCAGCTAAAAGTCCGTAGCAATATGCCTAAATTGAAAAGGCTACACCTGTTAGATTAATGATACGGTTATTATTTGTAGCTAAAAGTCCGTAGCAATATGCCTAAATTGAAAAGGCTACACCTGTCAGATTAATGGCTACGGTCAATATCCGTAGCTATTTTGTACATTAAAAAATTATATATAATCATTTGTTCATTTAATTACCACCTGTACAATCATTCATTCATTCAATTACAATAAAATTATTATCCTTCATTCAATCAATTACAATTACAATCAATTACAATCAAATTCATTCAATCAATTACAATTACAATAATGCTGAAAATACAAATTTTTGGCTTCATTAGAGAAATGTGTTCGACTTCACCCCGAAATTTCAACAGCTTCGTATATTCCATCATCCTACAAACAGTCATGTCATATATAAATTAGAATGCCCATTGGGGAAAATAAAGACAAAGTGAAAGAAGTGCATCATGTTTAACTACTTTTTTTTTTTCTTTTTTCTGTTTTTTTTTTTTAAAAAAAAAAAAAAAAAAACTCAAAGAGGAATGAAATTGACACAAAAGAAATGGTCTCACTATATGATTATAGGTTTTGGTTTAGGTTTAGGTTATAAGTTTAGGTTAAGGTTAGGCTATATGTTATAATTAAGTTTAGGTTATAGGTTATAGGTTAAGGTTTAGGTTATAGGTTTTGGTTTAGGTTAAAGTTATAGGTTTAGGTTTAGGTTATAGGTTATAACTTTTGGGAACTTGATTATAGGTTTAGGTTTAGGTTATAGGTTATAGCTTTTGAGAACTTAATTATATGTTAAGGTTTAGGTTTAGGAAATTGGGTTCGGGTTCGGGTTCGGGATTGAGTTTAGGTTTGGGTTTTCAAGTTTAAATTTAGGTCAAGGAGTTGAGATTAGGATTAGGTGTAGGTTTGGGTTTAAGGATTTGAGAATACATTTAGGTTTAGGTTTAGGTTTAGTTTTAGGTTATAGGTTATAGGTTATAGGTTATAGCTCTAGGGAATTGAGTATGGGTTATGGTTTAGGTTTAGGAAATCGGATTCAGGTTTGGGATTGAGTTTAAGTTTGGGTTTTCAGGTTTAGGTTTAGGTTAGGGCGTTGAGATTAGGATTAGGTGTAGGTTTAGCTATAGGGAATTGAGTTTAGGTTATAGGTTTAGGGAAAGGTTAAGTTTAGGTTATAGGTTTTGGGATTTGGGAATAGTTTTAGGTTATAAGTATAGGTTTAGGTTAGGTTATAGGTTAAGGTTTAGGTTTAGGTTATGGGTTTTGGAATTTGAGAATGGGTACGGGTTTAGGTTATAGGATATGGTTTTGGTTTAGGTTATAGGTTTTGGGATTTGATAATGGGTTCGGGTTTAGGTTATAGGTTTTGGTTTTGGTTTAGGTTATATGTTTTGGTTTAGGTTATAGGTTTTGGGATTTGAGAATGGGTTCAGGTTTAGGTTATAGGTTTTGGTTTCGGTTTATGTTATAGGTTTTGGGATTTGAGAATGGGTTCGGGTTTAGGTTATAGGTTGAGGTTATAGGTTTAGGTTATAGGTTTTGGGATTTAAGAATGGGTTCAGGTTTAGGTTATAGGTTTTGGTTTTGGTTTAGATTATAGGTTTTGGGATTTGAGAATGGGTTTGGGTTTAGGTTATAGGTTTTGGTTTTGGTTTTGGTTTAGGTTCTAGGTTTTTGGATTTGAGAATGGGTTATGGTTTAGGTTTAGGAAATTGGGTTCAGGTTCGAGATTGGGTTTAAGTTTGGGTTTTCAAGTTTAGGTTTAGGTTTAGGTTAGGGTGTTGAGATTAGGATTAGGTGTAGGTTTAGTTTTAGGGAATTGAGTTTAGGTTATAGGTTTAGGGAAAGGTTAGGTTTAGGTTATAGGTTTTGGGATTTGGGAATAGTTTTAGGTTATAAGTATAGGTTTAGATTTGGGTTTTAGGTTTAGGCTTAGGTTTGGATTTTAGGATTTGAGAATGGGTTCGGGTTTATAGGTTTTGGTTTCAGTTTAGGTTATAGGTTTTGGAATTTGATAATGAGTTTAGGTTATGGTTATAGGTTTTGGTTTTCGTTTAGGTTATAGGTTTTGGTTTTGGTTTAGGTTATAGGTTTTGGTTTAGGTTATAGTTTTTGGGATTTGAGAATGGGTTCGGGTTTAGGTTATAGGTTTTGGTTTTGGTTTAGGTTATAGGCTTAGGTTTAGGTTATAGGCTTTGGTTTAGGTTATAGGTTTTGGGATTTAAGAATGGGTTTGGGTTTAGGTTATAAGTTTTAGTTTCGATTTAGGTTATAAGTTTTGGAATTTAAGAATGGGTTCAGGTTTAGGTTATAAGTTTTGGTTTTGGTTTAGGTTTAGGTTATAGGTTTTTGGATTTAAGAATGGGTTATGGTCTAGGTTTAGGAAATCGGGTTCAGGTTCGGGATTGGATTTAAGTTTGGGTTTTCAAGTTTAGGTTTAGGTTTAGGTTAGGGAGTTAAGATTAGGATTAGGTGTAGGTTTAGCTTTAGGGAATTGAGTTTAGGTTATAGGTTTATGGAAAGGTTAGGTTTAGGTTATAGGTTTTGGGATTTGGGAATAGTTTTAGATTATAAGTATAGGTTTAGGTTTAGGTTTTAGGTTTAGGTTTAGGTTTGGGGTTCGAGATTTGAGAATGGATTCGGGTTTATAGGTTTTGGCTTCAGTTTAGGTTATAGGTTTTTGGATTTGATAATGAGTTCAAGTTTTGCTTATAGGTTTTGGTTTTGGTTTAAGTTATAGGTTTTGGGATTTGAGAATGGGTTTGGGTTTAGGTTATAAGTTTTGGGATTTAAGAATGGGTTCGGGTTTAAGTTATAGGTTTTGGTTTTGGTTTAGGTTATAGGTTTTGGGATTTGAGAATGGGTTTGGGTTTAGGTTATAGGTTTTGGTTTCGGTTTAGGTTATAGGTTTTGGAATTTGACAATGGGTTCGGGTTTAGGTTATAGGTTTTGGTTGTGGTTTAGGTTTAGGTTATAGGTTTTTAGATTTAAGAATGGGTTATGGTCTAGGTTTAAGAAATTGGGTTCAGGTTCGGGATTGGGTTTAGGTTTAGGTTTTCAAGTTTAGGTTTAGGTTTAGGTTAGGGAGTTGAGATTAGGATTAGGTGTAGGTTTAGCTTTAGGGAATTGAGTTTAGGTTATAGGTTTAAGGAAAGGTTAGGTTTAGGTTATAGGTTTTGGGATTTGGGAATAATTTTAGATTATAAGTATAGGTTTAGGTTTAGGTTTTAGTTTTAGGTTTAAGTTTGGGTTTTGGGATTTGAGAATGGGTTCAGAATTAGGTTATAGGTTTTGGGATTCGGGAATAGTTTTAAATTATAAGTATAGGTATAGGTTTAGGTTTTAGGTTTAGGTTTAGGTTTAGGTTTTGGGATTTGAGAATGGGTTCGGGTTTAGGTTATAGGTTTTGGTTTTGGTTTAGGTTATAGGTTTTGGAATTTGAGAATGGGTTCAGGTTTAGGTTATAGGTTTTGGTTTTGGTTTAGATTTAAGTTATAGGTTTTTGGATTTGAGAATGGGTTATGGTTTAGGTTTAGGAAATCGTGTTTAGGTTCGAGATTGGGTTTAAGTTTGGGCTTTCAAGTTTAGGTTTAGGTTTAGGCTAGGGAGTTGAGATTAGGATTAGGTGTAGGTTTAACTTTACGGAATTGAGTTTAGGTTATAGGTTTAGCAAAAGGTTAGGTTAAGGTTATAGGTTTTGGGATTTAGGAATAGTTTCATGTTATAAGTATAGGTTTAGGTTTAGGTTTTAGGTTTAGTTTGGGTTTTGGGATTTGAGAATGGGTCGGGTTTAGGTTATAGGTTTTGGTTTCAGTTTAGGTTATAGGTTTTGGGATTTGATAATGGGTTTGGGTTTAGGTTATAGGTTTTGGTTTTTGTTTACGTTATAGGCTTTGGTTTAGGTTATAGGCTTTGGTTTAGGTTATTAGTTTTGGGATTTGAGAATGGGTTTGGGTTTAGGTTAATTGTTTTTTTTCGGTTTAGGTTATAGGTTTTGGGATTTGAGAATGGGTTCAGGTTTAGGTTATAGGTTTTGGTTTTGGTTTAGGTTATAGGTTATAGGTTTAGGTTTAGGTTATAGGTTTTGGGATTTGAGAATGGGTTCGGGTTTAGGTTATAGGTTTTAGTTTTAGTTTTAGTTTTGGTTATAGGTTTTTGGATTTGAAAATGGGTTATGGTTTATGTTTAGGAAATCGGGTTCAGGTTTGGGATTGGGTTTAAGTTTGGATTTTCAAGTTTATGTTTAGGTTTAGGTTATGGTGTTAAGATTAGGATTAGGTGTAGGTTTAGCTTTTGGGAATTGAGTTTAGGTTATCGGTTTAGGGAAAGGTTTGGCTTAGGTTATAGGTTTTGTGATTTGGTCATAGTTTTAGGTTATAAGTTTAGGTTTAGGTTTAGGTTTTAGGTCTAGGTTTAGGTTTACGTTTGTGTTTTGGGATTTGAGAATGGGTTCGGGTTTAGGTTATAGGTTTTGGTTTTGGTTTAGGTTATAGGTTTTGGAATTTGATAATGGGTTCGAGTTTAGGTTATAGGTTTTGGTGTTGGTTTAGGTTATAGGCTTTGGTTTAGATTATAGGTTTTGGGATTTGAGAATGGGTTTGGGTTTTGGTTATAAGTTTAGGTTATAGGTTTTGGGATTTGATAATGGTTCGGGTTTAAGTTATAGGTTTTGGTTTTATTTTAGGTTTAGGTTATTGGTTTTTGGATTTGTGAATGGGTTATGATTTAGGTTTAGAAAATCGGGTTCAGGTTCGGGATTGGGTGTAAGTTTGAATTTTCAAGTTTAGGTTTAGGTTTCTATTAGGGAGTTGAGATTCGGATTAGGTGTATGTTTTGCTTTAGGGAATTGAGTTTAGGTTGTAGCTTTAGGGAAAGGTTAGGTTTAGGTTATAGGTTTTGGGATTTGGGAATAGTTTTATGTTATAAGTATAGGTGTAGGTTTAGGTTTTAAGATTTGAGAATGGGTTAGGGTTTAGGTTATAGGTTTTGGTTTCAATTTATGTTGTAGGTTTTGGGATTTGATAATGGGTTAAAGTTTAGGTTATAGGTTTTGGTTTTGGTTTAGGTTATAGGCTTTAGATTAGGTTATAGGTTTTGGTTTAGGTTATAGGTTTTGGGATTTGAGAATGGGTTCGAGTTTTCGTTATATGTTTTGGTTTCGGTTTAGGTTATAGATTTTGGGATTTGAGAATGGGTTCGGGTTTAGGTTATAGGTTTTGAGTTTGGTTTAGGTTATAAGTTTTGGGATTTGAGAATGGGTTTGGGTTTAGGTTATAGGTTTTGGTTTCGGTTTAGGTTATATGTTATGGGATTTGAGAATGGGTTCGGGTTTAGGTTATAGGTTTTGGTTTAGGTTATAGGTTTTTGTATTTGAGAATGGGTTATGGTTTATGTTTAAGAAATCGGGTTTAGGTTCGGGATTGGGTTTAAGTTTGGGCTTTCCAATTTAGGTTTTGGTTTAGGTTAGGGAGTTGAGATTAGGATTAGGTGTAGGTTTAGCTTTAGGGAATTGAGTTTAGGTTATAGGTTTATGGAAAGGTTAGGTTTAGGTTATAGGTTTTGGGATTTGGGAATAGTTTTAGATTATAAGTATAGGTTTATGTTTAGGTTTTAGGTTTAGGTTTAGGTTTGGGGTTTGAGATTTGAGAATGGGTTCGGGTTTATAGGTTTTGGTTTCAGTTTAGGTTATAGGTTTTGGGATTTGATAATGAGTTCAAGTTTAGCTTATAGGTTTTTGTTTTGGTTTAAGTTATAGGTTTTGGGATTTGAGAATGGGTTCGGGTTTAGGTTATAGGTTTTGGGATTTGAGAATGGGTTCAGGTTTAAGTTATAGGTTTTGATTTTGGTTTTGGTTATAGGCTTTGGTTTAGGTTATAGGTTTTGAGATTTGAGAATGGGTTTGGGTTTAGGTTATAGGTTTTGGTTTCGGTTCAGGTTATAGGTTTTGGAATTTGAGAATGGGTTCGGGTTTAGGTTATAGGTTTTGGTTTTGGTTTAGGTTTAGGTTATAGTTTTTTAGATTTAAGAATGGGTTAGGGTCTAGGTTTAAGAAATCGGGTTCAGGTTCGGGATTGGGTTTAGGTTTAAGTTATAGGTTTTTGAATTTGGGAATGGGTTATGGTTTAGGTTTAGGAAATCGTGTTCAGGTTCGAGATTGGGTTTAAGTTTGGGCTTTCAAGTTTAGGTTTAGGTTTAGGTTAGGGAGTTGAGATTAGGATTTAGTGTAGGTTTAGCTTTAGGGAATTAAGTTTAGGTTATAGGTTTAGCGAATGGTTAGGTTAAGGTTATAGGTTTTGGGATTTTGGAATAGTTACAGGTTATAAGTATAGGTTTAGGTTTAGGTTTTAGGTTTTGTTTTGGGTTTTGGGATTTGAGAATGGGTTCAGGTTTAGGTTAAAGGTTTTGGTTTCGGTTTAGGTTATAGGTTTTGGGATTTGATAATGGGTTTGGGTTTAAGTTATAGGTTTTGATTTTTGTTTAGGTTATAGGCTTTGGTTTAGGTTATAGGCTTTGGGATTTGAGAATGGGTTTGGGTTTAGGTTAATGGTTTTTTTTCGGTTTAGGTTATAGGTTTTGGGATTTGAGAATGGGTTCAGGTTTAGGTTATAGGTTTTAGTTTTGGTTTAGGTTATAGGTTATAGGTTTAGGTTTAGGTTATAGGTTTTGAGATTTGAGAATGGGTTCGGGTTTAGGTTATAGGTTTTGGGATTTGAGAATGGGTTCGGGTTTAAGTTATAGGTTTTGGTTTTGGTTATAGGCTTTGGTTTAGGTTATAGGTTTTGGGATTTGAGAATGGGTTTGGGTTTAGGTTATAGGTTTTGGTTTCGGTTTAGGTTATAGGTTTTGGAATTTGAGAATGGGTTCGGGTTTAGGTTATAGGTTTTTGTTTTGGTTTAGGTTTAGGTTATAGGTTTTTAGATTTAAGAATGGGTTATGGTCTAGGTTTAAGAAATCGGGTTCAGGTTCGGGATTGGATTTTCAAGTTTAGGTTTAGGTTTAGGTTAGGGAGTTGAGATTAGGATTAGGTGTAGGTTTAGCTTTAGGGAATTGAGTTTAGGTTATAGGTTTAAGGAAAGGTTACGTTTAGGTTATAGGTTTTGGCATTTGGGAATAGTTTTAGATTATAAATATAGGTTTATATTTAGGTTTTAGGTTTAGGTTTAGGTTTGGGTTTTGGGATTTGAGAATGGGTTCGGATTTAGGTTATAGGTTTTGGGATTCGGGAATAGTTTTAAATTATAAGTATAGGTTTAGGTTTAAGTTTTAGGTTTGGGTTTTGGGATTTAAGAATGGGTTCGGGTTTAGGTTATAGGTTTTGGTTTTGGTTTAGGTTATAGGTTTTGGGATTTGAGAATGGGTTCAGGTTTAGGTTATAGGTTTTGGTTTTGGTTTAGAATTAAGTTATAGGTTTTTGGATTTGGGAATGGGTAATGGTTTAGGTTTAGGAAATCTTGTTCAGGTTCGAGATTAGGTTTAAGTTTGGGCTTTTAAGTTTAGGTTTAGGTTTAGGTTAGGGAGTTGAGATTAGGATTAGGTGTAGGTTTAGCTTTACGGAATTGAGTTTAGGTTATAGGTTTAGCGAAAGGTTAGGTTAAGGTTATTGGTTTTGGGATTTGGGAATAGTTTCAGGTTATAAGTATAGGTTTAGGTTTAGGTTTTAGGTTTAGGTTTGAGTTTTGGGATTTGAGAATGGGTTCGGGTTTAGGTTATAGGTTTTGGTTTCGGTTTAGGTTATAGGTTTTGGGATTTGATAATGAGTTTGGGTTTAGGTTATAGGTTTTGGGATTTGATAATGAGTTTGGGTTTAGGTTATAGGTTTTGGTTTTTGTTTATGTTATAGGCTTTGGTTTAGGTTATAGGCTTTGGTTTAGGTTATTAGTTTTGGGATATGAGAATGGGTTTGGGTTTAGGTTAATGGTTTTTTTTTTTCAGTTTAGGTTATAGGTTCAGGGATTTGAGAATGGGTTCAGGTTTAGGTTATTGGTTTTAGTTTTGGTTTAGGTTATACGTTATAGGTTTAGGTTTAGGTTATAGGTTTTGGGATTTAAGAATGGGTTCGGGTTTAGGTTATAGGTTTTGGTTTTGGTTTTGGTTTTGGTTATATGTTTTTGGATTTGAGAATAGGTTATGGTTTAGGTTTAGGAAATCGAGTTCAGGTTTGGGATTGGGTTTAAGTTTGGATTTTCAAGTTTAGGTTTAGGTTTAGGTTAGGGTGTTGAGATTAGGATTAGGTGTAGGTTTAGCTTTTGGGAATTGAGTTTAGGTTATTGGTTTAGGGAAAGGTTCGGCTTATGTTTTAGGTTTTGGGATTTGGTAATAGTTTTAATTTATAAGTATAGGTTTAGGTTTAGGTTTTAGGTTTAGGTTTGGGTTTTGGGATTTGAGAATGGGTTCGGGTTTAGGTTATAGGTTTTGGTTTTGGTTTAGGTTATAGGTTTTGGTATTTGAGAATGGGTTCAGGTTTAGGTTATAGGTTTTGGTTTTGGTTTCGATTTAAGTTATAGGTTTTTGGATTTGGGAATGGGTTATGACTTAGGTTTAGGAAATCGTGTTCAGATTCGAGATTGGGTTTAAGTTTGGGCTTTCAAGTTTAGGTTTTGGTTTAGGTTAGGGAGTTGAGATTCGGATTAGGTGTAGGTTTAGCTTTAGGGAATTGAGTTTAGGTTATAGGTTTAGCGAAAGGTTAGGTTAAGGTTAAAGGTTTTGGGATTTGGGAATAGTTTCAGGTTATAAGTATAGGTTTAGGTTGTAGGTTTTGAGATTTGAGAATGGGTTTGGGTTTAGGTTATAGGTTTTGGGATTTGATAATGGGTTCGGGTTTAAGTTATAGGTTTTGGTTTTGGTTTAGATTTAGGTTATAGGTTTTTGGATTTGTAAAAGGGTTATGGTTTAGGTTTAGGAAATCGGGTTCAGGTTCGGGATTGGGTGTAAGTTTGGGTTTTCAAGTTTAGGTTTAGGTTTATGTTAGGGAGTTGAGATTAGGATTAGGTGTATGTTTAGCTTTAGGGAATTGAGTTTAGGTTGTAGGTTTAGGGAAAGGTTAGGTTTAGGTTATAGGTTTTGGGATTTGGGAATAGTTTTAGGTTATAAGTATAGGTTTAGGTTTAGGTTTTAGGTTTAGGTTTGGGTTTTGGGATTTGAGCATGGGTTCGGGTTTAGGTTATAGGTTTTGATTTTAGTTTAGGTTATAGGTTTTGGGATTTGATAATGGGTTTGGGTTTAGGTTATAGGTTTTGGTTTTTGTTTAGGTTGTAGGGTTTGGTTTAGATTATAGGCTTTGGTTTAAGTTATAGGTTTTGGGATTTGAGAATGGGTTTGGGTTTAGGTTATAGGTTTTGGTTTTAGTTTCTGTTATAGGTTTTGGTATTTGAGAATGGGTTCAGGTTTAAGTTATAGGTTTTGGTTTAGGTTTAGGTTATAGGTTTTGGTTTAGGTTATAGGTTATAGGTTTAGGTTTAGGTTTTGGGATTTGAGAATGGGTTCGGATTTATGTTATAGGTTTTAGTTTTGGTTTTGGTTTAGGTTATAGGTTTTTGGATTTGAGAATGGGTTATGGTTCAGGTTTAGGAAATCGGGTTCAGGTTCAGGATTAGGTTTAAGTTTGTGTTTTCTAGTTTAGGTTTAGGTTTAGTTTAGGGAGTTGAGATTAGGATTAGGTGTAGGTTTAGCTTTAGGAAATTGAGTTTAGGTTATAGGTTTAAGGAAAGGTTTGGTTTTGGTTATAGGTTTTGGGATTTGGGAATAATTTTAGGTTATAAGTATAGGTTTAGGTTTAGGTTTTATGTTTTGGTTTAGGTTTGGATTTTGGGATTTGAGAATGGGTTCGGGTTTAGGTTATAGGTTTTGGTTTTGAGAATGGGTTCGGGTTTATGTTATAGGTTTTGGTTTTGGTTTAGGTTTAGGTTATAGGTTTTTAGATTTAAGAATGGGTTATGGTCTACGTTTAAGAAATCGGGTTGAAGTTCGGGATTGGGTTTAGGTTTGGGTTTTCAAGTTTAGGTTTAGGTTTAGGTTAGGGAGTTGAGATTAGGATTAGGTGTAGGTTTAGCTTTAGGGAATTGAGTTTAGGTTATAGGTTTAAGGAAAGGTTAGGTTTAGGTTATAGGTTTTGGCATTTGGGAATAGTTTTAGATTATAAGTATAGGTTTAGGTTTAGGTTTTAGGTTTAGGTTTAGGTTTGGGTTTTAGGATTTGAGAATGGGTTCAGATTTTGGTTATAGGTTTTGGGATTCGGGAATAGTTTTAAATTATAAGTAAAGGTTTAGGTTTAAGTTTTAGGTTTGGGTTTTGGGATTTGAGAATAGGTTCGGGTTTAGGTTATAGGTTTTGGTTTTGGTTTAGGTTATAGGTTTTGAAATTTGAGAATGGGTTCAGGTTTAGGTTATAGGTTTTGGTTTTGGTTTAGATTTAAGTTATAGGTTTTTGGATTTGGGAATGGTTTATGGTTTAGGTTTAGGAAATCGTGTTCAGGTTCGAGATTGGATTTAAGTTTGGGCTTTCAAGTGTAGGTTTAGGTTTAGGTTAGGGAGTTGAGATTAGGATTAGGTGTAGGTTTAGCTTTACGGAATTGAGTTTAGGTTTTAGGTTTAGCGAAAGGTTAGGTTAAGGTTATAGGTTTTGGGATTTGGGAATAGTTTCAGGTTATAAGTATAGGTTTAGGTTTAGGTTTTAGGTTTAGGTTTGGGTTTTGGGATTTGAGAATGGGTTCGGGTTTAGGTTATAGGTTTTGATTTCGGTTTAGGTTATAGGTTTTGGGATTTGATAATGGGTTTGGGTTTAGGTTATAGGTTTTGGTTTTTGTTTAGGTTATAGGCTTTGGTTTAGGTTATAGGCTTTGGTTTAGGTTATTAGTTTTGGGATTTGAGAATGGGTTTGGGTTTAGGTTAATGGTTTTTTTTTTTCGGTTTAGGTTATAGGTTCTAGGATTTGAGAATGGGTTCTGGTTTAGGTTATAGGTTTTAGTATTGGTTTAGTTATAGGTTATAGGTTTAGGTTTAGGTTATAGGTTTTGGTTTTAGTTTTGGTTTTGGTTATAGGTTTTTGGATTTGAGAATAGGTTATGGTTTAGGTTTAGGAAATCGGGTTCAGGTTTGGGATTGGGTTTAAGTTTGGATTTTCAAGTTTAGGTTTATGTTTAGGTTAGGGTGTTGAGATTAGGATTAGGTGTAGGTTTAGCTTTTGGGAATTGAGTTTAGGTTATAGGTTTAGGGAAAGGTTAGGCTTATGTTATTGGTTTTGGGATTTGCTAATAGTTTTAGGTTATAAGTATAGGTTTAGGTTTAGGTTTTAGGTTTAGGTTTGGGTTTTGGGATTTGAGAATGGGTTCGGGTTTAGGTTATAGGTTTTGGTTTCGGTTTAGGTTATAGGTTTTGGGATTTGCTAATGAGTTCGAGTTTAGGTTATAGGTTTTGGTATTGGTTTAGGTTATAGGTTTTGGGATTTGAGAATGGGTTTGGGTTTAGGTTATAGGTTTAGGTTATAGGTTTTGGGATTTGATAATGGATTCGGGTTTAAGTTATAGGTTTTGGTTTGAGTTTAGGTTTAGGTTATAGGTTTTTGGATTTGTGAATGGGTTATGGTTTAGGTTTAGGAAATCGGGTTCAGGTTCGGGATTGGGTGTAAGTTTGGGTTTTCAAGTTTAGGTTTAGGTTTATGTTAGGGAGTTGAGATTAGGATTAGGTGTATGTTTAGCTTTAGGGAATTGAGTTTAGGTTGTAGGTTTAGGGAAAGGTTAGGTTTAGGTTATAGGTTTTGGGATTTGGGAATAGTTTTAGGTTATAAGTATAGGTTTAGGTTTAGGTTTTAGGTTTAGGTTTGGGTTTGGGTTTTAAGATTTGAGAATGGGTTCGGGTTTAGGTTATAGGTTTTGGTTTCAATTTATGTTGTAGGTTTTGGGATTTGATAATGGGTTAAAGTTTAGGTCATAGGTTTTGGTTTTGGTTTAGGTTATAGGCTTTAGATTAGGTTATAGGTTTTAGTTTAGGTTATAGGTTTTGGGATTTGAGAATGGGTTCGTGTTTTTGTTATAGGTTTTGGTTTCGGTTTAGGTTATAGGTTTTAGGATTTGAGAATGGGTTCGGGTTTACGTTATTGGTTTTGGTTTTGGTTTAGGTTTAGGTTATAGGTTTTTAGATTTAAGAATGGGTTATGGTCTAGGTTTAAGACATCGGGTTCAGGTTCGGGATTGGGTTTAGGTTTGGGTTTTCAAGTTTAGGTTTAGGTTTAGGTTAGGGAGTTGAGATTAGGATTAGGTGTAGGTTTAGCTTTAAGGAATTGAGTTTAGGTTATAGGTTTAAGGAAAGGTTAGGTTTAGGTTATAGGTTTTGGCATTTGGGAATAGTTTTAGATTATAAGTATAGGTTTAGGTTTAGGTTTTAGGTTTAGGTTTAGGTTTGTGTTTTGGGATTTGAGAATGGGTTCGGATTTAGGTTATAGGTTTTGGGATTCGGGAATAGTTTTAAATTATAAGTATAGGTTTAGGTTTAGGTTTTAGGTTTGGGTTTTGGGATTTGAGAATGGGTTCGGGTTTGGGTTATAGGTTTTGGTTTTGGTTTAGGTTATAGGTTTTGGAATTTGAGAATGGGTTCAGGTTTAGGTTATAGGTTTTGGTTTTGGTTTAGATTTAAGTTATAGGTTTTGGATTTGGGAATGGGTTATGGCTTAGGTTTAGGAAATCGTGTTCAGGTTCGAGATTGGGTTTAAGTTTGGGCTTTCAAGTTTAGGTTTATGTTTAGGTTAGGGAGTTGAGATTAGGATTTGGTGTAGGTTTAGCTTTACGGAATTGAGTTTAGGTTATAGGTTTAGCGAAAGGTTAGGTTAAGGTTATTGGTTTTGGGATTTGGGAATAGTTTCAGGTTATAAGTATAGGTTTAGGTTTAGGTTTTAGGTTTAGGTTTGGGTTTTGGGATTTGAGAATGGGTTCGGGTTTAGGTTATAGGTTTTCGTTTCGGTTTAGGTTATAGGTTTTGGGATTTGATAATGGGTTTGGGTTTAGGTTATAGGTTTTGGTTTTTGTTTAGGTTATAGGCTTTGGTTTAGGTTATTAGTTTTGGGATTTGAGAAAGGGTTTGGGTTTAGGTTAATGGTTTTTTTTTTTCAGTTAGGTTATAGGTTCTGGGATTTGAGAATGGGTTCAGGTTTAGGTTATAGGTTTTAGTTTTGGTTTAGGTTTAGGTTATAGGTTTTGGGATTTAAGAATGGGTTCGGGTTTAAGTTATAGGTTTTGGTTTTGGTTTTGGTTTTGGTTATAGGTTTTTGGATTTGAGAATAGGTTATGGTTTAGGTTTAGGAAACCGGGTTCAGGTTTGGGATTGGGTTTAAGTTTGGATTTTCAAGTTTAGGTTTATGTTTAGGTTAAGGTGTTGAGATTAGGATTAGGTGTAGGTTTAGCTTTTGGGAATTGAGTTTAGGTTATAGGTTTAGGGAAAGGTTAGGCTTATGTTATAGGTTTTGGTATTTGGTAATAGTTTTAGGTTATAAGTATAGGTTTAGGTTTAGGTTTTAGGTTTAGGTTTGGGTTTTGGGATTTCAGAATGGGTTCGGATTTAGGTTATAGGTTTTGGTTTCGGTTTAGGTTATAGGTTTTGGGATTTGATAATGGGTTCGAGTTTAGGTTATAGGTTTTGGTATTGGTTTAGGTTATAGGCTTTGGTTTAGGTTGTGGGTTTTGGGATTTGAGAATGGGTTTGGGTTTAGGTTATAGGTTTAGGTTATAGGTTTTGGGATTTGATTATGGGTTCAGGTTTAAGTTATAGATTTTGGTTTGAGTTTAGGTTTAGGTTATAGGTTTTTGAATTTGTGAATGGGTTATGGTTTAGGTTTAGGAATTCGGGTTCAGGTTCGGGATTGGGTGTAAGTTTGGGTTTTCAAGTTTAGGTTTAGGTTTATGTTAGGGAGTTGAGATTAGGATTAGGTGTATGTTTAGCTTTAGGGAATTGAGTTTAGGTTGTAGGTTTAGGGAAAGGTTAGGTTTAGGTTATAGGTTTTGGGATTTGGGAATAGTTTTAGGTTATAAGTATAGGTTTAGGTTATAGGTTTTGGGATTTGGGAATAGTTTTAGGTTATAAGTATAGGTTTAGGTTTAGGTTTTAGGTTTAGGTTTGGGTTTGGGTTTTAAGATTTGAGAATGGGTTCGGGTTTAGGTTATAGGTTTTGGTTTCGATTTATGTTGTAGGTTTAGGAATTTGATAATGGGTTAAAGTTTAGGTTATAGGTTTTGGTTTTAGTTTAGGTTGTAGGCTTTAGATTAGGTTATAGATTTTGGTTTAGGTTATAGGTTTTGGGATTTGAGAATGGGTTCAGGTTTTCATTATAGGTTTTGGTTTCGGTTTAGGTTATATGTTTTAGGATTTGAGAATGGGTTCGGGTTTAGGTTATTGGTTTTGGTTTTGGTTTAGGTTATAAGTTTTGGGATTTGAGAATGGGTTTGGGTTTAGGTTTATAGGTTTTGGTTTCGGTTTAGGTTATATGTTTTGGGATTTGAGAATGGGTTCGGGTTTAGGTTATAGGTTTTGGTTTAGGTTTAGGTTTA
This sequence comes from Magnolia kwangsiensis, assembly GCA_037074715.1. Lineage (NCBI taxonomy): Eukaryota > Viridiplantae > Streptophyta > Magnoliopsida > Magnoliales > Magnoliaceae > Magnolia > Magnolia kwangsiensis. Next base: position 76,776,574 of record CM073584.1, read on the forward strand.
AGTTATAGGTTTTTATATTTGAGAATGGGTTATGGTTTAGGTTTAGGAAATCGGGTTTAGGTTCGGGATTGGGTTTAAGTTTGGGCTTTCAAGTTTAGGTTTAGGTATAGGTTAGGGAGGTGAGATTAGGATTAGGTGTAGGTTTAGCTTTAGGGAATTAAGTTTAGGTTTTAGGTTTATGGAATGGTTAGGTTTAGGTTATAGGTTTTGGGATTTGGGAATAGTTTTAGATTATAAGTATAGGTTTAGGTTTGGGTTTTAGGTTTAGGTTTAGGTTTGGGGTTTGAGATTTGAGAATGGGTTCGGGTTTATAGGTTTTGGTTTCAGTTTAGGTTATAGGTTTTGGGATTTGATAATGAGTTCAAGTTTAGCTTATAGGTTTTTGTTTTGGTTTAAGTTATAGGTTTTGGGATTTGAGAATGGGTTTGGGTTTAGGTTATAGTTTTTGGGATTTGAGAATCGGTTCGGGTTTAAGTTATAGGTTTTGGTTTTGGTTTTGGTTATAGGCTTTGGTTTAGGTTATAGGTTTTGGGATTTGAGAATGGGTTTGGGTTTAGGTTATTGGTTTTGGTTTCGGTTTAGGTTATTGGTTTTGGAATTTGAGAATGGGTTCAGGTTTAGGTTATAGGTTTTGGTTTTAGTTTAGATTTAAGTTATAGGTTTTTGGATTTGAGAATGGGTTATGGTTTAGGTTTAGGAAATCGTGTTCAGGTTCGAGATTAGGTTTAAGTTTGGGCTTTCAAGTTTAGGTTTAGGTTTAGGTTAGGGAGTTGAGATTAGGATTAGGTGTAGGTTTAGCTTTAAGGAATTGAGTTTAGGTTATAGGTTTAGCGAAAGGTTAGGTTAAGGTTAAAGGTTTTGGGATTTGGGAATAGTTTCAGGTTATAAGTATAGGTTTAGGTTATAGGTTTTTGAGATTTGAGAATGGGTTTGGGTTTAGGTTATAGGTTTTGGGTTTTGATAATGGGTTCGGGTTTAAGTTATAGGTTTTAGTTTTGGTTTAGATTTAGGTTATAAGTTTTTGTATTTTTGAATGGGTTATGGTTTAGGTTTAGGAAATCGGGTTCAAGTTCAGGATTGGGTGTAAGTTTGGGTTTTCACGTTTAGGTTAAGGTTTATGTTAGGGAGTTGAGATTAGGATTAGGTTTATGTTTAGCTTTAGGGAATTGAGTTTAGGTTGTAGGTTTAGGGAAAGGTTAGGTTTAGGTTATAGGTTTTGGGATTTGTGAATAGTTTTAGGTTATAAGTATAGGTTTAGTTTTAGGTTTTAGGTTTAGGTTTGGGTTTGGGTTTTAAGATTTGAGAATGGGTTTGGGTTTAGGTTATAGGTTTTGGTTTCAATTTATGTTGTAGGTTTTGGGATTTGATAATGGGTTAAAGTTTAGGTTATAGGTTTTGGTTTTGGTTTAGGTTATAGGCTTTAGATTAGGTTATAGGTTTTGGTTTAGGTTTTAGATTTTGGGATTTGAGAATGGGTTCTAGTTTTCGTTATATGTTTTGGTTTTGGTTTAGGTTTTAGGTTTTGGGATTTGAGAATGGGTTCGGGTTTAGGTTATAGGTTTTGGTTATGGTTTAGGTTATAAGTTTTGGGATTTGAGAATGGGTTTGGGTTTAAGTTATAGGTTTTGGTTTCGGTTTAGGTTATATGTTTTGGGATTTGAGAATGGGTTCGGGTTTAGGTTTAGGTTTAGGTTATAGGTTTTTGTATTTGAGAATAGGTTATGGTTTAGGTTTAGGAAATCGGGTTTAGGTTCGGGATTAGGTTTAAGTTTGGGCTTTCAAGTTTAGGTTTAGGTTTAGGTTAGGGAGTTGAGATTAGGATTAGGTGTTGGTTTAGCTTTAGGGAATTGAGTTTAGGTTATAGGTTTAGCGAAAGGTTAGGTTTTAGTTATAGGTTTTGGGATTTGGGAATAGTTTTAGGTTATAAATATAGGTTTAGGTTTAGGTTTTAGGTTTAGGTTTGGGTTTTGGGATTTGAGAATGGGTTCGGGTTTAGGTTATAGGTTTTGGTTTTAGTTTAGGTTATAGGTTTTGGGATTTGATAATGGGTTTGGGTTTAGGTTATAGGTTTTGGTTTTTGTTTAGGTTGTAGGGTTTGGTTTAGATTATAGGCTTTGGTTTAAGTTATAGGTTTTGGGATTTGAGAATGGGTTTGGGTTTAGGTTATAGGTTTTGGTTTTGGTTTCTGTTATAGGTTTTGGTATTTGAGAATGGGTTCAGGTTTAAGTTATAGGTTTTGGTTTAGGTTTAGGTTGTAGGTTTTGGTTTAGGTTATAGGTTATAGGTTTAGGTTTAGGTTTTGGTTATAGGTTTTGGGATTTGAGAATGGGTTCGGATTTATGTTATAGGTTTTAGTTTTGGTTTTGGTTTAGGTTATAGGTTTTTGGATTTGAGAATGGGTTATGGTTCAGGTTTAGGAAATCGGGTTCAGGTTCGGGATTAGGTTTAAGTTTGTGTTTTCTAGTTTAGGTTTAGGTTTAGTTTAGGGAGTTGAGATTAGGATTAGGTGTAGGTTTAGCTTTAGGGAATTGAGTTTAGGTTATAGGTTTAAGGAAAGGTTTGGTTTTGGTTATAGGTTTTGGGATTTGGGAATAGTTTTAGGTTATAAGTATAGGTTTAGGTTTAGGTTTTATGTTTTGGTTTAGGTTTGGGTTTTGGGATTTGAGAATGGGTTCGGGTTTAAGCTATAGGTTTTGGTTTTGGTTTTGGTTTAGGTTATAGGTTTTGGGATTTGAGAAAGGGTTCGGGTTTAGGTTATAGGTTTTGGTTTTGGTTTAGGTTATAGGTTTTGGGATTTGAGAAAGGGTTCGGGTTTACGTTATACGTTTTGGTTTTAGTTTAGGTTTAGGTAATAGGTTTTTGGATTTAAGAATGGGTTATGGTTTAGGTTTAGGAAATCGGGTTCAGGTTTGGGATTGGGTTTAAGTTTGGGTTTTCAAGTTTAGGTTTAGGTTTAGGTTAGGGAGTTGAGATTAGGATTAGGTGTAGGTTTAGCTTTAGGGAATTGAGTTTATGTTATAGGTTTAAGGAAAGGTTAGGTTTAGGTTATAGGTTTTGGTATTTGGGAATAGTTTTAGGTTATTAGTATAGGTTTAGGTTTAGGTTTTAGGTTTAGGTTTGGGTTTTGGGATTTGAGAATGGTTTCGGGTTTAGGTTATACGTTTTGGTTTCAGTTTAGGTTTTAGGTTTTGGGATTTGAGAAAGGGTTCGGGTTTAGGTTATAGGTTTTGGTTTTTGTTTAGGTTATAGGCTTTGGTTTAGGTTATAAGTTTTGGGATTTGAGAATGAGTTTGGGTTTAGGTTATAGGTTTTGGTTTTGGTTTAGGTTATAAGTTTTGGGATTTGAGAATGGGTTTGGGTTTAGGTTATAGGTTTTGGTTTCAGTTTAGGTTATAGGTTTTGGGATTTGAGAATGGGTCCAGGTTTAAGTTATAGGTTTTGGTTTTGGTTTAGGTTATAGGTTTAAGTTTAGGTTTAGGTTATAGGTTTTAGGATTTGAGAATGGGTTCGGGTTTAGGTTATAGGTTTTGGTTTTGGATTAGATTATAGGTTTTTGGATTTGAGAATCGGTTCGGGTTTAGGTTAAGGGTGTGGTCCCTGTAAATACAATTATAAACACGGCCTGTCCAAATGGCTAGGCCCTTCCATTGTCGTTCATAGAAAATGGACAGCTTCATCATGGTCATAACAACTGTTCCCACCTTCTAAGGACCCCCGCTCATCTGGATAGCTCCGACACACATCCGAGTCTTCTCCATTAATTTCGAATAAATACATAAACAAGGCCTATCCAAATGGCCAAGCCCCTCCAGTGTCGTCCATAGGAAATGGACAACTTCATTATGGTCATACCAGCAGTTTCCACCTTCTAGGGACCCCCGCTCTTCCGGATAGCTCCGACGCACATCCGGGTCTGCTCCATCAATTTTGAACAAATACATAAATACGGCCTGTCCAAATGGCCAGGCCACTCCAATCATGTGCATTCTTGACAAGAGACGTACTAGATGCTTGAATCTGAAATATACATTTGTAAATAAAATGGCATTGGGAATTGCTTCTCAAAACTACAAACCATTTTATTTTGAAACTCGTTCATCTAACCTGAAAACCTGTCACGTAATGAATAAATGTAATCACAATGATAACTACACATGTGCATTCTTGACAAAAGTCATACCAGATGCTTAAATCTGAAATATGTAGCTCCAATCCTCCCACATATAACATCCACCTGAAAGAATGCGCATAACCATCATGCTTGAGTAATCAATACAGGAATGAACAAGTAAAACCATAAAACTATAGATGCAGTCATTTGGCTAGGCCCCTCCAATGCTGTCCATAGGAAATGGACAGTTTCAAGGAGGGTCCATTTATCTCCCTAATGTTGAGTCATCTCAAAAGCAAAGGATTAGCAAAAAGCCAAAAACCAAACAATATTATTGCAAAGGACCAGTGTAGCTAAGTTACAGTAAAGACAGCAAACAGAGAAATGGAGAAATTTCAACAATTGCTTTATATCGGGAGGCAAAGAGCACTAAGTACAATATAGCTAACAAAGGAGTTTTTTTCCTAGAAACATTGTGTTTTTAAGACTGAACATTAGGTGAAAGAAAGAAATGGCAATTTCAAAACAAACTTCTTGAGACAAAAGACATGTTGTCTCCAAGTATCCCACCATACAAAAGCCAATGGATGGCCAATTTGATTAAGGACCTGATTTTAGAAAAATGCCTTAAAATGGCCAAATCTTCTTTTGGGGTCATGAGCCCCATGCTCCTCTAAAATCTTGTATAAGACAAAGAAGACAGCCAATGCACTTCAAAACTAAATGACACTTACACAGATTTCTTTGGCATTAGACTTCACTGACTGAAGATTCACTTGGGTGTAAATCTCATCAGCATCTCTCTCTGCCTGTAGTTCCAAGAAATATATGCAACCAGACAGGTATTACGGAGCATCTACTAAGGGAAACATAAAGACTAAAGGAAGATTGAGTATGAGTTAAAACATGCATGTAGTGTAACATTGTGAACCTGGCACATCAACTGAGATGGGAGACTTGGGTAGCTAGGAATATGTAAGTTTGTAGTTCTGTTAGTTAAAACTACCACCTGTCACGACTACAACAGGTTAGACTTTTAGGAGCGCTTACAAGTAGATTAGACTTTTAAGGCAGAGGCTCTTGGACATTATTTTGAGAGCTATCTTCCTATACATATTTGGTGAATCCCAAATAGAAACGTCCTCTCCCTATTTGCAGTTAGCAGGTAGATAGTGATTTTCTTGAGTTTATGATTGGGTCTAATCGGCTGAATTTTTACCAGAAAACTTGCAGAAGGTAAGCATTAGATTCTTACCTTGAACATGTTCAAGCAACATGCTTGCTGACGGCCTCTCTGCCCGATTCCTCTATAAGTAGAACTGCATGAAATTCTTGCCCTCATAGGCCAATGTATCGGGTACAGAAGGGGATTCATTCTTCATAACCTTGAACATGGCAGCAGCCTGCACCAACATAGCAGAGAATTCTTACCATTTTAATTCATGGGAACAAAAAATATAAGATGTGCATAAAAGAAAAACACAAAACAAGAACAAAATAACAAAGGAACTTAATGCAACATTATAAAATCTGATCATTAAATACATGGTAGGAAGGCAAATTTAGGATGCATATGAAGTTACTACATCGTATAGAGTGGAATGGCCTTTGTTTGTTTCTTCTAATAGAGGAAAATTGGAGCCAGTTTGACAGACTTTCTCCACTCCTTTTGAAGTGGAATGGGGGTTTCTACCCTTCTCAGACAAATTGCCATTTTCAATTTAAAGTGGGAGCTTCCTCAAAAATGGGGCAATTGCTATTTTCATCCCGTTCTAAAGTGGCTCCTCATTCAAATGGTCCAATCTATCCCATAGGCAAAGTAATACTTGTCTGGCAAGCTCGAAGATAGTCAGAGATGAACATTCTTGGTCAGCTCTCTACCAAAATATTATAATCATCATCATCATCATTGAAGTACACAATGTAAAATATAAAAGTACACAATCCTTTAAAAGAAAATATTAAAGTACAAAGGTGAATTACCTATTCCACAAGACTTTCACTAAATGTAGTTTATTACATGAGCTTCAATTGATGGTGTGAAGTTTCCAAAACTCACGCAAAATGAGTTGTATGAGCTTCAATTGATGGTGTGAGGCTTCCTTTTATATAACTGTGTAACACATGCATGTTTCAATTTCTATTTTGTACTTGGGCATATCTTGTTTGTCTATGATTCTTGACACATTAAATGCCTTTGATAAAAAAAAAATTTGAATAGACTTGTTTCATTGGGCCTTCTACCTAAACATGTTTACTGACTATCTTTTGTACAAAGAATTAGATAGATGGCTAAAAGTTTAACACTGACCATAATCAGATGCAAACTTAGGAGACTCTCCCAGAGCTAAACCATAATCAGCATGACCAATCTGTAGAAGCACACATGCTACTTAGAAACATCAAAATGCAGCATATATAGTCATACTACAAAAATAAATATAGTCAATCCTCCTGAAATAGAATCCTTACTTGCAAATGGTCTACATACTAAAAACAAATGCCATTTTAACCAACAAGCTACCTTAAATCCTACCATAGCATACCCATACAATAAATGATCTCTTGTTAGAGGACTGGAACCATACAACTCACCTTATATCCTGTTTTGGCATGGTGGCCCATTTCATTTTGGACCAAAACTAAAGGACTCAAGAAGATAACGAGTTGTATCAAATGATTTTCTAAATCATCCCTGGATCCCTCTCACATGCATCATTCTTCAGCAGTATCAAACAGATTCAATAGAGGATTCACTTGAAGAAACTCCTGAGATAACAAATATATCTTTTAATTCCAGGGACATCACATGCTGCCACAATAATGCAATGGAGTATTCGGTGCCAAATATCTACACTCCTGAGATAAAATAGAATAAAAATAAAAAAAGAAACTCCATCAACATACCTGCAACATACACATCGGCTTTCACGATTTTCTTGCTTGTAGCCTGGCAAGTAATGAATAATATTCAAAGAAATGTTACTCAACATTATATAGTAAGCCGATGTTTGCGGATGAACTTGTTTGTAAATATGCAAAATGCATTATAAGTTCTTGCCTCAATTGTTTTGTTAACTTAAATAGTACAGACACAAGATGAATATTAGCTATCATATTTTACCTTTTCAGATTCTGAATGCAACACAAAACTCCCCTCATTTGGGTCCATTAACGTAACAGTACCTTGATGTGAGGAGCCATCTCGAAACTAGCAAAAGAAAAAAGAAAAGGATTATATTGTTAGATAGGAAAAAAAAAACACAGGAAAAATTTAGATTGTAGGTTGAGGCATCATATGGCTGACAAGCAACTTAAAAATAATAAAATCTAACAAGAAATTCCTGATTAATGGCCTACACGTGCAAACAGATAAAAGAGAGCAAATAAGGAACATGAGGTACATCCCATTATTTGCTGTTTATAGATTTTCAGGAACTTGGGATGCCAGAAATGCACCTGAAGTCCCAATTGAAGGTTATGGAAAGAAAAACTGATAATATTCTTGCCTTCTTCACAAAGATTCTCAAGGTTTTTTAAGGCAGAAAAAAATAACTAAGAAAATTAATACTTACAAATGCAAGCTTAAAACAGAGAACAGAGAAAATGGAGGGAATGGAATACTATGATAAAACTAGTGAAATGCAGTAAGTCAGCTTAGATTTGGCTAAATTCCATGATACAAGAATAGTGAGAGAAGAGAAAGGGCGTACTAAGGAACCATATGGTTTCTCCAAGAGAATAAGCAATTTCATTTGGGGGACATCTTTCCCATAAAATACTATAGCACAACAAGGATTTACAGAGAAATGGACCAAAGTTTGAAGCCCAAATGCCAAGGGGCACATGGATACTCAATCCAGGTATCCTCATGAATTTGATCATATAGAACAATGCACTGAATTTCAATGCAATAGAGGAAGTGTTATGAACTTCTCCTCTATATCTTTAATATTTGAGGCTATTCTTTTAATATCATCATATTAGGATAGGATCCTTATATCTTTCTTTTTTTTCAAAGATAATGGGGAGGATCCTTTTATCTTTTGTTGCTGCATGTTAAAAACATCTAGCTAACCATAACAGTTTTATAGAACAAGCAAAATATGGTCGACTAACTCATTAACAAAATTTACATGGAAGTTAGGTGGCTACAATTATAAGCTAAATGGGAAGAATGGGTAGTCTCAAGCAGTTCAAGTTTCGTGTTAGGGCACTTATGTTCTTTGTATATGATGGCTGACATGATTTTTGTTCAGAGAAATCCAATGCACATTTGGAAGTTTGATTTACATAAATTAATATCTAGATAAATAATCAATATCCGTGAGAAATAACAAAGGTACCAAAAAAGCTAAGGCATTTTTTGGTAGCTACTCTTGAAAAGAAAGAAAAATCTGAGCAGAATTCTATTGAAATCAAAATTCAAAAACATGGTCCTAGAAATTTAATTCTATCTACAAATGTTGTTTGGGCGACACTACCTATTTTATCTATTTTTCTTAAAATGTTGTGTTTCCATGTTATTGTTTGGAAAGAATAATTTTATGAAACAATGCAACATGATAACAATCAATGGTAGACCCCATTGATTAAAAGAAAACAAAATAAGTAAAAATAGTATCTAGTGCAAAACTGCAAATCCTGCAGTCAAGGATCATCTAATCCTCGTTGATTATAGCAAATAAAACACCAATAGCACTTCATCATATTGAAAAGAGTTCGATGCATGAATTATTCATCTTTAATACTGAGCAGAAGTTACCACATCCACCATATGGGAACTGCCTACATGGACCACACTATTAGGTGGCTGGACCATTCATCGAGTGAGCAGCAATGTGGATGCCCCACAGTTCAAAAAACCATTTCTACTCACACTTCCCCTTCTTACACTGCAATATTTCTACTCACACTTCCCCTGCTTACACTGTAATGTCTGTTTTCTTGTCAGTAAAAGAAAATTAAATCAATGGAAAATAGTCTAACCATGTGGGATATGTATGATCCATCCAGCAGGCTGCTGCATGTACCCATTCTCATAAACCAGTTGTGAGACCTATTTCTGCAGGTGGTCATTTTCCTCCATCAGCAACTTGTTCATAGCTGTCAGTTTCCTGTTAACGGTCTGAAGTCTAGAAGCCTCTTTCCTGTGCTTCTCGCGGCACTTGCAAAAACCAAGACCATCTTCAAAATCCATGTGGGTTGTCAATTGTCATGTGATCTAAGCCATGCATCAGGAGAGGCCTGAGGGTCTGCTTGACCTGGCCCAAAAATCAGCCTGTTCACCTCATTCATCTGGGTGCGAATGCAAAGCCTAGTCAATTAACAGTCTGACAACTTCTAAAATTTAGAAATGGGACAATGATCCACCATCTGGAACATTCATCAAGAGGGTCCCACTTATGATAGGCGGCTGTCTCTAACCACTTTCTGTCATTCCGATTCGAGCAAATGCCATGGCTCCAAATACACAACAAATGCACCTACAAGAAGCATAAAGCCATGTGGTTCCATTTTACATCAAATACACTAAAAACCACTTTTTTGAGATCATGGCAAAACCATGTGGTTTCATTTCACACAGATTCTGATTACTACCAATTCGCAAGTTATAGTCTTCTCTCTCACTCTATCCACCAATGCATTTCAAATATAGGCTGCCAAACACATTCACATGAATTCATATAATAGGCTGTCAAACACAATTGGTGATTCCAATTTTCCATGGTAATTGCCAAATGTATATAATACACACACTCCCAAAGGAGGCTTGACTGATAGACCAAAACACATGTTACAAAAACTAAAATTATCAATGAAAAAATTTGAATGCTCAGTGTAGATGCACCTGTAAACATTTTTCAAACACCAGTTAACAACTCCAATAGTGGCACCTCCTCTTTCTTTCAATTTTTGTCTATTTTTATCTTCTTATTTCTCAGCTTGTTAGGATTACAAGTCATAAAAATTAAAAAATACAATCAACGCTTTGGTTTCTTGTGAGTTCCTGATGTCAGCTACTAATGGTAACAGAATGACGGCATTTGGCAAGTTCCTCATCTAATTCTACAATCTTATTTCAGCATTGCTCTTGGTTAAACCTTTTCAAAATTATAAGTCACTGCCCAACATGAGCAACAAGAAGTATTTTTTTTCCTTTCCTTTTTTTCTTTTTACACACACCACATGGGCACTCATACCCATGAAGTCAGTGTGTTGAAACAAACTCTGTCCACCACTGACCCATGGGTTGGAACCAATGAGCAACAAGAAGCTATCCCAGTTATCATCAATATCTAAGACCTAGATATAAATGTTGCACCGCGCTGACAATATTGCCTCCTTCCTATACATGCACACTTGCAAGAAAACAACACAACCAAATCATAGTGAAATATGAGACTAGAAAATGTGATGGCAAAGAGCATAAATAAACTGCATGAAGTACATAGTTCCGTTGATTGAACTCAACAATAGAGCTTTTTCTGTTCAATTTGAAGAACCTCTTCAAATGAATATTAGAATCTGAACATTCTTCAATCTTCATGCATCCACTCAAATGAAACTTCTAAATATTTATTGAGTTACCTTAGTGAAGGTGAAACAATAGAAGATGTAGTACTTTGAAGTACACTAATGAATGTTAATCGAATAAAGGATGCCTTATCCTGCTCCAAAACATATTTTACATTACTAGCATTTAGGTTAAAATGATTCAGAAAATCATAATATTAGGGTGTCTGCACTCACAGAAGGCTGCAGGTAACACATCCCTACTCATTCTCCCACAGAAAAAACATAATTGCAGATAACTATTAAGTTAAATTTCAGCATATAGGAAAGAAACAAAACTCCGCTTTCAATTGAAATATACAGATCAATGCTATGAATTTAATCTGTGGAATTGTTTTTATTTATTTTTTATTTTTTTTGTTCGGGCAATTTCAGTAACTAGTATCAAAGTGAGCACAAAAGCAAAGTAGAGAAGATAATGGTCCAGCACCAAAATTTAAAACTTCTTTAGATATAATATGTTATTAATTAGCCTGCATTTTTCACCAAGGATTTACAAAATGACTTTGGGTTGGTGGAACATACATCCAAGGGGTGTAGCCTATCACATATGTAGCCACTCAAACCTCCACCACACGACCCTTGTGACTTGAGTTGGATCCTTCTCATAGCTCCATCAGCCCCTTTCTAGTCCATGAAATGAAGACAACCGGCCCTAGAGTCCACATTACTTACATTTAGAAAATAAGAAAAAAAAAAAAGAAAAAGAAAATTCAGCATAAAAGCCATAGCCATAGACCTATTACAAACAGGGAGCAAACAAATGCCACAAAGCAGAGCCACAGTCAATTACTAGCATGAATATGAGCCTGTCTGATAATGGTGTTGCCACTATGAATGAGGAAAAGGCGACTCTATTAGACAGTGAGAATCACAAAGAGATTAATGCTAGTGGAGATCAGTTCCCTGTTGGGAGTGGCGACAACCTGATAGCCGCTTTGGTCAAAAATCCCTCTATTCCTTTTCAAGCTGACATGGGTCTTGATGGGACTACCATTCTGAATTCAATGACTAGGGAAGAGAAGATGCCAGTTGATCATCCAACAGGTGATTCTAGAAATGATGTTCAAGTTGTAGAGGAAGATAAAGCTTGTGATTCAGGAAACCATGTTGAAGTTGCAAGTGAAGAATATACTGCAGCAAATAGTAATAGTTATGTCGAATCCAAGTTACTGGTTGAGGATCATTCCTCTGTTTCAAAAGGCCAAAACCCAGATGCTCTTCCTATCAAGCAAGTTGGTCATCCCCTAACAGCTGCTGCAGGAGACGGTGGTAACTTGGCTGCGGTGGAGATGGAAGAGAAAGCGACGGATGAGGTTAATCAAACTCAAACAGCTGCAGGAAACATAGAAAAGGTGATGACAGATGAGGTTAATCAAATTCAAATAGCCACTCATTCTACATCAGATGTGGGTGCAAACACGAAATGCAAAAATATCGATCCAGCTACTGGGATCGATGCTGTTCGAAATGAGAAGGCCATGGAATCAGATGGAAAGCTGGTGGAAACCATTGCGAGTTCTGAACAGGTAAGCATAGAACTGGATAGTGAGAGAGTGCTTCGATGCGTGAGTATGCAGATGCTGGAAAAAAAACTTGTTGTCAACCGTTCGATGTTCTCAGAATTCGACAAAACCATTGATTCAACATTCTCTTTATAATCTTAAAGGCCCATGAAACGAAATCCTAAAATCCCCAAATCCCCAATTTGTAAAACCAGAAAAACCCAAATTCAGGGTCCACATTCAAATCTGTAAGCCCTAAAATTCTCAAATCCCTAAATGAGGGTCCATATTCGATTTGGAAATTCACAAATTACTAAATTCCCAAATTCATAAATCAACATTGAGATTGAGAGAGATTGAGAGAGAGAGAGAGAGAGAGAGAGAGAGAGAGAGAGAGAGAAATACCTCGCGGTCGAGGATGGGCAGGGAGAGAGAGAGAGAAGTGGAGTCGTCCGAACGAATCCCTCACGCAGTCGAGGATGGGCAGGGAGCGAGAGAGAGAAGTGGGGAGAAAATAGAGAGAAAGCAGCGAGAGAAGATAGAGAGAGAGGTGGGGGCAACGGGGCGGGGTCTTTTATTTTTTGTGCGTGCGGCCGCCAAATCGAGATGAACGGTCATGTTAGGGGCTCCGTGTGGCTTACCATGATGTATGTCATTTATCTATGCCTTCCATTCAATTCAAAGAATTATTTAGGAATTTATCCTAAAAAATGAGGTAAATAGAAGACTCACATGGACCACACCACAAATCAACAAAAGGCACTTAATCTCCATTTTTTCCTATGGTGTGGTCCACTTGAGGTTTAAATTTATCTATTTTTTTATCTAACAAATTAAAATAATCTTTCAAAATGGATGGACGGCTTAGATTGAACACAAAAATTGTGGTGTGCCCCCCATAGAACTTGTAAGAGACCATCAATACGAGTAAAGGCTACGGATAAAGCTACAGTTTATATCCGTAGCAATATAGCTACAGTTTATATCCGTAGCTAGAGACTCGAATCATCCGTAGCCTTTGCTCATTTTTTTGGTAGTGTATGTACGTCCTCTTGCCCTAAAATCAGGTTGGACCAATTGTCAGGTGGGCCACGGTTTATATAAAACCCTTTTAACCGGGACAATGGTCCCTCTTGATTAAACGTACCATCTGTCGGTAAACGACGGACGGCTGAAGAATACTTGTCAGAAGTTTTTTAACCCTCGAACTGTTTCTGATGCACCTAATGGATGGACCAAATTTTGTTTTGTGAGAGAACACCTATATTGTTAGACCCACCTTACCCGTGGCTTGGATATTGTACCTATCAGCCATGCTGGCACATGTGTGGCTTGTACATGAGATGCCTTATACAGGCAGTGCGGGCTCTTACTTAATTCTGATACTTCGAGATTTCTTTGCAACTGATCCATAGATGATAGTCGGTCTTGTGGACTAAGTTATAATATATTACTTCGAAATACTTTTATTCTGTACACGATGGAGAAAGTCTCGTACGCAACTAGCTGCATGGCCCCACTCTGGCCTTTGTATGGTATCCGACCAGTAAAGCTGGGTCGCCTCACCATGAACATGGGATGCCTTAAAAACTAGGCCAATCCAACCATCAGCTGGGCCATTATGTGAATTTGTAGGTTTTTGGGTGGGTGATTGTAGATTATTATTTTTTTTTTTTCTATTTTCTTGAACGCCAGATGATTAGATTTTGCCTCATGTCCGGGCGTCTCATTTTCATGGTGAGGTGACCTTGCTTGATGGTTTGGATGCCATCCAAACGCCACGGTTGTCCGGATATGTGGCAAGTGGTACAAAATTCCCATCTACAATTAGTTGTCTGTGACTTTCTCTATACAATGAACTAGTTTATTGGACCCGTTTGGTTGCGACTTGATGTAGATCAGGTCATGGAGAATTTCATGGCCAAGATGGACTAGAGAAGGCCTTATCAGAGGCGTAAGTGATCCGGACCATCATAACCTTAAAATAGGCATATCTTACAAACCAGAATTAGTTATTCGACATATTATATAATTTTGGGTAGGAGAAGCTACATTAGCCAAGCAACCTGACATAACTAGGTAGCCCATGCCGAATTTGCAAGGTTTCATCAGATCTACAGTCAAAGCTCTATTTTATTTTTTGATTTTACTATTTTTTGTAAGTTTTAGTTTAATTATAACTCTTCATCCTTTGAGCCATAGGAGCTGTGACCAAAACTAAAAGTGCTTGTAAAAATTATGAGAAAAAAGTAGTTAGGCTAAATAGGACACTTAATATTGTTGTCCGAAAACCATGAAGTCCAGTGGAAATCATGACCGTGTATAAATAATAAGTCACAATTTTAGTAAGTTTTAGTTGGTGGTTTGATTCAGAAACTTCTTCCTATGACCCATATCACTATTTAAGGGGTTGTAAATTCGTTTTTGATGATCAATCAATATATATATAAAATCTTATTTTCCTCGTAGATTCGAGGTATCACTTCGTTGACTCGGAGTAGTTATCCCTCTAGGATGAAGGGTGCTCGACTTCAACTCGTCCTTCCCTACGACACCACTGAAAAATAAGTTATCTCACTTTAGTTATGTATTAGACATCATATTTTATGTAGCTTGTAGTCTGTGTTTTAAATCCCTACTAAAACATTCATTTTTAATACGTGAATTTCACATGCACAGTTGACTAGTACTACTGACAATAATTTGAGAGATCTCACACCATCTGGCCAAGTATCAGACATGCCGGAAGAAAGTTGATATGAAATTGCTGTATTATATATATATTTTTTTCAACTTTAGGTTATATTACTATTTTCATTTAGGGAGAAGCTTCCACAGAAATGGGTCCCATGTGTAGTGGAATCTGATCCTCAAAACCCTAAAAAACCCCAAGCCTCTCTCACTATCTCTTCCTCACACCAGTTACTTCACCAGATGGCCGACTCAACTCCTCTTCTCTCCCGACTCAACTCGTCCGAGCCAGAAGCTCACCCAGTGCTGCAAAAAGTTACGCCTACCCTCGACGATGCGATTGAACAGTGCATCGGCTGCTTCAGCGTATCCCAGCTGATCCAAGCCGTCCTCGTGTCCTTGGCATGGATCTTCGACGCCCAACAGACATTCATCAACATCTTCACCGATGCACAGCCATCATGGCATTGCACATCTGAAAACGACACTGCATGCATGTCGGCTGCCACTCCATGCGAGCTACCGAAGCATGCATGGGCGTGGGACCAGCCCGCGAGTGCGTCGATCATCTCTCAGTGGGACCTGATGTGCTCGAGCCCACTCATCTCTGGGCTCCCAGCGTCGTCCTTCTTTGCGGGCTGCCTTGCCGGTGGTTTCCTCCTTTCCACACTCGCCGACTCATCACTCGGCCGGAAGAAAATGCTCCTTTTCTCATGCATCATCATTTCAGTTACTGGCGCACTGACAGTGGCTTCACCCAACTTGTGGGTCTACTCGGCCATGCGGTTCATCAGCGGCTGTGGGCGTGCGACGATTGGAACATCCGCACTCGTGCTGTCGACTGAGATAGTTGGGAAGCGGTGGTGGGGTGAGGTCGGTATCCTCGGCTTCTTCTGTTTCACGCTCGGATTCTTATCTTTGCCCGCCATGGCCTACCTAGCCAGCGGTTCCTCATGGTGGACCCTCTACCTGTGGACGTCAGCCCCCGCGATCGTTTATTGCATAGCCGTCCATTTTCTCGTGCGTGAGTCCCCACGTTGGCTCTTCGTGCGCGGACGCAAGGATGAAGCTATCCAGACGCTTCGAAGCATCTCGTTATCGAATGGCAAGATATTGCTTTCCAGATTCTCGGAAGTGGTTGTCGAAGAGGAGTCGTGGAATGCCGAAATATACTCAGCGATGAAGATTTTGTGGGAGAAGAAGTGGGCATTTCGGCGGTTATCGATGGTTATGGTGGTTGGTTTCGGAGTAGGCGTGGTCTACTACGAGATGCCGCTTGCCCTTGGAAATTTGGATTTCAACCTCTATCTTAGTGTCACGTTCAACGCACTATCCGAACTTCCTATGGCCTTACTGACCTTCTTCCTGATAGGGAGGCTGAACCGTCGGAGTGCGGTTCTGGTGTTCACTATCATAAGCGGGTTGTGCAGTGTGCTTTGTATGGTGATGGATGGTGGCGATCAGGTGCAGATGGGGCTGGAGCTGGTGTCCTTCTTCAGCGCCTGCACCGCATTCAGCATACTTTTGATATACACCCTTGAATTGTTCCCAACATGTGTACGGAACACGGCATTGTCGATGGTGCGGCAGGCGCTTGTCCTCGGTGGCGTGATCAGCCCCATGCTTGTGGCGGCAGGTAGGAAGCATGGGTCGTTGTCATTTGGGGTGTTTGGGGTGGTGATTGGAGGGTGTGGATTGTTTGTGATGGGGTTGCCAGAGACAAGAGGTGGACCATCTTGTGATACAATGGAAGAAGAAGAGAAAAAGGGTATTGTGGCTTTCAGTGGAGATCATGCATGAAAATGAGAACTTCTTAGTAATTTTGTCTCCTGGTGAGCTTTGCTAGGCGCATATGCGTCTGCAATAAGATCATGTACAAGCTACCCATGGGAAGCGGATTGCGTAGTTATCGTACTGAGTAAACTCTCTGAGGTCCACCGTGATTTATGTATTTTACCCTGTCCGTCCATCCTCTTTACCGAATAATTTTAGGGCTTGAGCTCAAAAATAAAGTATATACAATGTCCAAGTGGACTACACCACAGGAAAAAGGTTGAATTGAACTTCTACCTTGGAAATTTCCTGGGGGCTACAGAAGTTTTGGATCAAGCTTGTATTTGTTCTTTACATTCATCTATGTCTGCATGATCTTATGAACACGTTGGATGACAAATAAACATCACTGTGCGGCCTAGCAAGGTTTCAACGGTGGAAATCATTATTCCCATTGTTTTTGGTCTTATGATCCACTTGATATTTAGATATGCTTTAATTCCAGGCTTAACCCCTTAAATTAGATGGAAAAACGGATGAATCGCGTGTATAGACTACATACATTCAAGGTGGGCCCAACTTAGTTTGCTCAGTAGGATAAGAGCATACTGAGTTAGGAGGGCCCAATTGAGTTTACCACTATAAGAAAAATGACCTTTACCGGCGGCCAAAGTCGCCCCTAAAAGCCCAAAAACCTGCCGGTAGAAGAATTATCGGCGGTTGAGCACGTGCCACAAAAAGGTGCCATCGCTGTTTCTTTTACCGGCGGTTGTCCCTTTTTAGCGGCGTTTTAACGACTGCCACCAAAAGTCATCTTTTTCCGGCGCTTTGTATACTTTACCGACGCTTCTGTGACTACCGCTATAAACTATAAAAGCACCGCTAAATGCTCTCAACGCGCCACTAGAAACTCCACAAAGAGCCGCCAAATCTGTACGAAGCGTCGGTAAGGTTGTACAAACAACGCTAAAAATTCCGACAAACGTCGGTTAAAAGCGATAAAAAACACCACTAAAAACTATAAAAAACGCCGGTTCAAGTTACTATAAACGCTGCTAAAAGTAGTAACAAGCGCTATTAATGAGTTGGAGAAACGCCGCTAAAAGTACCGATAATTAAAGTTCCTATTGATTCTTTACTAATCCTTTCACACAAATTCTTGTTGATTTTAACTAATCCTTTCCTATAATTGCTATACTACAATCAAATCTCTATCTGCATAACTATCAAAAACCTATGATTGAATTACAAAAATTTGAATTACCCAATAATCTAACATTCATCAAGACAACAATTAGCACAATATCAACAAAACAATTAATGGTCTATTTAAAGTTATCAAAACAAACTATAAATATCTTCCTTTCCTAGCCTTTCATATGAACTGTTTTAGTAAAGTCCCCTTCTGGACCAATCATATGTCTTCTTTTCCTAGCCACATTTTCTAGCAAATGTCTACAACACCAACCTCACTGGCCATGATCACATGTCCACAATGTGTGATGTAGGCCCTTTTCTTGCAATGAGCCTAAATTCCTCCCTAGGAAATTTTCTTGCAATGGGCTGAGAAGCATAGCTGATTCGGTAAGTGGCACAACATTGAGATTATACTACTTGGAGCTTTAGAGTACTGATCATGTGCTCCTCACCTGTAGACAAGAAAAGATAATTAAGAAAACTTGATTCATAGCACATTTGATGTATACATGTGTTCCACCAGATAGCAGGTCCGTTTTACAAATTCCAAGTTGGAATGAAAAATAAGTTATTTTAGACTACTAAAGTTAAAATGGACAATCCTCGAATTGGAAAAAAGAGAATCAAAGTAAACTAAATCAGATTTGAAAGTTGGTCAAATCATAAATAGGCATACTATGGACAGAGACATTATTTTCATTAATAGGCCACTTAGTACTTATAAATATTCATTACAAGCATTTTCTGTCTATGTGCATGAAGACCATACTATTAAGATCAATCCTCTTATTTGTGCTCCCCTAGGTGCAGATTTTGATGGGGATTGTGTTCATATATTTTATCCAGTCTCTAGCAGCAAAGGCAGAAGTTTTGGAGCTATTTAGTGTTGAAAAGCAAAATCCGTAGTTCTCATGGTGGTATTCTGAATTTACAACTGGTGCATGATTCTTTATTGTCACTTAAACTCATGTTTAGGACTTTTTTCTTGAACAAAGCGACTGCACAACAATTGGCTATGTGTGTTTCACCAGTTTTACCAGAACTTGCTTTGCAGCTCACCGTACAGGTCCTTTGTGGACTGTTTTGCAAATAGTAGAGAGTGCTTTACTTGCATTTTTTGATTGCTTTGGGGAGAGGCATTTTATCAGTAAAAGTGAAATGGTGAGGATTGATTTCAATAGAGATTTACTGCAGTCATCATTCATAGAGATTGTTACTTCTGTTCTTAACAAGAAGGGAACAAAAGAGGCTGTTAAGTTCTTTAAAATGTTGCAGCCATTGCCGATAGAGATTCTCTTTTTAGAAGGATATAGTGTTGGCTTAAATGATTTTGACATTCCTAGGGCTGTTATTGAAGATATAAAGAAGAAGATTCAGGACATATCACCTTTACTGCTTCACTTGAGATCAAATTACAATGAACTTGTAGAGTTGCAAGTGGAAAGCTACCTCAAAACTATAAAACTGTCAATCATGACTCATATTCTAAAGTTATCTGCTTTGAATAATTTGATAAATTCTAAAAATGATTTAGTTATTAGTAAAGTTGTTCAACAACTTGGCTTTTTGGGGCGTCAACTTTATGATCAAGGGAAGTTTTATTCAAGGCGTTTGGTTGAGGATATGAGTTTCCACTTTCAAAATAAGTATTCTATTAATGGTGTTGACTATTCTTCTGAGGCATTTGGGTTAGTTAAGAGCTCCTTTTTTCAAGGTTCGACACCCTATGAAGAGTTAGTCCATTCCATATCATCCAGGGAAGTGTTGATCCGTTCTTCAAGAGGACTTACTGAACCAGGAATTTTATTTAAAAATCTAATGGCCACACTTAAAGATGTCGTTATCTGTTATGAGGGACAGTGAAAAACCTCAGCAGCAATTCTATAATTCAATTTGAGTATGGACAGGTGGACGGAAATAGTCCTGGAAGTTCTCTTGCTGGTGAACCAGTTGGTGTATTATCTGCTACTGCAGTATCAACTCCTGCATATAAAGCAGTTCTTGATTCTTCTCAGAGCAACAACTCTTCAGGGGAATCGATGAAAGGACATACTTTTGCGCAAAGTTAACTTCAAGAATGATATTATTGATCGAAGAGTTATTCTATATTTGAATGAGTGCTTCTGTGGGAAAATGCATTGCAAGGAGAATGCAACATATTTAGTTCAGAATCGTTTGGAAAAAGACACTTTAAATGATGTTGCTTTTGACTTCTCCATTGAATACCAAAGGCATCGACAAATACCTGAAAGTTCAGAAGCGGATACAGGCCTTGTTGGCCACATTCACCTTGATAAGATGCGCTTGAAAGGACTCGACCGGAGCATGGATGAGATCCTGCACTCTTGTCTAGAGGTTATAAATTGCTTTGGAAGAAAGAAGCACACTCTTTCACCTTTTTTTAAGAAGATTTATTTGTCTCCCTGCGAATGTTGCACACTTTAGCAACAATGTGATGAGAAGTGGTCTCAGCTGCCATGCCTGCAGTTCTTCTGCAAAGATGAAAATGGTGTCCGCAGGGTGAACAGGGTGATACGATTGAGAAAACTTTGCAGATCATGGCTGAAACTATCTGCCTAATTTTGTTGGGGACTGGTTAATGGTGACCCTCAAGTGCATATGGCCAACATTATTTGGATTGGTTCAGATTCGACAACTTGGGTGAGAAATGATGGGAAGTTGCGGAAGGGTAAGGTAGCTGTTAAGGTGGTCATTGAGAAAGATGCAGCCAAAAAAAGCGGTGATGCTTAGAGGGTAGCCATGGATTCATGCCTACCTGTGATGCACTTAATTGACACGAAGAGATCTACACCATATGGTGTTCAACAAATTCAAAAACTGCTCGAAATTTCATGTGCTTTTGATCAGTTAATTCAGTGACTGTCAACACCTATAAAAATGGTTGGAAAAGGCATGCTAAAAGAACATCTGATGCTTGTGGCAAATAGCATGACATGCAGTGGAAATCTTATTGGTTTTAATACTGCTGGCTACAAGGCGCTGTTTCACTCTTTGAATGTTCAAGTCCCATTTACAACAGCCACATTATTTAGGCCAATTAAATGTTTTGAGAGAACAGCTGAGACAGATTGCGATTGGATGTGTGTGTGTGTGTGTGTGTTTTTTTTTTTTTTTTTTTTGGTGTATTATAGTTTTATAAGATTTCCTACCAGATGGTTGGATGAGCTGGATTGAATTTTTGGGTGATCTGGCCAAGTTGGTCGTGGTGCAACTATTGCAGGGGTTGGATGTCATAATCACTGTCTTGGCTTTAACACTAATATCAGACTGATCTGAAACTTCTGTGGCCCACAAGAAGTTTTGATGGTGGTTGTTCAATCACCACTGCTTCTTGTGGTGTGGCCCATTTGAGATTTGAAAATGCCTTATTTTTGAAATGACGTCCTAAAATGAAATACAGAAACATCCAAAAGCAAGGAAAAATAATTCAAGAGTTTAGATGTGCCCTCTATAATTAAACTAAGATAAAAATAAATAGTTTAGATGTGTCTAACTCAATCCAAAAGTCTGAAACCACAGATCCCTACTACCCCCACTTACAAAAGATGTTTATAATTCCTATAGCTTGCTGTTTTTTCTCTCTTGCCCTGTAGGTTTTGTTTCTATTTGTTTCTTTCAACAAAATTTTCATCTTTAAAAAAAAAGTGTAGAACAATTTCTTGCCATTACTTTTTTTTTGTTGACATTACTATTGAAAACCTAATCTTTAAAAATTGGATGTTGACATTACTATTGAAAACCTAATCTTTAAAAATTGGATTCTGGTTTGATCTAACTTGGAAAATTTCTCAGCATTTCATGGTTTGCTTTTGTTTCCTTCATTGTCAGGGCTGTCAATGGACAGGATGACCAAATGGCTTCTATCCTATCTTGCCATGGGCTGGGCACAACTCTCATTTTGAACCTGTGGAACAGAGCATGGCCAGGTTACCAAGCCCAAAAAATGGGCCAGTCTTGTGCCTGGATTTTACCAAGTTTTTCTTTCTTTCAATTGACACTGTCCTGAGCTTGCATGCTCGCTTCCAAAAAAGGGGCTGTCAATGCTTGCATGATGATGACAGGAGACAAATTGCAGATACAGATGTGCACAGTCCTAGCATAGATCCTACAGATATGGATTTTAGAGTACATTGCTTTGTTTAGTTACATGTTTACATACCTGAAATTCGAAAGCTCGGCTGACAAGGTTAAGACCAAAGCTTACAAGGTGCTGAAGAGGTAAAACAGTGTGCTCCAACAAATGAGAATGCTACATTACAAATCAATGCTTTCAAGAAAAGAAAAGAAAAAAGGAAAAAAAGAAAAGAAAAGAAGGAAAGCTGGAGATCAAACTGTTCACCCTGCAATTTCAACCACCAGCTTGAACTGTGATATCATCCCCATGTCCATAGATTTACATTTGTTTACATATGTAATTATGGTAAAACCTAACAGTTGATATGTGTTCAACTACAGTTTATACAACTTTTTAGCGGTTCAATAGACAGCTCACAATGGTTCAGACAGTTTTTGAGTTTCCAAGTAGTTTGGATCGAACTTGTGAAGCAAGCCATACACATCCACCACCTGACAAAGGGCCACAATAACTTATCTCTAAACCCAGTTCATTTATACATCATACAGCCTAGCCTACGATGAGCTCAACTACAAGCCACATTCAACAAAAAACTTTTAACCGCAGCAGCTACTGGCCCCATTCATCAATATTTATATTTTACATAACTAACCAAGATTGGTCACTTCTCAATGGAACCTGCAAGGGAGACATTATTAAGTGATTGCAACCATATCTACACATATGTTGTAAATATCAAAATTATGCTACTTGATAGAGAACATCCACAATCAAGCCTACACATAAACTCTTTTACAATCCAACCAGTGTAAACAAAAAACAGCAGTAGTTTTCTGCAAAAAGAATTCTTTTCCACAGATTCCTTGTATCCAAACAGGGCCTAGGTTTACTTCGATGGATAAATAACTCTAGCATTTTTAATTCCTATAGAATTTAATATAAAAGATGAGATTAGTTTCTCTTCTTCAGTTAACTCAATCTTGCAACATCTCCTTTTTCCAAACATGTAGCAGTTTGTGCTCCATGAAATCAGCCTAATTTTTCACCTTGAAGTTTGGTTAGCTGCAAAATCAAGGGTAATTGGATTGTTTGTGAAACTCAGGAACAACATGTTTTGAACCTTTGGTACAACCCAAACCAGGCTTTTACAGGTAGATATATTGCCAATGCAATGTATATCCAGATTGTTTGGATGAGAACAGGACCACAATTTCACATGTAGAGAGAGGATTTATTCATTTCCAAGAAGAAATGAATCAAAAATAAATAAATAAATAAAATCTCATGCCACAGCAGGTCCCACACGCAACTAGTTGCACAAATTTCTCATCTATAGCTAGTGGTGTCTCTTATTTTAATCTAAGTTAATAATCAAGCACCTGTATCTCTTTACATGTGGCAAACACTTGAGAAATCAAGACTGTTCATCTGCTAGCCCCTAAAGACGATGGGCAATGTGTTACAAATTACACTAATTGGAAGGCTTTTGATGGAAAAAATAGTCTTTAGTTTAATGAAAAAAGAAAGGGAATGGTGGTCATCTTTGAAAATATTGTTGGGTTTAGGATATTATTTCACAATCTGAAAATTGTTATATATATATATATATATATATATATATATATATATATATATATATATATTCATGCTTCTTCAGTTATAAACCAACAAATAACTAAGTTGTTTGCTTGCAAATGCCAGAAGGAGTGCTACGACTAGTTGCAGTTACCCGACTAGCATTTTGGCATGCTAACTCTGTGGCAAGAGAACTGATTGCAATTCAATGTAGGCGCCAGCAACAGGTAGCTCCCCTTTTCTAAACCAGTAAACCTACAAGCAGGATCTAGGCTGTTCACCAGGTGGACCCCAACAAATTACCTGCAAAGCAAAAATCAGGTCAGGCCTGTCATCAGGTGGGCCACAATATATATGGAAAAAAATGATGGTTTTTGAAACTCATCAATGGCTTGTACACAATCCTATGTAATTGCCGAGTGCCAGTATGTCATCCATCTCACTCTGCCAGATTATAAAAGTTTTCATCGTTATAGGAACTCGTTAACCCATGAATATCCTATGTTGCCCAGGTCAGCTCACCTATGGTAGGCAAGCTCCTTGAGTCGGAAGACTCCCCAATGCATATTACAAGGCCTGTACTGGGCTAACATGGATCAGATTTTCTATGCCCAAACCTACTTTAAAATGTATTAGGCCAAACCCTGGCCTAATACACAATCTCTATGTACATATTAATCATATATAAGAAATGCAAATGACATTACTGCCACTGCCCATAGGTAAGCTGTTAAGAGTCACCAGACGGAGCAATGCATTCACCTAATATATGGGTTTGAAGGGGGTATTAACTTAGATTCATGAACTCCAATGGCTATCTAGATTTTCCAAGTACAAAAAATCAATAGGACAGTAAATAAAGGGGTTGGAATCTAGGAGCTTTACAGGGTTTGGATCACGTATACATGCCAACAATAGTCCTTTTGCTTGTAGGGGCCTTCAAGGAATCACCATCTATAACCAAAACATTTCTCTGAAAAGCTCATCATCCTCGGATAGCATTCTTTACTCACACAGAATATATCGAAAAAAATATCCAGATATAATTTTCTATTTGCAAGACACATATAAAAATGTTGGGATCATCTGATAGAGAAGATTGGGACATGGCCTAACCCATGATGGGAATACCAAAAGAATGGCTTAGATTACCAAAAGGTAGGTCCCACATGTACCATTGTTGGGTAAGCACTAAAACCACCATTTCCTTCAAACAAGAACCATATAATACCTCCAAAGTTGATTCTTTGAGAAAGTTCCAAGTTAATATGCAATTTTCAACATTTGTTGCAGACACAGTGCAAGACATTTCTTTATCTTAAAATTCAATAACACCCACAACCTGTTTTGCAAGTTGTAACTCTTCTATATCTACTCATCTATTTTGAGCAGTTGATAAAAGGTGAACAGATCCCTATTATAATTTTCCATTTGCAAGTCACAAACTCATATTTCTTATTAATTGTGACAAGAAAGCTGATACAAAGTTGGAAATGCTGAACATGTTTTTTCTAATTGGCATTGCAAAATAGTCAAAAAGTATCAGAACATAAATCTCTGCACATGGATATTTAACTCTCTCCTGCTCCTACATCCAAGTAATGATTACATATATATGTACACATGCAAAAAAAGCAAGATTCGGATTCAGATTCCCAAGGAAATTTTTTTAACACAAAGAACAAGAGTAGAAAACCATTGTAAGGCATCCAAGAATGAGTTCCTGAATTGAAATAGGGGAAAAAAGGGATCACAGCTGCAAAAGGATTTTAAACATGATAGGAAACATGCCTAATCAAAGGCAGGGAAAATGTAATCTGCAAACTGAATTTCCACAATAACTCGATTCCCCTATTGTGGACAAAAATAAATAAATAAATAATCCATAGTTAAAAAAAGAATGTTTGAAAGCTTTGAACCATTCACAAAATACCAGAGTTGCATTACAGGAACACAAAAAGCAAAACATGAAAGTATAACATTTAGAGGATGTGGGAGAATTAAAATTTCAATGTAACCTGATTACATGGATTGGACAAAGGGAAAACATAAATATCAGCTAGATCCAAAACTTCTGCAGCCTAAGAAGTTTTCAACTGTAAGTGTTTAATCCATAATGTTTGGTTTACTTTAGCATTGGATCTGCTCATGTTTGGACGTATACACTAGAATGATATGGAAAAATGGATGGACGGTGTGGATGAAACACATACATCAAAGTGGCACACATGTATAAGACATCTCATATATGAAGCACACATGTATAAGACATCTTCATATTATACATCTCATATAATATACATGTGTGCTTGCAAAAAATTTCAATAGTATAGAACAAAAGTCAGGCCAAAGATCAGCAGATTCACCACAATTTACAAAAGAAATGAATGGGTGGAACAAGTTCAAGCAGTTTTATAAGCAGTCCAGGTTTTGATGATATTGCAGCCCACCTGATAAGAGTACAGGCCAAATTTCATGACCATGAGATCTAAATGATGGCTTCTACTTGATGTATAGCTTGGAATTCATGTCCATAACCCACATTGGCACATGAGGTGGCGTCATAGGAAGTGGCTCTTACAAGCATATGGGCTTAGGCCTATTAAGAAAGTCTTTGATTTGAAACCAAAGTGTGAAGCTTGATGTGCAATCAGTAAAAGCTGTACAGTGTGTACAAGTAACTCAAGATGGATAATCCAACTTGTGCCCCAAAATCAGATGAATTAAGATACATAAATTACACTTACAATAAAAATCACAAGTTTTTACTGAAGTTTGGATGGGACTGATATTGAAGTCCCCATCTATTGACTGATCCATACATATCTTCAATGATAAAAATCACAAGTTTTTACTCTTGTTAATTGATTCTATTCTTCAGACTCTTCCCTGTTTCCAACATAGCAATGATGATCAATTAAATAAAAAATCAAGATATAAAAGGGTTTAAATATGATTTTTAATTTTTAATTATTTTCATTCTTTCTCCAATATTGGAAAAAAATCAAATAAAAAAGTTTCAATTATTCAAATGACCTAGTCTTAATTATTTTGATTCTTTCCTAAATATTGAAAAAAAGAAGTAAAAAAGTTATAATATTTCAAATGCCCAAGTTACTAGTTAAAAGTGACTATTAAGTTACTAACTAAGATTTTTATTAAGATTTTTTTTTTTTTTTTTTAAAAAGAGAATATGAAATTTTCATTTATTCCACTATCACCAGATATCATATGGTTAGTAAAGTGAATGACATTAAAAAAAGTACTAGATTTGCACATGGATCATAAAATTTGTCAATAATTCATCCCAATAAAATATTAATTAGTTTATTTGGAGTCATTAATTAATTCATTGTAAAATTGATTGATTGCCTTCTATTCCAATAAAACAAACATATGTCTACACCAAATTGCCTACACTGTTTTGGATCTTGTCCCAAAAAACAGACCATTTTACACATCAGGTAAAATCTGATATTTCCATCAAATTGCCTACACTGTTTTGGATCTTATCCCAGAAAACAGACCATTTTACACATCAGGTGGGACATAATATTCAAAATAGGTGGATGGCTAGAAAGTAAAATAAAATTAAACCGTGGCCCACCAGAGGAGTGAAACAGCCTGATTTTTAGAACAAACATGAAAACAGTGTTGCAAACCAGATCAAAAGCTTGGATCAGTCAAACGAGTTTCAAATTAATCTGCAAAAATATTCACAGAGTATCTTTTAGCAAACAACTTTTGGCTCATGTCCTAACATTAGCTAGTGCAATGGATGGGCAGAGTGGGTATAAAACATGACCTGCCGAACATCAAGTACGAAGTTTCAAGTTTTTGAACTAGGGACCTACACCATCCTTCTGACAGCCCACCATGAGGATAGACCATAGCAGTCCATAATCAAACAGCAAGAATCATAAATAGATTACCTGACATGTCTTATTTTCTATATTCATCCTCTTTAACCCTTTCTTGTTGCATTTCTCCAAAGAGATATATAGCTCCACAAGCATGCCCCTCCACGTGCATCGACAAGTGACACCTTCCCATGTTAATTAGACATCCAAATCGTGTATCAGGTGGGAACTACCTGGCAGCAGATAATTTTGCCAAAAAATCAGGTTGTTTAATCATAGGACACATGTAAGAAAACAAATGGACAATCTTAAAAAACTTGCAAGCTCTATCTACACCATCCTTTTTTTTTGTACATGTGGCCTACCTGATAGTCAAACAAACTGATTTTTTGGTCACAATGCAAAAGGACAAGTGAAAACTACCAGGAATTTCACATAGTTCCTTTGTAGTACAAGTTGCCTGTACTTGTCCAACCTGAAAACAACCAAACAGAGGTGCAAGAAAATCAGCAGACCTGCTTCAAAATGGTGAAATAATTTGAGAAATGGAATTTTGGCCCAAACCTGCATTAAACCTAAAATCTCTACATCTTCTCCAACTTTAATAGTCCCTTGTTCAACACGGCCTGTGACAACAGTTCCACATCCTTGTAAAAATTGAAAAGCAAACCATCAAAAACTGAAGTGGCAACTACCCATTAAGCCTCTTGGTTCAAGCCAAATTCTTGGATAGCTAGATATGCTAGTAGACACTGGTATGCATGTATAGGTATGCTTAGAGACATAGCAAGGAAATTACGTAATTTTAAATTTACAATCATCCATAATCTCAGATGATGAAGCCTCATCCCAATTAATTAGGGTTGGCTACATGAATCCTGTTCCACCATTCCACTCAATCAAGGGCCACCCATCGTCTCAAACGACATGATTTTGAATTGACAGACATGTCATCCGCAGAACTGTTACAATGAAATAATTTTACATGGAGAGCCTTCACATAACTTTCTACAGTGTTTTACAACAGCAATATGGCAATTATCTTGTAACTTTCAATGACATGTCTATTTGTAGGGCACAATTTAACTAAGTTTTGCTTTCACCACATTAGGGTGTGTGATTTGGGTGGTCTGGATTGGATTACATGTATGGTACTGCTTTTCCAGTGGAACAAATCAAGGAAAGGGTCCACCAGTGCTTACGTCGTCCCTACGACATGTGTCCTAATGTGGGTCTCATTCTCATCATACAACTTGGCCAGACCAAAATCTGAAATTTTTAGATTGAGATCTACATCGATCAGAATATTACTGGCCTTGACATCCCTGTGTATGATATGGGGTCTCGACTCCTCGTGAAGATAAGTCAGACCTCTTGTTATCCCCAAGAAAATATTATAGTGGATCGGCCAACTAAGACGCAAATTGCTCCTTCCTGCAAGGCAATGACAGTCATTTATAGAAAGACAAGAACATGTTTCACATCATTTCCTGTTTGTGCAACCTGGTCACAAACACGTATAGGTGTTGGACTATGGTTGCATGAGGACACCAAGGGGCAACAAATTCAGGTGTGCGAGCGTGGAAGCACATACTTCAAAATGTTACCAAGTATCAACTACTAGGAAGTTAGAGCAGGAGTGTGCATACAAAGCATGACTCAGAATAGGA
This sequence comes from Magnolia kwangsiensis, assembly GCA_037074715.1. Lineage (NCBI taxonomy): Eukaryota > Viridiplantae > Streptophyta > Magnoliopsida > Magnoliales > Magnoliaceae > Magnolia > Magnolia kwangsiensis. The sequence continues at coordinate 76,805,628 of CM073584.1, forward strand.
GTGGCACCTATTTAGAAAGATTGTGCAAACAAGTGTTGGATATTAACACATGGTAGCAAACATGGGGACCAAGAAAAGTCCAACACACCAAGACATCTGTATGAATGCATAATCATCATTATCATCATCTAAGCCTTATCCCAACTAACTGGGTTGGCTACATGAATCATGTTCCAACATTCCACTCTATCAAGGGCCTTGCACATTTCTCACTGCACCCAGGTTCCAATTGAGTGTGCCGTTTTCAGAGAACGCCCCAGCTTGAATACATAATGATATTGACTGTTACATAGATATTACTGTGTATATGCATAAGACAAAGACACACATGTACATAACTAAAAACACACTAGGACCTGGGAAACAACTATACAAATAACACTAAAACACAGGAAGAAAAGGTAAACTAAGGTTTTTCCAAATAGAAATGTTGATGTGTGTCTGACATGCATTTAACATGGATGCTGGACAACATACTTGCCCATAGATTCCATTGATTGATATAGAAGAAAGGAAACATGAATGGAAAATTGCCCATTGTTGCAACGAATTCTCTAGAAGTAAAGAGCACATGTTAGATTTGTTCAGATTACAACATGAATACACAATACCTAATCTTTTAGTTCAATTCTATTTAAATTCCATGATATATAAACACACCATAAAAATTTCCCACCACATTTCCATGCACATAGTTTCATTTGGACTCAGTGGCATCCATATCACCTATTTGGACCATCCATTAGGTCTAGTTCACTCTTCATAAGCCACCTTGAAAAATACATACTGGTCAGATGACCCAAACAGCCAGTTAGTGGCATACAAAATAGATGTACAAGATTGTTCATAGAAGATAGGCCCAGTCACGGATGTAGAGAGCCATCTGATTGCTGTCAATTTTTTTTTCCAGTAACACAATGAGGGGACTGGACCTAATGGCTGGTTCAGGTAGGTGATATGAATGCCAAAAAGTCCAAATGCAACAATTATATTCCAAAAGTAACATTATACATTACAGGAACATTCCTTGCATTTGACTGATCTGTAAAGAGAGAGATAGATGATTAATCTTTGCCCCCTTTCTCTCTCTTGAAAGAAACCAAAATGAACAAAACCAACAGTAATAAAATAGAGAGAGGGAGAGAGATTAGCTGTATGCTTTTAGATTAGGCAGCAGATAAAAAACCACATGAGAGAGCCATCAGCAGCACAACTGCCTCTTCTTCCTCTGCCAGCTTCCTCTTTCTCTGCATCTGCAACAACTTTTTTTTTTTTTTTTGACAAGAAATCCATATATAGTAATATTAGAATGTCTCATATATGCAAACAGAAGCATCTACGGCATCTTATTCCTATTCACAGCTCTATTGAAAAACCCTAAAATCCAGATCTCCTATAAAGAAAACGAAGGATCTTCTGCAGAATCTGCAACGAAAATCACAGAAAAATCCTCCGACTCCTCAAAGAAATATAATCCAAACACAAGCTGTAAAAAATCTAGAACAAACGCATGTAAATATATGTAACTGCCATAGATATCAGCATCGATCCTTCAATGGAAGAACGATGGGGGAAAAAACTGCCATAGATATCAGCATCGGATCCTTCAATGGAAGAACAATCTCAGAAAGAATGCAGCAAGAGAGACAAGAATCGAGGCCGGAGTGGAGGGACGTTGGAGAGAGAGAGACTTTCGGGATTTGGGGATGGGGCGATTTGGGAGAGGAGGGAAGAAAGGATTTTGGGAGAGAAGAGGGCAGAAGGGTTTTTGTGAGAGAAATATTGGTGCGCGCGATTCGGAGATGGAGCGATTTGGAAGAGGAGGGAAAAATGGGTTTCGAGAGAAATAAGGCAGGCGCGATTTGGGGATGAAATTTGGGAGGGGAAAGGACCTCTTTTTTTTTTTTTTTAATTCCAGCGGCAGTGGCTTATCCGTACACGGGCGGCCACGTAAAATCGTCGCACATTTTGTATGTACACGGGCGTTTCGTTCGGGCCGCCAGTGAGAATCCGCCACTGATACGGATATTTCTTGTAGTGTACTCAGTATGATAAGAGCGGACTAAGTAACTCCTTGTGCAATCTAATTTCCTATGGAACTGGATTGGCTGCTTCCCTTATAGGCCCCACCATGATGTATGTGCTTCATAAAAATAAATATATGCCATAGATGAAATGCATACATTATGGCCCACATAGCACCGATTGGCTGGTGGCAAGGGACTAGCCAATCCGTTTTCATTTTCCATTCATGTGATTTCAAGTTATGATATGTAGGGAAGCGGATTGGCTCATGTACCACACACCAGCTATATAACTATGTAGGTACGAGTCGTGCGAAGACGAGCGCTGAGGCTTCTCAACCTCCGAGTTGTATGAACGGTTCAAAGGAAATCAAAGTTACATCGGCCCCACAATGATTCATTTATTATATCCACTCCATTCATCCATTTTTCGAGATCATTTTAGATTAATATCAAAAAAATGAATCATATCCAAAGATCAACCGGACCACACCACAAATAGCAGCAGAGACAATGGTTTTTACCGTTAAAATTTTCATAGGTCCCACCATAACGTTCATTTTCCATCCAATCTCTTCATAAGGTCACAAAGATATGGATGAAGAAAGACCTAGATGAAGAGTAAAAAAAATATATTTCACATTGATCCAAGGCTTATGTGAACCCAAAAAGGGTTTCAATGGCAGATGTTCAATCCCCCCCGACTTTTGTAGTATGGTCCACTTGATTGTTAGATTTGTCTTATTTTTCATCTCAAGCCTTAAGATGAGCTCACAAAATGGATGAAAGGTTTGGATATATCACATGCATCATGATGAGACCCACAGAACTTGCTGGCGTCTATACATTAGCTGTATGGCTAGTGTGTGGTACACTAGCCAATCCGCTTCCGATATGTAGGAGGCGGCTGCACTGGAAACTTACGTGGCCCTACCGAGATGCTTTTTAGAAATCCATCATGTCCATCCATTTTGTAACTTATTTTAATATTTGGGACAAAAAGTGAGTAGGATCCAAGACTCAAGTGGGCCGCACTAAAAGAAAAAGTGGTTAGGAAAATTTCTACCATTGAAACTTCCCAGATTAGACAGTGATGTTTACATGCCATCCATACCGAAATATTCATCTGATTTAAAACTTCAGTGGCCTCACGGATATTTCAACTGTTTACGTCCAATACTCACGTTTTTGGCACTTGAGTATTGGATTGGGTTCATTTTTAGGCCCATATCCTTGAATTGGGTAAAAAAACAGATGAACAGGGTGGTTTTCTCACTAACATGATCAGTCAACCCCATTTAAGTTCCCGCCACAGGAACTTTCTGTGAAAAGGCTAAAGGAGGAAATTCCCGTCATGATATGTCCCATGTATGTGTTTCATCGTGATGTATATGCGTTTCATCCATACAGTTCATCTATTTTTCTAGGTCATTTTATGGTATGAGACAAAAACATGATGTACAAATCAATCTCAAGTGGACCACATTATAGGGAACAGTGTTGAAGGAACGGACCCTTTTTTTTAAAAAAAAAATTTAAGGAAAAAGGCTGTAGCCTTTGAAATTCATTGATCAACAAATTTAGATACATTCAATTGGCCCCAACAAAAAGGAAAGGCAGCCGCACCTATCGTATACCTCAAAGAAGAAAAAATTCGGAGAGAAGGAAAAATAAAATAAAATAAAACAAAACAAAACCAACGAGGAGAAATGGAAACTGCACATAAAAAGTAGAAAAACCTTCGCCTCCTTTAGTGGCCTCTGAGGGCTCCAATCCCTAGATTATCTAGGAATAAAGCCCCTTGGACTGACTTTGGAAGATGAGAGCGGAGAAAAAAAGTTCTGTGTAGGCACCCTTCACTAGCAATCCTTGTTAGAGCATCTGCCACTGCATTCCCCTCTCTGAAGGTATGGTTGATCACTAGGTTTATACTTTGGGACTTGTCTCTGATCTTCTCCAAAGTGTATCAAATGTTCCATAGATTAGAGGAGCCTGACTCCCTCACCTCATCAGTTATCACGCCCTAGACTCGGTAACTGACTCATAAGGAACCCGTAGCCGGTTCTAACCGCAACAACCTCTGTAGTGCCCCACTCTCGACTCCTAAAGCAGGTTCAATCCTGAAATCCTAAAATGGCCAAGTTATATGTCCTAGAGGAGGGGGGGGAATAGGACTATGCCAAATAAAAAAATAATAGCGGAATATACAAAATAAGATTAGCCAACAAAATAAAGGAAACAAACCACAACAAAGGAATGTAAAACAACCTCAAATTCAAGTCTTGAGAGGCTGATACGAATTGAGTTCTAAGGACAACCTTGCACTGTAAAAACCAAGGGTTTATGGCAGGACAACCTTACTAGAATGATAAGTATCAATATCCCAAACTGAAGAGAAATAAAAAGAAAAATGGCAGAAAGTAAATTCTACACTATTACAACATTTCCCACTGTGCTTGAAATGAAAATGTTACAACATTCACATCCACATATACATCCCACAATCTTGAATAATAAATGATAGGAAATATAAATCACACACCCACAAAACACAAAATATTATAGTGGTTCGCTTGTGTGTACACCAACTGTTATAAAACAGTCACACAGATTGCTACTCTACTCCTAATATCCTCACACAAGGGATATTAGCGTTCACTATCAAAATAGGTTTTCACAGGTTCACCCAAAACCTTCACAATTGTGTCTTTTTAACTTGGGCTTACAAAATTCAAAAACCCACTTTCTAAGTTTTCTTACTCTCCTCAGATAACCACCACAATGAAATTTTTCTGGCAAATCCCAAAATAAACCAAAAAGAATGTAAATTACAATAATTTAAAATACCTAGATTTCTCCTTTTTGAAGCAGCTCGGAAGAACTAATCGGAGTAGAAGTTCAAATATAGAAGTTCAATGTCCAATACTCACTTTAAAATGGTTCTAGGTTCTAATTGATTATAAATTAAACCAAATTGGGCTTAGCTCTATTTGATTTTGATTCCAAGAAGAAGGAATACAATAATTCCTCTTTTCAAATAAGATTGGAATATAGAAACATAATCAAATGTAAAAGCTAACAAAAAAGAGAATATTAAATGAGCATAATGTAGCTTAAAATAACCACAAACTTATCTCAGAGTGATCCCTTGATTTTTCTTAAATTTCGTTATCAAACTCTGAAATTCGTCGTCAATTTATAGCTGCAGAAATTGCACCTTCAACTGGTCTAGTGGACACTTCGACTGGTCGTAGGAGAACGAATTTTTGAAATTTTTAGCGCGATCAGATAAAACCAACTCACGACTGGTCATAGGGTGTCTACGACTGGTCATAGCCCCTCTATGACTGGTTGTAGGCTCCACATGACTAGTCGTAGGACCACCTAATTCATTGCTAGAGTTTAAATTGTAGAATCAGGACTGGTCATGGGATGAGTCGACACTGTTCACATAACCGGTCGAGCAAAGTCCAGGACTGGTCGTGGACGAACAAAATTTTTTAAAGATTTGTAATAAACTTAGGTCAGGTCGTAGAATCTCTTGGATTGGTCGAACTAGTGTTAGGACTAGTCGAATAAGGTCCAGGACTACTCTTAGAACAAACCAAATTCATATAAAAAGATTCAATTTGAATTATGTATATAAAATGACCTACCCTCAGGTCAATCTAAGGTCATTCAAACCTGGGACATGAAGTATGAACATTGAAACTTCATTCTTTTCGATGAAGGTTGACGTTTGAAGCTTATGAAGCTTGAGATCTCTACTTGATGTAGCTTGAACTTGAGATCTTCTACAGCTTGAAATTAACTTTCATCTTGAGTTACACTTGAGTCTTGAACAAACACTCTTCGTATCGATGTAGCTCTGAACATTGAAGCTTGCAAAAGAGGACAATACATGACCTTGCATTTCTTTCTTGAAGTCGATCACTGTACTTGACTTGAAGCATTGTGATGCAGTGTCTTGAACATATATCAAAATACAAACACAAGACACAAATAGAGGTTTTGGCACCACAAAATTTGACAACCAAAAGAGCATAAAATCATAGCACTTACAGATCCTATAAGGAGGATTTTGATAACCATATATCCATTCCAATACGAGCATACCTAAGATCACAACAAGTATAACTGAGAAATAACAAAAGAACACATAAAAAAATCCACTATAAATTTGATCTTTAATACAATGCTAAAAGAAAATACATCTGATGACAAAAGAAGAAGGAAGAATACTTGCAACACCGGGGTCCTTGGTTCAACACCTATCTAAACTCCACTGTTAAGACCCCGACCTAGGATCTCCTGTGTATATTAATTGTGCATAAACTTATAGAAAACTTAGAGGGTGGTGAGAGTGTGTGACAATGGTGCACAAAAGAATAATAGGAGATATAGGAGGGAAACATGATCAATGCCAATACCACTAACCTTACCAAGGCTAAGCCATGAATACAGGAAGCCATACCAAAGCTATACAAAGTAATGAGTACTTGGTGTTATACCAAGGCGATGCAATGTAAGGTTTATATAGCCGATGCAGGTGCAATGCGAAGTGATGTCAGTCCTCATTTCTAATCTACATATCAGTATAGTTCCATGATAAGGAATCTACTGGGGTCAAATGTACTACAGGATGACTGCCGCTCTCCAGACCCACACAGTCAAATGAGCGTAAGAAACCTCAGTACCTGCCCGTAGTCAGCCAATCACCAGCGAGGCTTGATGGTAGCGGACCCATTCACAAGCTGGTCAAACTTAGCCTAACTATTACTCCCTCTCACATGCAGGTAAGGCCACACCTTGTCCCAACCGATTACACGACAGTGGGAGTCGCAGCTTAACGGTGTAAGGCATTCGTGCGCTCATAGTTTCCACTCGATCACGGTGCTGGGGCAGATCCTTGATACCATGGAAGTTTTGAGAATTTCACCCATGAGCATCCTATGTACCCTATATGCTCAAGTAATATTTTTGGTGTCCACATACAGCCATCCACGAATGCCCCTTTGGAGGTAGGGCCCTGATGAAGCAAGGACAACAATATCCATGAGATACGATGCCAGATGCATGAGTCACACATACCAATCATGCACTAACTTCAAGAACACAATGTGCTCAAGAGGGGAAAACTTCATCCCTCTATCATGTCAACCTAATAACCATACACATAAAGGCAATCCAATCACTCAATGATGCATATGGGTTATGAGGGTATGCCATACAACGATGATGACTTAGAACATACTCCTTTCCAAGGAAGGAATCAAGCTTAGGTATTTAGACAATTAATCTAAGGAACAAACCTCTAGTGAGGGCCTAATACTTTGGGGTATCCCATAAAGCTAAGGAAGATAATATATATGCCCAAGGGAATAAGCGGTCCAAAAGAGGGCCTATGGTGGGCCTTAAACCACCCGTAGTAACCCATGAGCCTATCTTAGGGCTACCAAGGAGGACATCCAACATCAACTGGGTCCCAAAAAGTAGCCCGCCACTACTCCAATATGAAATAAGGCCCCAGGCCTAAGCAATGCATGGCCTAGTGGGCTATATAATAAGCCCAACACATAGGCAATATGGTGAGCCCTCAAATAATGTTTGGGCTCAACCATAAACAATTTTTATGCTTTATCCAAGTGAGTCGGGCCTCACAACTTGGCCTAAGGATATGGTTAATTTGGTAGGCAACCAAGGGCCCAACCACTTCCACATTATAGTCTACAAACTCATCACAATAAATGGTGAGATACATGCCCAAAGGTTAAGGGACCTAACTAGAAGATTCCAAGATAAATGGGGATACAAAGTCTAACCAAAATTATGAACATAGATCCAAAATAAAATCCAATTGAGGTGGGCTTCCTAGTGTGTACAAATGAAGCTCAAATGCACCTCAGAAAATGGTAAGCTTATGTGCATAATTCATCCTTAAATTTAGTGGGCCATGCTACCCCAAAGCAGGCACTTATGGGCAACAAGTTTGGGCCTTTTGTTAAAAATTCCAGCCCACCCATATTCTGGGCCTGCTGGAGCTCAACAATAGTCATAAAGGGTTAAATATGAGTTCCCTGATGGCCCACATATATCTCTATGGGTCCCACCAGAGGGAAAGACTGAATTTCACACATAAATAAGGGGGAGCCATGCTGCTGGACTGAAAGTCCAGCAGTGGTCCAATGGGCCTGGGCGTCCTAAGGGTGAAAAGTGCTATAGACCTGAGCAATTGGCCCAAAATACATCCAAATGGGTCCAAAAAATGGATGCCACTAAGGGAGATGGTCGTGTCCCATATGAACCAAAATTAGATGGATGGTGGGTGAAATAAATGTATCAAGGTGGGGTGGATGGCCAACCAAGGCTGGACGCCCCAGCCTGGGCATCCCACCCTGATGGGCTGGTCTAGCCCGTACCACGATTGGTACAGGGGTCCTTTGACCCTGAAACTTAGTAGGTAGGTCTTATCATGAGTGGACCACACTTCTACAAAATTTTAGGATTTTTGAATAATCAGAAATATTTTAATTAAATAAAGGAATACAAGTTGTCCAGAGAATCTGTTAAGTGAAGAATTCTGGACAAACCCTGATCGAGCACACAAAAGGGGTGGTCCAGGGTCTCCAAAAATTGGGAAAATTTGATTTCAACATCCCCACATATGTATAGTATAAGTTAGGGTCCACCAAAGTAGTCCACCTATTCAAAAATTATTTTATATTTTCAAGTTTCTAGACTGCAATGTTGTTGGAATTACAGCAGAAAATCCAGCAAGGTACCCATATTGGCCCACTCTTTTGGGGACCCAAATGAGGTCGGTTGAGGCTGAAATTTGGCATGCTCAAAGGTGGGACATACAAATTCAAAAATCATATATTACTTGGTACAACAATCTCCACTAAAAGCCCCAAATTCTGGTCTCAAGTTAGTCCAAAAATCTGTCCAGATAGTTCTGAACAACAACTTGTAATTGAAAGGAATTAAATATAGATACCATTTACAATGAGATTTTAACCTCAGAAAATTATGTTGTGGACTACCCTAGTTGGCCCAAAAAATGTTATAGATACCAATTACAATGAGAACCCCTTGCATGTACCCCATTTAGGTGAATTTTGGGGTCACATGTCTAAGGATGGACTACCATAGGTGTCCAACCTCCATGGATGGTTTGAATTTTTTTATTGGTCCAAAAGGTGGGCCACACACACATGATCAAAATGTTAACATCAAGGAAAAATAAAGGATCGGCCATAAGAGGAGGGGCTCCGCCACATTGAGGCTCTCCCCTTCATCAATCACACCATATATTTCATTAATTCACAAGTTACAACATAGATCAACCACATGCATGTCCTATAACCAAGATCAATGGTTGAGATGTCATTCCAACCATGATTCTAAGGTCTAAATGACCTATCATGCCATGAAATCCAAGAAGTCCTCCATGATGGGGCCCATAAGGGGAAAAACCCCATGCATGGGATATGTATGCATGAAATAGGTCATTTGGCCACATCTAAGGGGGGTGTAGGATCTCCACCATGGATTGATGGGTCCTACACTTCCCATATGAATGAAATAATAGATTTAGAACATGGAATTGAAAATCCTACATCGTAGAAGTACACCCACCTTAGATTTCTTCTAAACTTGTATCACCTAGCTTCTAGTGCTCCAATGATGATGTATTAATAGGTGAGATGGGGTATGGATGGTTGGATTGAGAGGAATTTGAGGTGAAAGGGGCTGGAATGGGATGGATAGGTGGGGACGTCCCAAACTCTCTTGCTAAGGAGGAAATGGGAATGAGAAAGAGAGGAAATGAGAGGGAGAGGAGAGAGGGAGGGAGGTTTTAAGCCTAGCAATCATTTCTTTCTTGCCTTGGGTAGAGAAAGGTCATGATTGAAGTAGGGAGTTAGAAACAATGTTGTAGAGTTAGTAGATTTTCTAGGTCTTTGGGTGGTATTTAAGAGATAAGTGGTGTAGGATAGGGTTTTAGGTAGTGTGTGTAGTGTGTGTTGGAAATTGGTGCCAAGAGATTGGACCAACCTAGAAACCCATGCACACCATCCCTAGGTGGGCCACATGACCATGATCAAGGGCTAGAAAATGAAATGCACACAACTTATGATTTACTCATCGGATGGATGCACAAGACGCGGCGTCGAAACTGCAATGCCGAAGCAGACAAGATGGCACAGGTTTCGGCTCGATCTGAGTCGAGTCTACATGACCGGACTTAAGAATGACTGCAAACACTATCCAAGGGTCACGGGTCACCTGGATTCGACTAGTAAGATAGCGGGATCAAGAGAAACGAAATGCGTACCTACACACACATGCACACACATGAACTCGGGTCAGGTCTTACATTAGCAATGACCTTAGAATTAGACTTAAGAATGATATTCGTAAGGCCCAAGTTGGAGTAGATATCGAGGCCATCTAGGATGGCCCTAGCTTCCATATTAGTGTTTAAAGTAACCCCGTAATAACTGTGAAAGGCGAAGATGAGTCGGCTAAGATGGTCCTGGCAAACACCACCTCCACCACTCTCACCTGGGTTACCTCTCAAGGAACCGTTGGTGTTTAGCTTTAGCCAATGATTAGGCGGCTTAGCCCATCTTACCACGAAGGGCAAAGATGCAGAGGAGATGGAAGGGGGAGGGAGCCTTAAAAGTTGAATGGTAAGGTGCTCTGCCATGGAGTTACTATCCATAGCTTGAATCAGGGACCTAATCTCATGGAGCCAGCGTGAAACTTTGAAGATGATGGCAGTTGTAGACATGTTTCAGCCCTCGAAGCGGGCCACATTTTGTCCAGCCCATAGTTCCTATATAATGAAAGAGGGGAGGAAACTGGTCAGCATCTTGACCATGGATCTTTCAGTAGCCAATGAAGACCATTGGTCGATCCGCCAGAGAATAGAAGCGTTGAGGAGGACGGGGACGTCAAAGAGGGAGCTGAAGTGGGTCCATACCAGGGATGCAATACTACCCAGGTTGAGCAGATGGTCTGGCGTCTCCTCAGCATGGTGTCAGTGCAACGTCAGTAGGCTGCTATGCTGCCCCCTATTCTGCTGGAGAAAGGAAGCCCCCAACGGCTCATGAGGGGGTGAAGCTCCCCCGTACGGAGAGTAACAGCATTCACAATAAAAGCAAAAGGGATCCCACATTTCTGGATCACAGCGTCAATAGAGACTGCTGCTTGGGATGTTTTCTAGTAGAAAATCGCTAGCTTAGCGGGGAGAAAATGGTTCCATAGCCATCTAGACCATATAGTCTTCGGGAAGTGTTGCCTGATACCATTCCAGGAAGATTTTAAGAAGAAGGAGCCCTTCGATGATAAGTCCCAGATGAACCTGTCTTCTCTATTAGAAAGGCTATTTTCAGTGGCTGAAATGGTCTACATGGTTGATGGAGAAATGATGTCCTGAATATCAGTAAGGTTTCATCTACCAACTGAGGGGTTAAAGTCACTAACCTTGGCCCCTTGCAAATAAAGAGGAATCAGTCTCACTGCTACACTTGCCAAAATTCCTTTGCTCATCCAATTCTAATTCCAGAAGCTGACATTTCCTTTCCTAATCATCCATCTTGAATGATGAAAGGGAAAAGCCAAAACTTGAAGGAGATCTTCCCAGGTAGGGGACGTGATCGAGACGAACCTCCCCTGATTTGAAATAAGTTTCTAGAAATATTTGGCAGTCATGAAATGGGCCCATAAGGACTTTCCTTTCAGAGAATTCCACCCCATTTTAATTTTGAAGGCCTACATGACATCATCAAAACTTCTAATTCCTAAGCCTCCCTCTTGGAGAGGTGAGCAAATTTTACCCCATTTGACCTAATGGCTTCCCTTCTCAGAGCTTCCCTAGAAAAAATTGGCAAAATATTTTTCCAAGGATTTGTAGACAAACTTGGGGATGTTGATGGCAGATAGCAAGTGGATGAGAATGCTGGATAGAACGTGCTTGATGAGGACCTGTTTCACGGCCGGGTTGAGGAGCTTTGCTTTCTAGCCATCAATCTTTCTTGTAATCTTGTGCATGGTTGGCTACAAAAGTGGACTAGAGATTCTACCTTTAGTGAGAGGAATCCCCAGATACACCATGGGAAGGAAAGCTTGACAGAAGCCCGTGAGGATGCTAAGTCTCTGAACTTTATTCCTGGACATTTTCTTAGGCATGAGGAAAGAAATTTTGGAAGCATTAACTTGTTGACCTAAAGAACTCTCGTATTGACGGATTAAACGAAGGAGAATACGCACATTAGATAGCCTGCCACTTAGAAAAAGAGTCGCATCATCAACATAAAAGAGATGGGAAATAGAGAGAGTTTTTGGAGAGCTTGAATGATTGGCATCGGCCTAAGGAGAAAAGATTGGAGATGGCCCTGCCAATAAGGTCAGTTGCTAGGATGAAGATGGCTGGGAATAGCGGATCTCCCTAATGAAGGCCTCATGTATATCAAATCGGGCCCACCCTTATGAAAATTTAAGATCCGACCTATTCATAAGTTAACATAGAGATAAATGAAGTGAAAATAATATCAGCTTAATTAAAAACTCCCATGGCCCTTAGAAGTTTGAACGGTGGATGTCACTGTCCCCATTAATATTTTTTTATGGTGGGGTTCAACTTGAACTTTAGATCTAACCCATTCTTTTGCTCATGCCATAAAATGATATCTCAAATGGCTGGACGGTTTGTATACAACACATGCATCATGATGGGTCCCATAGATAGATGGCTTGGATGGAATAGGTGGGACCCATGGAGCTTGCTGCCATGTACAGCAGCAGGCGGTGGGGCCCACTTTCTACTATGTACAGTAGCAGGTTGCACGGCAACAGGGCAGCTATATAGCTACCATACATGTAGCTATTGTTGCTTTAAAGAAAGGCAGATGTGGGTCCCATGTAAGGCCCACCCTTATGTATATTATAAAATATATAATATATATTTAAGGTATAGCTACTGCCAATGCAGCTTTATGCATTAAAGGGAGAGGTGGGTCCCACGTAGGACCCACCATCTTATATATATATATATATATATATATATATATATATATATATATATATATATATATATATGATATAATATATAATATATAAAATAAAATATATAATATATGTATATACTGATGTCCAGGCCCTTGGACGGCCTGGACAGTCATATACATCAAGGAGGGCCCCACACGTGGGGTGGGTCCCACTGTCCAAGGATGGTGGACACCACACATACATGGTGGTGTGGCCCACCCCAATGGATGTACAGCGTGGATGGGTCCTATAGACCTTGCTGACGTTCACACTTCACTGCTAGCCACTCCCAGTAGGGAATCAATGCCAAGACCTCAGTGTTGACATGAGGTATCTTTCACTCTGCCTACCACTTTAACTATGGATCTGGGTCCCACGTTAGATCACACTTCACTACCAGCCACACTCACAGTCAGTTCATACTTCACTAGCTGGCCACGTCCAGTGAAGTTTGGATACAACACAGGCATCATGGTGGGTCCCACATGGACGTGGCCCACCAGATTTGGATCAATTTGATATTTGTGTTTCTTGTACGTCCAGGCCCACCCATAGACGGTCAACAAGGTGGGCCCTATGGATGGGACAGCTGGATCATACATCACTAGGGGCCATAATACATGAGAAAGAGAGAGAAAAAGAGAGGGAGAGAGAGAGAGTGAGATCGGCAGTGATGGAGGGGCCCTGCCACTATGGACCCCTCTTGTTACAAAGCGTACATCAAGGTGGGTCCCACATATATGGACCCTTAAATCAAAAAATGAATGAAAGATAAAAATCCAAGATCACCCACCATCTTCTTCTTGTTCCCTTAGCTTCCTTTACTCCTTATCTTCGTTCCCAATAGAAGATGATGGAGTTTTGATGGCTGAGATGGGAGATGAGAGGGTAGGAAGTGGGCCACATACAAAACTCTCTCATAGAGGTTTGGGAGAGCTTGGACGTGTGATGTTTTAAGGTTGCTTGGAAAGTGTGTTTGAGAAATGAGAGAGAGAGAGGGTTGTAAAGAGAGAGAGATGGGTGATGGAGTGATGGGTGAGGTGATTGATGGGTGAGGTGAGAGATTTGTTGACTTTTGGAGTAATTTATGTAAAAGGGGTATGGGTTGTGTAAGAGTTTGTTGACTTATGGGGTTGCTTGGGGATGTGGTGTGAGGTGATGTGTACTTGACATGATGGGATTGATTGATTGATTGAGGTGATAAGTTATAGAGATTCTCTTGGGTTTTGCAACATGCAGTGTTTTCCTCAAACTGAACGCGGGCCCACATCTCCTGATCAGGCTATCGCCTCAGCACGCGAGATGCGGTATCGGAACCGCGGCGACGGCACAGTCGCTAGGGTACAAGTCTCGAGTTGACAGGACTCAGCTTAGGATCACGCGTAAACATTAAAAAAAGGTTGAGGGTTTTCAGAATTCGATCGGGAGGATCGCGGGAAACTATGGAATGGTATGAACTAAGATACGAGTCTTACATAACAGGTGGGCCCCGCACATGGGCCTCAGATACATCGCATGGGCCATAACCCTTGGGCCTAATGCACATCATAATGGGCCTTATAAAATGGGCTACAAAAACATCACAATGGCTACGCCATATGGGCCGAAAATACATCTCATTGGGCCTCACAAAATGGGCTTGAAATACATCATAATGGGCTATGTCATATGGGCCGAAATTATATCTCAATGGGTCATGACCCATGGGCCTTAGTACATCATAATGGGTTGCAACCCATGGGCCTCAAATACATAACATGTGGGCCCAACACATGGGTCTCATATGCATCAAATGGGCTACGTATCTGAGCCTTAAATACATTAAAAGGACCACGCATCATGGGCCTAATACATATCACAATGGGTCTTGCCCATAGGCCACAAATACAACACAATGGGGCCTTGTCCATAGGCCTTAAATACATCATAATGGGACTTAAATACAAGGTAGGTGGGCCCTATCACATAGGCCTCAAATATACATCATGATGGGCCGCACCAATGGGCCTCAAATACATCAGGGTGGGCCTCATGGATGGGTCATAAATACATCAAGGTAGGGCCCACGTATATTCTCCATCTAATCTGATCATATGGTCACAAAGACATGGATTAAGAGGGAAAATAAATTTCATATAGATCCAAAACTTTGATGACCCAAAATGGGTTTCAATGGTGGACGTTCAACCTCCACTGTTTTCTGCAGTGTTGCCCACCTGATAGACAACGTGAATATAGAATAAATACATCAGGAGTGGATCTCACCATCAGGACAACGAGATCACAATGCATACATCATGGTGAACCTCACCCGTCCAACGAACAGGGTGAACGACATGGATGAAATCACATACTTCAGGGTGTGCTCCACAGTACATTGTCCAGTGACAAATGACTTGGATGTACAATGCATAAAACAAGGTGGGTCCCACTTTTCCACATGTGTCACACGTGTGGGGTGGGCCCACTCCATCAACAAATGCATGGCACAACATACATCATGGTAGCCCACGGCACTCCGTCCAGACGGACGATGTGAACAAATACATCACGATTCGGCACCACCGTCCAAACTGGTCCAGCACTGTCCAAATGGTCTAGACGGTGTGGATGAAAACACATATCATCATGGAGTCCACAACACTATCCAGCAATGTCCAGTACTGTCCAGTTGGATAGTACAGATAAAGCACGTGCATCAAGGTGTACTCCATGTGTGACAGGTGGATGGTGCTAGATTAAAACATACAACATGGTGGCCCCACACGTGAGGACAATGTGAATAAAATACATACGTCTTGGTGGTATCCCACGTCCAGGGACTAGACATGAGGTGTTCCACATCCACTGTCTAGATGATAGATGGTCTGGATAGCGTGGATATAAAACATGCCTCATGATCAACACCCATAGAACTAGTTGACGTTAGAGTAGTAGTAGCTGGTGGGACCCACTAATGTCCAAACAACAGCTAGCTGGAGTGAGGTATACGAACCATTCTACCCCCATCCCACCGTCCATAGATGGACGGTGAGGATAAAATACAAATATCAGAGTGGGTCCACTTCAGCGTGGCCCACCAGAGTTATGAATTAAGATGGTATTTACACTACACCAGCATCCAGGCCCGCTGGACGGTTTGGTCATTAGTCCATTCCAGAAGGCCCTGGCCCAACTAGGATTGAATCAGGGTGGCATGGATGTACTATACGTGTATATCAGATTGGGGTGGGGCCCACGTCAGTGTGGCCCACTAGATCTGATGAATCAAGCTGACAGTTGTGTTTTCCTACATCCAGGCGGTCAGTAGGGGATGGTGTTGCTACTGCTACAGTGCAGCCCACAACCTGTTGAGATCTAGACCGTTAAAGCTGAACGGTGGGGATAAAACCCATACGTCACAATGGGGTCCACCAGGGTGGGCCTCACATCTTAGATCAAGCTGATATTTATGTTTGCCCTTCATATGGGCCTACCACAATGGGACAGCAGGCCGTCCCACCTGCTGGATGGTCTGTATCATCATACCCACATCAAGTGGGTCACCAATTGGGGAAAAAGAGAAAGAGAAAGAGAGGGGGGGGGGGGAAGAGAGAGAGAGAGAGAGAGAGAGAGAGAGAGAGAGAGAGAGAGAGAGAGATGGGGAGGGACCCTGCTACTATGGGTCACTCCCTTCTACAATGCATACATCAAGTGGGTCCCACAACAAGTGGGCCCTCTAATCATCAAAATCATACAAAAAATCACCCACCTTTAATCTTCTTGGACTCCTCCTTCCGATGCGATCTAGAGCTCCAAGGGGTGGATTTTAACGGCTGAGATTGGCTTTGAAGGGTTAGATTGAGTGGTAAGGAGGTGAGCCACACAAAGCTTCTCTCATAGAGGTTGGGATGGTGGAGTTGCTTAGGAGAATGGGAGATGAGAGAGATAAAGAGATGAGAGAGATGGGAGATGTGAGTGATGGGTGAATGAGTGATGGGAGTACTTGTGTAAGAGAGAGAGTTGAGTTTGGGGATGGGTGGTTGTACTTGGGGATGGGTGTGAGTGATGAGAGTGATGTGTACTTAATTAATGTGATTGATGGGACATTCTCTTGGGATTGCAACACGCGGTGTTTTCCTTAAACTGATCGCGAACCCACAACTAATCGCGAACCCACATCTCTTGGCGCTCGAGACACGGTGTTGGAACTGCAGAAACGACGCAGTCGTAAGGGTACAAGTCTCTAGTCGAGCTGACTTTGCAATATGAGACACGATTGAGGGTCATGCGCAAATGTCGATAACAGATCACGGTTCGCTAGAATTTGACCGAGAGGACTACGAAGGCCTACGAAATGGTACGGGCTAGAATACGGGTCTTACAACTCTCCCCACCTAATAAAAATTTCATCCTCAAAATTTATAGAACCGACAGGGGAAGAGTAAATATCATCAAGTTTATATGTCAAGGCACAATCAATCTATAAAAGGATGAAGATAGTACTCTTTAATCTCAACCTTGCCCTCCCAAGATGCGTCATCAATACTATAGTGATCATACGGAACCTCGGATCCTGGTTAGAAACAATCGAGACTAGAATGCTAAGCAGCATCACAACCTCAACGGTATGGAGCTATATTAGAAAATCTCTAAGTTATTCGAACTCAAAGACCTAATCATTCTAAGTTCTTAACAATCATACAGTATAGAGTAGCTATTAGCAGTGATAGCTACCCTACACAGTATGATTGTGATAACTTGGGAATACCTAATCTTCAGGTATTCTCAAGTTATGCTTTGATACCATCTTCTATTACGCCCTAAACTCAAAAATCGGACTCGTAAGAATCTCGATCTTCGAATCCGATGCCGACAGCCTTCATAGTACCCCATTCTTGGCTCCCAGTATCCATATGCCAGGTTTTGATCTTGGGATCCTACTAGGAGAATTTTCCAACATACATTCATTTCGTAAGAAGGATAACCACATGTTTACCCAAATCACAAAAGCAACATCATCATCACATATCTACTAATATAAACTTTGAATACAATGTTGAAAGGAAAATACATATGTCAAAATAAAATCAAAGCTCCAGAAGACAGCTGCATGCTCCAAGCTCGACACTGCTGTGACTAAGGCTACCTGCACGCATCTATCGTGCATAAGCTTATAGAAAGCTTAGAGGGCAGTGAAAGTGTGTGAGCAGTATATGCCTGCTCAGAATGTAATATTAGAGTAAACAGAGATACTGATAAGTCCACGAACCATAAAATGTCAGAGTACATAATAAAAATTAGCTATGTAAATGAGTAGTCATAAAGAGTCAAGTATCAGATATCGAGGATGCAATGCAATATGCGGTACGAATGACCATGCAGGAGTGAAGTCGGGAGGATAGTACGTAGTATCGCAGGCTAAGAAGTCTACCACAAGGGACTTCTATCTAAACCAGTCGCATACCTAAATTTGGATAGTCAGTCTCAATGTGGTAACACTCTTGATCTCAGGTTAGTCGCGTGACCTAACTGAAATCCTGACCATTGTGAAGGTTACGCGCCCCAACTAAAATCCTGATCAT
This sequence comes from Magnolia kwangsiensis, assembly GCA_037074715.1. Classification (NCBI taxonomy): domain Eukaryota; kingdom Viridiplantae; phylum Streptophyta; class Magnoliopsida; order Magnoliales; family Magnoliaceae; genus Magnolia; species Magnolia kwangsiensis. The sequence continues at coordinate 76,824,268 of CM073584.1, forward strand.
TACGAAGGTACACGTAAAAAATAGTTGCACACCACCAGTTCGAGTGGATAGTGAATGAATGAATGAGTATGTAATTCTTGATCCACAAATCAGTATTGTACATCTCCGGGATCATCACCGGGGTCTAGTACACTCTACATGCAATCGCAACCCACTGAACTCGTAACCATGCAAGTGGAAGAGGCCTCACTATCCGCCTGGCCAATAGTTAGCCAGTATCTGCCCAGAATGTCGATAGCGGATCGAATCACAAGCTGGTCAAACTCAACCTACCTATGCCCCCTACCCTCAGGCGGGTAAGGTCACACCCCCTCCTAACAGACCACAACATAGTGGGGACGTGGCCTACTGGTATACTGCCCTCATGTACTCATATATATCCACTCGGTCTCAACATTGGGGTGTCTCCTAGTCGCGGAAGTTTAGGAATTTTCACCACGTGCTATCTATGGAAGCCTGAAGCTAATAACAAATTTTTGGTGTCCCATCTGTCCATCCATGATTTGCCTGTGGAGGTTACGACCTTGATGTCGCTAGGGCGTACAGTAATCACAACATATAATACAAGATGCATAAGTTATACAATCCAATCATGCATCAATCCTGTGCATACTGTGCCCTCATGTGAGATAACCTTCGCCTATCAGGGAGTCTCATAACAACTTGCCCAATGACATATGCAATGGTTAACCACATCTCATAACAAACATGCAGATGATGCGTGTGGGCATGTATCATGATGCTATGCTGTCACATACTTATAATTGGTATCAATAACCAGCATCGACAATCGACCTTGACAATATGGACATTTAACCAACATTATCTCAAAGGAATGGCCCACATAGAGCCTAACATATAGTGGACCCATAGCCTCACACAAGGGCCAAATTTATAACACTATGGGTCTCACTCAAGAGCTTAATACACATCATGATGGGCCTTTCACATGGGCCTAACGTACATCATAATGAGCTCCATCGCCCGATCCTTAAATGCACCACAATGGGCCTCATCACATAGGCCTCATATATATCACATTAGGCCTCGACAATCAGCCACGATAATCGGTCTTGACAATCATAATCAGAATCAGCCTCAACAATCGGCCTCGACAATCAGAATCGGTATCGACAATCGAAATCGGCTTTGATAATTGGCCTCAACAATCAGAATCGGAATCGGCCTCAACAATAGGCCTCGATAATCGAAATCGGAATCAGGCTTAACAAGCGACGTCGACTATCGGAAGCGGCCTCGATAATCTGAATCAAAATTGGTGAGAATGTGCTTATCAAGGCCTAAGGAAAGGTCACAATGTGGACGTCCAACCATCATTGCCCATTAACGTGGACATTCAACCAACATTGCTCTCAAGTAGTGGCCCACATAGAGCCAAACATAAAGTAGGCCCATAGCCTCACAGAAAGGCCTAATATACATCACAATAAGCCTCATATAAGGGCTACATACACAATATGCGGGCCCTGCACTTGGGCCTCAGATATATTGCAGGGGCCACAACCTTTGGGCCTAATGCACATCATAATGAGCCTTATTAAATGGGCTACAAAAACATCATAATGCCCACGCCATATGGGCCGAAAATACATCTCATTGGGCCTCACCAAATGGGCTAGAAATACATCACAATGGGCCACGTCATATGGGTCGAAATTACATCTCAATGGGTCACGACCCATGAGCCTCAGTACATCATAATGGATCATAACCTATGGGCCTCAAATACATAACATGTGGGCCCTAAACATGGGTCTCATATGCATCAAATGGGCTATGTATCTGAGCCTGAATACATCAAAAGGGCCACACGTCATTGGCCTAATACATATCACAATGGGTCTTGTCCATTGGCCTTAAATACATCACAATGGGCCTTGTCCATAGGCCTTGAATACATCACAATAGGCCTTAAATACAAGGTAGGTGGGCCCTATCACATGGGGCTCGTGAATGGACCGCACCAATAGGCCTCATATACATCAAGTGGGCTGCATCAATAAGCCGCACCAATAGGCCTCAAATACATCAGGGTGGGTCATAAATACATCAAGGTAGGGCCCACATATATTCTCCATCCAATCTGATCATATGGTCATAAAGACATGGATTAAGAGGTAAAATAAATTTCATATAGATCCAAAACTTCTGTGACCCAAAAAGGGTTTCAATGGTGGACGTTCAACCTCCACTGTTTTCTGTAGTGTTACCCACCTAATAGGTAGTGTGGATATAGAATAAACATACCAAGAGTGAGTCCCACCATTGGGATGGCAAGATCAAAATGCATACATCATGGTGGACCACACCCGTCCAACGAACAGGGTGAACGGCATGGATGAAATCACATACTTCAAGGTATGCTCCACGGTACACCGTCCAGAGACAGACGGCTTAAATATACAATGCATAAATCAAGGTGGGTCCCACCTACCCACAAGTGTCACACGTGCAGGGTGGGCCCACTCCATCAACAGATGGACAACATATATACATCATGGTAGCCCACAACACTCCGTCCAGACGAACGGTGTGAACAAATACAGCACGGCTAAGCACCATCGTCTAAACTGGTCCAGCACCATCCAGATGGTCTGGACGGTGTGGATGAAAACACATATCATGGTGGAGTTCACAACATTGTCTAGCAACATCCAGCACTGTCCAGCTCGACGGTGCAGATAAAGAACGTACATCATGGTGTACTCCATGTGTGACAAGTGGATGGTGTTGGATCGAAACATACAGCATGGTGGCCCCACATGTGAGGACGGTGTGAATAAAATACATACGTCTTAGTGGTATCCCACGCTTAGGGATTGGACGTGAGGTGTTCCACATCCACCGTCCAGATGATAGACGGTCTGGATGGCGTGGATATAAAACGTGCCTCATGATCAACACCCACAGAACTTGCTGACATTGGAGTAGCAATAGCTAGTGGGACCCACTAACGTCCAAACAATAGCTAGTTAGAGTGAGGTATACCAACCATTCTACCCCCATCCCACTGTCCATAGATAGACGATGAGGATAAAATACAAATATTAGAGTGGGTCCACCTTAGCGTGGCCCACCAAAGTTATGAATTAAGATGGTATTTACACTGCACCAGCGTCTAAGCCTGTTAGACGGTTTGGACATCAGTCCATTCCAACAGGCCCTGGCCCAACTGGGATTGAATTAGGGTGGTGTGGATGTACTATACGTGTACATCAGATCAGGGTGGGGCCCACATCAGTGTTTCTCACCAGATCTGATGAATCAAGCTGACAGTTGTGTTCTTCTTAATCCAGGCGATTAGTTGGGGACGGTGTTGCTGTTGCTTCAGTGCAGCCCACAACCTACTGAGATCTAGACCGTTGAAGCTGAACGGTGGGGATAAAACCCATACATCACAGTGGGGTCCACCAAGGTGGGCCTCTGAAGCGGACACAAGCGCATTCAAGGTATACCAACGAAGAAAACGTCAACCACAAGTGTCATCCTTGTGGATAAGCGACTATTGAGGAGCTGAAGACCTTTCACATGTGATTGAACATATAGAAGACCCCACTCAGGGAAGACACATGTGAAGGAAGATTGAAAAAAGAAGACCGAGCGCCTGAACTTTCCCGTACTTATGTTATTTGCGCGTTTTTGCTTAGTCTAGGGTATTTTAGTAATTTTATGTCTTTATTTGCTTATTCTGGGGGTATTTTAGTAAATTTATATCTTTATTTGTTAATTTAAGTGGGTTAAAGCCCTAAACTTGAATTTTAACTATTGATTAATGAAAAGAAAACCCTTTGGTTGCCTCCTTCCTCTCTTCTCTCTAACGGTGCTTCTTCTCTTTTCTTGATCTTTTTCTTCTAATTTCTTCTTATGCCTCTCCAACTTCTTCAAGGTAATTATTTTCTTCTTTCTATTTTTCAATTTTGGCTAATCCTTCTTCGATCAAAATCTTGAGAACCGATCTAAACCCTAAACCCCCAAATTCTCAAATCCCTAATCCGAGAAACTTCCTAGTTCTTTGGATTAGTGATCGTCATTGATCGATTAGGTGTGACCATGCAAGATCGGGAGGTCTCTTCCCTCGCCGGATCTAACCTAAGTAATAATTGAATTCCATATTCCATGGTTGTGATGATGGCCCGCTCCATTGCATGTTTTCTTTATGATTTTCTCAGTTATGATGATTACTGCTAGAATTTTAGATCATTTATTCCTTTTATTTCCGCTGTTTAATTATGTTCATGAGCATGTATCATAATTAGGGCTGTCCTGCGTCGAATTTGGTATCAGAGACTAGGCTTGCATGGTTTTTTTTGTCTAGATCGAGTTATCAAATTAGGGTTTTGATTTTTAGGTTTAATTTAGAAAAGTTCCAGATTTAGAAAGTTTTAAATTTTAGAAACTTTCCAATTTTAGAAAGTTCCTAATCTGAAAAATTTCCAGATTTGAGTTGTTTCCTGTTTTAACTTAATTGTGACAGTTCATATTAGTTTTGTATTCATCGCATTCATCTTAAAAGTCATAACACCTAGTAGTCTAGTTGGGTAGAGTTTGGTTCAAGTCTTCATTGTATTCCCACGGGAAGAGGTAGAGGTTTCGGACTTCACCCTACCATGAATAACAAGCAGTTATCTGAGCAACTTGCTCAATTGATACAAAAGATAACCACCCTAGAAGCGGGTCAAAAGTGTGAATTTGCCCGCCTTGAGGACCAAATTACCACTACCATGACTAAGGTCAAGCAACTAGAGGCGTCTCAAAAAGAAAATCCCACTGTAGGGAATGATGCGTACTCCCAAGTGAGAGGAATCATTGAAGAAAACACGCTACCACACGTGGTGGTAATGAGGATAGAGATCGTGGTAACGGTCGTGATGTGGTGTGAGAGGCACGAGCCACATGTGATCATCAAGACCGCTATGATCCAGTTGAGCGTGCGATGAAGAGTGTGAGAGTTGAGGCCCCAAGTTTTGATGGGCGCTTGGATCCCAAGGCATTCCTTGGCTGGGTTGCTGACATGGACCACTACTTTTAGTGGTATGGCATGTCAGAAAACTGCCAAATGCGGTTTGCTAAGATGAAGCTTGTGAGTCAAGCCAAGCTCTTTTGGACCAACACCGAGCGTAGGATAGAGAGAGTTGGTAGGGCCCCTATCACACATTGGTATGAGATGAAAGAGAAGTTGAAGGATAAGTACCTTCCTCTCTCATACCGTCAGAAGCTCCTTGACCAATGACAATCCTTACGCTAAGGGTCAATGTCTGCCACTGACTACATCACTAAATTTGACCAATGACAATCCTTACACCAAGGGTCAATGTCTGCCACTGAATACATCACTAAATTTGACGAACATGTGATGCGATGTGGTATTCAAGAAGACCCTCTAGTAACGCTCCCACGTTTCAAGATGGGCCTTCGTGCGGATCTTCAACGCGAACTTATGACTCGGCCCTTAACGGACTTGGATGAAGCATATCAAGTCGTGCAGGAGTTAGAGCAATATCCGAAGGCTCCTGTCGTTCGTCGTTTTGAGTCCTGAGACTCCAGTGCTAGATCTAGTTTATAGGAAACTAGACCTAATATCGATAGTCAACCTAGGGCACAGGCGACCATTCCGCCTAGGCCTAGGGAGGATAAGGGAAAATGGGTTCTTAGTGCCGGTCCTAGTAACATGAGCCAAGTGAGGTGCTATGAGTGTGGCAATCTTAGCCACATGTCTAATCAGTGTCCTACGAAGAGCCGTGGGAGAGCCTTAGTTATAGGCGAGTCCCACGAGGGTGGAGATGACCAGGGTGATTATAAAGTTAAAGAGTACCACCATGAAGGAGGACTTATTGATGAAGAAGAAGTGGATGGAGAAGCAACGCTTGCAGTAGTCAGACGTGTGCTAGCTCAGTCTAGAAGTAGTGTTGATTGGCGTCGAAGCACTATCTTCTACACTATTGCCAAGTGTGGTGAAAAGAATTGTAAGGTGATAGTGGACAGTGAAAGTTGTCAGAATGTGATTTCCACAAGCACCTTAGATCGCTTAAAACTAAAATCCACACCTCATCCAGTCCCGTATAAGGTTTCTTAGGTTGACAAGACATCCCTACGTGTCACCCAGCAATGTCTAGTCCCTATCGAGTTTGGGTCATACAAAGAGTCCCTGTGGTTTATTGTTTTACCTATGTATGTGGGACATGTTATCCTATGTAGACCGTGACTATTCGATAATGATGTCACGATCTTTGGGCATTCGAATGTGTGTACTTTTATGTATAACGGTAAAAAGATCAAACTTAATCCCATGCCACTTGAGAATACACTAGGGAAGAAGAAGGATGAGAAGGCAAGTAAGCCTAGAGAAATGGAGAAATCCAAACCTAAGTCTCTACATATAATCAGTGCAAGAGAGTTTGAAAAAGAGGCTAAGGAGGATTCTATGGTGTATGCCCTTATGGCTAGAGAGATTATACCTGAGGTTCCATCAGAGTTGCCCCGTGAGGTGACCTCGGTCTTGAAGGAATAAGGTGATGTATTTCCTGAAGAATTACCGAATGAGTTGCCACCTATAAGGGACATTCAGCATGTCATTGATCTTGTCCTACGGTCTACTCTAACGAACCTTCCTCACTACAGGATGAACCCTACAGAGCACGCTGAGTTGAAGAAGCAAGTTGATGAGCTTCTACAAAAGGGTTTCATCTAAGAGAGTATGAGCCCATGTGTCGTGCCTGCATTGTTGACGCTAAAGAAAGACGGCACGTGACGCATGTGTGTGGACAGCCGTGCTATAAACAAAATTACTGTCAAGTATAGGTTTCCTATACCTAAACTTGATGATATACTTGACACAATGGCCGGGTCCACTGTATTCTCTAAGATAGACTTCAAGAGTGGATATCACCAAATCCGTATACGCACAGGAGATGAGTGGAAGACGGCGTTTAAGATGAAAGATGGGTTGTATGAGTAGTTGGTCATGCCCTTCGGCTTGACTAACACACCCAGTACTTTCATGCGGGTGATGACACAAGCTTTAAGGCCATTCATGAAAAAATTCCTAGTGGTGTACTTTGAAGATATTCTTATTTATAGTACCACTAAGGAATCACACCTTGAACATTTAAAGAAGGTCTGTAGTGTCCTTAGGGAGGAAAAGTTGTACGCTAATCTTAAGAAATGTGAATTCATGTCTAGCCAAGTTATGCTCTTAGGATTTATAGCGTCATTTGACGGGATGCGTGTAGACCCTGAAAAGGTCAGGACCATAGTTGAGTGGCTAGAACCAAGGAACATTCATGAGGTGTGAAGCTTTCACGACGTAGCTACTTTTTATTGTCAGTTCATTAGGAGTTTTAGCACGATCATGGCTCCTATTACCAAGTGCATGAAAAAGGGAGAGTTCGTGTGGTCTAAAGCCGCAGTCAAGGCTTTTAAAGAAATTAAGGGTAAGATGGTGGAAGCTCCTTTCATGCGTCTACTTGACTTTTCTAAAGTCTTTGAAGTAGCGTGTGATGTGTCTGGTGTCGGGATAAGTGGAGTGTTGAGTCAAGAAGGACACACAGTAGCCTATTTCAGTGAGAAATTGAATGAGGCAAAACAAAAATTCCACTTACGACAAAGAATTTTATGCGATAGTACAATCCCTGAGACATTGGCGACACTTTCTCCTACTACAAGAATTCATTTTATTTTTTGACCATGAGGCTTTGAGATATTTGCATTCTCAGATGAAACTCAACCTAAGGCATTCCAAGTGGGTAGCATTTCTTTAGGAATATTCGTTTATTTTGAAACACAAGGTCGGGGTTGACAATAAACCAGCGGATACCCTTAGTAGGAGAGTAGCATTGCTCAACCCCTTGAGTGTAGAGGTAGTCAGATTTGAGCAACTGAAAGATGAATACCCCATATATCCTGATTTTAGGGGCACTTATGCATCGCTCTCTAGCGACTAACATATTATGGTTGAATATGTTCTTAAAGACGACTTCCTTTTCAAGGGAGACAGACTTTGTATTCACCGTATGTCCCCTCGTGAATTCCTTATCTGGGAGCTTCATTCAGGAGGGATAGCTGGCCATTTTGATCGTGATAAGACCATTGCCCTCGTGGAAGATCGTTTCTATTGGCCAAGTCTCAAGCGAGACGTGGCCAAAGTTTTAGGACAGTGTCGAACATGTCAGCTGGCAAAGCAAAGAAAGTAAAATATCGGGCTGTACACGCCATTACCAGTGCCACATGCTCCGTGGAAGGACATTAGTATAGACTTTGTGCTTGGGCTTCCCAAGACAATAAAAAACCACGATTCCATTTTTATTGTTGTGGACCGTTTTTCTAAAATGACGCATTTCCTCCCATGTTCGAAGACGTTGGATGCATCTCATGTTGATCGTCTCTTTTTTGATGGTGTGGTGCGTCTTCATGGGTTACCTAAATCCATAGTGTCTGATCGTGATGTTCAATTTACTAGCTATTTTTGGAAGACACTGTGGCACATTATGGGAACTTGTTTACAATTTTCTACTGCTTACTACCCACAAACAGATGGTCAAATTGAAGTGATAAACCATAGCCTTGAAAATATTCTACGTTGTCTAGTGGGTGAACATGTTAAGACTTGGGACATAATTTTACCAACTACTGAACTTGCTTATAATGGGTCAGTTAATAAATCTACAGGGTTGAGTCCTTTTGAAATTGTAAGTGGTTATAAGCCTAGAATGCCCATAGATCTCTTACCCATGGCTGTTACCCAAAGGTCCTCTGAGTCAGCAGATGCATTTGCACGCCATATTCATGATTTACATACACATATTAGACAGTGGTTAAATAAGAGCAATGATGATTATAAAGTTTCAGCTGATTCTCATCTTAGAGTGTAAGAATTTCAAGAAGGAGACTATGTAATGGTGTGAATAAGGCCAGAGCGATTCTCTCAAGGATCTGCTAAAAAATTACAAGCGCATAGTGCTGGACCATTCAGGATATTACAAAAGGTTGGGTCCAATGCATATCGGATTGACCTTCCACCCAAGGGGAATTGATGCGGACACAAGCGCATTCAAGGTATACCAACGAAGAAAGCGTCAACCATAAGTGTCGTCCTTGTGGATAGGTGACTATTGAGGAGCTGAAGACCTTTCACATGTGATTGGACATATAGAAGATCCCACTCAGGGAAGACACATGTGAAGGAAGATTGGAAAAAGAAGACCGAGCGCTTGAACTTTCTCATACTTATGTTATTTACACGTTTTTACTTAGTTTAAGGTATTTTAGTAATTTTATGTCTTTATTTATTTATTCTGGGGATATTTTAGTAATTTTATGTCTTTATTTGCTTATTTAAGTGGGCTAAAGTCCTAAACTTGAATTTTAACTATTGATTAATGAAAAGCAAACCCTTTGGTTGCCTCCTTCCTCTCTTCTCTCTAACGGTGCTTTTTCTCTTCCCTTGATCTTCTTCTTCTAATTTCTTCTTATGCCCCTCCAACTTCTTTAAGGTAATTATTTTCTTCTTTCTATTTTCCAGTTTTGACTAATCCTTCTTCGATCAAAATCTTGAGAACCGATCTAAACCCTAAACCCCCAAATTCTCAAATCCCTAATCCGAGAAACTTCCTGGTTCTTCGGACTAGTGATCTTCATTTATCGATTAGGTGTGACCATGCAAGATCAGGAGGTCTCATCCCTCGCCGGATCCAACCTAAGAAATAATTGAATTCCATATTCCATGGTTGTGATGATGGCCCACTCCATTGCATGTTTCCTTTATAATTTTCTTAGTTATGATGATTACTGCTAGAATTTTAGATCATTTATTCCTTTTATTTTAGTTGTTTAATTATATTCATGAGCATGCATCAAAATCAGGGCTATCCTGCGTCAGCCTCACAGTCTTAGATCAATCCGATATTTATGTTTTCCCTTCATATGGGCCTACCAAAATGGGATAGCAAGCCGTCCCACTTGCTGGACGGTCTGGATCATCATACCCACATCAAGTGAGCCACAAATCAAGGAAAGAGAGAGAGAGAGAGAGAGAGAGAGAGAGAGAGAGAGAGAGAGAGAGAGAGAGAGAGAGAGAGAGAGAGAGATCAGTGAGAAGGGGAGGGACCCCGTCACTATGGGCCACTCCCTTATACATTGCATACATCAAGTGGGTCCCACAACAAGTGGGCCCTCTATTCATCAAAATCATACAAAAAATATTCACCTTTGATCTTCTCGGACTCCTCCTTCCACCGATGTGATCTAGTGCTCCAAGGGGTGGATTTTAACGGTTGAGATCGACTTTAAAGGGTTAGATTGAGTAGTAGGGAGGTGGGCCACATAAAGCTTCTCTCATGGAGGTTGGGACATTAGAGTTTCTTGGGAGAATGAGAGAGATGAGAGAGATGGGAGATGTGAGTGATGGGTGAATGAGTAATGGGAGTACTTGTGTAAGAGAGAGAGTTGACTTTAGGGATGGGTAGTTGTACTTGGTATTGGGTGTGAGTGATGGGAATGATGTGTACTTGATTGATGTGATTATTGAGACATTCTCTTGGTATTGCAATGTGTAGTGTTTTCCTCAAATTGAACATGAGCTAACATCTCCTATCCCGGGTATCGCTTTGGCGCGCAAGACGCGGCGTTAGAACAACAGTAACGAAGCGGTCACAAGGGTACAAGTCTCGGGTCGAGCCAACTCTAGAATATGGGACACGACTTAGGGTGATGCGTAAATACGGATAACAAATTGCAGGTCACTGGAATTCGACCGGGAGGACCGTAGAGGCCTACGAAATGGTACGGGCTAGGATATGGGTCTTACAAGGCTACTCCACCCTTTGGCATTGCTTTTGAAAACCTAATTCATGTATAAAACTCCTCAAAGAACCCATATTTATAGCATTAGTCTTTTTGAAAATTACCTCAAATTACATACTTTGCGTAACTTCTTCAATATTATTGAATAGCCTTCGATGTCATCGAACGTAACTTGAATCCAAAAGTTGTGCCTTTTTGCATTGCTAACATTTTCGCACTGCGTAATTCTTCATGTCATCGAACATACTTTTGATATCATTGAAGGGTGTCAAGTAATCAAGAAGGTGTCCAGATTGTTCCAGCGAGTTGGTCCAAAAATCCATAAAAATCTCGATGTCATCGAACTTCCTTCAATGTCATCGAGCAGGTCTTCGAGCAATCGAATAGGGCTTCAATGTCATTGAGAACTACATCCAATTTGTCCAGCGATCAAACTCGATTTTCATGTAATTCTTTGATGTCATCGCAACCTGTGTTTGATGTCATCGAACACTGACTTTAATGTCATCGACCACCCAGTGAAGTTTAGATTTTGTGAATTTATGCACTTTGCACTTTCGACTTCCTTCCTTCTCTACTTGGTTTCCTTAAATCTTGAGGTCTTAAAATCTTCAAGGTTTCTTAAGATCTATTCCTTGCCTTGGTGATTCTTAACCATCAAATCCATGTTTTTAACATTCTTTTCAATCTAAGCTCTTAAATTTACCTTGCAATACAAACATGTATAAAATATACCCATTAAGTATTATCATATTCATAAAACCAAGATATAAATAGAGGAAATATGTAATATTTGACACTCAATACATCCTCCAACCAACATTTTACTAGTCCCGAGCAAAACATGCTGAAAGAATTCTCAATTCTCAATGTTCAAATCACTTTCAAAAAGCAATCTTTTGTGTAATTAAGTATGAATGAGTATAATTTAAAGAAGCAAGAGTGAAAATTTGAAAACCTAGAGTCGAATCACACGAGCAATCTATCAAATAGGTTGTTTATTAATCACTTAAGAGCATAAGTTCATATATTAAGTTTCTCAATGTGCTTAATGAATTTCAACTTACCTTTCATAAAAATGCTATCATTTTATAATGTTAGCCATGCTCATTACCTCGAGATTGATTGAATAATCAAGTTTTAATTCTGAACTTACCCCATTTTCCTTCTTTTTCTAGTTTTTTATTTTATATCAACAATCACTTTTATTTATTTATTCTTTTCAGCTTTTTTATTCTTTTCATTCTTTTCCAGTCTTTTCATCATACGTGACTTTTTTGTCAATCTCTCTATTTTTTAACTAGTTCTTTTCATCTTTTAAGTTGGATAAAATTCTCTAGACTTAATTCTCAACATCTATTAATGATTCACATACTAACAATCATAAATTCTAGCATAATTCACAAAAAATAAATTGAATGTGTCTTGTGATTTAGGTCAACATGATATTCAAACTTCCTCTTAGTTCATTAGATGAGAGAACAAAAGTGATAGTCTACTCAGTTGATTAAACTCCAACAATTCAAAATTCAATCTCTACCTTATCATCATACATAAAGCATTCTTAAGTGCACAAACTCTTGTTTTTCAAAATGTTCTTTTACTTGAAAATTTAAAAATTTCTAAACTTTTTTCTTAGAAACCAAGAAAGCACTGATTAGTTTACCTAATCTATACCCCAACCTAAAATCTACATTGTCTTCAATGTAAAAGATATAAGCATGCAATGCACATGAGACAAAAAAGAAAGGAAAAGTGATGGAAATGTAGTACCTGAAGAAGGGGAATTTAAGCTTTTCCACAGTTCTTAACATGTAAATCGGTTATTACGAATACTAAACAACTTGAACAAACAAACTATCCTAATCCTAATTCTATGAAAGCAATAAACCTAACTACACCTCTATCAGACTAGGAGGTTAATCCTAATACAAAGGATCAGTCAGAGGTATGGACATATCCTCCAAATCGAACTTCTCAATAAATGGCTTGAGATAATGTCCGTTTACCTTGAAAACATTGTCATTTATCAGATTCTTTATCTCGACGGCCTTATGAGGATAAACAGTAGTAATAATGAAAAGACCGGTCCAACGAGATCGAAGCTTACCTGGAAAAAGATGTAACTGTGAATTGTATAAGAGGAATTTTTAATCGGTTATGAATGTTTTCCGAAGGATGTTTCAGTCACGAAACACCTTCATCTTATCCTTGTAAATTATCGAGTTCTCATATACATCATTCCAGATTTCCTCGAGTTTGTTCAATTAAAATTTGTGTAGCGAGCTAGCATTGTCCAAGTTCAGATTTTTTATAGCCCAGTAAGCTCTATGCTCCAGCTCCATAAGAAACTAGCAAGCTTTCCCATAGACGAGTTTAAAGGGAGACATTCTAATGGGGGGTCTTAAAAGTTGTATGGTAAGCCTATAAAGCATCAGTCAAGTGGATTGACCAATCCTTATGGTCAGGATTAAACATTTTTTTAGAATTTGTTTGATTTTCCTATTGGAAATCTCAGCTTGCCCACTTTTCTGCGGGCGGTATGGAGTGCTCACTTTGTAAGAGATACCATATTTCTTCATTATGTTCTTGAATGGACTATTACAAAAGTGTAACCGTCCATCACTAATGATGGACCGAGGTGTTTCGAATCAAGAAATAATATTTTCTTTGAAGAATCTAATGACTGTTCGATGATCATTGTTCTGGCACGGGATCGCTTCAACCCACTTAATAACATAGTCTACTACCAATAAGATGTAATTATTACCAAATGATTAGGGGAATGGTCCCCATGAAATCGACGCCTCAGCTATCAAATGCTTCAATGATAAGAATTGAGTTTAGTGACATCATATTTTGATGGGGTAATCCTCCCAATTTCTGACAATGCTCACAAGCTTTGCAGAACTCATGAGTATCTTTGAACATAGTAGACCAGTAAAAGTCATACTGTAGAATTTTGGTCGTAGTCTTTTTAGCAAAAAAGTTACCACCACAGGCCTGAGAGTGACAAAAGGAGATAACACTCTGATTTTCATTGTCTAGCACACATCTCCTTAGCATTTGGTCTAGGCAATATTTAAGTAGATAAGGATCATCCCAGAAAAACTTATGTTCCTCGATGAAGAATTTTTTTCTTATCTTACGCAGTCCAATATGTCGACGTGAAACATGTGACAAGATAATTTGCAATGTCAGCAAACCAAGGTAATTGGGAGAGTTTAAATAATTGTTCGTCAGGGAACATGTCATTTATCGGTGTCAGCTCAAGGAGATCAAGTTGAGAGAGATGGTCAGCCATTATGTTCTCTACTCTTTTTTTGTCTCGTATTTCTATGTCAAATTCTTGGAGAAGGATCCATCTTATTAAGTGGGGTTTAGCATCATTCTTAGAAAGAAGGTACTTCAGTGCCCATGATCAGTGTAAATGATGATATTGGATCCAATCAAGTAGGACCTAAATTTGTCCAAAGCAAACACTACGACTAAGAGCTCCTTCTCCATAGTAGAGTAGTTCACTTGGGCATACTTTAGAGTTCTACTCACATAGTGAATCACATAAGGTTTCTTCTCTTTTCTCTGGCCTAACACCGTCCCAGTATCATAGTCAGACGCATCGCACATAATCTCAAAAGGGATGCTCCAATCGGGTGGCTGTATTATAGGTGCAGTTGTCAACATAGCCTTAAGCTAGTGAAAGCTTCCTGACATTGCTCAGTCCACTCGTATGGTATATCATTTTGAAGGAGGTTATATAAAGGATGAGAGAGATAACTAAAGTCCTTCATGAATTGTCTATAGAATCCGGCATGTCCTAAGAAGGATCGCACGTCACGTATGTTCTTGTGTTGGATAGGTTAGAGATAAGGTCAAGTTTACCTTTATCTACTTCAATTCCCTTAGTCAAAATTATGTGTCCAAACACTATTCCCTTGGAAATCATAAAATGACACTTCTCCTAATGTAGAACCAAATTCTTTTCCTTGCATTGGTTCAGTACACTTTTAAGATTTTCTAAACACTTGCTGAAGGATGGACCAAAAATAGAGAAGTCATCCATAAAGGCCTCTAAATATTGCCCCACCATGTCAGAAAATATACTCAACATGCATTGCTAAAAAGTAGCGGGGGCATTACATAGTCCGAATGATGTCTTTCGGTAATCAAATGTGCTAAAGAGACATGTGAATGTTATCTTTTCTTGATCTTCAAGAGCTATCTCTATTTGATTGTATCCTGAATACCCCTCAAGGAAACAGTAGTAAGAGTGACCATCTATCCTTTTTAAATTTTGATCAATGAAGGGTAAAGGAAAGTGGTCATTCTTTGTGACAGTATTCAACTTCCTATAGTCAATGTACATTCTCCAACTAGTAATAACTCTAATTGGCACGAGTTCATTATTGGTATTGGCTATGATGGTGATTCCAAACTTCTTAAGAATCACCTAAGTTGGACTTACCCATTGACTATTGGATATAGGGTATATGATACCCACATCCAACAACTTAAGTACCTCGACCTTAACCACTTCCTTAATGTTTGGATTTAGCCGATGTTGTGGTTGTCAGGAAGTTTTTGCATTATCCTCAAGATGAATACGGTGCGTACAAATGAAATGAACAATTCCCTTGAGGCTTGCAATCGAGCATTCAAGGGCTCTTTTATGTTCAACAAAAGTGAAAATAAGCACACTCACCTGTTCTTTCTTAAGGTGGGAAGAAATTACCACTAGATATGTCTCATTTTAACCTAAATAGACATATTTAAGATTAGTGGACAAAGGTTTTAGGTCAAGCTTCAGTGCTTTAGGCTAGACGGTAGAGCCATTACATCAATTTGGAGCAAGGTTTCAAATTGTGGCTTCCACCGGTTAACTTCAAGTACTAACGCAAAATCAATCAAGGTATCCATCTCACTAATCATGTCATCATCTAAATTAGGGGAGTGGGCCAAGTAAGTCTCTAGAGGGTTAGAGAATAAAGTCATTAGTATTCTATCTTCCATGAAAGAATCTATCAAGTTAATGTCGTGGATATCATCAACATCCTCTGACTATTTGCTCATGTTGAAAAAGATATTGAGCTTCAACATCATATTCCCAAAAGATAAATTCATAACTCCATTCTTATAGTTGATAATTGTAAGTGATATAATGTTTAAAGCACATTTTTATATCTTATTTGTCAAATTTCATCTTGTCAAAACATCTTAGCAAATAATCTTTAAATTGGTTCTAGATCAAGGTTCATGCCTAGATCATGATGAAGATCAAGCTCAAACTTAAGTTGAAGATCGAGCTCGATCCAATAAAGTTCTAGTAGAAGACTAAGCTCTTTTGAGAAGTTCAAGTCTCTAATATACTTCAATTCTATGAAGTTTAGTCCATATAAGTATTATAAACCCTAAAAAGACCTTCGGTTTAGGCACTTTCAAAATATATTTAAAATTGGGTTTTATACTTGTATTAGGTTGAGTTTCTGCCAACCTAAGTTTTGGTTTGACCATCCTAAGAATTTCTTGACTAATCCTAGTTCTAGCTGAAGTAAAATATAAATTTTGTTACTCCTTCGATTAATCGATCGGTCTTCTCGATCAGTCGAAGGTCACTCTTCAACCAATCGAGCGTTTCTCGACTCGAAGTCTAGCGACTAAAACTGTTCAGATTTTGACATCCTCGACTAGTTAAAGATCACCTTCGACTAGTCAAGCAGGGCCTTCGACCAGTCAAAGATCTGTTAATTCTTATCCCACTCAAATCTGAAAATCCATTGAAACAAAATCCTGTGTATAGACGAGTCGAAGTAATAACTTCTTTACTTATAAATTGAGTTTCTTTCTCAATCTGAAAATGCATTTGAGTATAACAAAATCCTTCTGCAAGAGAGAGAGAGAGACACCTTAGTTATTGTTAAGCTATTGACCGGTATTTATAAATCATTTTATAGCTTCTTTTGTTTAATTCCTTAATCTCTAATTCTATCATTCTGATTATAAAAAGAGAGGGAATACTCTTCTTTTTGAGATTTAAAGGAATTAATACAAGTAGCCTTTAGTTTAAATTTAATTAAAATCGATAGAACCCTGGACCTTTTCCATCAGATTGAATATTGAACATTCGTTATTCAAGAAAAGCATTTCATGGCTACGAGCTTCATCTGCAGTGAAGATAAGTATACATTTACATTTTGTATTTGATTTTTCTGAGATTACTAGAAAATCTCAGTGTTAGTTTTTCTAAGACAAGTCAGAAAATATCAATGAGGGTATGTGTTTGTGATAGCCCAGTAAAATCATAACTTTATCAAGTTTTAAGGTAACCATATGAAAACCTTATTCATAATGAAAGCCAAAATTTTGTAGTTAGTAATTTTAGGAGTGGAGTAGGTGTGGCTGTTTGAGAATAGTTGCTGAGACACCAAACCACTATAATTCTTGGTGTTGTGGTGAATACTTTTATTACTTTTGTGGTGAATGGTTTAATTCCTTTTATACTAAATTGGTGAATGTTTGCAATAGATAATTTTATTTACTCTTGCTCAGTTTGGAATTTGATTCTTATCACATTCATGAAATAAGGTTTTCTTGCCTAAACTTGTTTGGGTGAAGGTTGTCTTACGAATTAGTTTGAATCAACGTTTCAATACTACTACAATTGAGATTTCTAATTTATTTACTTATTCAACATTTTATTCGATCATTTTCCATAGTCCTATTCACTCCCCCTCTATGACTTCTTAAGCTCGCCTTTTCAATAATGGCATTAAATGTAGCAAGGAATGAGCGAACAAGGATGACCGGTATCTGAGTGCTCATATCGATAATGGGGTGAGTGTCCAAGATGATAAAATCTACTCGATAGTAGAATTTGTTAACCTGGACCAACACATCCTCAATCATCCCTCTTAGTACACGGACCGAATGATCAGCAAGTTGTCATGTGGTCTAGGTGAGTTTTAATTCACTTAGACCCAATTATTTGTATACCGAGAAAGGAATTAAATTTACGCTCCCTCTTAAGTCAAGAAGTGCGTGCTCAATATGGTGATTCCTGATTATACAAGTGATAGTTGGGCTACCATGATCTTTATATTTTTTGGGACGTCTTGCTTAAAGAGACACTCTCCTGAAATTTGACAACCAGAGTTCATGCTTATGCCCGAGAAAAACGGGTGTTAATAATATATAGTGATCGTCACAATGTGGAATATGATTTATAAAAAACTCAGCTTGACCCGCATCCCATAACTAAATATATTCACCGGCATGGCGAACGCTACTGTCAATTTACGTGAACACTTCAGGTGCACAACACATAAGTCGGGTGAATTACGTGCCACGATTTAATCATGGAGCGACTATTTGCGACATACATTCTTAGAAGTAATGTGACACTGTATTTGCGAATTACACATATCGATTTGTGGACCTCTATTCAAAAACCTATGAAATTATGTGACCACCAAGAGAGTCTTTACCCAGAGCGGATTACGTCCATGATGGAATATTTGAATCACTAGTTGTGATACATCTTACACATCACTTGTACTTATAGAGAGATAGATTGAATTATGAGAGTTCTGGGATATCAAGATACATGCCCAAGCCTTAATGATAAATAGCACAAGGCCAATATAATAAAGAGAAGAGTAACAATGGTCAACTCAACAAAGATAAAAGTGACAATGGTGAACATAATAAAGAGAAGAGTGACAATGGTCAACTCAACAAAGATAAAAGTGACAATGGTGAACATAATAAAGAGAAGAGTGACAATGGTCAACTCAATAAAAGAAGAATAGTAAGGGCTAACTCAATAAATTGAAAAAGGCAAGGGCAAAGCTTATATCCATGGTCCCACATAAATTTATAAAGATCTCACGTGAGCAACATTATACTACAATCTCCAAGGGCAAATAATTGATGGTATATAATTGCAAGAAGAATTCAAAATAATTCGAAGGCATGTTAAATGCAAGATAGAAAAATCATGAAGGCATGTAAAGGCGAGATGAAACAACGGGATGACATGTAAGGCAAGATAAATATAATAACTTAAATTAATATAAACCTAAAGGATAAAAACCCCACCTAAGCTTAATTTGAATCTAGCCCTGACTCAGTCTAGGACCCATCGAGTTGATTCGACACTTGACTCTTTTCCTTTCTTTCTTTCTTTCCTTTTCTTTTCTTTCTCAGAAGCTTTTCCGTTTGGCTTAGGGGTTGATCCAAATCGAGGTATTGATTGTTACCCTATTACTTCTAATGTGTGGTGTGGGCCATTAGATGTATGGATTGGATTTTGGAATGGTGTAACCTTCACGATCAATGATCACCATTCAAATGAGGAAGATGATGGGTTATTTAATGGTAGATTACATGCAAGGACATATTCCATCGTCTTGCCCTTATGAGTGGTCTAGATGGACTTTGGGAAGTTTGTGGGACCCACCAATTCAAGGTTCATGATGGATTCCATGGTGGGTTTGTGTTAAGACAGTCCCAGGTCGGCGTAACTTGACAGCACGAGAGATCTTATAAAACTACAGATTTTCAGCAGCTAAAATAGTTTCTTTCGGTGAGATTTAGTTGTTGGTGTTGATAATTGATTACATGATTCATGAATGATCATGATTCTCCAAGATCTTGTAGTTTCAAAATTTGTTTATAAAGTATTTGACCGATGCTACTCATTATAGCTAAACACAAAGAAGAAAATGGGGTTTGTATCTTTGTTAGAATCAAATATGGATGTAAAGATAATCTGAACACCTATGAATGGCCTGGATTATATGGCTTATGTTTCGATTCAAGAGAAGGTTTCTTGTTTGAAATAATTTCAGGTAGATGAGTGAAACATGATAGTTTACTATTTTGGGACTGGTTTATTCGCAGAGGGTCATTCGGACATAGGGTCTTTTGCAACATATTATGAGGTCGACTGTGATGTTCGATAAGAAATATACTCCATTCATCAGCTTTGCGGGGTCATGTTGTGCCATGGGCTAAAATCTAGGGTAGATCTGACGATTGGACGACCCCCATCAGAGGTAGGAAGATGGGATGAATCCTTTGCTGCAACATTTTCATCGCCCCTATTACCGTGTGCAGGTGATTGCTTCTTTGGTTGGTTATTTACAACAGGTGGGGTCCGATTGTGATGTCTGTCCGAGAAATCCACTCCCTCCATCGGCTCTAGCACATCATGTTGGCCCATGTCCTCAAGTATAAAGTGGGATCTGATCTGTAAGTGGGCCACACGCTCAGTTGATGTATGGACAACACTCACCATTAAAAACAATTTTCACTTCCCACATCCACTTGGTGCCATGCATGCACATTTGTTTATAAATTTGCCATCTACCCTACCTGCAACTTCCGCATTAGTTACGTCATAATGCACCATCCAAACGCATTGAAATTCGACAGGCGTCTTTGGTTTTTTATATTCTTCTCATTGGTCCAGTTGGGAGCTTGATCCCTTATAGATTACCAAAATGCTCTTTTAATGGCTAACACACTTCGTAATCCAAAATAGCATTTGTGCAGTTTTGATTGACGAGTTACTTGGTAGTTTGGACCTATACCCTAAGATCTTCATAATGGTCGGTTTACCCTGATATTCGCGTGGCCTGTTTGGTAGATCCAACCATGATGGATGGTCAAATGACTTGCTAAAAATAAAAAAAATTGATGGGTAGCACTTTGACCATACAAGTAGGTGGATGTACAATCCGTTTCGTAAATGGATGCATACATGATGAGTTTCTCGATTGATTAGCGGTAGGACACATATACCATTATATTCAAGTGACTTGTTCATATGTATAAGTTCTTCAGATTATAATTCTAATGGTGGGTTAAGCATATTTATATGAGGTGAACAAGATGAGCGGATCAGAATCTCGATCTGATAAGTGTATGGACGGATGTAGAGGTCAAGTAGGTAGTTTACTATGATCTAAGGGTTGAAATTTGACGTGTATGATTAATTTATGATAATTAGGCTTGGTATAAAATTTCTCATTAAACGGATCATGAGAACCATGTGATCTAGAATTCACGGGTTTAGGTTAGTGGTATTTTCATAATTATTGCTGATATAATGATTTTACATGATTATAGACATATTTCTAAACAATTCTTACAAAAGAACTTACACCTAAATCATTACGGTCAAGGAGTTATTTGCCAATTTATTTAAGGGAAGGTACACACATCAAATCACATGATGGATGATCTTGTCTCAAAATCAATGGTCGAATTGCTTGATCTATAAATGAGGATCATTCCCTACAGTTAGATTCATGCTAGGGAATAGATGTAAGGTTAGGATAACTAAATTAGTATTGTACACATGCACAGATTATGTTGAATTTCATGGTAACACTCGAGAACTTTCAATACTCGAGTATTGAAAAGTTCGGGGTGTTACACTGCCGTCTCTTGATTATACATAAATCTTTCAGAAATTTGGTGTAAGAGGGGATTTATTTTGTAGCGTCTAGCAGAGGTATGTTGATTTTCACTTGTTTTAACACCTCTAGAATATCCTGTGAGTTAGCTAGAGGTTTTGGTGCAATCAACTGCTGGGGGAATGGTGCAATCGGCTTACTCACTTTTTTCGGTTCTTCCTCATGTGGGGCATTGCTACGTCTATCATTCTCAATTTCTTTCGGGTCCTTAGGCTTTTCAACCATTGCCGGAATGGTTTTATTAATAATCTTCTTACTCCTAAGAGTAGTGATAGACTTAGCCTGCTCCATCTGATATAAAGAGCTTGGGTCACTAATTTTACATTATGGTTTTGAATTGGGGAGAGGTTGGGCTGGAAGCATACATTTCTCCTCACTTGCTAAGTGTGACTCAATCCTTTGAATGGATGATGCAAACATTCTCATTGTTGTTTTGAGATCCTGGAATGCTTGTACCGTATTTTGTTTGAATAACTCTTGGTTTTGCATGAATTTTTGAACTGTATCCTCTTGAGGCCTCTTTCGATTTAAAAATTGAGTAAGGGGCTCTTGTGGGTTAACCGTTTGTCCATTCCTCCAATAAAAATTTGGATAGCTTCTCCAATTGGAGTTGTATGTATTTGAGGTGAGTCCTCTGAAAGGGCTTTGGTAGTTTTTTACGGCATTTGATTGCTCATTCAATTTCTTTTGAAACGCAGGAATTGTTGGGCAATTTTCAATTGAAAAGTAGGAATTGTTATGCATAAATATATACCACAAGCAACTTCCACGTTATTTTTAGGTTTTGCCTTCTTAATTTTCATGGCCTCTACTTTTTTTTATGAGTTTGGCCACTCTTGCATTTATATCATCTTCCTCTTTTAAAACATAAATTCCTCCCCTTTCCTTTGATTGAGTAGGCTTATAAGTGATGGTTCTTGAGGAGGTATCCCATGACTACGCGTTTTCAGTGAGTTTATCAAAATAATCCCACGTATCATCGGCTTCCTTGTTCATGAATTACCCATTACACATCATCTCCATAAATTGGCTCATGGATGAAGTCAATCCTTCATTGAAAAAGCTCGTTATCTGTCATGTTTCGTAGCCATATTGTGGACATGAATTTATGAGATCCTTAAATAGCTCTCAGCATTGGAAGTAGGTCTCATCCTCTTTTTGCGCAAAATTCATGATTTCTTTCCTTTAAGGTATTCATCTTGTGATATGGGAAAAACTTAAGGAACTCCCTTGTCATCTCAGCTTATGTGCCAATGGACCGTGGTCTTAAGGAATGTAACCACGACTTAGCCTTTTCTTTCAAATAGAAAGGAAATAATTTTAGTCTTACTGTGTCCTTAGACACGTTTAGGAAGTGTAATGTAGATATTATTTCATCAAACTTTTTCATATGTAAGAATGAACTTTCGGATTCTAGTCCATAAAACTTAGGAAGGAGTTGAATCACCCCCAGTTTAACATCCACAATTCCTGCATTCAATGGGAATATCATGCAGTAATGTGTACTCACCCCTGCGAGTTGTAAATAATCTCGTAGAGTATGAGGTGGGGGTGCATGATGCAACTCATTCTCATCCCGGGCCTCCTCAACTAGGTGTTGAGGTTGATGTGAAGCCATTACTTCTACTGAGGATCTTAAGTGGTGTCTAATTTGGTGATGGATAAGCAAACCTTCAACTAATCCTCCTTCACTCAAGAGACGAAGAGTGTTGTCATAAACCCACTTGGGCATGAAACACTCGCAACCCTCAAGTAAGTAAATAACTAAAATCTAAGAGAAAGAAAGCTAAAACCTACAGAAAATAAGAAATCTAAAAAGAAAAGAGTGAGTTGGAGTGAAGTTACCCGATTAGGGTTGCTATTTTAGGATTCTACAAAACTGAAAAATAATGTTAGTCTCTAAAAACAATTTTAGAAAAATCCTAACTTAAAAGCATAATAGAAAAATAAACTCTAATCTTAACCTAATTCTAATGCTAATTAATCTTAGAAAAATGTAGTCATAGTCCCCAGCAACGACACAAAAAACTTGTTCACAACCCCAAGTGTAGGGTTGCGATATAGTAATAACTCGGTGAGACCGAGGTCAAATCCTTAAGGACTAAACTTGTACGTATTCTGAAAATAAATAGAACTGGAACTAGAAGAAGATTTAAATCTAAATCTAGAATAAAAGAGAGTAATTGAAAATGAGATTTCAATAATTAAAAGGGAACTAGATCACCAAGATCCACTTGTATTTATCAGGATGTTAGCTTACTTGATTCAAGAAACACAATTGGAATTGGAGTCGTATCCTATCCAATTCGAAGATGAAGTAATTAAACTAAATCTGAACTTTTCATTGACCTAGCCACACATGGAGTATTGTAATGATTGGAAGGGGTTCCATCATCCTACCATGCCTAGGAGACAATGGTGAACAATAGGATTTACCGAACTCACAATCTCAAAAGGGAAAGAAGATATTTAAAGCTATCACAGTATCTATTGCACTTTCGAGTCACAATAAATCATAGAAAAATGAAAATATTCCTTAAATTCAAACTAGAAATTAAAGAGGTTCAAGAAAAATAAAAATCAAAGTAAGAAAATTATCCCAACATGCTACAAGCTTCACCTCTTAGCCCTTGCTAAGAGGTTTAGCCAACCATAGACATGATTGAAACTAGATCTCCTACAGAAAGCATTAAAAATAAATAACTGTAATGCCTTGAAATTCGAGGGCTGATCAGGAACTCGGCTCTTGAATTCCCAAGTGCCAGGAATGTCTTAACGGGCCTTGTATGCAATTATATGTAAAGTACCATATGGGAAATGGAGAATTAAGTAAGACATAGAGCATAAATAAGTCATATGGAAACATCAAGTGCTACAAATCATGTAAGTATCCATACACAAGTCCAAAATAAATCCAAAATAACATTCAAATAGGGAACTAGTCCCATCCATACACATAACCCAAAATGACTAGGGCCCTGGCCCAATCCCGTGATCACCAAACCCGAACTAGAAAGACCTGCCAAAGGTCTAGAAGTACGCTCACTCCTCATCATCCACACTGGCATCCTCCAGCGCATCTAGCTTTGGCAGTGAGTAGCTAACTCAGTGGTACCATTAACAATAAGTTATACAAATTATCATACACAAGAGTAAATTTAGTGAAAAGTATACATTCACAGAACTCTAAATACTTTGGTTAATACAATGCATGGTTTAATGATATGATACATGCCTCTCATCACAACACTCCCTCTTGCTACACCATCTAACGTTCACAAACTAACACTCCGACAAGCGAGCATGACTGTCAAATCGTAAAAGTAACTAATGTATGTAATGCACATGTTAGCCGAGTTGATTAGTTAAGTCTATTCATCCAGCAAGTTGGGGAAACTGAGATACCCCGATGACTCGTTGCCCTAATCCGATGATGCAGCTCTAATGGTTGTGGCCGTGTGACTCTCGAGATCCTTAACCCTTGTGGGTTTGTCATTCTCATAGCTCTTAAGCTCATACAAAATTTTTTAGGACATTAGAATCCTTGCAGTCACTACAGGGAGGTTGTCACCCCAGCATAGGTTGACAACTTGGGCATAGTGTCCCATACCACCATTCCCAACTCACGAGTCTTTGGTGCTCACTCGTCACTATGGGGAGGCTCGTCACCCTAGTATAGGCCAACAGCTCGGGCATAGTATCCCATACCACCATCCTCGGCTCAGGAGTCTTATGGGCCACAATTTATGATTATCGGTAGGCGCAAGGGTTAAAGGGTGCCTCAGGTTCTAGCAGGAGTGTACAATTATGGTTAACATACAAGGATGACCGCTAATGGACTAATCTGTCCCCATGAGATGAACTACAGACTATGCGGCCTGAGAACAACGTCTCATGTAGTCAAACTACGACTGACAATTCACGATTCGACTAGTCAGGCCAAACTTCCCTGTGTGCTGACCCAATAAAAAGGTTACCGAAAGGAGTTCCGGTTGGTTAGCCGATCCACAAAGGGACATGTGCGCAAATATATAGCATGTATTTAACAATTCCTAGGAACTATTCCAGTAAACAAACAACATGTTCTGAATTTCGACACATGGACATCAATACACTAGATCCCATGAAACATTCGCATGTTGACAAATCAATCCTACAAGATTAGCAGTAATGGAGATCAAGCTCAACATGTTTCAGCAATTCAACCAATTGGACAGCCATACACCCAACTCTCATCAATTCAATTGCATGTACTAAAATATATCATGTAAATCAATCAAACAACATATAACATACCAATCAGCAACCAATCATACAATATATAAATCAGCAACTAATAAGTGACATAGAAATCAACAACCAACATGTAAGATACACATTAGCCACATTTGGGAAATTGTACTCGTAATTCCCCAAACTGACTGATAAAGCAACCGTCTACACATCAGGGGATCCTTGGGACCTAATTCCCTTTCCCAAATTTAGGAAAATTATATGCAAATGTTCAAAGTCAAGTAATACCTAAAATTCAACAACATGCATACACATACATCACCCAAAATCACTATAATTTACGCTAGGCACGATAA
Organism: Magnolia kwangsiensis; assembly: GCA_037074715.1. Classification (NCBI taxonomy): domain Eukaryota; kingdom Viridiplantae; phylum Streptophyta; class Magnoliopsida; order Magnoliales; family Magnoliaceae; genus Magnolia; species Magnolia kwangsiensis. Next base: position 76,850,153 of record CM073584.1, read on the forward strand.
TCGGCCACCTAGTGGTAATGGTCTGCACTTATTGTCGACCGAAAGCGCTTGTGGTCACTTTAGCATTGTCAGGTACGCAAACTTAAAGTGCTGGGGTCCTGCGTCACATGAACTCTATGTTAAGATGCATACATGTTATCTTAGCTAGGGAGAGTTGGATGGGAGTTCTGGTTCTCGCCTTGGATCGGACGTAGCTCGACCCTACAGTGATAGAGTCGAGATTCTCGGTAATGTGGAGGCGAGTGTGCTAGAGTTGACCTGGGGTTCCGTTATTTGCTTTAAATAGCCTTGTGGGACCCATTTCTAACGTTGGGGTTGCCCTGATGGCCCCCTGGCCCATCTACTTCACGGGATAGGTACCCCATGGCTCGATGAGGGGCTATGTAAAGTTTGACGACAAACAGACATAGGGTTTTATCGTAAATATTTGATTTATGATTAATGGTCACTGATTATCGATCAAGGGTCAGATTTTATGGATGAGTGCAGGGAAATATCTTCAGCTTTTGGTGTAAATTTAGAAGAAATCTGACAGCTGAAATGTCCCAATTCACCGCCCCAAGTAGCGAGGCCATTTGTTTTAAAATTCAGATTTTTATTTTGAAAGCTAGGGCCACTTGCACTATACAAGTGTCAACTGGAAAACATGATTCGTTCGTTTCCAGGCGTCGTCCAAGTTTGTTGTCCATGATGGACCATAAGCCTAGTGAGGCCCATGGCCTCCTAAAGTTTTGAAATTTTTTTATCTTACCTTGGGCGATGCATGGCCCGTACAGACAATCACTAATTAGAATTAGGCTGACTGGCTTTACGACCTGTGTTCGGCCTGGACATAATTGGATTCAATCACATTAGTGGCTTAATCCGGATTAATTTATCAGTAATAATTCTACACGTGTGATCGAATCGTATGGTTCTGCATCAATTCACACGTTGACACCTTAAGACACTGTCCCGATTGGGCCAGGTGTCACAATCTACCCGCCTTATAAATAAATTTCATCCTTGAAATTTGTACCTATTCGTATTGATTGAGCAGGTTTGGGTATGCTTGCGGATTTCGGCTTCCATCTCCCAGGTCTTCTTCTTCCCCATGATGTGTCCATAACACCTTAACTAGCGGGATCACCTTATTCCGCAACATCTGATCCTTCTTGTCTAAAATTCGAGTGGGTCAGAGGATATACGTGTCAGTGTTTGAGCTTCATGTGCTCCCATCAGGTGACGTGAGTAGGGTCAAAGATGTACTTCTTAAGCATGGAGTCGTGGAATACATTGTGCACTCCGGCAAGTGGAGTAGATAAGGCCAAGTGATATGCGACAGGGCCTATATGGTCAAGGATTTGGAAAGGCCCAATATATCACAGGGCAAGTTTTCCTTTCTTGCTAAAGCGTAAGACCCCTTTTATTGGTGAAATCCTTAGGAACACATGGTCCCTTACTTCAAATTATAGGTCCCTTCATCTTGTATCAGCGTAGCTCTTCTGCCTACTCTGGGCTATTAAGAGTTGACGCCTAATGATTTCAATCTTCTCGGTGGTTGTCCTCACTAAATCAAACCCTATTAGGCTCTTCCCATCAATCTCTTTCCAACAATGAGGAGCTCGACATGGGCGCCCATATAAAACCTCATAAGGTGCCATGCCGATGGTAGCTTGGTAGCTGTTGTTGTAGGCGAACTCGGCATAGGGAAGACACTCATCCCAACTATCTAGGAAATCCAGTGCACATGCTCTCAGCATATCTTATAGGATTTGATTCACCCATTCTATCTACTCATCAGTTTATAGGTGGAATGTGGTGCTGAATTTCAACTTTACCCTCATCGCCTCTGTATTCTGGTCCAGAACATCGAAGTAAACCGTGTATCTCGATCCGACACGATCTCCAAAGGAACATCATAGAGCTGTATTATTTACTTAATATATAACCTGACCAATTCATCGGCTGAGTTAGAAGCTCGAATTGGAAGGAAATTAGACGATTTTGTTAATCGGTCCACAATCACCCAAACTGAATCATGTCCTTTCTTTGTCCTGGGCAAACCTGAAATGAAGTTCATAGATATGAAGTCCCATTTTCATTCGGCAAGTGGCATGGGCTGCAAGGGGCCTTGTGGTCAGTGACTTGCTGACATGTGAGGCATTGAGACACAGTCAACTATTTCCCTCTTCATGTTATCCCACCAATAATTTCGCTTGAGGTCCCGATACATTTTAGTGCTTCTTGGATGCATTGCCAACTTGGAGTTGTGGGCATCACTTAGCAATTCTTCTTTCAATCTAGGATGGTTTGGGACACAAAGGCGACCTTGGAATCGTAGGCCACCATCAGAGCTGATCCTCCATTCGGAGTCACTCCGGACTTCTGCAAATTCTTTCATCCTTTTTAGCAATTCTCGCCTCTTTGGGCTTTGATGATCTAACTATCGATCATTGGCTGAGCTTGGACATGTGCGATGACCTAGTATGCCTCTTCCAACATCAATTTCAATTTAAAATCCTATACAAACTCTACCATGCTCCACTCTCCTACCATGAATGGGGCTACAAATTGTAATGCCTTCTTTCAGCTCAACGCATTGGCCACTAAATTGACCTTACCTGTATGATAGGAGACTTCAAACTCAAAATCTTTCAACATCTCCATCCAACTACATTGCCTCATATTCAAGTCTCTCTAGGTGAAGATGTATTTGAGACTCTTGTGATCGCAGAAGAGCTTAAATTCCTCCCCGTAGAGGTAATGTGTCCATAGCTTCAAGGCGAAAATAACTGCCGCCAATTCAAGGTCATGGGTAGGACAATTTTCTTCATTCTTCCTCAATTATCGAGAGGCATAGGCAATGAACTTGTCCTTCTGCATAAGGATGCAAACCCAACCCCACTCGGGATGCATCTGTGTAGATAGTGTACTTGACTCCTTGCTTGGGCAAAATGAGCACTGAAGCTGAGGTTAACTTCTCTTTCAATCCTAGGAAGGCCACTTTCGCCCTTTCATTCCAGCGAACTTGATACCCTTCCTAGTGAGTTGGGACAATGGTCGGGCTATTTTCGAGAAATTTTGATGAATCGACGGTATTATCTCGCCAATCTCAGGAAACTCCTAACTTTAGTAATCGAGCCTAGTCATTTCCAGTCCTAAACCACTGACACTTTAGCTAGGTACATGGAGATGCCTTCCTTAGACACCACATGTCTTAAGAACTAAACTTCTTCCTTTCAGAAGTCGCACCTCCGGAATTGAGCGAATAATTGGTTCAGCTTGAGCATTTCTAAGACCGCTCACAAGTGTTCTTCATGCTTCCTATGACTCTTGGAGTATATTAGGATGTCATCTATGAATACAATGATGAATCGGTACAAGAAGGGTCTAAAGAATCTGTTCATTAGGTCCATGAACACAGTTGGTGCATTCGTGAGTTTGAAAAGCATTGATAGGAACTCATAGTGCCTAAAGCTGGTTCTGAATGCCATTTTCGATATGTCCTCTACCTTAACCCGTAGTTGATGGTATCTAAATTGAAAGTCGATCTTCGAAAAGTACTGGGAACCTCTCAATTGATCGAACTGATCATTAATTCTAGACAGCGGGTATTTATTCCTCATGGTGACCTGGTTCAATCTTCGGTAATTAATGCATAAACGAAAGGTGTCGTCCTTCTTCCTCACGAACATGCCTATGGCTTCCCATGGTGACACGCTGGGTTGGATGAAACCCGAGTCTAACATATCATTGATCTAGATCTGAAGTTCCTCCATTTCACATGAAGGCATATGGTAAGTTGGAAGGGAGTTGGCTGGTGCCCTGTAACGCCCTCTATTTTCAGGACCCGATTATATGACCCATTTCCTAAAAACTCGAGTGTTAAACTATAGAGAGCCAAATTCATATATATATATATATATATATATATATATATATATATATATATATATTCTTCATCTTTCAGAGTTTGCAGTGTAGCGTAGAATGGATAAATCAACATAAAGGGAATTTACATTTACATTCAGGATATACAAGAGGTTGACCATAATGACTTATATAAACCAATCTCCATATACTTACAATTACAAAATGAGATTACATCGCATGTGAAACAAATACATCATAACAAATCTTGAGCTATAAAATCACGTAACAACTCTTAGCAAAACAATTATGCATCCTCGACGATTGTATCCTGCTCCTTATCAATGTGAACATGAATATTAATTGGGTCACTTGTGCTGCCTGTATGGTTATACATTCGATGACTGAGTGGTCAGCTCAGTGTGAATTCTCCTCAAGATTACACACCGCCGCATTAGGTAAGCATAATTATAAAAACATAACAAGGCATACAAAATAATATATGATGTAGTCTTATTAGATGCATGGATGTGTGAATGCATCATCGACCGAAGGATGCTCATCCGTTCAGTAATTGGGCTCATCACCCAAGTAAAGGTTGGCCATTAATGAAACACATCACGTGCATACATCACATACCACATAATGACTACCTATCATACATCACGTACATAAATTGATAGTTGATGGTCTGACAGCTAGTGAAACGATATCCTAATAACTCGGAGGCACGTGCTACAACATCCAGAAATATCCACCCGTCGTCGTAAATATGCCATGTATGCATGATTAGCCAAACCATTATTAATCCATTTATAATCAGCTGGTTTAATAAAACTCAAAGGTCACTACGGGGGTTCATAACCCAGTGTAGGCAGACAGTTCGGGCATAGGTCCCATACCACGATCCTCGGCTCATAAGGCTACCACCTTAGGATGTTTAATAGAAACCCGTTGACTAGTGGTTAATCATATTTCAGTATATGGGGCTTACCATCGCATGGTTGTACAAAATAACACCTTGAACCTATATAGGGCAAATACCAAAATAATACCACATAGGACAAATATCAAAACTAAGCCACATAGGGAAAATATTAAAACTAATTCACATAGGGCAAATATTAAAACCATGTGATAGAAGACCATCCTTAAAAATCACTTAGACATAACAACCCCTGGATGGTAGGCCCACATCAATATTCGATTTAAACCACCATTTCATAATCACTAAGTCAAAGGTCCATTACAATCACAATCAATCGAGTGGGGTTTCCCACTGATGTACCAGTTTAAATTCCAAAAACAATCCACAAGTAATCCATAAGTATGAGAAATTATGCAGGATAAATATTAAGCATGTAATCTAGCAATTCAAATTCCACAATTAACGCATGTGATTATAAAATGAAGATATCAGTTATCAATCAAAATTAAAATAAAAACTATCACTTAAGCTAATGGAAAAATGAAAAGCTCAAGGAGAAGAAATCATCACCTGATGAACTGAATCACTTTCTAATGTTGTTAAGTTCTTACGCCCTTAAAATTGAATCCTACCACAAATCATGGACTTGTACAATTAGATCTAAGTTCTATGCACTACCTAGGTTTAAGGTCATAGCATAGGGCTTGAATTATTTGTCTTTAGGGTTTTGATGTAGAATTAGGATTTTCATCCTAGGGTTTAGTTAAATGTTTAGATTCTACGATTTGAATCCTAAATTATCATTATTATTATTATTATTATTATTGTATAATGGATCAAATAATATTCATAATAGGAGTATTAATCTATCAATATTAATAATGATGGTTCGCAAATGGGTACTTAAATATACCAACAATGCCTAATGTCCTTATATTAACTAATAATCTATTAATTAGTACTAGAGATAAAATACTCGCTAATAATAATGTGATGATGACTAGTAATAATATTCATATTAACAATAATTATACTCACCCCATAATGAAAGTGATAATATTTTCCATTGGTAATAATAATAACTATCACTGTTGAGTTTTTTCATGATAATACTTAATGTAACGCCTCGAAAATCAGGGGTCGAGCAAAGCTCAACTCTCGAGATCTAACGCATCACTTATACAACATAGATAATGATGTTTGAATATTGACCATATTAGTACATTAAACATGAGAGGGATTATACCAAATCAGCACATCATACTCCAGAATTAATGTAATTAAGCAAGCGGAAGACTGAGATAAATTTATAAAGTATAAACGTGTTTCATAACCTCCAGAGTATGATTGTGTTGCCGGGCTAAATATATACAAGTGTTGTTTCAAAATATACAAAATGTGAAGGTGTGAATATCCGACTAATCCATATAATCCCGACAATGTAGCTATAGGTCCACATAGACCCGCCTGAGAGTTGCGCGTAGGAGAACTCCTCTTCGTCTAAGAAATTCAGCTCTATCACGTAAGTCTCATCGTAACTAACATCTAAATTAGAGTCTCATTGGTGTTTTAAAACACCATCCCAGAGTGGGAGTGAGTGATCAACTCAGTGGTACTATAAGGAAAAAGTTAACATGTTATCAATTCATTTAAGCAGTAATGATAAAATAATACAGCAATCACTTCCTAATTACTCTTGTTAATGCAAGAATGATATATAATAATGATGCATGCCCTCACTTGCACTCCTCCAGTGACTTCATCTAATGATTACGCATGACATACTCCTAAACATGCACTTCCTCCTTGCACTCCCTCAGTGACTTTATCTAATGATCACGTATGACAAACTCCATAAACGTGCGCTTCCTCGCTAAAGCACATACAATGCGGTGCATGGTTGTGTTAGCCAAGTAATTGATTAGGCTTATTTATACAACAGATTTAGGAAGCTAAGGTACCTCCCTTTATATCATTAAGCCAAATGGGGATCCATCTAGGGTCGTCAATCATAGTTAATCACATGCAATAGGCAAGTTGTAGGGCATTACCCCTAATGAAAACAGTGGATAGGTAAATTTAAGTGTTTATACTTAAGGTCACTACGGGAGGCTCGTCACCTGAATGTAGGCCAATAGTTCGAATATGTTGTCCCATACACCACCATATTTGGCTCACGAGTTTGGATTGCTGACTGGTCACTACGAGGAGGCTCGTCACCCCAGTGTAGGCCGACAGCTCGACCACGGTGTCCCATACCACCATGTTCAGCTCATGAGTCTTAGCGGAACGTGATACCATGGTTGAAATGAGTTTTACATTAGTAAGTGGTACCTTAGATTCAAATAATAGTGTCCATACATGGTAAACACACAATAGGCCAATCGGGTTAATTGACAAGTGCGATTGGTACGAGTGCACGTTGAATTAATTGATATGGAGCGTACAAGCACTCCAGATGGCCTAACCACTATTGAAAATCATTGTATGGTTTGGATTCATTGAATGTATCTAAGGTAGCGAGACTAATTCGGCCACTCTATTGGGAACCGTGACCGATTGCCTTGACTACGTAGCAGTCCCGATCATACTCAAATGCCATATGTAATCACATATGTTAATCATAATAACATTTAACAAACAATTCAAATGTAATTCTCATTTGAGCATTTTATCAAACATATTGAACATGTTGTTATACATATGCATTTCATCCATAAATTATATAGTAGCAATTTACATTATATAGTGGAAACTATAGATATGGACAAGGTAGTTGAGAATCCTATCTCAACACACTTATTAAAAGCGATTCCTCAAACAATTTCTCATTCAAATATTTTATCAAACACTTAACCTACATATTACTAAATACATAGATTAGATTAGTTACGACATAAACTATAGCAATTTCCTATGTAACCTAGGCAATAATGAGTATAACAAACATGGATTTTATGTTAGATATCATGACAAGCACAAAATCATAATTTCAAGTTCATTCAAACATTTCAACAAACACATCGAATGCATTTTATATTCAACATAATTCACACATGTATAGTTTATCAAAAATGCCGTAACTAACATCATATGGGAACAATCAAGTCAGACATAAATCATTACTAACATTGAAGGCCTTGAAAACTATAACCTAAACATTTATAGTCCTCACCTTTCGTCAGAATACTTGATTCAGACGCGGTTTAAATCCAACGGGTACCTAAATCATTAAATAGGTTAGCTATTTCACTGATTACTCTATTTAAATTTCTAAACCAAGATTTGGGTTAGGATTTGTTACCCAAATTGTAGTTAGAAGGTTCGTGTAGCGATGGTGGGGAGGCTAAACGACGTGTGGAGTTATGGGAAAGGATCCCAGCAACGATCTCTAGGAATCTCCCTTCTCTCCATACTCTTTTCTCTTCTTTTATCTCTTCTCTCTCATAGGGTTAGAGAAATTCGTATGGAATGAGAGAGGGTGGTTTAAGGTCCTTATATAAACCCAGAAGCGATGTCAATGGCCCCTAGGCCATGGTATACTTAGGTTATAGCCAAAAGGTGTCTTGTTTTGAAAAATAGGGCCCTTAGGAAGGTCCATTTCTTACCCAAGTCATGGAGCAAGTTTTCTAACAATGAATCTATGCTAGGACTATATTTATGTAAGTACTATGGTATGAATCCTGTTTGGTTGTCAAATTTTGTGTGTCAAAACCTCTATATGTGTCTTGTATCTTATTGTATATGTTCGAGACATCACAGCTATACTTCGAGACATGACGATGAACTCCTCAAGCTAGTTCAAGTTACAATTTTGATGATATTCACAAAGAGTTCATGTTCAAGACTCAAAGTTCGTATATTCAAGATCAAGACTCTAACATAAGATAGGGAACTGAGAACAACTCATACTGATGGTGACTTCAAAGCTTGTGAAGTATTCGAACTACATCAAGAAGAACTGAAGCTTCGTAAAGTTCAACGTCTAAGCTAATGAAGGTTCAATGTCCTTGGTAAGGTTTGATTGACCTTAGGTTGACCTTTAGTGTAGGTCATTTTGGATACATAATACATATATCTTCTACAAATGATTTTGGTTTGTTCTAAAGCTAAACCTGGACCTTGTTCGACTAGCCCTGGCACTGGTTCGACCAATCCTAGAAATTCTAAGACCAGTTGAAGTTTTGTTGCAAATTATCAAATTTTTTCTATTTATCTACGACTAGTCCTGGAGTCTGCTCGACTAGTCGTGGGATGGTCACGATTTGACCTTCGACCAGTCATGGAACCAAGATTCAAACTCCAGCAACTAAATCAAAGGTCACACGACTAGTCGTGTGAGGTCCACGACCAGTCGTGGACGGCCTTCGACCAGTCGTGGACTGTTCACGACCGGTCGTGTAACGATTTTATCCGATCGCGTCCGAAAATTCAAAAATTTATTTCTTCTTCGACTAGTCGTGGTGACCCCAGGACCAGTCGAAGATGAATTTCTGCAGCTATAAATAGCACACGAATTTCAGAGTTATTCATCAAAAATTAAGTGAATTAAAAGCTTCACTCTGAGATAAGTTTGTATCTATTCTTAAGTTATATTGTGCATAATTCAATTTCCTTTTGTTAGGTTTTTTCTATTTGATTTGATTTTATATTTTAATCTGATTTGAAAAGAGGAAATATTATTTTCCTTCTTCTCGAAATTGAAATCAAATAGAGCTAGCCCAGTCTGATTTAATTTTAAAATCAATTAGAACTTAAAACCATTATAAAGTGAGTATTGGACACTGAACTTTCACATCCGAACATCTACTCCAATTGGTTCTTCCGGGCTGCTACAAGAGGAGAAATCCAGGTATTTTACAATTCTATAAAATTTTCATTCTTTTGATTTTTGTTTGGAATTTGCCAGAAAAATTCCATTTGTTGGTTATCTGAGGAGAGCCAGAAAACTCAGAATAGTGTGGGTTTTTTTATTGTGTAAGCCCAAGTTAAAAGACACAATTGTTGAAGATTTTAGGTGAACCTGTGAAACCTATTTTGATAGTGAACGCTAATATCCCTGTGTGAGGATATTAGGAGTGGAGTAGCATTTTGTGTGGCTGTTGTAAAACAGTTGGTGTACACACAGGCGAACCACTATAACTCTTTGTCTTGTGGATTGATTGCTTGCTTAATTCCTTATCTTTCATCATTCAGTTGTGTAGAATGTACATGTGGATGTGAATGCTGTAACTATTTTTATTTCAAGCAAGTGTGGAGAATGTTGTAATAATCTAGAGATTTATTTCAGCATTTTATCTTGTGCTATACTTTTATCAATCTGTGCTTCAATTTCAGTAATTATTCTAGTAAGGTTGCCATGCCATTTTTATGATGCATGGTTGTCCCTAGAATAATCAATTCTTAAGATTGCAATTTCTTTACTATTTATTTTTAGATTGAGTTTTTGATTCAAAAGACATTCTAGAAATAAGACTGTCCTACTATAAGCCCTTGTTGATTATGGTGTAAGGTTATCCTTAGAACTAAATTTGTATCAACCTCTCAATGCTTGTTTATTGGGATTAATTTTATTTCAGCATTGTGAATTGATTTAATTTGTAAAGCTATTTCTTCATTTTAATTCGTTGTATTTAATTTTAATTTGGCATAGTCTTATTCACCCCCCCTATAGGACATATAGCTTGGCCATTTCAAGTGGTATCAAAGCCTAATAGCTCATTCTTATTGTTTTTATTTGGATTTATTTCCTGAGCTAACGATCTAAGCTATATAAAAAGATGTCAAATTTTGATAGCCTTTCAGTCACTAGGCCTCCACCATTTGATGGCTCCAATTATGCCTATTGTAAAGCCAGAATGAGGATCTTCCTCAAATCATTAGATGAGAGTGTCTGGCAAGCCACAGTGATCGAATGAAAACCCCCTACCACTGAAGTAACTGGAACCGACGCTTCAAAAATAATGAGAGTGTCTCCTTATTTCTCATAGACTATACTTCAGAAAAGTGAGAATAGTGTCAATGCTAAAGCACTAAATGCTATCACTTGCACACTATCACCGAATGAATTCAAAAGAATCATATCCCGTGATACTGCAAAGCAAGACTGGGATATATTAGAAATGACACACGAGGGTACATCAATTGTCAAGAAGTCTAAAGTCCAACTCCTCACAACTAAATTTGAAGAAATTCATATGGAGGAAAATAAATTATTTATGGACTTTTACACTAGACTGAATGACATTGTAAACTCAATATGGGGTCTTGGTGACAAAATCCCAGAATGTAAAGTATGTGCAAAGATACTACGCTCACTTCCTGAACAGTTCAACTCTAAAGTAACTGCAATCCAGGAACTTCGTGATACGGATAACATGAGGGTAGAATAACTAGTTGGTTCTTTATAAACCTATAAATTGAATTTTAAAGCTCCTAAAGGTAAATCTATTGTTTTAAAATCTTCTAAATGTATTTCTCAAGAAAACTCGAATTTAGAAAATTAAGAAGATGATATGGCGCTTTTAGCTAAAAAGTTTTACAAGATTTTCAAAAGTACGAAAATGGTCAATTTCCAAAAGACAAACGAAAAGAAACGATCTAAACCAAAATCTTGAACTTGGAAATCTTTGAAAGATATTCAATGTTGCAACTGTCAAGAATATGAGCATTTAGCAAACAAATGTCCTAAAAAGGACAAACCCAAAAAGAAGGGTATGTTGGTTACATGGGACGAATCATCTGATTCTGAAGTCTCTTCTGAATCAGAAGATTCTGAAACCGAGTCGGGCAATGATGTAAAAGCCCTTATGACTCTAGCCAATTCACATTCTCAGATCATGATGATTCAACTAGTGAAGAAAATATGCATAGTGATTATGAAAATGAAGAAGATCTTCAAGATACTTATAATGCCTTATATAAGAAAAGTTGTAAAATTGCTGTCAAACTTAAACTTTAAAAAGAAAAGTATTTTAAACTCAAAGAATGTTTCGAGACTCTTGTTTTAGAAAAGACACAAATTTCAGATTGTCTTGAAAAATCAAAATGTGATTTAGAATTCAAAACCTCCCTGATAGAAAATTTGAAATCTGAAAATGAGAAACTTAAGAATGAAGTATCTTCTCTTCTGAGTTTGAAAGACACATGGAGATATGCCCAAGGTGATCCAAAATTAAAAAAATTATTATCTGGATTAAGAAAATGTGGCGATCGATCCGGGTTGGGCTATGATAAAAATATACCTCCCAAACAGAAGGATACTCCTCTCAAATTTGTGAAAGGAGAAGCCTCAAACTCAAAAGAGAAAAATATTTATCGAGGTTTTTCTAAAAATACAAAAACTTTTCAAAAATTAAAAAGCAGCCATGTCAATTTCAAAAATCAGAACAGAAACCCACTAGCTGAAAGATAATTGATTTAAGCTCTTGAAATTTAACTCGGTAGGTCATTCTTTCAACTACAATCAAAAGAAGACCAACTATACTCCTAAACCCAAAACAGTTTTGAAACGGGTTCCTAAGGGTGCTTGCTTGATTGGTCACACTGCTTTCAAAGCAACAAGCCATTCAAAGTAGTACCTAGATAGTGGATGATCCAGGCATATGACAAGAGACAGAGCTTTATTCACTGATCTTAAAGATATGACTGATGGGTCAGTCACATTTGGTGATGGAAGCAATTGTAAGATTATTGGCAAAGGTACGGTTCAGCTTTAAAACCTTCCTTTATTTAAAGATGTTTTATATGTTGAGGGGCTGAAACACAACCTGTTAAGCATATCTCAAATATGCGATAACAACCACAGTGTGAAATTTTCTAATCAAGGTTGTGAGATTATAAATATAAAGGGTTCTGTAATATTAACTGGTCGCAAAACTTCTGAAAACTGCTATATAGTAAGTGATGGTAGCTCATCTAACCAAAAGTGTTACATGATCCACACCACTGAAACAAAATTATAGCATAAACGCCTTGGACATGTTCATTACCGAAATTTATAAAGATTGAGCAAAGGAGAACTAATTAGAGGTCTACTTAAGTTACAAAAAATAGACAAAATATGTGGTGAATGCCAGTATGGTAAACAAACTAGGAGTTCTCACAAAAAGGTGAACTCCAATGCCACATCTAGACCACTCAAGCTTCTTCACATGGATCTTATAGGACCAACAAGAACGGAAAGTCGAGGCGGCAAAAAATATATCTTGGTTATCGTAGATGATTATACAAGATACACTTGGGTTTCATTTTTGAGAGACAAATTAGAAACCCTTGATGAAGTGAAAAAGATCATTAAACGAATCCAAACTGAAAAATGTTCTCAAGTCAGTAAGATCCGTAGTGATCATGGATCCGAATTTGAAAATAGCAGTTTTGAAAAATTTTGTAGCGAACAGGGAATATCACATGAATTTTCTATGCCTAAAATATCACAACAAAATGGTATTGTGGAAAGAAAAAATAGAGTGCTTCAAGAAATGGAAAATGTTATTTTGAATAGCATGAAGCTCCCTAGAAATCTATGAGCTGAAGCAGTAAATATTGCCTGCTACATTATTAACCATGTTTATACTTGTAAATCAAATAATAAAATGGCTTATGAAATGTAGTTTGACAAAAATCCTACTGTCAAATACTTTCGTGTTTTAGGCAGTAAGTGCTACATTTTACGTGACCATGAAAACTTGAGAAAGTTCGACACTAAAAGTGACGAAGGGACCTTTTTAGGATACTTTTTAAACAGTCATGCTTATCGTGTTTTGAACAACAGGACCGGTGTGATTCAAGAATCAATTAATGTGGTCATTGATAATCACTTGAATACACCTGCCCCTAGTTCAGACAATGATAAAGTTCTTGTAATTGAAAAACCAGATACTTCATCAAGTGAAATTAATTCTGAATTAAGGATCGTTAAAGATCATCCAACTACTCAAATTTTTGAAAACCCTCTCACTGGTTTGCGCACTCTTAGACAAATTGAAGACATGTAATTACGTATGTTTTACATCCCAGATTGAACCGGCAAACGTAAAGAAGCACTTTCTGATGAAAACTGGATAGTTGCGATGTAGGAAGAACTTAATCAATTTATTCGTAATGATGTCTGGTATCTTGTTCCTAGACCTAAAGATAAATACATAATTGGAACAAAGTGGATTTTCAAAAACAAGTCTGATGAACTTGGAAATATTATTCGAAATAAAGCAAGACTAGTTGTATAGGGGTACACACAAATTGAATGCATCAATTACGATGAAACCTTTGCCCCTGTAGCCCATCTTGAATCTATCAGACTTTTTATATCCATTGCATATTTTAAGAAGTTTAAAAATTTTCAAATGGATGTAAAGAGTGCCTTTTTGAATGACGATTTACATGAAGAGGTATATGTGGAACAACCTCTAGGGTTTGAAGACCCTAAGTTTACTAATTATGTATATCATCTTAAAAAAGCTCTCTATGGTTTGAAACAAGCTCCCAGGGCTTGATATGAAAAATTGAGAAAGTTTTTACTGAGTCACAATTTTCAAATGGGTAGTGTCGATAAGACGCTCTTTGTTAAGAAGCATAACGATGATATTTTAATGGTTCAAATCTATGTTGACGATATTATTTATGGATCAACGTGTACTAACATGACTGTTAAGTTTACAGAGTTAATGAAATCAAAATTTGAAATGAGCATGGTTGGAGAATTAAATTATTTCCTAGGGTTGCAAGTAAAACAACAACCTAATGAAATTTTTGTTTCTCAAACCAAGTATGCTTTGAACTTGATTAAGAGGTTCATATTTGAGAAAGGTAAGAATTTTGATACTCCTATGAGTACAACTCTAAGACTTTCAAAAGACTCTACAGGTAAAGATGTAGATCCTAAGTTGTATCGTAGCATGATTGGTAGTTTGCTTTACTTAACTGCAAGTAGACCTGATATTGCTTTAAGTGTTCGAATTTGCACTAGATATCAGTCTAATCCTAAAGAATCACACTTAACTGTTGTTAAGTGAATTATTAGATATGTCGCAAGTTCAGTTAATTTAGGTCTTTGGTATCCTTATGATACTAGTGTTCAATTGGATGGGTATTCAGATGCTGATTGGGTTGGTAATATCGATGAAAGAAAATCAACTAGTGGTGGTTATTTTTACATTGGAAACTGCTTGGTTTCTTGGTTTAGCAAGAAGCAAAGTTTCATATCACTCTCAACTGCTGAAGCTGAATACATTGCGGCTGGAAATGCATGTACACAGCTGGTTTAGATGAAAAGAATGTTGAGTGATTATGGTATCGCACAAGACTCAATGGTTCTATACCGTGATAACTCCAGTGTGATAAATATTTCAAAAAACCTAATCCAACATTCACGTACTAAGCACATTGACATTAGATTTCATTATATTCGTGAATTAGTGGAAGAAAAAGTAATATCCTTAGAATATATTCCTACTAAGACTCAACTTGCTGACATATTCACTAAACCGCTCGACAAAAGCAGGTTTAACAAATTGAAATTTGATCTTTGTATATGCAATTTAAAATGATTGATTATGTATATCAGTAGTATAGTGTATACATATTAATATATTAATATTTTTTATTTCAAATTTTGATGAAAAATTATATTTTTTTATGGTACACGACCAGTCGAGGACGACCCACGACCAGTCGTGTAGCGCGCTGATGGGTTTTATTTTGGGGAAAACCTTCTTCCTCTTCATTCTAACCTCCTCTCCAACGAGCCAAGCTCTGTGTTCGATTCCTTCAGGTTAGAGCATTTTGCTTGCTTTTCTCTTAGATTCATTGTTTTTTCTCTTCAATTCCTTGATTATTGTTGTCTATTTCATCTCTTTCTTCAAGATTTTTAGATTTTCTTCCTCATTTACTGATTCTAGAAAAACCCATCTTCATTTTCTTGAAATTTCTTGTATTTCTTCAAGAAAATGGATCCTATAGCTAAAAAGAAGAATTCTCGAGGTGCTTCATCTTCTAGATCTAACGTTATCACCAGACGCCATCTTAGGGCTGCTAAAGATGATCCATCGTATGTTTGTGATTTGTGTATGCGCAATGTAATTGTAGAAAAGGCCGTTGATTTCAATCATATTGCTCCTTTCAATCTTTTTGCTCTCCTTCAGTTTGTAGGATGGGAAAACATTTTACGTCGGGGCGGGCCGGCATACCAGTCCATAGCGCAGGCCATGGTTATGTGCATTACTGAATTTTCTACTGAACAACTAACTTTCTCTATTGCTACAAGAGAAGGGCCTTTTCATATTGATTGACATTTAATCTCAGGACTCATGGATATTTCTGTAAATGATGATGGTATTCATCCTAACACACTTGCTGAGAAAGTGTCAGAATTTGAAAAATGCATTTTTACTAGAGCTTTGTGTAACATGGATGCACCATGGAATCATACTGGGAATGCCCTCACAACCAGGTATTTGTTGCCCAAATACAGAGTCTTGCATCATATCTTCACCTCTAATTTATATCCCCGCTCTAGAAATAAGAATGAGTTGACTCTGCTTATGGTTCGCATTTTGTACTCAATTGCTACTGGTGCTAATATCTGTTTGCCCTCTTTGATTTGTTACTCTATCATTCAATTTCATTTTCATCTGGGTCATAGTGATATTCCATTTGGGTATCTTATGAATGTGCTAGCCACTCACATGTTGGTAGCTATGCCTGTTGGAGAGGCTCCTATCCAACACCTTATATTCAACAACTCCAACATAAACAAAATGCAGTTGGATTTGGCTCGAGGACAAGTTGATATTTATGTGGGTGGAGCTGCTGCTGAAGCCGGGAATGATGAAGAGGGTGATGCTCCTCCTCCAGATGATATCAATATGGATGATATTTTTAATGAAATTGATTCTGACTCTGGAAATGATCCTGATTATGAGCCATCTGATTTGGATGCACGTCTGAGTGCATTAGAGGAGAAGGTAGAACAGATGCATGTTGGCCAAAATGCCCAATTCAAAAGTATGCGCAAGTATTTTAGGCGCGTACAAAAAGGCCTTCATCAAATTGATCCAACCATACCTGCTCCTTCTTCTGGATCAGATTGAGAATTTTACTCTTTGGTTTGTAATAACTATACGACTTTACTTTCTCTTTGGTTGTGTGATTGAGTTCTTTGACTTGACTTGATAACGTTTTATGATATTCTAACTCCTCTATTAATTATCTTGCTTTTGATTCTTCCTATGTCATATTTTTAACAAAAAGGGGCAGAATTGTGTGCTTAATGATCAATGATGATAATTTAACACATGTGATGAATATGATGATCGGTAGGTGTACTACTCAGGGGGATATTGTACTCAGGGGGAGATTGTAAGCTTCCAGATACATTATGCATGCCATGGTTATCTCATGTTAATGACAACCGGTGCATGATTCTTTATTGATGCATGCTTCTCTTATGTATGCTTCTCTTATTGTATTTTTTTGCGTGCTTTAAACTATATGAACTATAGGAGTGTGTTTTGTCACAAATTTGACAAAGGGGGAGATTGTAAGTACTATGGTATGAATCCTCTTTGGTTGTCAAATTTTGTATATCAAAACCTCTATATGTGTCTTGTAACTTGTTGTATATGTTCGAGACATCACAACTATACTTCGAGACACGACGATGAACTCCTCAAGCTAGTTCAAGCTACAATTTTGATGATATTCACGAAGGGTTCATATTCAAGACTCAAAGTTCGTATATTCAAGATCAAGACTCTAGCATAAGGTAGGGAACTGAGCACAACTCATACTGATGGTGACTTCAAAGCTTGTGAAGTGTTCGAACTACATCAAGAAGAACTCAAGCTTCGTAAAGTTCAACGTTTAAGCTAATGAAGGTTCAATGTCCTTGGTAAGGTTTGATTGACCTTAGGTTGACCTTTAGTGTAGGTCATTTTGGATACATAATACATATATCTTCTACAAATGATTTTGGTCTGTTCTAAGACTAGTCCTGGACCTTGTTCGACTAGTCCTGACATTGGTTCGACCAATCCTAAAAATTCCAAGACCAGTCAAAGTTTTATTGTAAATTATCAAATTTTTTCTGTTCATCTACGACTAGTTCTGGAGTCTGCTGACTAGTCGTGGGATGGTCACGATTCGACCTTTGACCAGTCGTGGAACCACGATTCTAACTCCAACAATTAAATCAAAGGTCGCACAACTAGTCGTGTGAGATCCATGACCAGTCGTGGATGGCCTTCGACCAGTCGTGGACTGCTCACAACCGGTCGTGTAACGGTTTTATCCGATCACGCCCGAAAATTTAAAAATCTGTTTCTTCTTCGACTAGTCATGGTGACCCTAGGACCAGTCGAAGATGAATTTCTGCAGATATAAATAGCACACGAATTTCAGAATTTTTCATCGAAAATTAAGTGAATTAAAAGCTCCACTCTGAGATAAGTTTGTGTCTATTCTTAAGCTATATTGTGCATAATTCAATTTCCTTTTGTTAGCTTTTTTCTATTTTATTTAATTCTATATTCCAATCTGATTTGAAAAGAGAAAATATTATTTTCCTTCTTCTGGGAATTGAAATCAAATAGAGCTAGCCCAGTCTGATTTAATTTTAAAATCAATTAGAACTTAGAACCGTTATAAAGTGAGTATTGGACATTGAACTTTCACATCTGAACATCTACTCCAATTGGTTCTTCCGGGCTGCTACAAGAGGAGAAATCCAGGTATTTTACAATTCTGTAAAATTTCTATTCTTTTAGTTTTTGTTTGGAATTCGTCAGAAAAATTCCATTTGTTGGTTATCTGAGGAGAGCTAGAAAACTCAGAATAGTATGGGCTTTTAGATTGTGTAAGCCCAAGTTAAAAGACACAATTGTTGAAGGTTTTAGGTGAACCTATGAAACCTATTTTGATAGTGAACGCTAATATCCCTGTGTGAGGATATTAGGAGTGGAGTAGCATTCTGTGTGGCTGTTATAAAATAGTTGGTGTACACTCAGGCGAACCACTATAACTCTTTGTCTTGTGGATTGATTGCTTGCTTAATTCCTTATCTTTCATCATTCAGTTGTGTAGAATATACATGTGGATGTGAATGCTGTAACTGTTTTCATTTCAAGCAAGTGTGGAGAATGTTGTAATAATCTAGAGATTTATTTCAGCATTTTATCTCATGCTATACTTTTATCAATCTGTGCTGCAATTTCAGTAATTAATCTAGCAAGGTTGCCATGCCATTTTTATGGTGCATGGTTGTCCCTAGAATAATCAATTCTTAAGATTACAATTCCTTTGCTATTTATTTTTAGATTGAATTTTTGATTCAAAAGACGTTCTAGAAATAAGGTTGTCCTACCATAAGCCCTTGTTGATTATGGTGTAAGGTTGTCCTTAGAACTGAATTTGTATCAACCTCTCAATGCTTGTTTATTGGGATTGATTTTATTTCAGCATTGTGAATTGATTTAATTCGTAAGGCTATTTCTTCATTTTAATCCGCTGTATTTAATTTTAATTTGGTATAGTCCTATTCACACCCTCTCCCCCCCCCCCCCCTCCCGTTCTAGGACATATAGCTTGGCTATTTTAGTTTATGGTGCGATTTAACAAACTGATCGGCCGTGAAGGACCTATATCAGATCAATAGTTGTCATCCCTTGATCAGGGACACAAGTATACTGATAGGTGAAGGAAAATTTCCCTGATCCATGGCTATAATTAGGTCAGAAACTAAAGGTCTGAAGTCTTCAATTTCGCCCGTAAGCGAATGATCCAATTCACTTAAGTTTGGGTTCACTTTCTAAGGATATTTGCGTTTCTCACACACTTCGCTCAAAGGTCAAGTTGTACATTTCTGGATACTATTTGGGCTCGATTCCCGCCCAATAAGGCGGTCGTAACCCTATAGTTTTATGATCATCAGACTTTCGACATGCGGTCCAGGTTCGATACGGAGTTTCCATGTGCTCCTGAGAGCAACTGGGTTTTGGGTCTTGCAGTTTGTACAGATAGTGGTTTAATCTAATCCACTAATTAATTTAGTTTAGCACTTAATTAATTTTCATCTAATTTCCACAGTATACGGTCTTTAGGGATTTCTACCTACAGTGGTACTCGGATCTTTGTACGAATTTTTTCAAGACGTTACAATCTACCCCCCTTAAAGAAAAATTTCATCCCCGAAATTAGTACCTTTTCATACTCCTCTAGGATCTAAAGGTAGTTCTTATGGACTTCGGCTTCTATTTCCCAAGTAGCATCTTCCTCAGTGTGGTGTGTCCATAATACTTTCATAAGTGGGATAACTTTACTGCATAGCACTTGCTCCTTCCTATCCAGGAGATGTGTTGATCGCAGTACATAAGTAGCATCTTCACTTAGCTGCACCTTCTCCCACTTGATAATGTGAGTGGGATCAGGAACGTATTTCTTTAGCATGGATATGTGAAATACATTGTGCATGCTGGCGAGTGGTGTGGACAAGGCGAGACGGTATATTACCACACCCACTCGATCTAGAATCTAGAATGGACCAATAAAATGTGGTATGAGTTTTCCTTTCTTGCCAAATCGAAGGACTCCCTTCATGGAGGAAACCTTAAGAAATACATAGTCCATAACTTCGAATTCCAACTACTGCCATCATTTATCGGCATAACTCTTCTATCTGCTCTGTGCTGCAAGAAGTCAACGCATGATATTATCAATCTTTTCTGAGGTTTCTTGAACTAAATCTGGCCTAATCAGGCTCTTCTCACCAACTTCTACCCAACAATGTGGTGCTTGACATGGGCGCTCATACAATGCTTTGTACGGGGCCATGTCAATGCTCGCTTGGAAGTTGTTATTATAAGCAAACTTGGCATAGGGAAGACAGTCATCCCAACTATCCTTGAAAACAAGAACACACATCTGCAACATGTCTTCTAATATCTGATTTACCCGTTTCGTCTGCCCATCCATCTATGGGTGAAACGTGGTATTGAACTTCAATTGTACTCCCATTGCTTCTTGGATTCGAGTCCAAAAAATAGACATGAATTGCGTGTCTCGATCCGACACAATCTCCATGCGCACTCCATGCAGTTGTACAATGTCCTTGATGTAAAGCTTGGCTAAATCATCTGCCTAGTTCGAAACTCTAATCGGGACGAAATGAGCCGATTTCATCAATCGGTCCACAATCACCCAAATGGAGTCATGCCCCTTTCTCATCTTTGGTAACCCAAAAATGAAATCCATAGATATAAAATCCAATTTCCATTCAGCTATGGGCATGGGCGGAAGTAAACTAGGAGGTCGATGATGCTCAGCCTTGACCTGCTGGCACGTGAGACAATGGGATACATAATCTGCTATGTGGGCCTTCATGTTGTCCCAATAGTACGAACACTTTATGTCTTTATACATATTCGTACTGCCCAGATACATTGTCATCCTTGAATTGTGAGCGATGTCCAGGACTTTCTTTCTTAAGTCATGGAGATTCGGGACACATAGGCGGCCGCGATATCTCAAACCTCCATCTATGCCACCCCTCCAATTGGAGTCTTCACTATCACTTCCTCATTTTCTCATCTTCACCAATAGTTCATCTTCTTTCTGAGCCACAATGAGTTGGTCATCAATAAGTGGTTGTACGTGGATGTGTACGACGCTCTCGAATGGCTCCTCTAGTGTAAGCTTTTATTCGAAGTCTCGCACAAACTCTACCATATTCTATTCTTCTATCATTAGTGGAGCTACAAATTCTATTGTCTTCTTGCGACTCAACGCATCGTCCACAAGGTTGACCTTATTAGAATGGTAGGAGACCTCAAAATTGAAGTCTTTTAAGGTTTTCATCTAATGACACTGCCTCATATTAAGGTCTCTCTATGTGAAGATGTACTTAAGGCTCTTGTGATTGCAAACGAGGTCAAACTCCTCTCTGTAGAGGTAATGTTTCCAGAGCTATAATGTGAAAATGACCGCCGCTAATTTCGGGTTGTGCGTGGGGTAGTTTTCCTCATGTTTCCTCAACTATCGCGAGGTATAGGTGATCACCCTATCCTTTTGCATAAGAACACAATCTCAAACCAACACGAGACGTGTCAATGTATATAATATATCTGACCCCTTGCACTGGCAATACTAGCACGAGTGCAGACGTAAGCTTGTCCTTTAATTCCTAAAAGGTTGCTTCTGCTTTCTCATTCCAAGCAAACTTAATATCCTTTCGAGCGAGTTAAGACAACAGTTTGTCTATCTTGGAAAAATCTTTAATGAAACGACGATAGTAGCCAGCAAATCCGAGGTAACTCCTCACTTCTGTAATAGAACCAGGCTACTCCCAGTCCTAAACCGTGGCCACCTTGGCAAGGTCCACGGCGATACCTTCCTTAGACACTACGTGTCCCAGAAACTTGACCTTTTCTTTCCAAAAGTCACATTTTCGGTACTAAGTAAACAACTGATTCTTCCTGAGAGTATCGAAGACTGCTCGCAGGTGCTCTTTGTGATCATTTCGTCTCTTGGAGTATATCAAGATGTCATTTATAAATACGATGGCGAACAGGTACTGATACGACCGAAACACCCGGTTCATGAGGTCCATGAATATATCCAGTGCATTTGTAAGCCCAAACAACATCACAAGGAATACATAGTGCCCAAAACTAGTTCTGCATGTTGTTTTTTGCATGTCTTCATCCCTGATGCGTAACTGATGATATCCAGACTGCAAGTCAATTTTTGAGAAATAGTGTGCCCCTTTCAACTGATCAAACAGGTTATCTATCTTGGGCAGAGGATACTTGTTTTGATCGTAACGTGATTCAGTCTGTGATAATTAATACACAACCACAGCAATCCGTCTTTCTTCTTTACAAACAATACATGTGCTCCCCAAGGAGATACGCTAGGTCATATAAAACTTGATTCCAGCAGATCATCTATCTGCCTACTCAATTCTTCCAATTTACAAGGAGGCATGCAGTATGTTGGTAAGGAAATGGGCGTTGCACCAGGCGTAAGGTCGATAATAAAGTCAATCTCGCGTTGAGGAAGTAGTTTAGGTATCGTTCTGAATACATCTGTGAAATCTTGGACTACAGGGGTGTCCCCAAGTGTTGGACCATCAACATTCTCCAACAATGAAGCATAAAAACTTATGCGATTGGGCTAACTGACCTGAACTGAGAAAGTAAAGGTCATGCCCTCAGGTGTACGGGCTGTCACCAATTTGGTATCATAATCGATCTCTGCATTCATTTCAGTGAGTCAATCCATGTTGATGATGACGTTGTAATGATGCAGTGGGGTGACAATTAGGTCAATGCACACCGTTCTGCTCCCTAAGTCTATCGGGCAATCTTTACAAAACTTAGTAGCATCGGAGAAAGTCTCTGTTGTGGTAAGGACTCTCACGCCAACCATAGGGGTAGTGGTCAACCCTAATCGCTTGACTGTGGAACACGATATTATTGAAATAGTGGACCAAGTGTCCACTAATAGAAATACAGGTGTACCATAAATGTGGGCAGTGACTTTAAAGGCTAAGGGCACTGCAGTTGTTGTCTCAGATGCACCAGCTTCTGTGCATGTACACGTGCCTGTTGAGGATGATTTGGTTGTGCTTCCATAGGTCATTGAGGTGGCCTATTTTAAGGTACATGTGGTCGGTAAAATGGTTGTGCTGGCGGTGCTAATTGTAGAGGTGGAGCTGAAATAGCTCGCTATTGCTGATGGTTGATCTTCTGAGGCGACATAAAACCATTGTCCCTCATCTTAGTAAAATAATAGGTGTCTAAATGACCCATCTTCTTACAGTAGGTGCACCACAGATCTGATCATCTCAGCTGGGTCGGTGGAGCATAAGCCTAGGAGGCAAATCTGCACGTGGACTCTTGCCGAGGAACGGTCGGTTCAGCAATTCAGGTCGAGGCCTTAGGGCCATGGGCATACGTGTCCAAGATAGTTTATGTCCATCCTGCTTAGCTCGTAGGGACATGTTTACTAGCTCAACATAGTTGGAAATGCTAGCGCAACACATTATAGTACGAATTTCAGGCCGCATACCATCTGAAAAATGTCACATTTTCATTGGCTCATCTATTAGAATCAAAGGAGCATATCTGGCTAGCTGCGTAAATCTGTTCTCATATTCTGACACAATCATTCCTCCTTGTTGGAGGTGAAGCAACTTACCCTCCTTTTCATTACGGTAAGTGAGGGGGAAGTACTTTTTATAGAATTGAGTTTCGAATGCGTTCCAAGTCCACACGTATCCTGAGGGAACAGTTCATAGGATACTATCCCACTAAAGACTAGCCTCCTTCTCGGGCATATACGTAACCAACTCAACTTACTCTGCCTCAGTGCAATGTAGTGGCTTTAACATTTAAAGATGCGATCTAGCCAGTATTCAGCTTCCTCGGGCCTGTGAGTGCCTGCAAAGGTGGGGGGTCAGAAGTGCTAGAAGCATTCAAATAGACTACTGGTATTCATATTTCCAGTAGGTACACAGGTGGTGCAGGCGAGACCATACTCATATTTTGGGCAATGGCCCCCATAATAGTGGCCCAAACTTGTTGTTGCTGTTGTATAAAGAGCATCATCTGCTCCAACCTATCAGGGGGAGAAGCCTCCTGAAGCATGTGTGGCATCGATGTAGACGTACGGTTCTGTTCTACAACTGGTGGTGCAGAAGGTGTTAGCCCATTGGTGGGGCCAGTGGCTGGCTATGACTCCAGCATTGTGTCACTATCCGGGCCTAAAATGGGATCTATATGGTTATCACTCAGGGGAGGTGCCCCATCAATTGATACGCCGAGTGCGAGACATGCTATGTTCCAAGTGTTTTTAGGAGGCATTCCCTATATACAATGTAGGGTGCAACATGTGTAAGATTTAGAATAATATTACTCAAATTTTTCCTATCATTCTACACATTTCGATTCAAAAGAAGCTTCCTGCATTTCATGTAATAAAAAATTATCACAATACATGAGATGTAGTAGTACATGAATCATGACAGAATATGTATGAGAGCTAATCTGACAAAAGCTTTAAACATTTAGCACACCAACATCCAACTAAGCCTACCAAGCTATTACAAAAGAAAACAAGAAATAAGGGAAACCCAAAGGCGACTACAAGATATAACTAGTCATCCGACTTTGGTGAGGGTGGAGGCGCACCCTTATCCTGCATACAACACAGGAGGACCTTCAGAATGCGAGACATCCTCTTGAATTTCCATTTTAGGTAGGCCTGATTCTCTTCAATCTGACCATGCAGGCTTCCAAGGCAGCTCGATCACAGCGATCCTCACGAGTAGCAGTAGGAGGTCCCCCATCTCAACCTTGGGCCTCCTCCTCACCCTCACTGATCTCCTAATCATTTCCTTCCTCAATGCTTTCCTCTTCACTACCTTCTTCCTCTTCACTCTCTTCTTCAATTTCATCCCCGGACTCATCAAGCCTTGCTTATCGTTTCCTGGGGCTTATGCCCATATTGTTAAGTGTGCTCTCACTAATAATGTGGGTCAGGATGACGTTATCCATATGGAGTCTGAATCTGAAGTGGCAGGCAATCTTACAAATAAGTTAGTCGAAGGGGAGTGAGGCATCTTCCCATGTAAATCGTGCAGTACCCACAATCTGAGAGAAGATGAATGTAGGTAGGCACATCTTGTCTTCCTGACCAACTCTGTATAAGAAATCCACCATGAGCCAAGTACATTCCGTGCGGTTACTCCACCTGGGATATATGTTATACGTAAATATGTGGTGGAGCAGGCATAAATCATTTATCATTTTGGTTAATGTAAGGCTATTTCCTCACCTCCACCACTCAAGCTAGCCGCCAAGAAAATGTGTGCAGTGATTTCTTTCTCGTTCACTAGCAAGGTTCTTCTCACTGGCGTGTACAACTCCTTGCTCCATTCTCATGATCCGAGCCACCACATCTACATTGACTATGGCCACCTCTCTTCCCAAGGGGATAGAAAACTTCAGAGGCTCCAGTAGTGGGTCCTGTATGTGGGTCTAGAAGGCCCATACGGAGCCTTCACTCGCATGGGTATTTCCCTCAAATATGGGACCCCATCCATTTTTCAGGAGCATGTCCATCACTGGGTACAACTCGAAAAGCCTTTCATCCACATGAGCCTCAAGTAACACTTTATGATTACGGAACTTACCAAGTTCTATGTCCCATGGTAGAGATCTCTCGATGGGGACCCATCCCGCTTTGACCTTTGCTCTCGATGGATGCTTGCACTAGCCTCGGCGCTCATCTTCTTCTTTGAACAGGTAGGGCGTCTTGGCCCCGCTTCATCCGTGGATGCCCTCTTCTTTTCCATAAGGGAAAGGAGAGTTGAGAGAAAAAATATGGTGGTAACTAGCTCGAAGAACGCCATGAAAGCGGAAAAGCTTAGATATTGAAGAGAATGATAAAGTTTTAGGATTTTGAGACACAAAGATGGGTTTGTGTGCTCAAATGAGGAGAAATAAAGGATATGGAAGGTTGTAGGAGATGAGTTTGAGAGAATGGTGGAGGTGGGTGCAAGATATGGAAGAAGATGAAGCTTGATGTATATGGAAGGGAGATTTGGAAGAGAAAATCAGAGTTTTAGAGGGGTTTAGAGAGCTAGGAGAGGGGTGAAATGAACAAAGGGGGCAAAGAGGGATCAAATAAGGTAGTCCCACATGAAAACGGGACCCACATGTGCTTGTGGAGGGCAGTCAGCCGTTGGAACCGTGGGCCCGTCGAGGCCCGCAAGAGGTCCGGGTGGCGCGCTGTCAACTGGGCAGTGCCACCATGGTCCTTTGGACTGCCAGTGGTGTCTCCACCTAGGGATGGTGGCCACCCCCTCTCGGGACATGAAAAGGTGTAGGGGACCCCCTGGGTCCTACCAAAATTTACGCTTTGGGCCCCTACGCCTGCGTGATGCACTTACTCCGTCCAACTCCTGCATATTCGTGCCTTTTAGCGTGTTTCAAGTTTGAAATTCACCAATTTATAGTTTAAACCCATTGATTGATGGCCTAAAAAGAAATCTAGATCATTTCACATGATCTTAGATGCGTACGGGTCACATTTCAACTATCAATCTCGTCCGTCGATGAAACTTGGGATCCTACAATCATTTCTACATTTTTCACCCCCCTCCTAAGTTAAAGTGCGTCAGTGCATGTTGTGTTACCATAACCCAGGTCTAGTTTAATCAAAATCATGCTCTATTACCAACTTGTAATGCCCCAAAAATTGGGGGTCGAGCAAAGCTCAACTCTTGAGATCCAACGCATCACTTATGTAACATATATAATAATGTTTGAATGTTGACCATATTAGTGCATTAAACATGAGAGGGATCATACCAAATCAGCATATCATACTCCAGAGATAATGTAACTAAGCAAGTGGAAGACTGAGATAAATTTATAAACTATAAATGTGTTTCATAACCTCTAGAGTATGATTGTGTTACCGGGCTAAATATATATAAGTGTTGTTTCAAAATATACAAAATGTGAAGGTGTGAATATCCGACTAATCCATATAATCCCTGTAATCCTAACAACGCAGCTCTAGGTCTGCATAGAACCACCTAAGAGCTGCACGTAGGAGAAATCCTTGTCTAAGAAATCTAGCTCCATCGTGTAAGCCTCATTATAACATGCATCTAAATCAGACTCTGGATGGTGTTTTAAAACACCGTCTCAGAGTGGGAGTGAGTGATCAACTCAGTGGTACTATAAGGTAAATGTTAACATGTTATCAATTGAATCAAGCAGTAATGATAAAACAATACAGTAATCACTTCCCAATTACTCTTGTTAATGTAGGAATGATATATAGTAACGATGCATGCCCTCGACTGCACTCCCTCAGTGACTTCATCTAATGATCGCGCATGGTAAACTTCTAAAACATGTACTTTCTCGCCAAAGCACATGCAATGTGGTGCATGGTCATGTTAGCCAAGTAATTGATTAGGCTTATTCATACAGCAGATTCAGTAAGCCAAGATACCTCCCTTTTAATCATTAACCCAAACTTGGATCCATCTAGGGTCGTTAATCCTAGTTAATCACATACGATAGGCAAGTTGTAGGGCATCACCCCTAATGAAAATAGTGGATAGGTAAATTTAAGTGTTTATACTCGAGGTCAGTATGAGAGGCTCGTCACCTAAATGTAGGTCGATAGCTCAAATACGGTGTCTCATACACCACCATATTTGGTTCATGAGTTTGGGTTACTTACTGATCACTACGGGGAGGCTCGTCACCCCAGCATAGGCCTACAGCTTGACCACGATGTCCCATACCACCATGTCCGGCTCATGAGTTTTAGTGGATCGTAGTATTATAGTTGAAATGGATTTTACATTGGTAAGTGGTACCTTAGATTCAAGAAGTAGTGTCCATACATGGTAAGCACACAATAGGCCAATCAAGTTATTTGACAAGTGCGATTGGTACAAGCACAAGCTGAATTAATCGACATGTAGCACATAAGCACTCCACGTGGCCTAATCACTGTCAACAATCGTCGTACAGCTCGAATTCATCAAACGTATCTAATGTAGCGAGACTAATTTAGCTACTCAATCGGGAACTGTTACCAATTGCCTGGACTATGTAGTAGTCCCAATCATACTCAAATGTTATAGGTAGTCACATATGTTAATCATAACAACATTTAACAAATAATTCAAACGTAATTCTCATTTGAGCATTTTATCAAACACATTGAACATGTTGTTATACATATGCATTTTATCCATAAATCATATAGTAGCAATTTACATTACATGAAGAAAACAATAGATATGGATAAGGTAGTTGAGAATCCTATCTCGACACCCTTATTAAAAGTGATTCCTCAAATAATTTCTCATTCAAACATTTTATCAAACACTTAACCTACATATTACTAAATACATAGACTAGATTAGTTATGACATGAACTATAGAAATTTCCTATGCAACCTAGGTTATAACATGTATAACAAACATGGACCTTAGGTTAAATATCATGACAAGCACAAAATCATAATTTCAAGTTCATTCAAACATTTCAACAAACACATGGAATACATTCTATATTCAACATAGTTCACATATGTATAGTCTATCAATAACACCATAACTAACATCAAATGGCAACAATCAAGTCAGACATAAATCATTGCTAACATTAAAGGCCTTAAAAGCCATAACCTAAAAGTTTATAGTCCACACCTTTTGTCAGAATACTTGATTCGGACGCGGTTCGAATTCTACGTTGCAGTAGATGGAACAACGGGTACTTAAATCATGAAGTAGGTTAGCTATTTTATAGATTACTCTTTCTGGATTTCTAAAGCAAGATTAGGGTTAGGATTTCTTACCTAAATCATAGTTATAAAGGTTCGTGTAGAGATGGTGGGAAGGAGAAACGACGTGTAGAGTCGTGGGAAAGGATCCCAACAACGATCTCCAGGAATCTCTCTTTTCTCCTTACTCTTTTCTCTTCTTTTCTCTCTTCTCTCTCTTAAGGTTAGAGAAGTTCGTATGGAATGAAAGAGGGGTGGTTTAAGGTCCTTATATAGGCCTATAAGCGATGTCAATGGCCCCAGGGCCACTGTATACTTAGGTAATAGCTAAAGGGTGCCTATTTTTGACAAACAGGGCCCTTAGGAGCGTCCATTTCTTATCCACATCATGAAGTAAGTTTCCTAGCAATGGATCTATGTCAGGACTGTGTTTATGGTGTAATCTGACAAATTGATCTACCGTGAAGAACCCGTATCAGATCAATGGTCACCGTCCCTCGATCAGGGCTACTAGTAGACCAATAGGTGTAGGGAAATTTCCCTGATCCACGAGTAGACTAATAGCCACAAGTAGACCGTATCAGAAACTGATGGTCTAAAGTCTTCAATTTTTCCCACAAGTGAACGGTCCAATTCACTTAAGTTTGGGTTCATTTTCTAAGCATATTTGCGTTTCTCACACACTTCGCTCAAGGCTCTAGTTGTGCATTTCTGGATACTATTTGGGCTTGATTCCCGCGATGGTTGTCAAGCCCAATAAGGCAGTCATAACCCTATAGTTTTTTGGTCATCGGACTTTCGATGTGTGGTCCAGGTCTAATACAAAGTTTTTATGTGCTCCCTAGAGCAACTGGGTTTTGGAATTTCCCCGAGATTTTTAAGTAATGTTGAACTAGCGATTTTAATGGTTTTAGGTCTTGCAGTTTGTATAGATAGTGGTTCAAGCTAATCCACCAATTAATTTAGTTTAGTACTTAATTAATTTTCATCTAATTTCCACAGTATACGGTCTTTAGGGATTTCTGTCTGAGTTGGTACTCGGGTCTTTGTACAGATTTTTTCAAGACGTTATACTTAAGGATGGTAAATAAAATGTAAGTGTCTAATAATTTTAGTTTTGTTTATAATATTCAATGCTAATATGAAGAATCAACCAATGGTTAATCCTGCTTAGTACCCTGTTTATGGTTAAAGTGCTAACCCAGGGTTTAGATTACCTAGATCTAAGATTTCATCCTTGGGTTTAGGTCTATGATAAATTTTAGGATTTGAACTTTAGTTGGTGTATGAATAATTATAACAATGTAATTATTATCATTATTGATATAATTAACATTAGCTAATATGGCTATAATAATCATCATGATAGTAATAATTATTACAATATATTGTCAATGATAATATTTAAGAATGGTAAATGAAATACTACTATTCAATAATTGAAATTTGTTTATAATAACTAGTTTTAGCATAAATGATCTACTAATGCCCAATTGTATATAAAATTAACAATCCCAATAATAAGAGCGGTAACAATTATTAACACATCAAAACAAGTCTAGCTTGGGAAGGAAATGTTGACTCGCCTACGTCGATTCGGTAGTTCAACTCGACCTTAATAAGGGCTGCACCAGGCCCAAGCATGCCCTAACCCAGCTGGACTCGGTTCCAGTTGAGATGACTTAGTCTTTTCTCTATCTTCTTCTTCTTCCTTTTTTCCTTTCTTTCCTTTCTTTCCTTTTCTTCTCTCTCTCTCTCTCTCTCTCTCTCTCTCTCTCTCTCTCTCTCTCTCTCAGCTAGAAAACTCCAGTAAGGAGACTAGCGAGACTCAGCACAGGTGAGTCGAGTCGACCCCAATCACATTCCCCTTCTCTCTCCTCTCCCACTTCTCTCATTTACTCTTTCCCTTCCTTTCATAATCTCCTTCTTCTTTCTCCCAAACATGTCCGGTGGCCTGGACCAACCTAGTGTCTCAATAGTGAGTCGAGTTAGCACGGTCAATGATGACTCACCTAGACACAACTCAGTCCTGAACTGAGTTCCTCAAAAACTAACTGGAGTGGCATTCTGATAGGAGAGTGTTGCCTCCTGCACCACTCTATGCTCAAACCAAGTCAACTCAGGAATGAGCTACAATGCTCGAACTCAACTCGAGTTTGATCCCGACTTGGTAGTGGTTTGGTGCGGTACGACGAACGGGCAGCAACCCTCCCTCCACTCCTCTCACTATTTGCTTCTTCTTCCTTTCTTCTCCTTTCTCTTTCCCCTAGCATCAGGGATACCTCCAGGCAATGAGAGTCCGAGAATGATGCAATTGGACAAGGTTCGACTCGGTTTGACACGATGGAGAAGACGGTCGAATTTAATGGCAAACCTCGAACGACAACTTCTTATTTCAATTTGGAGCTGTTGGGTGGTTTGGATGGGGTTAGAGGAGCTTGTGGAATGGAGGTTTTGAAGCTTAAAGGAGGTTTGAGTGGTGGGTCTTGAGAAGGAAGGTGGCTGCCATTTTTTAAACGCATCCACTAAAAATGGAGAATGAGCCCCTGTCACTCAATCCTCATGCTTATAATGAACCCTAGCTCCCTCCTCATTCGTCGGATTGAAACCAAATGGTCTGGATTTGTTCTGGCAGAAATTGCCTCCAAAATAATGGGTAGGGCCAAAACTGGTCATTGTTTTCACTTGGAAACCCTAAACAGATAGAGGGTTGAGATGTTTGACATCTAATGGTTGTAAATGTAAGAGGATAATGCTCTTGGATTGCCATCTTGGCAGCAAAGTGCTTAGTGACAGTTTCCGTTTTCGAAAACTCTCAACTGCACACAACTTTCCTTTTGCTCGAGTTTGTGCACAAGCACATGGGAGGATATGGGCAAAAGTTATAGGGGTTTGGTCAAAGCTCACATCTGTCCGAGATGGACTGTTCAGATCATCTGATAAATGGCTAATGGTGGGCCATCTCTTGACCAGAAACAGATTCTGTCCATTTGAAAATCCCAGCAGTGGGAAAAGAAAAAGGAAGGGAAGAAACCTTCCCTCTTTGGAAATTTTCGGTCAGACATGTTTGACAGATTTCTTCCAGTCCGGTGCTTCGCACTGTGTACTCATGTGCTCAAACGTGGGGTCCAAAACAGTGCCCTGTGCAATCCACACCATCCATTCACCTTGGATGTCCCAAGGAGGGCCTCTGACCAAAAATTCAGGTGAATCCAAAGCTTAGATGGGCCCTATAACTTGATTTGGGTCCTATTTATGGATTCACGTTGATTCGACGATCAGTTCATCTCGATTTTGAACGCCAATGGTTAAAAAGGTCTTAAGAGTCCTACAGAAGGTTCAGGTGCGATATAGGGGCTGATTTGAAACTCAGGTGGGCCATAAAACTCTCTTTACGTACCATATAAGGCATTTTTCAGTCATCCAACAATCATATCCCTTTCAAATATGATTAAACCTGACCCCAAAGGGTCCTAAGGACTGTCTGACTGAAACCCATTAGTTGGATTTACAAGTAAAAGTTATAACAATGAAATCCAATGGCTATCTTGCCCAATGGAATTATGTGGACTCGAAGATCAATGGATCTAATGATTTGGGTCCTGAGACTACTGACGTATGGTTTGATCTATGGGTGTACATTCTTCGAATGGTCAGATTTAAGCTCGATCGTGTGGTTTAAGCGTGGATTATCCCTTATGCTATTAAGGATTCAATGAATGGTAGGTTGTGCGACTTAAGATCCTAGATTTGTGGCATGTGGTTTAGTATCAGAGTAATGTGATCGCTCATCTTGAGAATTAATGGATGGATAGCTTGATACATGGGTGGTTGCTCTACAACTTGACATTTTCATGTTTAGTAAGGGGTTCGTGGGGCTTGTCATGATGTATTTTCCAAATCCCCTTTGTTTATCTTATTCTACCCATCCTAGTAGATCCTCATACTAGTGATGAGGTAGATCTGTAGCTCAAGTGGCCTATCCTATTTAATTTAAGTCGCACGTATTTGTTGAATCACCTTGATCTAGTAGTCGGATTGATTCCGATATGAACTTCAATGGTCTTAAAAATTGTTCAGATGATTGGGACCACTTATTCAGGGCTTTACATATTAAGTGTTACAATTATGACATCTTTAATGATATAAATTACTATTATTTTATGTTACACTTGTAGGGTTTATTCTTAAATAAATCTATCCTTATGGTAGATCATCTACTACTCCTTAGCTTACTTTAACTGTTACATGGGCCACATCACATGAATGTCTAATTACCAATTTTTGACATGCTACCCATCCAATCAATCCATCGGTTAGATTGTCTCATATCTAATTTTTAATAACCCTAAGGGTCCAAAAGAGTCTTTTGGTGTGATCCCGAGGTTGAATATGAAATCAGATGATATGATTTGTGTTTTCAAAGGGTGGAACGTCTAATAGGACGTGGTAGCCTGATGAATGGAGGATCTTCTGATTTTGATCCCTAAATTTATTTTATATGATTTAATTATACTAAATAGGTGTATTCTGAAATATCATCACGATCAGGATCCTAAAAATACAAATTTTCATTTCTTTGAGTTCAGAGTTAACTTAATCATGTTGTGATAGTTAAATGGATAGATTGATCTCAAATCTTATAATGAAGTTGTGAGTTGTCATAGTCCAAAATGCAAGGGTTAAGATGGATAGATTGAGAGTCGTTGGACGGTGATGGGTAAGGTAAGTTACATGTGTTGCCACATATGTGTAAGCTAATTTAGATCTACGTGGTTACACCCGAGTACTGAAAGTACAAGGTTGTACATGACAGGCACCATATCTATGGTGAAATCAATCTCCCTTCAAGGAGGGAGTCCCGATATGTGCTTGAATACATCAACGTAATCCCTAACAATGGGCGTGCGTGTTAATGAAAGCTCTTCACCACATTTTTTCTAATGAAGCATAACAAAGGACTCGTTGTGGATAGCTAACCTGAACTGGGAATATAAAGGACGGGGTATCATCTTCATGGATTGTCACCATCCGGTCTTCACAATCAATCTCGACTCTCATTACGAAGAGCTAATTCATGCCCAAAATGACATCGTAGTGAAAGACCCTTGTGACCATAAGAACTACACGTATCTTCTTACCCCCGAAGTCAATGGGGCAACCTCGGCACATGGATGTAGCTTCAGTGAACGTTCCGGCTACCACTATGATCCTCACTCCAGACATGGAAGTGGCGGATAGCCCTAGATGCTTAAAAGTTATGTATGATATGAGCGACGTTGTGGACCCAATGTCCACTAGAAGGAAAATAGGGGTACCTTGTATGTGCGCCATCACTTTGAAAGTTGAGGGTGTGGTCATGGCTACATCCACAACTTCTACTGCTAGTGTGTGCATACGAGCTTATTATTTCCTATTGGGCTGGTGCATAGGCCGAAGCAATGGTATAATCTGAGGTGTCGATGACCTACGAAACTATTGGGCTAGACCCGTGGCTCACTGAGGGGGAGCAGGCAACGCTAATTGGGGCAGTTGGTTAATACGCTGAGGGGGCATGGAGCCATGATCCCTCATCCTGGAGAAACAGAAGGCCTCCGAATGACCGACCCTCTTGTAGTACCCGCAGATATGATCGGGTCAGGAATATGCAGGTGGAGGAGGTGTATG
Organism: Magnolia kwangsiensis; assembly: GCA_037074715.1. Taxonomy (NCBI): domain Eukaryota; kingdom Viridiplantae; phylum Streptophyta; class Magnoliopsida; order Magnoliales; family Magnoliaceae; genus Magnolia; species Magnolia kwangsiensis. The sequence continues at coordinate 76,884,910 of CM073584.1, forward strand.
CTGGGGAAATGATTTTAGGTGTGGCTTCCTTCCTGAGGAGGAAGAAGACTATCCTCCTGATCTGCATAGAGAATCATCTTGGAGGCGTCCTCGAGAGACCCGCTCTCCATCTTGTTCCGATCGCAAGGACATCTCTACTAGCTCGGCATAGGTACAGATATTCACACAACATATATTTGGTGTGAATACTAGCTCTTAGTCCCTCAGTGAAGCGCCTCATCCGAATCTCTTCATCGGCAACTATCCGGGGGGCGTAGCGGGATAATTTAGTGAACCGATTCTCGTACTTGGCCACTAACATCCCCCCCTTGTTAGAGGTGTAGGAACTTGTTCTCCTTCTCGATTCGGTAGGTTTGAGGAAAGTACTTCTGGAAGAAGCGAGTCTCGAACTCTTCCCATGTCCATACAAAGTTGGTGGGGACGGTTCTTAACACACTTTCCCACCGTACGTCGGCCTCCTTTTCGAGCAGATAGGAGATCAACTCCACTTGTTTCGCTTCGGTGCAGTGGAGAGGCCGAATCGTCTTAACAACCCAAATTAGCCAACTCTCGGCCTCCTCGGGACGATGCATGCCGGTGAAGGTGGGTGGCCTAAGCCTCTTGAAGTGCTCAAAGAGGTTGTATGGAGCAGTAGATGTCCCAGATTGCTCCGGTGATGGTATGTTCATGTGGTGGGCCATGGCTCCCACCAAGGTATGTAGAGATTATTATTGCTGCTACATAACATGCAGCAGTTGCTCTATGGTGCCCATGGCTAGGGCTGTCCAGTGTGAGGAGGTCTTGCCTTGAGTCGATGGCACCTCTGAAAGTAATCTAATAAGTCATTCCCTACGCCGGGCTGGTCAGTTCCACCTTAACAACCTTGTTGCTCATTAAGGGCAGTGCATCCTCACTCTTCTCTTTCCCCCAGAGCTTGATGGACTAGGCAGCCATCACCCTGAGGCTTCATTATCCTAAAGGGCATGCTCATACCATTTAGTGACATTAAACCCATGGATGCAACATTTAGCACATACACATTCCGATAGCGATATTACACAAGCATTATCAATTACGATAATATTTCAAAACATTGCTTAAATTTAGGTAACTTTAAGCATTTCATAAAACAAAATTGTCAATGATATATATGCTAAAGATTTACATGTACAAAGACAGAAATGCAAAGGTCGCCAGTAACTAGGAAGCTTAAAGACCTACGACTTAAAATAAGCAAAGAGGACCTATTAAAAGCTACTACTTAAGAGGGCGACTACAGCGTCACACTCCTAATCCTCTGACTTCGGCGAAGGAGGAGGTGCTCCCTTTCCCTGTACACAACACAGGATTGCTTTCATTGTGCGGGACAGCTTCTTCAGTCTTCTTTCGAAGTTTCCCTGGTTCTCTTCGATCTTAGCCAGGTGGGCGTCGAGCGTATCCTAACTCTTGTGTTTGCTACGAGTGGCAGGAAGTTCCCATTCAATGTCCTGGGCCTCTCCTCCTTCCTCTTCTTCGTCTTCCTCTTCAGCTTCGATCTCTTCTTCATCTTTTCTCTCTTCCTCCACTTCGTTCCCGAGCTCCTCTATGCAGGCCCTACGCTGCTTAGGGCCTATCTTCATCTTGTTAAGAGTATTCTCATCGATCATCTTGAACGGGATGGGGTGCTTTTCAGGTTGTCTATACCCATAATTATGGGCTATCTTACAGATCAACTGGCCAAATGGGAGTGTTTGTTTCTCACGAGGGGATTGTGCAGCCTTCACAATTTGAGTTAACATGAGTGTAGGTAGGTAAACCTTCTCTCCCTATCCCACTTGGTAGAGGAAGTTTATCATAAACCGAGTGCATTTCGTGCAGTTAGTCGACCTCGGATACACATTATAAGTGCAAATGTGGTGGAGTAGGTGATAGTCAAGGGTCAAGTATGATGACTTGGCACTGTTTTCATGCCTCCACTCAACAAGTCAGCCGCATAAGTGGTGCATGTGGTGGTCCCTTACCTGCCTTTCTGATATGTTATCCTCACTGGCGTGAATGACTCCATGCTCTACCCCAAGGATGTGCACTATCACATCCACGTCGACGCGAGCCTCCTGTCTGCCAAGACTAATGGAGAATTTAAGCAGCTTGAGAGAGGGCTTTTCCAGGCGTGCATAGAAGGTTTGTACTAGACCCTCGTTGGCCAGATACTTGGAACATAGGGCCACAACCATTCTCGAGAAGGTGGTCGAGTATTTGATGCTCATCGAATAGTTTTTCATCCACATGTGCCTCGAACACGACCTTGGAGTTCCTAAACTTGAATACTCGATGCCCAGCGGCACCGTTCTTGTAGGCGGGGCTAGGAGATCAAGATCTCTTTTCAACCTCTGCTCGATGCTTGGGCCCGCACCAACATCTTGTTTCTTCTTGGACCTTCTCTCTCAGCACAACTCGGTTTCATTGGGGGCTGCCTGTTTCCTCCCTATGAATGATAGGAGCATGAAGATGGAGAAGATGGATGTTATCATTTCAAAGAAAGTCATGGGATTGGGTTTTCACTCCTTTACTCAAGAATGAAACAAGGGATGGAGGTTTCTTGGAGAGAATGGTTGCTAGGTGATGGATTTGAGGGAATGTGGGTTATAAACCCTTTAAAGGAGGGGTTTTGTACTCAAATGGGTAAGAGCAAGTGGATAGAAAGATGATTTGAAAGGATTGGGGCTTAGAATGGGTTGACGATGGTGCATGCAAGCAAGGAGATGGGTTTAGGTTTTAGAAATGTGGATTTGAAAGAGAATGGGTTAGAAGGGTTAGAAATGGTAGGAAATGGCTTAGGGAGGAGTCCTTATGCTTTAAAAGGAGTTTAAAGTGGATTGGAGGGCGTCCCCACACATGGGAGGCCCCACATAACCATCGGACCGGCAGATAAGAAAAGAGAGTTACTCGGATAAAATGGATAAGAAAATGATGAGGGAGGTTGCAATTGATTTGATCCCCTTTTTTTTTTTAAAAAAAAAAATTAAATTAAATTAAAATTTAAGGAACCGAAAAAATTTGGAGTTGTTACAAATTTATTTTCCATTGATATATGGGGTCCATCCTGTTCCTTATGAGTAATCTATTCCACTAATCGGCTTTATTATATCATGTTAGGTTATGAACCAAAGGATAAGACATATAATATCTAACAATGTATGAGTGAGTGGTGATGATAGATGGTTGGCTGGATTGGATTGAGAGTGACTAGGGTCACGTAGTTGGGACGATGTAGATCACTAGGAAAGTCCACCTCGTTCATTGAACTTCTTAGATCTTGTTAACTTATGGAGTAAAAATGGAGCTTATTTGGGAATCATGTGTGCCATAAAGTTTGGAAATCAGCTTAAACCTGTCTATTATTGGAATTTTCCCTATGGCCAAATCTGATGATCGGTTTGAATCTTCTCAGTGGGTCCTACTATGATGAAAGGGTGATGTATTTAACTGGTCAAGAAATGAGTTGAGAGATAAGGTGCATGTGACACTAAAACATTTAGTGTTATCTTTACTCCTGTCACACCCCAGACTTGGTAACCGAAATTACAAGGAACTCAATGGCTGATTCTGTCCGTAACAGCCTCCATAGTATCCCATTCTCGGCTCCTGAGGCAAGTTCCGATCCTGGAATCATACAAAGAGGATTTTCATAATAGTATAATCATTACCAATACAAGCATACCCAAGATCACAGCAAGTACATCTGAGAATAACAAAGGGCACACATCAAAAAATTCACTAAGAATTTGAACTTTTACAACCATACATAAGGTCCAAAAGGACATACATAAGATAAAAGGAAAAGAGAGAAAGTTCAGTAACACTAAAGTTCTCAAACGCTCAGCTCTACTCCACGCTCTGCTATTACAACGCCTGCCTAGAATCTCCTGCACGCATCAATCGTGCATAATCTTATAGAAGCTTAGAGGGTGGTGTAAGTGTTTGACAATGGTGCATAGAAGAATAGTAGGAGGTGCAAGAAGGAAAACATGCTCAATGAGAATATCACTAGCCTTACCAAGGCTTATCATGAATATGATGTAATGAGTACTGGGAGCCATACCAAGGCAATGCATGAAGGGGCTTACACAACCAATGCTAATGAGATGTAAGTAATGCCAGTGCTTATAACCAAACCATATGTCAAGTACATTTCCAATCATAAAGAAATCACCGGGGTCCATTACACTGTTGAATGACTGTCGTTCTACAGACCCCACACAGTCAAAAGAGTGTAAGAGACCTCACTACCTATCTATGAACAATCAATCACCAGCAAGGCTTGACGGCAGTGCACCCATTTACGAGCTGGTCAGACTCAACCTAGCAATTCCCCCTACACACTAGGCAGGTAAGGCCACACCCCTATCCAACTGACTACACGACAATGGGAGTTGCGGCCTAATGGTATAAGGCCCTCGTGCGCTCATGTAGTTCACCCGGTCACGACATTGGAGCAGATCCTTTGTACCATGGAAGTTTTGGGAGAATTTCACCCATGCGCATCCTCTGCGCCCGGTATGCTCAAGTAATATTTTCGGTGTCCACACGTGTGACTATCCACGAATGTTCCTGTGGAGGCAAGGCCTTGATGAAGCAAGGGCAGATATCCACATGCTATGCAATGCCATATGCATGAATCACACAATCACCCATGCATCAATCCCAAGCATCCATCGTGCTCCAGAGGGAAAAACTTCACCCCTTGGGGGGGATACCAACATGTCCTACTCAATGGTATAACCATGGCCAATCATACCTCAACCAAGCATACATATGATGCGTATGGGAGTGGGCCATGAAATGAATAGGAGTGCCAATGGGGTGAAGATGAACTCTCTACCTAACCATGAAGGGTCTAGGTACTTAACCAATTCCTCATAAGGAATACAACCTCTAGTGGGACCCATTTACCTGGGGTAGCCCATGAGACTAAGGAGAACAATAATATGGGCCTAAATAGATGAAACGGGCCTAGCAAGGGTCTATAGTGGGCCTTTAACCACACTTAGAGGGGTCTATAATGGGGACATTCAACCACCATTTCCCCAAGGCATAACCAACCATAATCTATATACCTACAAGGCCCAAGGCCCACATCCAAACTACATACATAAGCCCCACAAAAAGACATGAAAAAAAGTGGCCAATACTACCTTCAACCACATGAGCCCAATGAGAGAAATCAAGGCCCAAGCCCCAATGGCCATAGGACTCATACATTTAGTTGAACTTAATGGGTGGCCCATGAGCATAAAAATATGGCTTAAAAATAAGTTTAAGTTGGGTGAAATGGGCCCCACTACATCAGCCCAACAACTAAAAATCTAAGTGGGCAACCAAGGGCCTAATACCACCTTTATCTCAGGCCATAATCCATCAAAATGGTGGAAGTCAGCCCAACATATGGTTAAGCCAAGCTAGGATGTTCGAGCCCAATCTGGGCCCACTAGGAAGTCCCAAAATCTGGTTTATATTTGAGTCCCACAAATGATTATTAATGGAGACCTAAAAAGGTATTAATTAAGCCTAAGAATATTCTAAAATATAAGGGAGTAATAGATACCCAACTTTCTCAATATGGTGGGCCCACAATCATGGCCCCAATGGGCCCTAGAACATTAGGGATGGGTCCTCAACCAATCATACACAAAGCCCAATGGGCTGGGGCCCAAAAATTTTGAAATAATAAGGAACTATAATGTATAGAAAATTTCTAAAATGCATGTTGTTGTCCTAAATTTGGGTACTCCATTAGAGTGGGTTCAGCACCTCTAAAATTATAAAATTTGAGGGCAAATATAAGACCCGTATCCTAGTTCGTACTGTTCCGTCGACTCCCGCGATCCTTCCGGTCGAATTCGGCAATCCTCGACCACTTTTTGATGTTTGTGCGCGATCCTAAGCTGAGACCTATATGCCAAAGATGGCTAAAATTGAAACCTATACCTTAGCGACTGCGCTGTCGCCGCGGTTCTAACGCCGCGACTCGTACACCGACCCAATATCCAGTCTAAAAGATGTCAGTCTGCGTTCAATTCAAAGAAAACACTGCGCGTTGCGAATTACGAGGAAATCTCTACGAGATGTCCCATCAATCAATTAATCACTCATGTCAAAGTACAACCATACCTCAAGTACAAGCCCCATCCCTCCTTTTTCCCTCAAGTCAACTCTCTTTCCATCTCACCATCTCACTTTATAAAAATTTCAACCATAACCATCCCTCTTTTACCCATTTTTCAAACCAACCCATACTTCATTAATTACACCCATCACTCTAACTATATCTTTTATTATTCTCTCTCATTTCTTAAAATCTCCCAAGAAAAAAAAAATTCATACGTCCAAGCTCTCAACTTTCTCCCAAATCACAAGTGTGGCCCACTCTCTCATCTCTCATCCTCACCATCAAAAGTCCATCATCCACCGTCCAAAGAAAAGGCAATGAGCTAAGGAGGCTAGGGGAGCAAGAAGGAAGCCAAGAGGTGGGTGATCCACCGTTAAATTCTTTTTAGGGACCACTTGTTGGTGGGACCCATTTTTTATGTATGATTTTCATTATGTGGGGCCCATAGTGGCAGGGCCCCACCATCACCGTCTTTTGTTTTCTTTCTCTCTCTCTCTTTTTCTCTCCTTATCCTTCCCCTAAAATGAAGTGGGCCCCATCGATTCATGATAAATCTACTCCATCCATCAAATGGTGTGGCCCACTACATCTTAGATAAATGATATATATATATATATATATATATATATATATATATATATATATATATATATATATATATATATGCAAGGTGGGCCATGATCATGTGGGACCCACCTTGGTGAACGTGGACCACGTGCATGTGGGACCCACCATGATGTAGTGTTTATCCAGGCCGTCCAGCGTCCAGGGATGCTGGACGAGCGTGGTGTGCATGGAGCGTGTGTACTGACATGGAGGGTACTAACGAACTGACAAAAGAAAGAAAAAGGAAAAGTAAATGGTGGGCCACTGATGCAGGCCCCATGTTGATGTATGTGCTTGATCTAAGTCGTCCACCACCTTCCTCAGACTATTTTAAGCGTTGAGCCAAAGTTTGGGACCAATCTAATTCTCAGGTGGGCCATAACCATCTAAAATCATGTGGAGACATGCCTAATCATATAAAAGTACTTGGTGGGGCCTACCTGAAATTTGGATGCATCTTAAACTTGGACTGAACGGTCCACCACGTGGGACACACATATTAGACGTTTTGGATCATCTTATTGTGGGCCCCATATTTTTTTTTTAAAAAAAAAGAGAAAGAAAAGGGAAAGAAAATGGTGGGCTACTCCAACAAGGCCCCACCTTGATGTATATATTTAATCCAAGCCATCCATTCTATTCTCGGGATCATTTTAGGCGTTGAGCCGAAAAATGACACCGATCCAATTATCTGGCGGGCCGTGGCATTGAGAATGCTAGTATTTTCCTTTAAAACTTGAAAAAATGATTATTGGGGTCCACCAGAAGCTGGGACCCACCTGAAACTTGTTTTAGACCTCTATTTTTGTGGGACACATGCAATGGACGGGGTAGATCTGGTTAATGTAGGTCCCACCTAGGATTAAAAAAATAAAAATAAAAAATTATTGGCATGACTTTGTGCATGACGTCCAGAGACGTCCACGTGAAAGGAGGGCCCCACCTTAGCCCTACTTGTAGACTCCACCATGATGTATGTTTTACATATATACCGTACATTTAATAGGTCCCCTTGAATGGTGCGTTGACTCCAAAAATTATCTACAAACTGAACTCAGGTGGGCCATACCATCCAAATCATGTGAAGACATGCCTAAATTATATAAAAACACTTGGTGGGCCCTACTTGAATTTTGAATGTGGCTGAAACTTGGTGTGGACCCTTAATTATATGGGGCATACATAATGGATATGTTGGATTGTAAATAAACACTTTGGTGGGCCCTACATGGGACCCACTGTGGTATGTGTGGCTTACAACACCGTCCACAACAGTGGGTGGTGACACCCACTGTGATGTAAGTATTTCAATCACGTCGTCCATCCACGGCGGTGGACGGTGGCCCCCACTTGATGTATGTATTGTGTCCACGCCATCCATCACGTGGGCCCCTGGCCACGTGAGGTTATGAACAGGTTTGGATGGAAATAACCATTACAGTGGGCCCTAGGCCATGTGATTCTATGAACAGTTTGGATGTAAATAAATAGTACAGTGGGCCCAGGTTGGGTAGAAAATATACATTACGGTGGGCCCTAGGTCTATATAACCTTATCAACAGGTTTGAATGGAAAATAAACATTTTGGTGGGCTCCTTGGTACATGGCCTTATCAACAAGTGGGATGTAAAATAAACATTTTGGTGGGCCCCTTGCCACACGACCTTAACAACAGGTTGGGTGGCAAATAAGCATTTCAGTGGGCCCAGGATTGGATGGAAAATAAATGTTATAGTGGGCCCACATGGGAGTCTACCATGATGCATGAGTTTCATCCAAACCGTCCAACCATTTTGAGATCATTTTAAGGCCATTGTTGAGGCCCATCTTAATGTATTTGTGGCCCGCCCGCTAAGGCCCACTTTATTATATATGGGCCCATGTGTGTAGGCCTATTTGATGTATTTGTGGCCCATTGTTGAGGTCCACCTTGGTATATAAGGCTTATGTGATTAGGCCCATTTGATGTACATAAAGCTCATGTGATTGGGCTCATTTTAATGCATTCCAAGGCCCATGGGTGATAGCCCAATGCAAAGTACCTAAGGCCCATTGGTGAAGCTTATTGGGGTGGCCCACTTGCTGAATATAAGGCCCATGAGATACGGCCCATTTGATGTATTTGAGGCCCAATGGGATGTACCTAAGGCACATTACAATGTGTGATTCCGCCATGATTTATTTAATGATATTTAAGGTGAGCCGAGCCTTGGGAGCAATGATGGTTAGATGCCCACATTGTCAGGATAATGTCGGTTAAATGCCCACATTATCACTCTCCCTGAGGCCCATTGGTAGGCCCATACTTGTAGTGAATAGGCTGTCTAGGGCCATTTTTATTATATACAAGACCCATCTTTATATACATGTTTAGTGTAGATCTATGATTCATGATCATACGCATCATATGTATGACTGATATGTGGAGTGACTAATCATAGCATATACCTTCGGCGGAATGTTTATGGGCTCCCTGATAGGCGGAGTTGCCCTACATAAGTATATGGCACACGTAGGACTTTTGCATGACTGGTAGTGTGACTCATGCACTTGCAGTTGTATGATTGTGATTATCGTATGCCCTAGCGACATCAGGGTCATAGCCTCCACAGATACATCGTGGGTGGCTGGATTAGATGTCGAAAATGTTTGGTTCTAGCATACGGGCGCCATAGATGTCCCTGGGTGAAAATCTCTAAACCCGATGGTACTAGAGGATGACTCCAATGTCGAGACTGAGTGGATATACGAGTGCACGATGGTCGTATACCAGTAGGCCGCATCTCCCACTGTGTCATGGTCGGTTGGAAAGGGGTGTGACCTTACCCGCCTGAGTGAGGGGGCAACTTCTAGGTTGAGTTTGACCGGCTTGAGGAATCGGTCCGCTATCGACGGGCCGGGCCCGATATTGGCAGGCGGATAGTGAGGTCTCTTCTGCTCTCCCAGTTGTGCGTTCGGATAGGGACGACAAGTTGGTGTAGAGTATACTAGACCCCAGTAATTATCCAGAATGAGAACTGTACTGATATATAATGAGGATTGGCATGCTTGAGTTACATCTGGCATCACATGGTCTGGATATGGCCGATCGCATTCACATCTTGCACTGCATAGCCTTGGTACGACTGATTGTATTCATGTATTCATCAGCATGAATCTGCATTACTCTGACCTTACATTCTGAGCACGCTTATATTGTGTACACACTTACACCACCCTCTAAGATTTCTATAAGCTTATGCACGATTGATGCCTGCAGGTGACGCCAGGACGCAGCCTTAGTCTTGCCATCATTGGAGCGTGCAGCCGAGCTTTTAGAGTTTTCGTACTTGTATTATCTTGTATTTCCCTTCAGACGCATTATACTCAAAAGTTTTTGATCACAGTGGATTTTGTGGTGGTGTTCTTGTGGTTATTGTTCGTGGGTTATGCCTATGTTATACTCACTACGAATCAAATAGTTATTAGAAATCCTCCTTGTAGCATCCCAAGGTCGGAACCTGGTATATGGGTGCCGGGAGCCGAGAATGGGGTACTACGGAGGCTGTCGGGGCCAGATTCGGTGATCAGAAATTTTGTGAGCCCGATTTTTGAGTTTGGGGCGTGACAGCCAAGGTCCCTCATCATGTATACAATAAGAGAAAACCCAAAAAATGTGGCCCACCATCAGAAGAAATATTTTTGAATTTTGGTTTTTATCAAGGCATATTGCTGGACTGCACAGCAGAAAAATCTAGGAGTCCAACCATCTTGGCCCATTCTTTTAGATGTCCAAACGGGATCATTTGGGGTTGAAATTTAATAGAGTGACACTTTCATAGGTGGGACACATCCCCACAAAATTTCAAAAGTTTTGGATATTTCTAAGTAAAATCGGATAGACCTACGTCCCAACGTGGTGGGCCAGTCCGGCCCTTGCTACGGTATATACAGGGGTCCATTGGCCCTAAAATTTGGTAGGTGGGTCCTACCATGACTGGAACATACACCTAAAAAATTTAAGAATTTTTTAACATCTGTGAATATTTTAATTCATTTAAATAAATCAATCTGTCCTGAAAATTGGACTGATCTGGACACCATATTATAGTGGACCGGTCCAGCCACCACCTTGGTGTGTATAGGTGTCCATTAGCCCCAATATTTTGTAGGAAGGTTCTAAAATGGGTGGACCACCTCTCTGTAAAGTTTTAGAATTTTTGGGATAGCAAAAGTATTTTATTTAATTCCTACAATCAACAAGGTATTTCTGAAAAAAATTCTGCTGCTGAAACAATGTTGTTGCCCCTGATTTGTGCACCCTATTAGAGTGGGCCCAGGTCAGCTAAATTTTAAGAAAATGTATGACCAACATTCCTACACAAGTATACAACAAGGTGGGGTCTACAAAGGCGGCCCACTACTTCAAAAACAAGCTGATATTTATGTTTTTACAGCAGCAGAATGGCTGGACAATTCAGAAAATTCTGGACCGTCCAACCTTCTTAGCCCACCCTTTTGGGTGATTAAACAAGGACGGATGAGGGTGAAATTTGGGAGACATCTAGGTGGGGTCCCCACCTTCAAGAGGAATATATCAAATGGGACCAAACACCCCACCAATCATCCCCAAAACTGAGCTCAAGACAGCTCAAAAATCTATTCAGATAGCTTCTGGACAGCAACATAATACTGAATTAAAATAATTATAATCACTATAAAAAGAGGAAATCAATCCATGGAAATTGTGGTATGGACCACCCTAGTGGGCCCCACAAACATTCAAAACATTCCCATCAACAAATACCATTTGCATGTATCCTTTTTGGGTACATTTAGGGCCCCAACGTCCAAGGGTGGACTGTCAAGGACGTTCTCCCTCTTTGGACGATCTGGATGGTTCTAGGATGAAAGGTGGGCCACACACATCTTGATTTCGGAGATATAAATAAGTAGAATAAAAGAATTTGGCCATAAGGGAAGGATATCCGCCACATCGAGGCCCTTCCCCTCATCACACGATGCATGTACATTCCACTATCACAAGATATACAAGATCTACATGATCATAGGATTTCTACTTGAGATCTATGGTGGAGATGCAATCTCCACTAAGGATCAAGGGTCTAGATGACCCAAAGATCCTTGATCAAAGAAACAAAATTCATGTAAGGGTCCATGAAGGATAGCCCCTTGCATGAAACATGTATGCAAGTAAGATGGGCTATGAGCCACATCCATGAAGACATGGGGGCCACCACCATCATTTGATGGGCCTAACAAGCTTCAAAATAAAAGGAATGGAAGAAAAGGACATCCATGGAATCAAAGAAATTAGAAATTTTCATTTAAGGAACACCCACCTTAAGATCTATCTTCAATCTTACACCACAATGATCCTCTAGCTCCAAGGAAAAGCTTCCTATGGTAGAGATAAGTTGGAAATGGTTAGATTGGAGGGGATTAGAGAGAAGGAGGGCTGAAGAAAGGGAGAGGGTGGGGATGGCTTGGGATCTAGCAAGGAGAAGAGAATGAGAAAATTTGAGGGAAATGAGATTTGCTAGGGAGATGTAATCAAGAGAAATGATTAGTTTCTCTAAAAGAGATTAACAATGATGGTCTAGAGAAGTAAAAGTAATCATGGTCATGGGAGAAACAACCCATGCCTAGTCTAGGGAGGCTATAAGGTAGGCCATAGAGTAGCCTTTTTAGAAATCTATGCATAGGATGATGTCATCAATCATGGAAAAATATGCAATGCTAGGGCCGGTCCCACCAAATCATACATCAACAACCTAGAATGAACGCGGCGCACAACTCATGATCTATAACTCGAAATGTCGTACGAGACGCGGCGATGGAACCGCGACGATGATGCAGTTGCTATGGTACTAATCTTAGGTCGATCTGGGTTAGGTCTACGTGACCGGACTTGAGGATGACCACAAACATTAATCAAAGGTCGCGGGTGACCGGAATTCGACCGGTAGGACCGTGGGACCACAAGAAATAAAATGCACACTCACACACACACATGCACAAATGCGAACTCGGGTTGGGTCTCACATGGGCCCTTTAAAGGAGGGATTTTATGCTCAAATGGGTAAGAGCAAGTGGATAGAAAGATGATTTTAAAGGATTGGGGGTTAGAATGGGTTGAAGATGGTGCATGTAAGCAAAGAGATGGGTTTAGGATCTTAGAAATGGGGATTTGAAAGAGAAGGGGTTAGAAGGGTTAGAAATTGTAGGAAATGGCTTAAGGAGGAGTCCTTATGCTTTAAAAGGAGTTTAAAGTGGATTGGAGGGGGTCCCCATACATGGGAGGGCCCCACATAACCATCGGACCGACAGATAAGAAAAGAGAGTTACTCGGATAAAATGGTTAAGAAAATGATGAGGGAGGTTGCAACCGATTCGATCCCCTTTTTTTAAAAAAAGAAATTAAATTTTTTAAAATTTAAGGAACCAAAAAAATTTGGAGTTGTTACAAATTTATTTTCCATTGATATGTGGGGTCCATCCTGTTCCTTATGAGTAATCTATTCTGCTAATCCGCTTTATTATATCATGTTAGGTTATGAACCAATGGATAAGACATATAATATCTAACAATGTATGAGTGAGTGGTAATGATAGATGGCTGGCTGGATTGGATTGAGAGTGACTAGGGTCACGTAGTTGGGACGGTGTAGATCACTAGGAAAGTCCACCTTGTTCATTGAACTTCTTAGATCTTGTTAATTTATGGAGTAAAAATGGAGCTTATTTGGTACTCATGTGTGCCATAAAGTTTGGAAATCAGCCTAAACCTATCTATTATTGAAATTTTCCCTATGGCCAGATCTGATGATCAGTTTGAATCTTCTCAGTGGGTCCTACTATGATGAAAGGGTGATGTGTTTAACTGGTCAAGATCCATTTCCGTTTTGCAACTAAATGACTTGAGAGATAACGTGCATGTGATACTAAAACATATTGGTGTTATCTTTACTCTATTTTTTTTTCTTTTTAAATAAATATAATATATTATATTAAGATACGATTTAGTTGCATAGACCGAAAGTCCCACATCCCTTAGTTTTTGGATTTTTTTTTTTTTACGTAAATAACTTTCATTCCCACCATTAGTTTTAGATGAAACTTTACCATGGCCCATCATTTTTTTTGCTCTATTAAAAGCCAAAGTTTGAGCCTTGATCTCACCAAGATGGCCAAAATCTCTTTTTAATGACTCACATCTACCTATAATTCAAATCAATGTGTATTAATGTCCCTTGTAAAAACTTACCAGTAATTGTAATGTATGTCCTATAATCTTTCAAATGAATAGTTTGTTTTGATATTTTGATGGTCCGTTTGGCGGATACAAACATGATAGACGAGATAATGAAGGACAAAAATTTAAGTAATTAGATTGTTATGATATTAATTATACTTGCAGGTTATTGTACGGTGAGTTTTGTAAATAGATACGTAAAAAGTAGTTTTTGGATGTGATCTACGTTAGAAATGTACATTGTTATATTTAAGTGAATGGTTCATCGGTGTAAAATGCTTAGATCATAATTTTGATGATAAGTTAAGCATATTTATAGGTGATGAACAAAATGAGCGGATTCAAATTTTAATTTGATGTGCGAACAAGTAGATGTGAAGATTTGGTAATTAGTTTACTTTGATCAGGTGGTCCAAATTCAAAGTGGATGGTCGGATATCTTTATTTAATGGTGATAGGTTATATCAATGGATAGTTTTAATTTACGGGTAAGAATATTAGAGTATTTAATGATTCATCCTATCAATCAACGGTTGAAAAATGCTCCTTATGCTTAAATTCAGGTTAAAGTACATAAATATTAATGGATATATAAGTGTACAGTTGTACAAGTGTAAAAGTGTAACTATACATCCTTACATTTAGGTAAACTCGCATCCAAATTTTTGGGTTGTTACATTCTCCCTCCCTTAAAATAAAATCTCGTCCTCAAGATTTGAAATCTAGTAAAAAAAATTTCTAGTCACATTGATGTTATCGATAGCTTTAAATACTGAATTATTTTATAATTTTTTTTATTTTTTTGTTCAGGTATGGGACCAATGTTCATCTAAAAAGAAAATTTTGAATTTATTAACGATTATGATTTATATATATATATATATATATATATATATATATATATATATATATACATACATACATACTGTGTGTGTGTGTGTGTACTTTAAAAAATGTTAATTTAACCAAAGTAAATGATCAAAATAAAGTATATAGTTAAATGGACAAGACACCTATTTGGGTAGATTGATTATTTGTTTGATGATTGTTGTTTCTATCATATTCTCCTGTACTTTAAGATTACAAATTAGTTTCATTTTTTTTCTTGAAGATCCTATTATAAGTTTACTATCTCTGTAAAAATTTACCTTATTCTACTCATTATAAATATTTCAAAAAGTTCTCGCGGTCTGATCTGTCGAAAACAAACAAATTCTAGCTAGACTACACCGACACCCTAAATCAGTACATTTAATATTAAATTCAGATTTTCTATTTTTTAAAACCTGGACATTTCTACCTATAAGTAGGCTTTTGTATCACCTTGATCAGAATTGTATTTTTATAGTTACAAACTTTATAATTAGAGTGACTAATGTTGTCCATTTCTATCCAGCAAGATTTTGGGGAATTTAATATTTTAACATAACTTTACGGTTTAAATATTATTAAATCAAAGTACATGGAAACATCCTAACATTTTTTTGTACATTTATTTTTATTTTTTTATTTTTTTATTATTTTTTTATGCATCGATGAATAGGGAACTCTATTTTTTTCTACATTCTTCCTAATACACTATAGTCAAATAGGGAATCCTAAGTGTACAATTTCTAATTAAATGTGATCTACCAATTATGTAAAGGGGTATTAAGTGGGGAACATAACCTACAGGTCACACTAAGTTTTTAGAAAGCCTCTCTTTGATACCATTTTGTCACGCCCCAAAATTTAGGTACTAAGTGTGCACTCTCAGACTTGAGTTACGGTCCATGACTTGTACACTTAGTGTACTTAAATCAATGAGTCACATTATTTAATAGAGGCATAATATAATATGAATTCTATGTTCTCATTCATATCCATCAATACATTCATATCAACTTAATCCATTCACAAACATTCACCACCACACATCCAAAAAAATCAAGAACACAAGTTAAAACTAAATTGAGATTTTTTTTAAAGTCATTAGAATCGTCAAGTTATTAAAAAATGAAAAAAAATAATCTAAATTTGAAGTCATTTAAAAATAGAAATAAAATAATAATAGGAAACACATGTCCCATTTAATTATTCTAATGATCCAACAAAGTAATCTCGTCTTCAGTTAAATACGTCCACTAATCCTATGGATCATCCACTAGTTTGGCTTCATGTTCTTGCTCTTGAGTCATTATATCTACTTCAATTCCATCTGTACAGTTTTTCCATCAATAAACCGTCAGCTGGCAAGCCCCATTGAGTGAACCCGTCATGGTTCGTGCATAATACAATTAAAATAATATATATAAGTAAAGCATAAAAATCAGAAATTGAAT
Source organism: Magnolia kwangsiensis (assembly GCA_037074715.1). NCBI lineage: Eukaryota > Viridiplantae > Streptophyta > Magnoliopsida > Magnoliales > Magnoliaceae > Magnolia > Magnolia kwangsiensis. The sequence goes on from CM073584.1 coordinate 76,901,219, forward strand.
GAAAATAATTAAATCGTATGCTATGAATGGTATTGATGATGTGTCAAGTAGGTATAAATGGTATTGATGATGCGTCAAGTGGGTATAAATAGAAACCACTACAAAAAAACTAGGCAAGGCCGACGAACTTGGGGCGGCTTTGACTACGGCTAAAATTCGTTAGCGATTGTCAGTAATCCGTCGCTGTAGCCAAAGTTTTGAATGGTGGACATCCAACCGTCTAGATTTTTCTCATTTTGTGGTCCATCCGAGACTTAGTTAGGGCTCATGTTTGGGGATCAATAGCAAAATGGATGGCGTGGATGAAAAAGATACATCATGGTGGGGCCCATAGAGCCCTCCCCTTTCCAAAGCTAGATTTACCATGTTTTTCTTCTGTAAAAGCCTGTGAGTTTTGTACATAATGTAAAATAGTGGTGTTCCATTCATGAAAATAGTGGCAATGATATAGAGTTATCCCGACCATTCAAATAATCCATCTAGTTTTAAGTGTTTAATATTTATGATTTTCTTATATAATATGATCTTAACCATCTAGAAAATGGTCCCTCTTGCATGTATGACCGTTAACAATTTTTTTTTTGTTATAAACAATGGTAAATGTACACCATTTCAAATTTGAAAAGTTTACCTGATTTAGAATAGGATTCGTGATATCGAGCGCCATTTGCACTTTTTGCATTTTCAAGTTGCGACATCTTCCATCGCCATCAAGCAACGACATCTTCCATCGCCATCGAGCAGCGTCATCCTCCATCTTCCATCGCCATCGAGCAGCGTCATCTTCCATCTTCCATTGAGAAGCATCTTCAAATACGTGAGCTTCTCTTTCCTCGCCGATCGGACCCACCATGATGTGTTTTATGTGGCCCCGTTATGATGTATGCCTTAGTTTTTTGGTATATTCCACTTTTACTATTTCTAGCTAATTGGACCTATCCATCCATCACATGGGCCACACCATTAGAATCACCAATCCCATTGTGTATGGACCATACACTGATTGCTTCTAGCCATCAAATCTCCTACCATTTTCATGTATTGTCAACTGATGTTGTCCTCTTCTTACTCTATTCCTCTTAACCACCTATATGCAAGATGTGGGCTCATAATGCTAGGTGATGGGCCCCACTAGTAGTAACTAAGGCCCGTTATACAAATCATGGGGCTAAGGAATTGGATGCTTGTTCCCTAGATTCTCTCAAATTGAAAGATCACAACCATCCAATCTTTGGCCTTTTCACATTGGATGTGGATTTGTTGTTTTCTCAATGCCTCATTTACAAGCCAATAAACAAGGGTTAGGATTTGTGAGAAAGATTTTATTTTATTTTTTGGTGATGACATGGTTCACTGAAACATGGACCCTCAGTGATGGGTAGTTCATATGAAGGATATGGATCTTACTGTCCTGATCAATTTGAACGGTCCAATAGCTAGGATCTTTTGCATCCACTGGTAGAAATAGTCTCTCATAACTCTTCACATAGATAAATGTGTAGCAAGTAAAAATTAAATTCATAGACAAACAATAACATACATATTCATCTGATTTAACTTGCAGCCTTGTCCCAGATATTTGTGATTGGCTCTATGAGTTCTGTTTTGCCAATCAATTATAAGGCCCTACCCACTGTTAGTACTTCTCACCACCTTGATTAAGTCCTTTGAGGACTTCCTCTCATCCTCTTTTTAGCCCCTTGAGGCCTAATCAGTGTAAAGCAATGCACCAATTTAACTCGAATGTCTCTAGCAGTAAATCACCATATCCAATCTAACGTGTACGGGTGCTATAGCCTGAAAGGCCTAATTGCATAACCTTGTGGAAACTAAAGATTGTGCTCTGGGGATTTTTTTGTAAGTTGTGGTCTGGGGACTTCTAGAAGGGGAAAATTCAATCATCTACTGATTACTTGATGTAATTTTTGGTTGTTTAGGTGGGCACCATTTATTACCGGTCATTTACTGACTAAGATGGGTTTAGAATGATTCAATATGTAACATCTGTCAAGCTGTTCTATATAAATGCACTCCTGTTGGTAGTTGTATTATGATCCAAGTATTTGTTTTGTTTGTGTTTCTGTCGATGCAAATTATGATTTTTTTTTAGTGGGTGTGGATCCATAAATAAATAAATAAAAAGATTTTGTCGTGGTAACCATTCTATGCAATTTTCAGATTTCAACAAAGTCTTTGTCCATGACTTTGGGATCTGGTGGAAGATGTTTGGGATGGGCCAACCAATGATGTGGCATACCAGTTTCATCACTTGATTAGGCCAACAAAAGGTGGTTCCAACTTGTGCCGTTTCTGGGTTGGGAGTACAAAGAAAAAAAAATGTGGTTTCTTTTAATCAACCATCATATATTGTTGCCCTTTTACAAAAATGCCTAGTGATTTTTTAGGGAAATGAAACTGTTTTCTTCTTGTGATTTCTAAGAAAAATCATTATGAATGAAAACATCACAACCCCTAATATTATTTGAATAGTTTAATCATTCAGATTTGAAATGTTTGATATTTTTCATAGTAACTTTAGCACTGTCGTTTTTCCTTTCCAGTAAAACCAAACGAAAATTGTTATGGTTGTGTAGTTGCTCAACTGTTCACTGGAAGAGCTCAAGAAGATTGCAGAAGTGAATTACATTCATCACAAATGTATAATATCCCTTATTGGCAATGTGCAACACTCTCCACAGATACTAAACAAGGTGAGGCTCCATAAATACCATTAGTTGGGTAGATTCCTTTGAGAAAGCTCATAGCAGATGCAATTAGCCACATTCTGTTGACCTGTTCTATATATTGTTAGAATAGTGGAATGATATTATGAGATCAGATTTAATGAGACATTATGATATTTGCACTTAAGCTGAGGCCTCGAGATTTAATGGGAGCAAAGTATGATCATGCTTAAAACTTATGATTTGGCTTGCTTGTGCTTTTCAATTACCTGAGTTTTTGTTTGTCTTTTCATCCTAATGGTGATAAATGGATTGGATAGTAGATGTCACATTCCCCTTAGCCTTCATTGTTCTATTTGGTGTTACCACTTGAGTTACAAATCAAGCTGGCTTATGAGATTTAGGACTACTATGCTGAGGCACATTTGATGGGTTGGATGGCACTCCCACATTAAAGTGAAGCCACACAGCTACCACAACCACCATATATTCAAGTGTACATGAATATTCACTTTCCCCTTCTAGCAATTCACTTCCTCTATTCATGGATTTCACCTGCTAAACCATGAGCTCATTGTAGCCTGAGTACTTTGTATTTCTTCTCAATTACATACAATGAAGGTCAGTAATTAGTTGGACTTAGGCCTAGTAAAATTGAAGTTTTTAATAGTTCTAACCCAAAATTCCAGCCTAACCCATTGCCAGACTAATATACAATGTGATTTTAGTTCGTTTCTGGTGAACAAAGAATTTGTAGATCAAGTGACATTGGATTGTTGAAGATTTTCTTAGCATTTGGAATGCAATGGAAAAGGAAATATAAGGCTCGTTCCTAGTTCTCTCTAATCTTAGATTTTGATCTAATTAGGCCAATTTAAATTTTCTATATTCCTTGTCCTGGAACCATCACAAAAGCACACAATGACTTGGACCTTCTCTATCAAGTCATTGCTTCTTTTATCAAAACTAACTAAAATCCGTCTGCAAGTTCATTGTTAAAGGCTTAGAGATGCCTTTTCTGTGACTTGATATTGGTTTTTCTTTTTGCAATTTATCATTTTTAACCATTTTTTGGCTTTATCAACCTGTTCAAGGTTTCAAAGTATTACATCCTATTTTTGTTTGAGGCCTTTTGTTTTAAGGTGTCTAAGATGTAGTGGTTTTCTTCTTTTTTTTTTCCAGGGGTTGTCGGGTAGATTGCTTAGGCAAGCTACATACACAACAACACGACTTGGGTCATTTATGTGAAGCTCTTGCACATGGAGTACAAATATGTTAGACTATGTATGATGTTTTTGAGATAATACTTATTTATAGTTATGCTTCAAAAACTGTTGAAATAATTGATTGTTTTTCACTATAACCCATTTCTTCTTAGATGTTCCGTCATGATACAATTATAATTAGTATTTATACCACCTAGTGGTTTACAATGTATCCCCCCATTTAGAATTTTATATTGAACAAGTATATTCATTTGACCGAAAATGCTTGTTCTTTATGGATTCCTAAATTGTCCCATTTTGGACAATTCAGTACCATACTATGTACTTAGGTTGTTATCATTTTCAGTTTACATGTAGTTGAAAATTTGGTAGTATCTCTCTATATTTTCTCTGGATATGTGGTTCTTTACTAATTGGTTTCCTCTATCCATGTGTAATGGATTACATGTGGCAACTAATTAGTATTGAATTTTACATATATCTGGAGAATATGGGGAGGTGCTATCGAAATTTTGACTCGCATGTAAACTATACAAGGACAGTACATGGTATGTTACCGAATGGGATAGAGATAATTAACACCTGCAGATAGAGACAATTAGCTCTTTTAGGTAGAGACAAGTATGATAAGAAATTTATTGATATGCACAAAAAGATAAGGACAGTACAAACTTCTTTTCTAACTTGAGAAGATAACGGAAATATATATATTCTTTTACTCAATGCCCTTATGACTAGTAATTATTCCATGATTGTATTTCCTTTAGTTCACAAAAAGAAATCATCCCTAATTCTTTTCTTTTTAGCAAAGTGGTCAACTTATTTCAAATATTAACGATACATTCTGAAAACGCAATGGATTATGTGGTGCATTAAATGCTTCCACAGAATGTGAAATGCCTCTTTAATTAAGTCAACCATATATTTGTGATGTTTTGATATAGCTTGAATTGAAAGATGGTGCTTGCCTTGTTTCAGGAATATAATCTTATTTGTTAGAAGTCCACTTCTCTTGCTGCAGATAAGAACCTACTTCATCAGGTATAATTTGTATTAATTCAACTTGTAACTCCTTCGAACCCGCTCTGTCTTAAGATATTATGGTGCATGACGGTTCCCAGTAGGTTAAGTTATAAGTTGTTACATAAAGTTGGTTGGATATCTGTTATTTTATATATGTTGTCAATAGTTAGTTGGATGATGAATTAAGTTTATAAATGTGTTCCTACTTACAGTCTTGCTTAATTTACATTTATATTTCTTCATTTATATTCTTTTATATTAATTCAACTTGTAACTCCTCAGAACCCGCTCTGTCGTAAGATATTATGGTGTATGACGGTTCCCATAGGTTAAGTTGCAAGTTGTTACATAAAGTTGGTTGGATATCTTTTATTTTTATAAATGTTGTCAATAGTTAGTTGGATGATGAATTAGGTGTATAAACGTGTGCCTACCTATAGGTGGTACCCAATGGACTCTAGGGAGTGGATTACTCTACATTACCCGGACCCACAATTTATAGATGGTATGATGAGCTTTGTGAAGTTCGTAAAAGAACATCTTCCTGGTAGAGAAACCATTCATTGTCCATTTACTAGATACAGATTTTATGTTTACCCTGCACAATCGATGATGTGGTGATAGATCTGATTAAATATGGATTTAATCTAACATATAGGGTGTGGAACATGCACAGTGAGCATGCATCACCCAAGTGTATAGAACGCACAACTTCTCACCAGTACCATAGTGTGGCAGACATAAATAACATTGTCAATGCAGTTGTTGAAGACCTCGATTATAACAACCTAGACCAAGTTATTCAAGATGAACCCAATGTAGCCCCCAAAGCTGAAGACATTGTTGGAGATGCTTCAACCAATGAGTTTGAAGCAAATGTATGAGATGTGATGACTGAGCTCTATCCTGATTGTCATAAATTCACCATGCTGACTTTCATTGTATAACTTTTTAAATTAAAGGTGAACCATAGATGGAGTGAATAAAGATTTATGACTCTTCTTCAACTACTTCATAGTGCCTTGCCATCCGGTAATAAGACCCCAATTAATAACTACCAAGCTAAGAAGATCATTACAAAGTTGGGTCTTAATTACTAGAAGATTCATGCATGTCCAAATGACTACATGCTATACTGGAGAGAGCGTTGTCCAAACTGTGGTGCTTCTAAGTACAAGATAGATCTTGATTCGAAGTTGAAACAAGCTCAAGTACTTGTAAAGGTATTAAGGTATTTTCCATTAACACCAAGGATACAAAGAATGTACAGTGTGTTATGGGTGGTAAAGGAGAAGACCTAAAACTCAACCGAAAAAATACAGAGTGGAAAGATAGGGTATCTAGTGGACTCCAGCACATGGAAGTTTCTTGACAACAAGTATAAGGATTTTTCAGGAGAGTCTTGCAATGTTCGATTGGGTCTAGCTACAGATGGGTTTAACCCCTTTGCCACGTTCACCACATCGTACAATTTCTGGCCTATTATATGTGCAACATATAATCTTCCACCAAAGTTATGTATGAAACCACAGTTTACTATGCTCACTTTACTCATTGAGGGACCACGATAGCCCGGAAAGGATATTGATGTTTATTTGGAGCCATTGATTACTGAGTTATGAGACTTGTGGCCAAAAGGGATCATGACATTCGACGCATACCATGGAAACATGTTCAACCTACGTGCCATCTTGATGTGGACAATTCATGACTTTCCCACATTTGTTAATGTCACGCCCCGAACTTGGATACCGGGCTCACAAAATTCTCGATCGCCGAATCCGACACTGACAGCCTCCTTAGTACCCCATTCTCGGCTCCCGACACCCATACTCCAGGTTTCGATCCTGGGATACTATAAAGAGGATTTCTAATCATCAATTTGATTTGTAATGATCATAACCTACGAACAATAACCACAAGAATACCACCACAAAATCCATTATGAACAAAAGTTTTGAGTACAATGCATATAAAGGGAAATACAAGGTAATGATAATAACAGAAACTTCAAAAGCTTAACTACACATTCCAACTACGGCTGCATCTCGGTGTCATCTGCACGTATCAATCTCACATAAGCTTATAGAAAGCTTAGAGGGTGATGTAGGTGTGTGCGCAATAATAGGGTGCTCAGAATGCAAGGTCAGAGTAATGCAGAATAATGTTGATGAGTACATGAATGTAAATTAGCCGTACCAAGGCTATGTAGTGTAGGATATGAATGCTATCAACCATATCAGGACCATGTGACGTGAGATGTAACTCAAGCATGGCAATTCAAATCCACATATCAATACAGCTAATCAATATCAGTACAGTTCTCATTCTGGATAATCATCGGGGTCTAGTACACTCTACACCAGCTTACCGCCCCTATCCGAACGTACAACTGAAAGAGTGGAAAAGACCTCACTATCCACCTGCCAATATCCGGCCCAGCTGGTCGATAGCGGACCTATTCCTCAAGCTGGTCAAACTCAACCTAAAAATTACCCCCTCACTCAGGCAGGTAAGGTCACACCCTTTTCCAACCGACTACGACACAATGAGAGACATGGCCTACTGGTATATGGCCCTTGCACGCTCATGTATCCACTCAGTCTCGACGTTGAAGTCATCTTCTGGTACCATCGGGTTTAAAAATTTTCACCCAAGGACATCTATGGCGCCTCGATGCTAGAAACGGTATTTTCGATATCGAATCTAGCCACCCACGATGTGTCTGTGGAGGCTATGGCCCTGATGTCGCTAGGGTATACAATAATTATAATCACACAAATGTAAGTGCATGAATCACTCTACTAGACATGTATCAAATCCTGCGTGTACCGCGTGCTCATGTTAGACAACTCTGCCTATCAGGGAGCCCATAAACAATTTGCCTGAAGGCATATGCTATGATCAGTCACTCCTCATATCAGGCATACATATGATGCATATGATTATGAATCATGGATCTATACTAAACATGTTATGTGGTGATGAGCTCTATTCATAACGAAGATAGGCCTAAACGGCCTATACACTATAAGTATGGGCCTATCAATGGGCCCTAGGGAGAGTGACAATGCGGACATTTAACCAACATCATCCTTACAATGTGGATATCAAACCATCATTGCTCCCAAGGCACGGCCTGCCATGAACATCATTACATAAACCACGGTGGAATCACATTACAATGGGCTTGTGAACATCTCATTGGGCCTTGACCCATGGGCCTTAGATACATCAAATTGGCCGTATAACATGGGCCTTATATATATCAAGGTGTACTTTGACATCAAGCCGCATATATCACATCGAGCCTAGTTGAATGCGCCGAAACAATGGGCCAAATCAACTAGGCCAAATCGAATGGGCCGAGTTGAATGGGCCAAGTCAAATACATCAAATGGACCGCATCACGTGGGCCTCATATATATCAAAGTGGGCCTCAACAATGGGCCATAACTATGGTAAGTGGGCCACATCACGTAGGCCACATGTATAGCAAATGGGCCACACTCAAATATAAGTGGTGATAAGGATTTCCACCATTAGAATTCCCAAGGCCCGTCATAACATTTATTTCCCATCCAATCTGATCACAGTGTCCCAAAGGATTTTAATGGTACCTATTCAATCAACATTGTGCATCGTGGTCCACATGATAAATAGATCTGTCTTATTTTTGTCTCAAGCCTTAAATTGTATTTCAAAATAAATGGTTGGGCAGTTTAGATGCAACACATGCATCATGGTGGGTCCCATAGGGATGGAAAGGATGGACGGCATAGATGAGGTGCATACCCCATGATGGGGCCCACACTAATGGAATGTGTGGATTGCAATACATACATCAGTGGGTCCCACGTGGGGCCCACCATAATGTTTATTTTCGATCCAGCCCGTTGACAAGGTCACAGAAAATATGGGGCCCACTGTAATGTTTATTCTCCACCCAACCTGTGGCTAGGTCATGCGGACCTGGGGCCCACCATAATGTTTATTTTACACCCAGCATGTTGGTAAAGTCCCACAGACCAGGGGTTACCGTAATATTTATTTATCATCCAATCTGTTGATAGGGTAACACGTGCCTGGGTAAAAAGGAAAAATAAATTTCACATGATCCAAAACTTCTGAACGCCCAAAAGGGTTTTAATGGCAGCCGTTCAATCAACATTGTTGCTTGTGATGTGGGCTGCCTGAGCACCACCTTCAACTAATTTTTGAGGGGCCCATCACCCAAAAAGGGGTCCACCAAATACACGACACTGATGGTCCATACACATCACAATGGGGCCAACGGCTGGGGACATGGGTCCCAACCCATCTATCCATCAGCATCAGTAGCTGCGTCAGCTGCTGCACATTATTTTTATTTTTATTTTTGAAATGCCATGGTTTTTCACGTATAGGGCCAGCATCTGAAAAATCCAACCCGGCCATTGAATTCTACGGCCCTTGATCGATCAAACGAGACCCATATGCGATGTATTTTTTACGAATGGGAGGATTAATGTGGGTTTTAGTAGTAATACCACTATTTCCTATGGTATGGCCCGCCCGAGAATTGGATTGGTCTCGATTTTCGGCTCAACGCCTAAAATGATCAGAGGAGAAGGATGGATGGCGTGGATTAAGTACATGCATCAAGGTGAGGCTTACATGAGCAGTCCACTTAAACGTTTTGAAGCAAGCTAATATTTTTTTTATTTTTTTTTAAGTTTTTTTACTGTTGTAGTACACCCCACCATCAGCGTACACTTCATGGTGGAGCCACATCCAGCATCCATGGACGCTGGACTATTAGTTACCACACAAGTATGATGGTGGGTCCCACATGGATGTGGCCCACCATGCTTGGATATATGTATATATATATTAATATAATATAAATATAATATGCTATATATATAGATGGCAGATCTCCTCTAAAATGCAGTGGGCCACACCGTCTGATGGATGGAGTGGATTTAACACAAATTGGTGGGGCCCACTTCATTCTAGGAGAGGATAAAGAGAGGAGAGAGAGAGAGAGAGAGAGAGAGAGAGAGAGAGAGAGAGAGAGAGAAAATAAGAGAGACAGTGATGGAGGGGCCCCGCCACTATGGGCCCCTCATGATTACAACTCATACATTAAAATGGGTCCCACCAACAAGTGGACCCTAAATTAAGAGTTAACGGTGGATCACTCACCTCTAGGCCTTTTCCTTGCTCCATTAGGCTCGTAAGCTCCTTGCCTTCACTTTTAATGGTGGTTTATGGGGTTTTGATGGTGGGGATGAGAGATGAGAGGGTGGGAAAATGGGCCACACTTGTTACTCTTAGAAATGCTTGGGAAGGCTTGGACGTATGGAGCTTGGGATAGTGTTTTGAGAAAATGAGAGAAAGAGAGAAATGACATTTTAAAAAGGGATGGGTGTTGTAAGGAAGGGAGTGGGAAGGTATGGTTGTGTTTGAAAATTGTAAAAAGAGGGATGGTGAGGTGAGAGAGAGGGTTGACTTTTGGAAAATGAGAGATGGGTTGTTGTACTTGGGATATGGCTTGTACTTGACTTGGGTGATTGATTGATTGATGGGACATATCGTAGAGATTCTCTCAAAATTTGCAACGCACGGCGTTTCTTTGAAATAAACACGGTCCTACATCTCCTAGCCTTGGTATCAGTTTAGTGCGCGAGTCATAGCGTTGGAACCGTGGTGTCGACGCTATCATTAGGGTACAAGTTTCGAGTCGTGTTGACTCTGATATGCAGGACTCAGCTTAGGATTGCACGCAAACATCAGACATGGATCGAAAGTTGCCGAAATTCAACCGGAAGGACCGCGGAAGCATACGAAATGGTATGGTATAGGATACGGGTCTTACAGTTAATGTTTTTGGTTATAGGACTAAGTGTAAGTATGGTTGTCCTACATGTGGTCCCCACATAGATTCTTTACGATTAAACCATGGAAAGAAACACATTTATATGGGTCACAAATGGTGGTTGCCTCTAAACGACAAGGCTAGAAAGGATACAAGTGTAGGCACCTTCAATAAGAAGGTGGAGTTGCGACCGCAACCGATTCGTCTGACTGGGATTGAGGTCGAAAGCATCATTTCAAAACTAAATATACAATGAAGGAAGATTTGTAATACCTCGAATTTTTGCCAACCTGGAGTTAGATGTCCTTAAGAAATGGGTCAACCATATCACTCTCATAGATCAATTCTAAAGCCTAGAAATTGCTTTTCAACCCATTTCCTTCAAAATCGAACCTTTCCCTACCTCATTCTTCCAATTTCTCTAAGTACTTTCATATTAGACATGAACCCTCAAGTTTAAATAGTAAAGAACACCAATCCTAAGGTATTAATGATGAAGAATAATACCAAAGCTAAAACTTACCATGAATAGTAAATATATGTATAAATTGGACCTTTGACCATTCCAATTATGGAATCTTGTAAAATAAATGGGTTAGTTGGATAGATAAGTGTCTCCTACTCCAAAATTATATGCTACACAATGCATAAAATCATTTCGATTTACAAATTGGCCCCAAAACGTCTCGAACGGAGTTGTGGGCCTACACACACTAATCCACGATGAACAAAGGGGGGAACCATACTTTTTTGGGGCCCCTAGGGCAGGGGGGACTCAGCTCATATGGCCGGCATCGCCGGTTTGCAAGTTCACCGGTGATGACATCGCCAATTCCACGATGCATTGCCGGTCAAATTCTTCGGTTGGGTCCGGGCTTTGGGCTGGAGGTGTTTAGGGGCTAGGGTAGCCCCCTGGTATGTGGGCCGCATGTCAAAACCTCCCCAATCAGGTACTTCCTTCATAAAGTGACCCTCCAAGCTCTCTTTTCTCACTAAAATGCCTAATTTTTGGCAAAAACCACCCCTCCAAACTCTTCCCTCTTCCGTTTCCAAACACCTTCGCTCCACCCTTCAAATCTCATCTCAAAACAAAATCAACAAAGGCTACTTCCTTTAGAAATCGAACGAGAATTAACTAGCGCTGCACTAGATGGCCTATGAAATTCTCACCAATCACTTTCAATACGATCTGCTAGAGTCAAAACGTATAGGATAGGTGACGCTACAATACCGTAAAACTTAGGATCAAACTCTATTCCCGATTGCTCTCTGGAGCACCTTGGAAACTTTGTATCGTCTCCGGACCGTACATCAGAAGTTTAATTACCCCGAACTTAGACAATCCTGACCGTCTAGTTAGACTTGACAATCATCTCAAAAATCAAGTCCAACTGATGTCCTGACGCTATTTTACTGGGTTCGGAGTGAAGAGTGTGAGAAATAAATATAATTTATGAAATCTGACACGTTCGCTTGCGCGTTATTTTTAAGCATTCTTACCGTCGAAATTCAATCAAATTTCACCCTCAGATCAGGGGATATTTTTCACTTAGGTCAGTATACTTGAAATCCCTGATCGAGTTCCTGTAACCGTTGAACTGAAACTGGTCTGCCACGGGCGATCTAGAAATCCGATCGGACTCAAAACTCTGACTGACCTAGATCCAATGTCAGGGAGCTTAAGTCCGACCGCATTCAGTCACAGGACCTCCAAAAGTGCTCCGTTGGATCAGAACAAGCCCACTTTGGTTATAAAATAAGTATACCTTAGCCCCAAGTCTATTTTCATCGCTTTTGAACTTATAAAAAGGGCTTAAACCCTTGCTCTTTCATTCCATACGAATTTTGGGGAGAGAAGAGAGAAAAGAGAGGGAGAAAGAGAGAGAAAGAGGGAGAGATTTGGAGCTCTTCCTCCATGGATTCGTCCCTGCTGCTCCATATGCCAAGCCGTCCATCTGTGTTGCTCTCTCAGCGCTTCCAACGCCGTTCTTAGGTAAGAAACCCTAACCCTAACCTGTTTTGAAGCTTAGACTAGCTATAGAAGAGTTCTAGCTAACATATTCCTTGCCATAGGTAGCGTATCTGCCGTTGACGAAGACTTATCGTCTGAATCAACTCCATTCGCAATTTCTGGTTTCAGGTGAGGATTTTAGACACTTTGATTGACTGATTTCAAAGCTTTTAATGTCGTTTAATAGTAGATTATTGATGAGAATGCCGTTTGACATGTACAACATGCTGTCCGTTTTCCGTTTCGTAAACGTACGATGATTATGAGATTTAGGGTATTTTGGTCATTAATAGGAAATACCGTATACATCTGTATTTTGCTGAAATGCTCGACATGTGATTTTATCGTGTTATGATATTACATATATGTGCATAATCTGTTTGGTGAAGAGATTCGCTCTAATGAGCACTTTGGGTCGACATACACTATGTAGACTAAAGTGTTTGTTGAAATGCCTAAATCAATATGATTTATGCCTGCCATATGTATTGAATGTAAGAACATGATTGTTGTGTATTAGACATCTCCTTGTTATAAAGATTTGTCATATTATATGTTGAAATCAACATACGTCAAGTACGTTGAAGTTGTGTAGTCTAAGTGGTTGTATAAATGTTTGTATTAGTATGTATTGATGTAAATGGTGTTGTGAATGAGTTTTGAGATTGAATTCTCAAGTAATATGCTGATGTAAACGATTTCCATCATGTTGGCTATATGTATTGATTTCATTATATATATGAAATGCATGTGTTGGATGATTTGCTTAAGTTGTATGTTATAACATGTGTCAACATGCTTACATTATTGTATTTCATTTCTATTACTCTCATATGATTACGGATGTTGATATTCAAGTGTTTGGGGCTCTATGTTAGTCTATGCAGTCGGTAACGGATTGAATTCGTGGTTGGCTTCTATGTACCACGAAGGACGCGTCGATGAACGCGAGTCGTGTTTCGGGCGGGCGGCAGTAGTTAGGCCACATGAAGTGTTTCATGCACTTCATGTCGCTCAGCTTGAGATGCGCTCGTACTAGTCGAGCCCGTCAAGTAACCCGACTGACCATTGTATGTTCACCCTGTATGAGTCATAACTGTTTGAACCTAGGGTACTGAACTTACCATTGAAAACCCTGTTAACCATGCTACCTTGATCCATAAAGACTCATGAGCCGGGCATGGTGGTATGGGACACCGTGGTCAAGCTGTCGGCCTACGCTGGGGCCACAAACCTCCCCATAGTAACCAGTGAGCACCTTGACTCGTGAGTAGATTATGGTGGTATGGGACACTATATTCTTGCTGTCGGCCTACACTGATCAGGTGACGAGCCCTTTGTAGTGACCGCGAGCGGATTCTGAGTCTACGTGAGGGGCGACCCTTACGTAGCGACAAGAGTACAACTAGGCCTGTATTAATAAGGTGATGGGGGAGAGGAGCAACGAGTGCGTGCAACAGCCCTGACAGCCCTTGCAGCGACCTAGAAAATATACCATCGTCTAAGATTACTAGGAGTGACGACCCTAGACAAGATCCGTGTTGGGATCGATATAAGGAAGGTACCCTAGTTTCCCAATCCTGCTACATGAAAAGGACTAATAACAACCCAGTAATCATTATCCATATCGCATTGCATGTGCCTGGAAGATGTGGAGCATTATGGGAAGAAAGCATGCCGTGGACGCAGATGGTGCCGTATGAGGGAGTATGTCGGTGAGGGCATCCATCATGTCATCTCATGCATGCATTAACAACAGTATCTAGGAATGTTTGATTATTTACTTTACTATTAACGCTTGATTGATTTGATAACATGCTAATCTTTGCTCTATTATCCCACTGAGTTGATCACTCACTCCCACGTTACGGGACGGTGTCGCGCACACCCACCAGTCCCTATTTTAGTTTCAAATGATGGCGCTGCTTGTGAAGTGGAGTCGGACTTGATGATGAGGAGGAGGATCCCTCCTTTATGCGTGTTCTGATCGACGGGATTACAGGGAGGTTGATTAAATGTTATGACTCTTGTCATTTTTTTATTTATTTTTGGAGCACTCATGTATATTCTTTTGATTATTTTTAGAGTATACATGTATTTAGTTAACTTGGTAACATGTTCACACTCTGGAGACTTACAATAGTTCATATATTTTCTATACCTATCGCATTCTTCCGCTTGCTAATTTAACTGTCTCTGGAGTATGATATGTTGTTCTGGCTTAATCCCACTCATGTTTGATACATTAACATGGACAACACTCAATCACACACATTTATGTTGCATAAGTGATGTTCTGGAACTCGGGAGTGGAGTTTCTACTCGACCCCCGATTTTCGGGATGTTACAAGATTGGAAAGAGAAAAAAAAAGTAGTACAAAAGGAGGACGAGAACAAAATGATGATGCAGAATCAACATGCTTCTTGAAGCAATCCATATTATACGATCTGGACTACTAAAAGGATATTCCCGTACACCATAACCTTAATGTTATGCACATTGAGAAGAATGTATGTGAAATCCTTATTGCACTAATGTTGAACATAACAGGAAAAACTAAGAAAGACGCTAACGCATGTAGAGACTTGAAGCGACTAGGAATTAAGAAGCATCTATGGCTAGAAAATACTGATGGCAAGGTGATCTAAAAATAAGGTCCTTTCTTCCTTCGAAAAGGAAAAAAAAATTTCATCCAGACTTTACGTGGCTTCATGTTCCGGTTGGTTTTAGTGAGAATTAGAAGAACAACGTAAAGGAAGATAGTGTGGATTTAAATGGAATAAAGTCTCATGATTACCACGTGTTGGTGCAACATCTACTTCCAATTTTGATCCAACATACATTCAGGGACAGTAAGCCTATGCGTACTATAATTAAAAGCTTTAGTACATTTTTCAATGCCCTATGCTCGTGAACCATAGATATTGTCTCGAGAAGGGCATGGCTAGGACTTTATGTGAGCTCAAGATTATATGCCCTCCTTCAATATTTGTTGTGATGATGCGTCTGCCTATCCACTTGGCTTACAAGGCTCGCGTATGTGGTCTTGTTAACTATCGATGGATGTATTCATTCGAAAGGTATGATATGATTTGAATGTGAATAAACTGACCCAACATCTACAATTGTATTTTCTAATGTGCCATTAACTCTTTTAGGTTCATGAAGACGTTTAAGGCGTACATTCACAATAAGACATGACCTGAAGGTTGTATAGTAGAACGATACATTCAATAGGAAACACTTATATACTACAACTAGTATAGAGGGAAAAATAATACAAGCCTCTTGGAGAAAATGGAAAAGCTGTTTGATGGATCAATTTCACTCACGCTAAAGTTACAAGATATTGTTGACGACTTCAATGTTGACGTGGTTGGCCCATTTGGCCCTGGTCAAAGTGTCGTTTTAGAAGGTATTAAGTACAAACAGGCTTGTACCTGGGTACTGAATAGTCATCCCAACTATGAGACACGACAAGGGTATGAACTAGACTTAGCATGTATGTATATGTCTTCTTCATTTTATTTTTTTTCAAATTTGATTCAACAACATTGTAACAACATTTATGAAAAAAATTATCAATTTTGTAACAACCTTCTTAACTTGCAGGAAATATGTTAATTTCTTAAAGCAACGCAATGTAGTTGCTGGGAAGAGGACTAAGGTGGCGAGTGATGATGAGTTCATACCTTGGTTGAAGAAATAGCTAGACTTGAATGAATCAGTTAATGAAGTCTTCAGAGATATAGTTAGGGGACCAAAGGCTTTTGCAATGCAGTTCCATAAGTATTGTATCAATGGTTTCCTCTTCGTCACCAAGGAATACGAAGAGAATAAAATGAACCAGAACAGTGGGGTTAGCACAGAGAGTATGACCACCTTCCGATCTAGTGCTAAGGACAAGAATCCAGTGGATGAATTTATACCTTATTACAAAGTCCTCCGCAAAATCATCCAACTGGAGTACTGAGAAGGGTACAAGCCAGTCCTACTAAAGTGTGATTGGGTGAAGGTGACACACCAAGGTGTTTCTTTCGATGCAGAAGGGAATTGAGACTGGTGAATTTGTCTAATATTCTTAGTTCAAATCAAGTGGTTGATGAGCCATTTATTCTTGCAGAGCATGCCGTGCAGGTTTTCTATTCTAGAGATCCAAAAAATCCTAATTGGCATGTGGTCTTGGAGGTTCCAAGAAAGATTTTCGTTGAAGATGAGACGAGCCTTTTATCAGAAACACGGGTTGTAACTGAGGCTGAAGTAGGACTTGATCTCACCAAAGTAGACATGGGTGGTGAGTTGTTATTCAATGACATTGAAGATATTTGTGTGGTTGTTGAAAAGAAAAAGAAAAGAAAGAGAGCAGGGGAAAAAACCTGATTTGTTGGTTATATTATGCATGTAACGATACGATTTTGATTTATGCCCTTTCTGATTTTTTCATTATCATATTAATGTGATAGAAAAAATTTACGAATTAATTTACTCGTCTCTTTGTTATACTTAGTACTTTTCTATTTGGATAGAAATTTTTATAATAATTACGTTACAAATTAGATCTTAAAGATGGATATAGAGGCAGAGTTGCTCGGGGATGCATCCCATAAAGATTCCAGGGGTAATAACATAGCTCTCATTACCTATTTAGATTTAACATAACTTTTAAAATGATCTTTCACTTAGAGGCAGAGTCATTCGGCGTAGAGTCGTTAGGGTATGCAGCCCCTGAAGATGTTAGAGGTAATAAGATAGCCTTCCTTAACTGTTTAGATTTAAAATTTCTTTTATATTGGCGATGATGAAATATGTGTTTAGCTATTTTTCTTTTTTATGTTAAGGGTAATAACATAGCTCTCCTTAGCTATTTTGCAACGTCTTGGAAAAATTCGTACAAAGACCCGAGTACCACCTTAGGCAGAAATCACTAAGGACCAAATCCTTTAGAAATTAAATGAGAATTAATTAAGTGTTAAACTAGATTACTTGTGAAATTAGCACTAATTATTTTAAATATGAACTACAAGACCCAAAACTAGCAAAATTGTTAATGATATATTACCTAAAAACTTATGATCCATCTCAAAAGCCAGTTGTTCTCAGGAGCACACTAAAACTCTGTATCGGACCTGGACCGCGCGTTGAAAGTTTGATTACCCCAAAGCTATACGGTTATGACCGCATTACTGGACTTGACTACCATCTCAGAAATCAAGTCCTAATAGTACTCATAAACGCACAACTTGAGCCCGGAGCGAATTGTGTGAGAAACGCGAATATCTTTAGCAAATGAACTAAAACTTAAGTGAATTGAGTCGTTCGCTTGTAAGATGAATCTAAAGATTCTGACCATCAGAATCTGAATCAATTACATCCTCAGATCAGGAAAAATTTCCAAAACAGGTCGGTGTACCTGTGACCCTGATCGAGTACTAGTGACCGTTGAACTGAAACTGGTCCTCCACGGCCGATCTACTGATCTAATCGGGCTGAGATCTTAACCTGACCTAGATCCAATGTCAGGAAGCTTAAGTCTAACCATAAGTAGAAAAGGGGCCTCCAAATCAGCTCCGTTGGACCAAAACAGCCAACTTTTGGTTATAACCTAAGTATACCATGGCCCTGGGGCCATTTCCATCAATTTTGAGCCTATATAAGGGCCTTAAATCTTCTTTATCCCATTTTATATGAATTTACAAAACCCTAGGAGAGAGAAGAGAGCAAAGAGAGAAGGAAAGAGAGAGAAAGTGAGAGAGAGAGAGTTGGAGTTTGTTCGTGGGATTCAATCCCATCACTCCACATGCTGAATCATCATTTTTGTGTCGCTATACTAGCGATTTTGATTCTATTGTTGGGTAAGAAATCCTAACCCTAACCTGTTTTAGATATTCAAATAGAGTATATGCTTAAATAGCTAACCTATTTCATGCTATAGGTTGCAGTCATGCTATAGACGAAGACTTAATGTTAAAACTGAATTCGTTATGAGTCTACCGGTGAAAGGTGTGGACTATAGATATTTAAGTTATAGTTTTTAAGGCTTTTAATGTCAATAATGATTTATGATTGACTTAATTGCTGCCACGCGTGCCTAATTTCGATGTTTCCTGTCTATTACACATATATATAAACTATGTTGATTTTACTGCATTCCATGTGTTTGTTGAAATGATTGAATGAGTAGGGAATTATAATTTATGCTTGCCATGTTCATCGATTGAGATTACATGATTGTTGTACGTATGGTGAACCCTCTGTAAAGGAATTTTCTATAATACCTGTTATAACTACTTTATTACATGTATATGATATGTGTAGCCTAAGTGTTTGCTAAAACGCATGTATGTAAAAATGCTTGTTTAAATGCATGTAATGAGGGTGTTGAGATGGGATTCTCAATTCCCTTAACTATAATTACAGTACCCTTTATATAACCTATCTTACTACTATGTGAGTTAAGGGTAAAATGCCTATGTATGGTAACATGTGTAGTATGTGTTTTTTCAAATTGTTCAAGTAAGATTTATGTTTAATTTTAGTTGTCACATGTTGTCTGTGGCTACTACATGCGTATACAATTTCTTGAAGTGTGTTTGGGACTACGATGTAGTCCAGGCAATCAGTAATAGTTTGTAATCAATGGCCGAACTGTTTAGCCACGACTGACACGCTCGATGAATCCGAGTCGTACGCTACTTGTCGACAGTGGTTAAGCCATGCGAAGTGCTTATGCACTCTATGTCAATCGGCTCGACGTACGCTCGTACCAGTCGAACTTATCAAGCAACCCAATTGGCCTGATGTATGTTCACCATGTATATACATTACTATTTGAATCTAAGGTACCAACTTACCAGTGCAAAGCCCATTTAACCTTGGTACCTCGATCCGCTAAGACTCATGAGCCAGGCATGATGGTATGGGACACCGTGGTCGTGCTGTCGGCCTACGTTGGGGTGACAAGCCACCCCGTAGTGTACAATGAGCAACCTAGACTCGTGAGCTGAATACAGTGGTATGAGACACTGTATTCGAGTTGTTGGCCTATGATCAGGTGAAGAGCCCGTAGTGACCTCGAGTATACACTAGGTCTACGTGAGATGACGAGCCTTTCCATAGTGAACTAGAGTATAAACCAGGCCTGCGTCGAGGTGACGAGCCTCTCCGTAACGACTTGAAAAATACCTATCGTATGTGACTACTAGGATTGATGACCCTAGATGAATCAATGTTTGGGTTATGATATAAAGGGAGGTGTCTTAGCTTCCCAATCTTTCTGTATGAATATGTCTAATTAAGAACTTGGCTAACACGACCAGATATCACATTACACGGTGCTTTGGCGAGAAAGTGCACAGAGGAAGGGGTGCATGCCACGATCGTAAGATGGTGTGTAAGAGGGAATGTAGGCGAGAGCATGCATCATTATTACATACCATCTTTGCATTAATAAGAGTACTTGGGACTTGATTGTCATATTGCTTTATCATTGCTGCTTGACTGAATTGATAATATGTTAACCTTTGCTTCATAGTTTCACTGAGTTGATCACTCACTCCCACGTTCTAGGATGGTGTTTTAAACACCAACCAGACTCTGTGTTAGATACAGATTTTGGCGTGACGTATGAGGCTAAGCCAGACTTCTACGATGATGAGGAGGAGTTCTCATACATGCAGTTATTAGACGGGTTTATTTAGGCCGCTCTAATTGACGGGATTGCAGGGATATATGATTAGTGGGACATTCACATTTTGTCATTTTGTATTTGACAAATATGTATTTATTCAGCTCAGTTAGGCCATCATACTTAGGAGGTTGGAAAACACATATATGTACCTTAAATATCTATTACAGTCTTCTACTTGCATAAATTTAATTGTCTTTGGAGTATGATATGTTGTTTTGGTATAATCCCACTCATGTTTAAGGCACTAATACAGACAACATTAAATCATCATTATCTATATTGCATATGTGATGTGTTGGAACTCGGGAGTTGGGCTCTTGTTCGACCCCCGAATTTCAGGGCGTTACATGTTTGGATTTAAAATTTCTTTTAAAATGATCTTTCACTCAGAAGCAGAGTCATTCAACACAGAGCCGCTAGGGGATGCGGCTCTTGCAGATGCAGTGTCTGAAGATGTTAGAGGTAATAAGATAGCTTTCCTTAATTGTCTAGATTAAAAATATCTTTTATATTGGCAATGATGAAAGATGTGTGTACCTATTTTTCTTTTTATGCAGGTAGGTTGTCATCTTCATCGTCTAAGAAGAGAGGTCCTACACAAGGTTCAGAATTAAATAAGAAGACTTCATTGAAAGGGTCATTAGGATTAATGAATTTGGGCAACGTGAATGCAGGGGATGCAAATGAAATCGCATTCAATTCAAGCATTGGTGTTTTCACCCGTACACACCTTCCGATCACCTACACAAACTTTCGACAGGTGCCTCTAGAGTACATTAAGAGGGTCAGTGATATTCTAGCCTGTAGTTATGAATTTAAGAATAACCAAGATGCATGGCCACAATACGTTCGTGACCGCTATAACACCACTTGGAGAAATTACAAGAAAATTTTGTATAAAAAGTATATTAAGGGCAAGGATCTTGCAGTTGTGAAATCGTATCCCACCTCTATTGGTGTCCCTATTGAGGATTGGATGATCTTCGTGGATTATTACAATACTGATAAATTCAAGGAATCAAGTGTAAGAAATGCATCCAATCGGGCCAAACAAGTTGGCCCTTCTACACTTGCTCGGCGTAGCATGGCTGTCACACGTCATGAGATGGTATATGTCCTAAAATAACATAGTTCTACTTTATTTATGATGATTATTTCAATTTATTAGTCGTTTAATTCCATTATTTATGTGTTTTGGTGTGGATGTTATGGGGAAAAGGCAATTGAGAGGAATCTTACTACTAATGCCGAGGTTGGTAGGGCTCAAGTGTACATCCGAGCCCATACAACAAAGGATAACAAAGTATAGTTTCCAGAATCCTATGTAAGTTCAACCCTCATACATCCTTTCATTATCCATGTGAATTTTAAATGCTTCTTTCTCGCAGTATAATTTTTCTTTTGGATGTTGTCATAGGAAAAAATAAAATCGATTTAAAGTAGTAATCCTGCATCTCGAATGACTAGTGTAGATGATGCCCTTACACAGGTATATATGCTTGTCCTTCAAATACTTGAGTTTATTTAGACTTATGCATTCTCTGATAAATCAAATTGTAATTCTGTTTACAGTCAATTGGGAGTGATAGTAGAGGGCGCATGTGGGGGATAGGTGGAAATGTAGGCAATATTGCATTGAAGAAGACATTGCCTATTGTACATAAGCTCGGTGCGGTGTCGCAGGAATGAGATAATTTGATAGATGAATTAAGTGAAGTGAAGAAAAGCCTGGGAGATCTCCACCAGAAGGTTAATTGCTTTGTAGATAAGCAAGGGGAACAAAGGGATGTAGCTCCACCGACAATACCTCCATTTAAATCTAGTCATGCAACGTCGGTATGTATGCATTTCTCTAATACTAATTTAAGCTTATGATTATATGCACCTCCATTTAAAAATACTAATGACATGTTATATGTGTACATGTAGCCTGATTTGGTAAATCTTGGTAAGAGTGTGATCTTTGCAATTGGAAGAAATGGGTAATTGCTCGTGGTGAGGTGCACGCAGTTGCTCCAAATACCCATGTCCATGGAGAAGAAAGCAATGGAAAATTTAGTGTCGTCCTAATAGAGATTATAGCTCTGCAGTCAGAGTTATGGAAGGAAGATGGTTATCATGATACACTTAGAGAGGTTGGTGTAGAAGGATTTATTGTTTGGCCCAAGCTATTTCTAACCATCTATCCATGATGTTTATGAATATTAGACATTACAATAACTAACACAATTAACTTTTGTTTTAAAACTATACAGTAACATAGACAGATGCATGCATAATATGGAATGGAATGAATTTAACACTCACTTCAAATTACACCCGCATATATGGAATGGAATGGATTTAACACCCACATTTACACATTGATATATTTAGTTGGCATTTCAATTTTCAACCTCCCTTTGAGGAATTGAAAGATTTGTAAATTTTCACTTCTTTAAGGGTATTTGCACTTTGGCGAGAGATAGAGAGAGATAACTGCAGGGAATTTTCATCATCCATGGCAGCTATTGCAAAGAATGCGATTAGCTCCGATGATAAGTTTTTATATGGTTCTGCTGTAATTTCTTCCACGGCTGCTATTGGTTCTACAGGTGTACAGAAATTACACCTCAAACAGAGTACGTTCTGCTGTTAGTTACTTCAAAGGTAAATGGTTTTACTCTAGCTGTCTTAGAATCATGTGAATAGCAAGATGTTTATGCCAGAGGTACTCTTATTTGTAGGATCTGGTTTTGGATGTTACAGATCTTTATACTCCAGAAGTTGTGGCAGTTGTTGAAGCTACACTGGCTAGTTCTCACCCCAAAGGTACTCTTATATTTTTTGATGCCTTAATTGCTAAGTACACATTTGGGACTGATCTGGTTTCTATTGTTGCAACTTGGTGTAGGTGTCACTTCAGGGGGATTTAACCAGATAAGTTTATATTTTTCTTTTTGGTTGCATTTGAGTGTTTCATTACCTACTTGCCTTCTTTTCTTTTCTTTTTTCTTTCTTTCTTTTAATTATAATTCTCTTTGACTGTTTTAGGTCAATAAGCGACGTCCCCATATTCAAGGAACGATTTCAACATGACAATGACGGTAAGATTAACTCTATATATCACCTTTATAATTAGAATTTGTGCTCTTTGTTATCTGCTTTTGAACTATAATTTTTTATATAATTGACACCTTTTCTCTCAGAATATGATCTATGAAGTAGCATATGAACACAATCCCCATCAAAATCCACACCTAGGGGAGCACAAATAAGAGGATTGATCTTAACAATATGGTTGAAATGCACATAGACAAAAAATGTTTGCAATGAATGTTTATGAATACTAGGTGGCCTATTAATGAAAACAATGTCTCCGTCCATAATACGCCTGGTTATGATTTAACCAACTTTCAAATAAGTATGTCCTTTTAAACCTTCCCTAATTGCATAAGTGGTTGAACCATCTCTGTATGTTACACATAATTTGTCATCCACTAGTTTCTGTAAATGATCCATGTTGTATGCCGTGACCTTCTGATCTTTTGAGCAATTTCTAATGGTAGACCGATTTCATGAATCCATTTATATGCATCCCCAGTAATCACACTAAGAGAAGAGAACCCTGATCCCTTCCTAATAAACAGTGTGCACATCTTTTCAAGCCATGCATTTGTAGAAGAATCATCAACCTCTTTAATAGCCTCATACTTCCTAGTAATGTCATGAGGTGCCTTATAGGATGATAAATGAAAATAAGATCAGGAAATACCAAAAAATAAGAAGAAGAAGAAGAAGAAGAAGAAGAACTACAAGTGACTAAAAAGAAGCCATCCGGTACCATCCATGTGTATATAGTAAGTTGTTTGTATATATAATTTCAATATGCAGTATCACATTCAATAGAAAATGAAAATAAGAGTAGGATTACAAGTTAAAAAACAAAAAAACAAAAAAAAATTGCAATACTATGTATACCTTTGTGGTGCCCCTGAGTTTCACATACTATGCAATAGCTGACTGCATGTCATTAGCCTCAATTTGATATGAATCAAATTTTGGAGAACCAGATCTTGATCTATTGATGATTTTAACTTTGTTAAGAACTTTTCTAAGCATATACTGTGCAATCAAAGTCATTAGCCTTAATTTGATATGAATCAAAGTTAAGAACTTTTCTAACCCCTAAGGTTCATATACTATGCAATAGCTGACTAAGGCTTCTTCCAAACAGGGCCTTAGTCTATTTATTTTTTCCCACCTTAGTTACAATCTTTTATTAGTGTTTGTTTCCAAATAGGGGCCTTAGTCTTGCCGAAAGATGAGGACCCGAGTTTGGTTAAGAGGAACAGAAGAATGGTGGGACAACTATTGGGGGCATTAGAGGTAATTCATTAGAATTATGATACAATATTAGATGGTTTTTTTTTTCCTGGTAACTGCTGCAGGCATGTTCACAGTTTACACTACTTCATGAATGGTCAGATCTTTGGCATGAATCCCTAAGATATTTCCTCCTCTCACCTTTCTTTTGATGTCCCTAAGGATTTCTCAGGAACAAATGAAAATTTGGATTCTGATAAAGTAAGTTTGGATCCTCTGCTGGTCACAAACGAAAATTTTCCAAATTTTCTGTCTATCCTAACGTGATTAGCAGACATTATCACACACCACATCTAATGCAACAGTGTTGATAACATTATTAGTAATATAGACCACTCATAATGCAGAAAAATAAGAAATTCTTGTATGTGACAAGCAGGGGATTCAGATTAGAATAAAATACATATATCCCGACCCAATTCGACAGGACACTTGTCCCAATCAAATTCCATCATATTAGGTTTTTTGATAAAAATAAAAGCTGTTTGGGGAGGGGATTAACTTCTTTTTCTGCTAATTTTATCTGGGTTTTGAGGGAATTGAAAACACATTTGGGGTTTTTTGTTTTTCTGGCATTTCCGAGGGATTTCAACGAAGTTGAGTGCTAATACTCTGATTTCTTGCCAATTCTTGCAGAAATTGGTTGTTTCAAGAGGGGATTAGCTCTGTTCTCTGCTGATTTTATCTTGGATTTATGCAAAATTGCAAACCCATCTAGGATTTCTTGCAAAAACTGAGTTAAGGTTTGCTCATTCTTGAAGAGATTAGCATTGATTATCCACTGATTTTTAGCTGGTGGTTGCTAGCATTTATCTGTATATGTGGCATTTTCCACATGATTATGTGGTTTCTTTTAGCAGTGATTTCTATTGTTGGGTGTGTTTGTGTAGTTCAGTATCCTTACTTGAGGTTAGGTGTTTCTAGTTGTCGTTAGTTACTTTTAATGTTTTGGAGCTTCTTTTCTCTTATGTGGATGGTTGAACATGTGGAAAGAATCTTGAAGAAAAAGGTGAACTTGTTGAATGATACCGAAGTGATTCTTTTGTCAGCGGTTGGTGAATCAAGCAAGGGAAGTTGTGGTAGCTCCTGGATGGACGGTGAGAA
The DNA here is from genome assembly GCA_037074715.1 of Magnolia kwangsiensis. Classification (NCBI taxonomy): domain Eukaryota; kingdom Viridiplantae; phylum Streptophyta; class Magnoliopsida; order Magnoliales; family Magnoliaceae; genus Magnolia; species Magnolia kwangsiensis. Next base: position 76,927,180 of record CM073584.1, read on the forward strand.
GCCATTCACCAGAATAATGTCCTAACTTTCAACATATAGATCTTGCTTTCTTGATGTTGTTTGATGGGCGTTAATACTACTCAATAGACATTTTTAACATCTTTCAGGAGTTACACATTTGGTTTATCCAGGAGTTGTACATTCTCGGTTCGAACATTCCCTAGGGGTGTATTGGCTTGCTAGTGAAGCTAGTCACGAACTTCAGATATACCAAGTTAGAAACTGTTTCCCTTGCTTTCTCATTTCCATCTCACCATACAATATCAAAGTTTCCTGATTGCTACACTTTTTTGTTAAGGTGATGTGTATGATGAATCATTGGATCTAATGAAGGCCGGTAGCAGCGACCACTCTGTATGCTTTGGATGCTGGACGTCTTTCTCAGGTACTCTAGTTTGAACTACATCAATAGCTTGGGGTCATCTTAGGATTTCATGGAATAATTGATTCTACTGCAGAACTGTCAATCGTTACCGATTACGTGCAATATTCAAGTTGTCCATTTGATGGGTCCAACTATGTCATAACCAAATTGTAGTGGAGTTGCATGTGGAGAGGTGTGGTTATGAGCTCAACAAAGCTCATCTAAGTCCCATTGAAGATATCATAGCAGGTGAGCTTAACAAAGTACACATACTGATATTTTTCAAAATATAGTCCTGGAAACCATAACACTAATACACAAGCAATGCATGATATTCTTTTCATTGCCTTTGAAAAATTCACATGGAGATGTCCTATAATTTCATATTTGGGCATCGATGGCCACTCATATAGATACATTGTAATACAGTAATGATTTGAGACATATCTGGCCCTCCAATGATCAGATTTTTTTATTTTTTTTCATGAACTAATGAGGAGTCAGTCACCTAATTCAAATATCAGGTGCCACAGTACAACTAGGAGCACCGGATTTTTCTTCTCTCATCTTACATATTGTAATACGCTTTTGTTTGATTTTATCTCAATATACAAAATGACAAAAAAAAATTTTAAAAAAAAAAAAAAACAAAACAAACACACACACACACACACACACACACACACACACACACACACACACACACGAAACCAGCCTCTCTCTCTCTGGTCATTGCATGTGTCATGCCCACTACTATCTATACATGAATTTTTATTTTTTAAGCAAGCAACTGGATTTTATAGAAATAAAGAAACCATTGCATATATGAATTTGTAGGCATCATGCTAATTAAGCAACAAACTTTTACTGTACAGTCACAAAAGGCATTCAGATAGACAATACTTCATAGCCAGTTTTTCTTTTATGCTTAACTATAAATTTTATTAAAAGTAGAAAACGTCAAACAAGAAGGAAACCATTCCCGAATCCTAGCCGAGGTATTCAACAACAGTAACAGTGGTTGTAACAGCCAGCCGTATGGCTGTTATGATACATGCATAACGTCCATTATAGCCATGTAAAGACCGAAATTCTTTAGAAGGAAAAAATATATAGGCATAACACCCATTACAGCCATGTAACAGCCAACCTTATGGCTGTTATGATACAGGCATAACAGTGGCTGTACATCGAGTGTTTGATTTTGTTTGATTTTAATATTGTACGTTAGGTGTTTGATGAAATACCTGTAAAGTGTCGTTACTGTTTTGCATTCTATGAGAAATTTAAGATGCATTTCATGTGTTTGATAAAATGCCGCACATGCTCGAACTCAGTTCGAACTAGCTCGAACTGCTGACCGATCCAAGTTGAGATGGCCAGACAAGCTCGAGGACCGAGCCGAGCTGAGTTCGAGCTGAGGTTAGGTACTGGTCGAGTCTAGCCAAGCTGTGCCAAGCTCGACTCAGATCGACTCATGTACATCTCTACACCTTTGCATCCCCATTTTCCTCTTAGCCTAGTCTTACAGAACAGAGCCACACCATAATACCACTGTCTCACCCATGCCTAAAAGTAAAGCAAACAAGAAAAGAAGAGAAAAAATGCCTAGTGGCTGCCATTTCTCCCTGCTCTTTTTAGACGAGAGTTTTTGGTGCGTACACTTGGGCTTTTGCAACAAGCATCACAATACACAAACTATTGTACAATGAATCCAGCAACCTTTCCATTTTTAGCCAAGATTACCACTAGTTTGAGCTGGCTCCCAAACCACACAAGATAGCACACGCACACCCTCATACGCAAACAGCCACAACTAACCCTTGTGCTATCGAGTTCAGACTCAACCACCTCACTAGTTTCTTAACAAATCTTCCACTTCCATCTAAACAACTATTCCCCAAAATCGCCTCCAAGTCTGCGCCAAGCATGTCACCCTAACTTGCAACATCCAAGCTGCTACTGCTGCCATCTTGGAACCTAGCCTCAGCATTCTCCCACTTCACTGTCTCACCAGCCTTAGTATCTACAATGTTGCCCACTGGGAAATCCTCCACTTTAACCTCCTCAGCCAAGCTGGCCTGACATGACCCACCAGACCTGAGACTACAGACATCAGATGGAGAAAGAGCTTGCTTATTTGGGCAAATAGAAGCTCGCTTTTCGGGTTTAGTTGTCGGCCTCCTTTAATCGTCAAGAATATTTTTTCCTCATGAAATAATTATGACTGTCGATTTTGTTTTGAGACCCTTGATCTAATGAATAAAATTGTTTGGTCAGTATGATTTCTACTTGATGACTTATGAAGAGTGGTCAGATTTCATGGAAAAATCAGATTGATTGAATTGACTTTTCAACATCTCTAGTTGCATGACTAAAAGCAACTCGCAGAACTATTAACTGTATCTAATATCTATCCGAATCAAAACTGCCAACATAAGTAGATTTTCTGAAGGATACCATTGTATACTCTCTTCAAAAGTAGATTCTCTAAAAAATAACCATCGCGCGCATTCCCTCTTCTCATTTCGGGTTTTTTCTGCTTCATCTATTTTAACTTTATTTCTTTTCACTAATTATTTCTCCTTGCTTAAACCCTTGTACATTTGGTGCCCCATGTAATACAATATTCTTAACATTTACTGTAATGGCATGAAATGGTTAGCCCTACGTAAGATCAAGTTGCTGATGTATGCTATTTTTATATGCATTGCGGTTTTAAACAAAAATTTGAGCAAAATTGTTGTTTTCGGGTAATCGAGACTGTTTTGAAGTTGAATGTAGGTGGTTTTATGGTTGTGTGCTGGATTTTAGTTTTTATTTCTTTTACTAGTGGGTATTGCACATGCAACGCATATATAATAATGTTATATATGCTCCCAAATCATCTTCTGTGCCCTTGTATTTATTTGTTGAACTAATACCCTTCTAACATCATTCAGCTTGCAAAGAAGTGCCATCCAGATGCGAATAAGAATAATACTGCAGCGAAGAGGAAGTTTCAAGAGATAAGAGAAGCGTATGAGGTTTGTGCATGGGATGACTAGTTATGTAGTGCTTATTTGTCATATTTTTCATTGTTTCTGTTCTCTCATAATATTGAATATTATGGAATAGTGTTGTTAAAGCTTTCTATTTATGCTTTTCTATTAGTTCAATAATTTAACTGCATCTCCTTTGAAAGGTAATTGCAGACATTATGAGATCCCGAAAAGAGAGCACAATATGATGCAGAGGGGTTTAGGGAGGCTTATCAAGATGATTTCTCTGATTCATTCCATAGAATTTTCTCTCGGGTACTTACTACAAATCATTTTTTTCTTTTTTTCTTTTTTTGCTCTTTTGGCTACTTTTTTTTTTTTTTTTTGCTGCTTTGTTCTTATGCAATCTGTAACATAGAAATGTCGAATGCTTTCACAGATCTTTGAACATGAGAATGTAACCTCTGCGACTGATATACAGGTTAACTTGTTGTCCCTAAATTACAAAAGTTGCCTTGGGTAGTTTCTTAGATGTGCCATGTCTTGGTCCCCACATCAAGATTTTTTTTTACCTTTCTTGTAATTTTTGTAGGTGGAACTATCACTCTCTTTTTCTGAAGCTGCAAAAGGATGCACAAAACATCTTTTTTTTTATGCACACGTTCCCTGCAATTCTTGTTGTGAGTAAAAATGAACTCCTTTAACTTAGTACGATTGTGTTTTAACTTTTATGAGCAGAAGCAGATCTACTGTAAACAACACCTGTTAGGATGTTACATTGGCCACTCCAGGGTCTGAATGTTTGCAAGATAATGTTAAGCAAGCACGCAGGCAACACACTAGGAATATGTATTCTGGGATCATATCGACATCGATGTTTTTTTGGAAGAGACCACTAAATTTGATTCCCTTTATTGACTCACCATTGTTCATTGCTAGATTTATTCCAGTAATTGAGTAAAGATCACTAGTCCACCATTAGGTTTCACGTTGTGTTTGTGTCTACTTTGCCGATCCTTATCAGCATCATTCTCATGGCCAGTTCCATGGCATATACTATCAGGGTTTTATCTCTTCATTTGGATAATTAGTTCCAACAAATCAATTCTTCTTAACCTACCCACATTAGAGCCATATCTTGTTATTCATCATGGGCTACCTCTCACTTTTCACGATTTAAATAGATTGATTTCAATTGTTCCCTTTTCTATGTGAGATGCAGATGGAAGAATAGGTATTCCTTATGTGATAGGTTGGTTCGGTATGCCATGCATGTGATAACTATTTGATTCCATTTGAACATTTATGTGATAGGTTGGTTCGGTATGCCATGCATGTGCTTTTCTATTGTGTAGACTTACAATAGAATGATCCCGGAATACATATTCCCTATAGGAATGTACATGTAATAGATGGGTTGGGGGTCAGCACTGTTTGGGTTGTGCTTGTGCAAGTGATGTCAATCTTCAATCTGCAATGACCAGTCCAAAGGGCCTGCATAAAAAAGAAAGGTTGGATGTTTGATGAGCAACTGATTATAAAACTTTTTGCCGGTCTACCATTTAAGTGCTTGCAATAGATTTCTGAGAGAAAGGATAAGATGACGACGATGATAACTTGTTTCTTGTATATTGAGCTTGTGCAAGTGGGATCCATGGTTCAGTGATCCAGATTCCAAACTGTTGATCTAATGGGCTGTACTGTGGATGCAGCATGACCCAATGAGCCATCCTTTCAAACAATCCTAATCCTTTATGATGTTGAGAATAGAGGTGAAGAAAAATAATACCACAAAGGGCCAAAGATTGGATAATTAGGATCATTTAATCCATTTGTAGTGGGACTTGTCAAATTAACAATCTGGATGGCTGAACCATGGGCTCCACTTGCACAGATTCAATGCCCAAGACTGAAGGATCAAATAGTTTCTCTTTCCTTTTGCAGTGACCAAAGAGCATTAATTAAAAAAGAAGAAGAAGAAGAAGAAGAAGAAGAAGAAAAGAGAGATACAAAATAACTAAAAATGGGGAATTATCAGCAAACATGCATAATGAGGAAATAGGCAATGTTCGACTAGCAAGACATTGCTTCTTTTTTTTTTCTTGGCCAGAAACATACAAGTTGGGCCATCTCTCCTTGAAACAAAGTGTTTACACTATCCTCTCATCATAATGGGCAATGCCCGAGGAATCTCTCACATCAAAAAATCTTAGCCACAGGATTGATGGACTTTGTTCATTGTTTATAGACAATATTTCCTTTTCAAGTTCACTACATAGCAGTTTTTGTGGTATTGCCATGCACGTGCTTTTCTAAAATTACAGACTAACAAGAACCATGATAACTATTTGATTCCATTTGAACATTTATGTGATAGGTTGGTTCAGTATGCCATGCACGTGCTTTTCTATTGTGTAGACTTACCTTCTCAAAAAGGTTGGTTTGTTCAGGGCTTTGGAGAAATGGGTATATTTAGAAATGGATGTGTGCATTGATCAACGCACATCTATTTCTAGATATACCTTGTCACGCCCCAAACTCAGTAACCGGAATCACAAGGAACCCGATGGTCGGTTCTGACCGTAACAGCCTCCGTAATACCCCATTCTCGGCTCCTGAGGCAGGTTCCGATCCTGAGATCCTACAAGGAGGATTTTCATAACAGTATAATCATTCCAATAAGAGCATACCCAAGATCACAACAAATACATTTGAGAATAGCAAAGGGCACACGTCACAAAATTCATTAAGAATTTGAACTATTACAAGCTTACATCAGGTCCAAAAGGACATAAATAAGACAATGGGAAAAGAGAAAAAGTCAGCAACACTGGAGTCCTCAAAATCAACTCTACTCTATGCTCTGTTGCTACGTCGCCTGTCTAGAATCTCCTGCTCGTATCAATCGTGCATAAGCTTATAAAAGCTTAGAGGGTGGTGTAAGTGTGTGATAATGGTGCACAAAAGAATAGTAGGAGATACAAGGAGAGAAACATGCTCAATGAGAATATCACTAGCCTTACCAAGGCTTATCATGAATACAATGTAATGAATACTAGACGTCATACCAAGGTAATGCATGAAGGGGCTTACACAACCAATACTAATGTGATGCAAGTAATGTTAATGCTTATATCCAAACCATATGTCAAGTACATTTCCAATCATAAGGAAATCACCGAGGTCTATTACACTGCTGAATGACTGCCACTCTACAGACTCACACAGTCAAACGAGCGTAAGAGACCTCACTACCTGCCTGTGGACAACCGATCACCATCAAGGCCTGGTGGTAGTGAAACCATTTCACGAGCTGGTCAAACTCGGCCTGGTAATGCCCTCCTTCACAGGTGGATAAGGCCAAATCCCTACCTAACCAACTACACGACAGTGGGAGTCGCGGCCTAATAGTATAAAGCCCTCATGCACTCATAGTTTTCACTTGGTCAAGGCATTAGGGCATTCCCTTGGTACCATGAAAGTTTTAAGAATTTCACCCATGGGCATCCTATGCACCCGGTATGCTCAATTAATACTTTCAGTGTCCACACATACGACCATCCATGAAAATCTCTGTGGAGGTAAGGCCCTGATGAAGCAAGGGCGGTATCATCATGAAACGCGATGATAATACATGAGTCACACACACAAATCATGCACTAGATACATGCACACAATGTGCACAAGGGAAGAAACTTCATCCCTTAATGACAATCACACAATGCAATCAATTCATACAGATGATGCATATGGGTCATAAAAGGTAAGTGCGCTTCCTTTGAAATTATGGAATCCTCCATCCTAAGGAGGGTCAAGGTCTAGGCACAGACAGGTATTTTAAGAAGAAGAGAAGTCCTCTAGTGGGGGCCCAGTAATTTGGGATGACCCACAAGCTAAGAGAGAGCCATGACCCTAAAGAGGGACGGTCCTAGCCAACCCAAAGTGGGCCTTTAACCACCTATAAAGGCCACTATGGGCCTACCTTAGGGCCACCAAGGAGGACATCCAACCTCAAATGGGTCCCAAAAAGGTTGCCCGCTATGCATATGATAAGAGACCTAAGGTCTAAACAATGTATAGTCTAGTAGGCCATACCCCAAGCCCAAATCATAGGCCATGTAGTGGGCACTCAAGTGACGTTTGGGCCCACCCATAAGGATCATGGGTTCACTCATTGTGGTGGGCCCAATGGGCAGCCCATTGTCCTAACATATGTGAATTCCTTACATTTAATACAAGTATGTTGGGCCTCACACCTCGGCCCAAGTATGGATTTATTATAGTGGGCAAGCAAGGGCCCAACTACTTGAGTATTTGGCCCATAAGACCCATCACAACGGTGTAGTAAATATAGGACCTAAAGGCCCAACGGGCCTATCGAAAGTTTCAACCCAACCAAGGCTATAATGCCTATTAACTAGAAGACTAGCCCGAGAAGAATCGAATTGGAATGGGCCTTTAATCATACACTAATTAAGCCTAAAAAAATAAAAATAAAATGCTAAGATATCTGACTTAAATCCTCTCCAAATCTAGTGGGCCATACTACCCCAAAATAGACATTTATGGGGAGGCAACATTGGGCCCATTGCTAAATTTCCAGCCCACCTGCTTTCGGGGTTTGTTGGAGTCCAGTAAATTATAGTATTTATTTTTTGATGACCCACACACATTACTGTGGGTCCCACCAGATGAGAGTGGAATGCACAACACACATTAGAAGTAGGCCATGCTGCCGGAATGAAGGCCCAGCAACAGCCCAAGGTAGGGGCATCCCATAGTGGGTAGTCCTACGGGCCTGGGTATTTGGCCCAAAACTGACCCAAATTTACAAACCGCACCACGGTCAATACAGGGGCCCGATGACCCTGAAAATTTTTAGGATGGTCCTTCCATATGTGGGACATAACTCCAAAACGTTTTGTGATTTTTGGATGGTTAAAAGTATTTTAATTAATTTAAATAAAAGTGACTATCAAGAAAATTTGGTTAATCTGGACGTCTGGACATGGTGGGCCAGTCCGGACCTTGTCAAGGTGTACACAGGGGTCCATTGGCCCAAAATATTTGTAGGTGGGTTCCACCATGGGTGGATCACCTTTCTGTAAAGTTTCGTGATTTTAGGATACTCAGAAGTATTTTAATTAATTTAAATAATATAATCTGTCCAGGGTGAAATATTGCTGGAATATAACTGACCTGAATTTGGGCCATCCAATGGGTGGGTAATGGGCCTCCAAAATTCCTGAAATTTGGACCCTAGGTCCCTCATCAGGCCTAAAACAAGGTGGGACCCATAAATATGGCCCACCTTTTAAGAAAGTATTTTTAAAATTTTGTTTTTATAGGACTATGCTGCTAGACTACATGGCAAAAATTTTCTGGCAGTCCATTATGTTGGCCCACCCTTTTGGATACCCAAATGGAATCCCTTGGCCCTGAAATTGCACAAATAGGTCCTACCATGGGTGGGATACCTCCATTTAAAATTTTAGAATTTTTGAGAATGTGAAAATATTTTATTTAACATCCTGCAATTTATGGACAACAAGATCCAGATTTTTATTTTCCTACTGCAGCAATGCTATTGTCCCTGACTTTTGCACCCCATTTGAGTGGGCCTAAGTGTATGTAAATTTGGAAAAATGCAAGGACAACCTTCCTATACAAGTATACAGTAAGGTGGGGTCCACAAAGGTGGCCCACCATTTCGAAATCAGGCTGATATTTAAGATTTTCCAGCAAACAATATGGCTGGACAGTCCAAAAAAATCTAGACCGTCCACCCTCCTTGGCCTACCCTTTTGGGTGATCAAATAGGGACATTTGAGGGTGAGGTTTAACATACTTTTAGGCCATATCCACACCTCAAATAAAAGTCTAGGAAATCAGGAAAAAAGAAGCCACAAACAAGGCCTACAACCCATACATTACAACATAAAAAAATTCCAGCAATCTGGACAACAACATGTTGCTACCTAGATCAGCCCATAAAATTAATAAAGGGAAAATAAATCACAGATTCCATAAGGTCGCGTCCACCCTGATGTGTCATACAGTTCCCAAGCCTACCCCCTCCCCAAGAAAATCCATAAAATCAGGTCCAAGGGCCTTGTAAATCAAGCAACAAAACTAGGCAGCACAGTTGGGCCTGGATGTCCCAAAAATCTGAAAATCCTGATTGCATGACATATCAGGCGGGCCACATAATCATCACATCCAAACCACAGAAATGGGAGAAGAGAAAATAAGAAGAAAGAAAATCTCATCAAGATGGGGTCCATGGAGAATGGCCCCATCAAGATCGCATGCATGCAAGTGGTGGCTTAAATAAATAAATTAAAAAAAAAAAAAAAACCTTATCCAATGAGTGGTGTAGGACTTCCACCATTGGTGTGGTGAGTCCTACACTTTCCATATGAAAAAACAAAAGATCCTTAAAAAAAAATTTATGCAATCTATCCTACATGCTCACCCACTTGTTAGATCTTCTAGATTCTTCAACCACCATACTCCTCAAGCTTCAAGGAAGGAGGTTCAATAGTGATGATATGATTTAGAGGGTTAGATTTGGAGGATTTTTGGATGAAAGGGGCTGGAGAGAAAGCTCTCTCTCATGGACGTCCAAGGGCCTTAGCAAGGAGAGGAAAAGAGAAATGAAAAAAGAGGGAGAGAGATGGGAAAGTTGTAGCCATAGAAATGAAATGATTGTTTTCTAGAAAGAGGAGGGAAATGATGATTTTTTCCTCTCTTGAGAAGAGAACATCCAGCTTTTTGCTGAAAAGGGGGATTTGGGTTAGATCAACCCATCATTAGTTACTAGGAAAGAGGCTATCTTAGCCTAGATCACTACAAGAAATATGGTTTTTACCTACGAAACTTTTACCTACGAAAATAATTTTCGTAGGTAAAGATGACTTTTACCGACGAAAATTATTTTCATAGGTAAAATGTAACTTTTACCGACGAATGTTTTCGTAGGTAAAGGGTCATTTGCCTTTTTCAAATAATAAAAAAATGAAAACATTACTTTTACCTACCGAATTTAATTTCGTAGGTAAAACCCATATTTACCAACGAAAATATTCGTACCCAAACGTTATTTTGAATTTTTTACCTACGAACTAAAATTTTGTAGGTAAAAACCAATATTTAGCTATGAAAATATTCCTAGCTAATGGGTAATCAAAATATACCATCTTTACCTACGAAAATATTCATAGCTAAATGATGTTTTGAATTCAAAAAAATCGAAAACTTTACTTTTACCTACGAAATATACTTTCATAGGTAAAACCGATCTTTACCTATGTAAACGTTCGTAGCCAAACAGTGTTTTGAATATCATAACCCATCTTTACCTATGAACGGGTTTCGTAGGTAAAACCCATATTTACCTACGAAAATGTTCATAGACAAAGGGTGTTGTGATTTTCAAACCCATCTTTGCCTACGAAACTGTTCGTAGCAAAAGGTTGTTTTGAATTAATGAAAAAATCAGATCTTTCCCTACGAAAATATTCGTAGCTAAATGATGTTTTGAATTCCAAAAAATTGACAACTTTACTTTTACCTACAAAAATATTCGTAGCTGAATTTCCAAAAAAAAACCTTGCTTTTACCTACGAATTCTAATTTTGTAGGTGAAACCCTTCTTTACCCACAGAAATATTCGTAGCTAAAGGTTTTTTAAACATTTAAAAGAACCAAAAATCGAAAACCTTACTTTTTCCTAGTAAAAACATATCTTTACCTACAAAAATATTCGTAGCTAAAAGCTCTGGAAATTTCCTTTTACCTACGAAATGGTATTTAGTAGATAAAAACTCATCTTTACCTACAAAAAATATTCGTAGTTGAAAGGTCTTTTGAAATTATCTTAATCTTACTTTTACCTACGAATTCCAAATTCGTAGGTAAAACAAATATTTACCTACGAATTAAAATTTCGTAGCTAAAATCCCTATTTAAATCCAAAAATTTCTTTTACCTACGAAATTAATTTCGTAGCTAAAAGCTTTAGATTTATTTTTACCTAAAATCCATCTTTACCTACAAAAATATTCGTAGCTAAAGGGCGTTTTGAATTTTTAAAAAAACAACAAATCGGAACACTACTTTTACCTACAAAATTAAATTTCGTAGCTAAAAGCCATTTTTACCTATGGAATTATTCATAGCTAAAGGGTCATTTGAATTTTTAAACCAACTTTACCTACAAAAATATTTGTAGTTAAAGGCATTAGAATCTTTATGAAACATCAAATCGAAAACACTACTTTTACCTATGAAATTAAATTTCGTAGATAAAAGACTTTTTTACCTACGGAATTATTCGTAGCTAAAGGGTCATTTGAATTTTTGCCCAAAATTGAGAAGGTGTTTGAATTTACTGTTACCTACGAAATAAAATTTGGTAGGTAAAACCTATATTTACCTACGAATTTATTCGTAGCTAAAGGGTATTTTGAATTTCTCATTCCCTCTAAAAATAGAAAACCTTACGTTTACCTACGAAAGATAATTTTGTAGGTAAACCACATATTTACCTACGAAAATATTCGTAGCTGAAACGGTCTTTTGAATACTTTTAAAAATAACAAATCCAAAATTTTACATTTACTTATGACACAAAATTTCGTAGGTAAAAGCCTTTTTTGCCTACCAAAGTATTCGTAGCTAAAGGGTCATTGGAATTTTTTGCCCAAACCAAAAAAATGAGAACGAATTTTGAATTTACTTTTACCTACGAAATAAATTTCGTAGGTAAAACCATATTTACCTACGAAAGTATTCATAGCTAAAGGCTCAATTGAATTTTTCATCCCCTCCAAAAATCGAAAACCTTACTAAAATCCAAATTTTTTGAACTCTTTGAAAAAGAAGAAATCCAAAAACTTACTTTTACCTACGAAATTAAATTTCGTAGCTAAAGGCCATTTTTACATACAAAATTATTCGTACCTAAAGGGTCATTTAAATTTCATGGAAAATTTTCCTTTTACCTACGAAATATTATTTCGTTGGGAAATCCTATTTTTGCCCACGAACATATCCGTAGCTAAAGTTTCCTTTAAAGAAAAAATTGAAACGACTCCTTTTACCTACGAAATAAACTCTCGTAGGTAAAAACCTAGCGTCACCTACCAAATTGTTAGTACCTAAAGGGTCCTTTGAACTCTTCCATAATAAAAAATATTGAAACGACTCCTTTTACCTACGAAATAAACTTTTGTAGGTAAAAACCTGGCTTCACCTACCAAAATGTTAGTAGCTAAAAGGTCCTTTGAACTCAAAAAATTTGAAACCACTCCTTTTACCTACGAAATAAACTTTTGTAGGTAAAAGCCAATCTTCACCTATGAAAATATTCGTAGTTAAAGGGTCTGTTAAATTCCAAAAAAGGAAAACCATACTTTTCCCTACGAATTATAGTTTCGTAGGGCAAACCCATATTTTCCTACAAAAATATTTGTAGCTGAAGGTATGCGAAAGGAAAACCCATATTTGCCTATGAAAGTATTTGTAGCTGAAGGGTATGTGAAAATTTTCAAATAAATACAAATTCCAAAACCATCCTTTTACCTACGAAACCAAATGTTGTAGGTAAAACATATCATTACCTACAAAAATATTCGAAGCTAAAGGGTCTACTAAATTTTTAGAAATCATAAAAAATTGACAAATTACTTTTCCCTACGAATTTTAATTTCGTAGGTAAAAAAGTCTTTAGCTTTGTAGGGAAAAGTCGAAATCATTATCCTAATTATCCTGTAATTTTCCATATTGTGGGGCCTAGAAAGGTTTCGCAAGTGGAAATCATTATCCTAATTGTCCTGTGGTATGATCCACTTCATTTTTGTATATGCGCCAATTTTGGGCTTAACCCCTTAAATTAAATGGAAAAACGGATGGACAACATGGACAGACCACATACGTTCAAGGTGTGCCCGACTGAGTTTACTCGATGCAATAAGAGTGTACCGAGTAACTCAGTACTCAATCTGATTTACCATCCAACCTATTGATAATGAAATCAGATATTTTATCATACTGAGTAAACTCAGTTAGCCCATGATGAATGTATATGATTTATCCCATGACATCCATCCATTTTTCCAGCTTATTTATAGGTTTAGACCAAAATTGAAGCAAATCCAGAGCTCAAGTGGATCATACCATATGAAACAGTGGGAATAATGATTTCCACCATTGAAACCTTACTAGGCCCCATAGTCATGTTTATTTGACAACCACTTAAGTTTGGGATCCAACTCATTTTTGGTTGTATGTTGTCAAATGAGCTCAAAAGATGGATGAACTGATGTAAATGGGCCACACCATATGAAATGATGTAAATGGGATGTCAACCATATATAGGTTTGTTTGTGCGTGGGCCACCATGTGGTATATATTTAAGCATAACCATCAATTAGGGCTGTCTAAGGGCCCTGGCTCGGTTAGTCTGTTCTCACGTTTTAAACTACAGGTGACAATGTATTGGGTCAACTAGCAGGTTAACAAACCCGAGCTGTTCCTAATGAAGGTTGGAGTAAGCCAAATGGGTATGGGTCAATCTTGTTTGCCCAATATCTTTCTCATATGTAGCATCATTAGGGTGAGTAACCAGTCAAATTGAGGGTAATGCTCAGTAAAATAGAGTGAATGGACCAAACATGTAAAATGGGTTAAATATTCTTGTCAAAATTGTGACCCAACTTATTGACACTCTGTGAATGTCTGGGATGGCTCATCTAATGGATAGGTTAGATATATAATATATTCATCCAAATCGGATTGTGTACCCACTGTGAATGTCATCGGATGCGATATCCTCTCCGTCCATCAAGCGAGTCCTTCAATTATACACCATGGATCCCAAAATCAGCAAATAAACAATTCATGTGGCTCATCTAATGGATAGGTTGGGTATAGAATATATTCATCCCAATCGAATTGCGTACCCACTATGAATGTCCGAGGATGTGATATCCTCTCCGTCCATCAAGCGAGTCCTTCAATTATACACCATGGATCCAAAATTCAGCCAAATAAATAATTCATGTGGGCCACACTATAAGGAAAAATGGCTATGGGATGCCAACCTTAGGTTTGTCATTAGGGCCACCATATTGTGTATCTTTCATCAAACTCATTCATCATGTGTGAATTAAAAGGATGAAGGCAATATACACAAATTATCCTGATTAAAAACTTAGGTGTGCCATAATTGATGAAATTAGAGATTTAGCCATAGTTTTACATTGCTAACATTGGTGTGACCAACCCGAATCATTTCTAAAGTTCATATTTTGTATGAACACTGAAGCTAATGGTTATAATCTAAAATAAAGCTTTTATAGCCATAAGAATGTTTCAACGGTTCTCACTGAATCCCCACTGTTTCCTCTCATGTGGACCACTTAAGTTTGGATCCAACTCATTTTTAGTTGTGTGTTGTCAAATGAGCTCAAAAGACAAATGAACGGAGTAGGTTTCTCAGAAACATGGAAGTGGGCCGCACCCAAAAATAACTCTCAAAATGAATGGACGGTGTGGATAGACGACCGCCTGTTTCCGCTCCGTCCCGAGCTCGAAAAAATCCCCCCATGCTCAAATAGATTCCGCGCCCAAATTAAAAAAAAAACCTACCCTTTTCCCCCACCCTCTCACACCTCTCTCTCTCTCTCTCTCTCTCTCTCTCTCTCTCTCTCTCTCTCTCTGACCCTGCCCTTTTCCCCCACTCTCTCACGCCTCTCTCTCTCTCTCTCTCTCTCTCTCTCTCTCTCTCTCTCTCTCTCTCTCTCTCTCTCTCTCTCGTTGAGTCCAAGCAGAAGACGATTGAAAATGAAGTCTCTCTCTCTCGTTGAGTCCAAGCAGAAGATGGTTGAAAATCTTCATTTGATCAGGTAAATGTTCATTTGATCCAAAAAAAGAAGTAGATGAGTTCTTTTCAAGGTTATTCAAGATCACTGATTTTTATTTTTTTATTTTCGTTTTAAAAATACCAAAAAATATCATGACCAAATCTTCATTTATGTGTAACAATGCATGTTTGATGGATTTTTTTTCCCCTTCCTTGTGAGTAAATACTTTTTGCCTTTTATTAAGTCTCAATTTCTGGTTTAGAATGTCCAAATGTTTCATCTGATGGTCGGTATAGAATGTCGAGTCGATCTAGGACACGGTTCTTCAAACCTAGTGATTGTTGCATCCCCATCCACATAGGGGAACCAAGGATCCCAACCACAAAATGAATGTGTATCCACACCACCGCATCTCGATGGATTAGCAGACTGTCCACTGAAGGTCTCATACACATGCCCATATGTCGCCCATTAGTGTGGAGTTGGCCTCCATCACAAATTCCATGGAATTTGAGAGGCGTCCTCTAATTACAATAATTACAAATCCATGGCCCACTAGTTTGTTTTCGAGTAATGATGTATTTGGTTGCGTCATGAAATTTCTTCATTAATCAACATAATTTTGTGTAAACACCCACTAAACTAATTCGGTAGCAGTCCACTCAATAAGCAGTCAGGATCATGTCTTGCCCAAGGACCAGTGGCATTGCTGGTGTCATTTAAATTTAACAAGTGCAGGTAACGCTTGCAATTCTATGTCATGGGTGAAAATTGAATTTCCTGACTCTTGTGTCTTCAGGAAGTTCCCTGGATGCTGCACCATGTAAATCAAATACACAATCCCACTTTGAGAAAAAAAAAACAAGGGGATTCTATATTTTAGTTTTTTTAAATCAAATACATTATTTTTATGTTCTCTTCGTTCATATCTTTGTGATATTATGAACATGTTGGATGTTATCAACGGTGGAAATCATTATTCCACACTGTTTCGTGTGGCATGGTCCACTTGAGTTTTGGATTTACTGAAAATTCATGATTAACCCACATTGTTCATATATTTTTCGGGATAAAAATCTCAGGTGGGCCACACCATGATGTATGTGTTTAATCCATGTCATCCCCATGAGGTCAAGCTGTGTGGGCCCCACCATAACGTGTGTCAAACATCAACACCATGCATTTGATGGGTCCTCTTTAAATTATGGGATATCCCAAAAATCAGCCATATACGGAACTCTGGTGGGCCATACCATATAAAATCATGTGAAGACATGCCTAAAACACATAAATGCAGTTGGTGGGCCCCACCTGAAATTTGGATGTGTCTGAAACTTGGTATGAGCCCTCATACAAGTGGCACACACATAATGGATGGGCTGGATTTGTGGACCACATATCTGTGGGCCTAAAAAATAATTATGAATTTTTAATGGAGGGTAACCCCTCTCAACTTTTGTATGTGGTGTGGCCCACAAAAGTCATAGATTGATTTGATTTTTAATCCCTGGGCCCACCATAGGATGATGCATCTGACTGATGGGGTAGATGTTTAACACGCATCATGGTGGGGTACACAGAGCCATACCAGACGGTCCCAAATTTGGGCGCGCTCACAGACGCCCGCCCATGAAAAAACCCCCAAATCCCTAAACTCTTTATCTCTCTATCTCTCTCTCCCTCTCTCTCGGCGTGCTCTGTTCCCTAACCCTATCTCTCTCTCGATCTTGCTCTAGCTCTCTCATCTTCCTCCCTCTCTCTATTTGTTCCCCGATCTCTCTCTCTCTCTCTCTCTCTCTCTCTCTCTCTCTCTCCCTCTCTCTCCCTCTATCAGATTCATCACCTCAGAAAACCTTAGAGGACCCTTCATCATCTCAAATGGAGTTCCATCATTGACTTGTCTCGGTGCATCTAGGACTACTGGTTTCCCTCTTCGTTGCTAAATTGAGAGGCGCCATTGCAAGAACTTCAAGAAAAAAAAAAGGTATATGCTTCTTTCTGACATTTACTACTACCATTGGATTTTCTGTTTTAGATTCGTTTTCTTCATGAAATGCATGGATTTGGTTTCATTTGTGGTGATTTCTGTCTCTATTGGCGGTGAGATCTAGACGATTGGATTTGTGTTGTGGTCTGAAATGAGCAGATTTGATGTGATCTGGTAATGAAATTTGTGATTTTCGTTTGATCTGGACGTTATATCTATGCTGTCCATATATGTTCATTCGTCCAAATTTAGGGCATGATCCCGACTCTAAATCTTAAGTAGACCACACTGCAGAAACAACGAGACTGATGATGCTCATTGTTGAAACCTTTCTACGGCCTTCGCCATGAATTGGATGAAGGGAGGAAATAAAAATAAAACAAAAATCAGATTGGTCCAAAACTTCTGTTATCCTCAAGATTTTTACTGCTGGCCCCCAAACCCTGCTCTTTCTTGTGTTATGATCTATTTGAGTGTTCAAGTTGCTGCATTTTTGGATCCGTGAGAAATATAGGAATGGAATATATATATATATATATATATATATATATATATATATATATATATATATATATATATATATATATATATATATATATATATATATATAAAGTATACATTATGGTTAGGGCTGGCAATGGGCCAGCTGGGGTAAGTCTCGGCCCAGATTTTAAACTGTTCAAGGCCGGGTATTTGAGCCAATCTTAATCAAAATTCTGATTTTTATGGCTCGAGCCCTGTCCATTGATACCCCTAATTACGGTGGACTAGTTGCAGGGAAATCGGCTTCTTTTGATACTCTAACAGAGAATGATGCATAGTACGTAGGCACTTAGAAGTTACAGACATTATTTTACATATACCATACAACTACTAAAATTAAATGGTCCAAAGTATGGTAACCTGTGTAAATGTATCAAGTATGGTAACTTGTGGATTTGATGTCATCTCATGTTACGTTTCAACATTTGGAAGGGCAGTGCATCTGGATGCCTATGAAATTTGATTTTTGGAGCATTTGGAAGGGCTGTAGATTGCTTCAGATCCACCATTGGTGCGGCGAAGTTTGTGGATGAATTGTTGTGGATTGTTCTAACTAAATGACAGACTCCCACAGATGAATTCTAGGTTGGTGATCGGAAATATAATCGCTTGTGGCTGTTAAGAAGTTTTGAGCAAGTGCCCACCTAATCGGACACGCATTTGGACCTGCCCCACTTGCAGGCGAGATCCAGCCATTCATTAGGTGGGCTGCATCATGCCTCTCCTAGGCTGAGAATCAGGTCAGTCTGCTCATCAGGTGGGCCACAAGTGAACAAATGGTGTGAGATTAAGATAAAATGGCCATCAGTCCAAATTCAATTTCCCAACCATAATGCACTTACAGTCCTCGAATGGTCCACCGTCCACGAAGCAACCCTAACCACTCATAAATTAACCCTTAATCCAATCTCATCTCAGCGCAATTTTTGTTCTTAAACCAGTTCCTTGACAGTCCCTTGAATATCCCTATGGCCAGTCCCAATTTCAGCCCAATTAACAGCCATAATCAGCTGCAATCCAGCCTTTAAATTGACCTTTAAGGGGCTCCGATCTCACCCCAATATCCCTTAGCCATTCTATGTCTTATTGAAATTCATAAACCGCAGTCCAAACCCTTCAATTTCTCAATTCTTAACCAAAAATTTGATTGAAATCCTTTGTCCATATTCAAAATTCTCTCCCATTCAAGAGGCGCAGCCATATTCCAATCCAGTTTCCAATTCCCAAACCATGTCCAATTTAGATCTTTAACCTCAGTCATTTTTGAGCCCAACATTCTATATCTACATCCAGTATTTACCTATATCTACATATGGTGTGTATGAGCAAACTTGCCCTGACTTTTGGACCAAAGAAAATGCATTGTGGGGGCATGTAGATCTCATGCATTTGCCACATTTTGCAAGTTTGGGTTGGGCCCCATTCACATCTTTCCATGTTTAATGAGTTGGACCATGTGTTAGTTTTTACAATATTATGCAGATAGCACAGGTTTACATCATTTATTGTTTTCCTTCACTCTGTAGATTCACAAGTCATAAAAGCATGCCAATCTTATAAATCTAGGGTTAGGGACTCTCCTAAAAATGAGTTCATCTCATTTTAGTTAATTGTAATTATGTATTAGAGGTCATGATTCTTGGTTATCAAGATTATTTTTAATCCTTGTTGTTTGGAAAAACAGGATATGAACATGTTTTTGGGCCTTCTAACTTCCAAATTCTGAAGCTAAAAGTTCAAAAAAATGAAAGGAAACACTCAAATCTCGGTCCATGCCAAACTGCCAATCAATCTCAATTATGACATCATCTTCATTTCTGCTATAATCAGCACTGCTGCAACTGTCCATGTATTGGATGTTTTGCAATGATACAAAACACTCACAAATGCTCTTGGAAATGGCCTTCTATGATGGAAACCTCTCACTTGTTCCAAAGGATTCCATAGAATTCAAACATGTGAGCTTGTCACATCAGGTGAAACCAGTTTCCATTTCCAATGAATTTGACAGGATTTCAGCTATCCAAACATTCCCAGCTTGGAATAGAAGACATAATTTAACCAGTTTTTGGGGCATCTAGTTGGTGCTCCGTGTTCCAACAATTTGTGAACAAAGATCCGCCATTTTCTCAACATGAAAACAAAGTACAGACATTGGGAATGATAAGTTTCTGCCTGTCAGATGATTAATTGCTAAAATTTCACTGCCTATAATCCAACTAAACACAACCATGCCATGGGGTGTGCAGATTCCTCCATGCATATGCCGCGGGAGAATTCGTATGACTATTTAAATCCCCCATTAGCATTGGGTTAAAGGATTGAACAAAAAGCTTTCCATTCTTTTCGAGATTTCAATTCCACTCATCCCTCTCCTCTTGGAATGTGCTTATCTAGGCATCCCATGAGACGAATAAAGTCCTAGTTCTTATACAATGTTGTATGTGAAAATTTCTCTTTATTAACTGTTTGATCGCTGACGGTGTCTAGAAATTATTTTTTTCTATGGATTTTTTCCTTCATCAATTTTTTTATTTTTTATTTCATTTATTTTCAGTAATTTGAGAGTTTTAGAACGAAATTTGATGACATTTTTACATTCAAATAATGAAAGCTGATTGAAAAATAATGTAGGTTCTTTGCTGTTGAATAATGTATGTTTTTTTTTTTTTTTTAAGATGATTATTAATCGATCTCTATAGAAGAACAATGAATTTTTCATTTTGTAGCATAGTCCACTTGGACATGTGTTTACAATGCTTAAATTAGTCTACTCTACTTGGACATGGGTTTATGATGCTTAAATCAATCCACTTGGATGTGTGGTAATGATGCAATGATCAACAAACTAGAACCATAAGTTTGTTTAAAAACCTTAAATCAGTCCACTTGGACATGTGTTTACAATGCTTGAATCAGTCCACTTGAACATGTGTATCTAGATGATTAAATCAGTCCACTGGAACATGTGTTTATGATGCTTAAATCAATCAAGTCAGATGTGTGGTAATGATGCTAAGATCAGCCCACTAGAACATGTGTTTATGATGCTTAAATCAATCAACTCGAATGTGTGATATTGAATGCTTAATAACTAACTTAGCATTGTGTATTAGTTATCCACCAACCAGCCGCTTTGGAAATTAGACATAAGTTCCATATAGCTTATGGTTTATCACACATCTAAAGTAGGGCATATAATTGCATGTAGATATAAGGGCATTTCAACATCCATGTATAGCCTAGTTCCTCTCTACACTCGCATACATGCCAATATACATGTGAGAGATCCCAATACCCACCATATAGATTCCTTGGCACAAAAGTAAATACAGTAAAAACTCATGAGCAGGGCATATAGTATGAGACAAGTAGATGGAAACCATCCATTAGTTTCACACATTGTAGCTCACCTAATGAGTGGATGGCCTCATTTCTGGGCTACGGTCCAGAAAAATCAACATGACGAAGTCCACATGATGCATAAGCCCAGATGTTTACTACATGGCTAGAGAGGTTTTTCCTCTAAATGTCCTAAGGTACTTGAGATGAGGCACACACTCGGCCAAATTCCTCCACTCATTATATATATATATATATATATATATATATATATATATATATATATATATATATATATATGGCAGCCATTGCAGCCAACAAGTAGAGATTAGACAAAACTATAGTGATCTATGCACTCCGAATATGGTTGTATCACCATCATCATAGCTTGCTAGAAATGATGTGTTTGACTAAAATAGTGATCTATAATGATATATGCACTCACCCAAATTGAAGTCTTTTATTTGAATTTAAGACATTACATCCATTGCCTTTTGTTCCCTAAAATTGTCCTTGCAAACTTTCATGAGCTTGTATATTACATTTTTTTTGTCTTAAATTATTACTGTGATTAGTTAGTTTATAGTTGTGACATGTAATTTATAGATTTGTATGTTAGATAATTAGTTACTCATTTGAGGATTTCTATGGGGCCATACATAGATATGTTATGTTTTTGGTGGCATAGAAATCGCTCAAATTGTCCCATTTTGGACAGTTCAAGGTTAGATGGAAAGTATTCTTTCATACAATCTATTTAAATGTTCATGCCTGATCCGTGGTCCATCTTCTCGTTTCTCTCTAGATATGTTTCTTTCGTTCCATATCCAATGCCAAATATCTTTACATTGCTTTAGATATTTGACATCGGAATATAATGTAAGATCAACTTATCTGGAGAGGCATGGGGAGATGCTGTCGGATTTTCGACATGGACGTTTAAATGGGAATATGAAAGTATTACAATCTATCCAACCTTGGATGAGTAACTAATTTAGGATTTAATTATATTAGCTTAGAAAATGTTGGAGCAGGCCCAGATGCGCGTCAGAGTTATCCGGACGTTGAGCTTAGAAAATGTTGGGGCAGACCCAGATGCATGATTTTCCTTTTCAACTGTTAGTCATAGAGTAACAGTACTTGTTTCAATTTGAATTGGATGGATGATGAAAGTATTTGCGAATGTAAATTAAAATAAACAACTAATTAAAATAAACCTAAACCTAAACTTATAACCTTAACCTAAACCAATTCTCAAATCCCAAAACCTATACTTATAACCTTAACCTAAACCTAAACATAAACCTATAACCTAAACCCAATCCCAAACCCGAACCTTAACATATAACCTATAACATATACCTTATCCTATAACCTATAACCTATTCTCAATTCCCTAAAGCTATAAGCTATAACCTAAGCCTAAACCTAAACCTATAACCTAAACCTAAACTTATATCCTTAACCTAAACTATTCTCAAATCCCAAAACTTATAAACTAAACCTAAACCTAAAATTATAACCTTAACCTAAACCTATTTTCAAATCCCTAAACCTATACATATAACCTTAACCTAAACCTAAACCTAAAAACTTAACCTATTCTCAAATCCCTAAACCTAAACCTACACCTAATCCTATTCTCAACTACCTAACCTAAACCTAAACCTAAACTTGAAAACCCAAACCAAAACCCGATCCTGAACCTAAACCCGATTTCCTAAACCTAAACCTTAACCTATTCTCAAATCTCTAAACCTATAACCTATAACCTACCTATAACCTTAACCTAAAACCTAAACCATAACCTATTCTCAAATCCCTAAACCTAAACCTACACCTAATCCTACTCTCAACTACCTAACCACCTAAACCTAAACTAGAAAACCCAAAGCAAAACCCAATCCCGAACCCAAACCCGATTTCCAAAACCTAAACCTTAACCTATTCTCAATTCCCTAAACCTATAACCTATAACCTACCTATAAACTTAACCTAAAACCTAAACCTTAACCTATTCTCAATTCCCTACAACTATAACCTATAACCTACATAAAAGCTTAACCTAAAACCTAAATGTGTTCACAAATCCCTAAACATAAACCTACACCTAATCCTACTCTCAACTCCCTAACCTAAACCTAAACCTAAAGCAGAACCTGATCCCAAACCCAAACCCGATTTCCTAAACCTAAACCTTAACCTATTCTAGATTCCCAAAACCTATAACCTATAACCTACCTATAACCTTAACCTAAAACCTAAAGCTTAACCTATTCAAAAAATCCCTAAACCTAAACCTACCCCTAATCCTACTCTTAACTACCTAACCTAAACCTAAAACTAAACATGAAAATCCCAAGCAAAACTCGATCCCGAACCAAGACCCGATTTCCTAAACCTAAACCTTAACCTATTCTTAATTCCATAAACCTATAACCTATAACCTACCTATAACCTTAACCTAAAACCTAAACCTTAACCTATTCTTAAATACATAAACCTAACCTACACCTAATCCTACTCTCAACTACCTAACCTAAACCTAAACATAAACCTGAAAATCTAAAGCAAAATCTGATCCCGAACCCAAACCCGATTTCCTAAGCCTAAACCTTAACCTATTCTCAATCCCCTAAACCTATAACCTATAACCTATAACCTACCTATAACCTTAACCTAAAACCTAAACCTTTACCTATTCTCAAATCCCTAAACCTAAACCTACACCTAAACCAATTCTCAACAACCTAACTAAAACCTAAACCTAAACTTGAAAACCCAAAGCAAAACTTGATCCCGAACCCAAACCCGATTTCCTAAACCTAAACCTTAACCGATTCTCAAATCCCTAAACCTATAACCTATTACCTACCTGTAACCTTAACCTATAACCTAAACCTTAACTTATTCTTAAATCCCTAAACCTATAACCTATAACCTACCTATAACCTTAACCTAAAACCTAATCCTTAACCTATTCCCAATTCCCTTCAACTATAACCTATAGCCTACCTAAAACCTAAACCTAAAACCATAACCTATTATCAAATCACTAAACCTAAACCTACACCTAATCCTATTCTCAACTACCTAACCTAAACCCCAACCTAAACTTGAAAACACAAAGCAAAACCCGATCCCGAACCCAAACCCGATTTCTTAAACCTAAACCTTAACCTATTCTCAAATCCCTAAACCTATAACCTATAACCTACCTATAACCTTAACATAAAACCTAAACCTTAACCTATTCTCGAATCCCTAAACTGAAACCTACACCTAATCCTATTCTCAACTACCTAACCTAAACCTAAACCTAAACTTGAAAACCCAATGCAAAACCCGATACCGAACCCAAACCCGATTTCCTAAACCTAAACCTTAACTTATTCTCAATTCCCTAAACCTATAACCTATAACCTACCTATAACCTTAACCTAAAACATAAACCTTAACCTATTCTCAATTCCCTACAACTATAACCAATAACCAACAAAAAACCTTAACCTAAAACATAAATGTGTTCTTAAATCCCTAAACCTAAACCTACACCTAATCCTATTCTCAACTACCTAACGTAAACGTACACCTAAACTTGAAAACCCAAAGCAAAACCCTATCCCGAACCCAAACCCGATTTCTAAAACCAAAACCTTAACCTATTCTCAAATCCCTAAACCTAAACCTACACCTAATCCTACTCTCAACTACCTAACCTAAACCTAAACTTGAAAACCTAAAGCAAAACTCAATAACGAACCCAAACCCGATTTCCTAAACCTAAACCTAAACCTATTCTCAATTCCCTAAACCAATAACGTGTAACCTACCAATAACCTTAACCTAAAACCTAAACCTTAACCTATTCTCAAATCCCTAAACCTAAACCTTCACCTAATCCTATTCACAACTACCTAACCTAAATCTAAACCTAAACTTGAAAACCCAAAGCAAAACCCGATCCCAAACCCAAACCCGATTTCCTAAACCTAAACCTTAACCTATTCTCAATTCCCTAAACCTATAACCTATGACCTTAACCTATAACCTAAACCTTAACCTATTCTCAAATCCCTAAACCTAAACCTACACCTAATCCTATTCTCAACTACCTAACCTAAACCTAAACCTAAACATGAAAACCCAAAGAAAAACCCGATCTCGAACCCAAACCCGATTTCCTAAACCTAATCCTTAACCTATTCTCAATTTCCTAAACCTATAACCTATAACCTACCTATAACCTTAACCTAAAACCTAAACCCTAACCTATGCTCAATTCCCTACAGCTATAACCTATAACCTGCATAAAAGCTTAACCTAAAACCTAAATGTGTTCTCAAATCCCTAAACCTAAACCTACACCTAATCCTACTCTCAACTACCTAACCTAAACCTAAACCTAAACTTGAAAACCCAAAGCAGAACCCGATCCCAAACCCAAACCCGATTTCCTAAACCTAAACTTTAACCTATTCTCAATTCCCTAAACCTATAACTTGTAACCTACATATAACCTCAACTTAAAACCTAAACCTTAACCTATTCTCAAATCTCTAAACCTAAACCTACACCTAATCCTATTCTCAACTGCCCAACCTAAACTTGAAAACCGAAAGCAAAACCCGATCCCTAACCCAAACCCGATTTCCAAAACCTAAACCTTAACCTATTCTCCAATCCCTAAACCAATAACCTATAACCTACCTATAACCTTAACCTAAAACCTAAACCTTAACCTATTCTCAATTCCCTAAACCTATAACCTATAACCTACCTATCACCTTAACCTAAAACCTAAACCTTAACCTATTCTCAATTCCCTACAAGTATAACCTATAACCTACCTAATACCTAAATATGTTCTCAAATCCCTAAACCTAAACCTACACCTAATCCTATTCTCAACTACCTAACGTAAAACTAAACCTAAACTTGAAAATCCAAAGCAAAACCTGATCCCGAACCCAAACCCGATTTCTTAAACCTATACCTTAACCTATTCTCAATTCCCTAAACGTATAACCTATAACATAGCTATTACCTTAACCTAAAACCTAAACCTTAACCTATTCTCAAATCCCTAAACGTAAACCTACACCTAATCCTATTCTCAACAACCTAACTAAAACCTAAACATAAACATGAAAACCCAAAGCAAAACCCGATTCTGAACCCAAACCCGATTTCCTAAACCTAAACTTTAACCTATTCTCAAATCCCTAAACCTATAACCTATAACCTACCTATAACATTAACCTAAAACCTTTACCTTAACCTATTCTCAAATCCCTAAACCTAAACCTACACCTAATCCTATTCTCAACTACTTAACCTAAACCTAAACCTAATCTTGAAAACCCAAAGCAAACCTGGATCCCGAACCCAATCCCGATTTCCTAAACCTAAACCTTAACCTATTCTCAATTCCCTAAACCTATAACCTATAACCTACCTATAACCTTAACCTAAAACCTAAACCTTAACCTATTTTCAATTCCCTATAGCTATTACCAATAACCTGCATAAAAGCTTAACCTAAAACCTTAATGTGTTCTCAAATCCCTAAACCTCAACCTACACCTAATCTTATTCTCAACTACCAAACCTAAACCGAAACCTAAACTTGAAAAGCCAAAGAAAAACCTGATCCCGAACCAAAACCCGATTTCCTAAACCTAAACCATAACCTTTTCTCAATTCCCTAAACCTATAACCTATAACCTACCTATTACCTTAACCTAAAACCTAAACCTTAACCTTTTTTCAAATCCCTAAACATAAACCTACACCTAATCCTATTCTCAACTACCTAACCTAAACCTAAACATAAACTTGAAAACCCAAAGCATAACCCGATCTCGAACCCAAATCCGATTTCTTAAACCTAAACCTTAACCTATTCTCAATTCCCTTAACTTATAACCTATAACCTACCTATAAACTTAACCTAAAACCTAAACCTTAACCTATTTTCAAATCCCTAAACCTAAACCTACACCTAATCCTACTCTCAACTACCTAACGTAAACCTAAACCTAAACTTGAAAACCCAATGCAGAACCCGATCCCAAACCCAAACCCAATTTCCTAAACCTAAACCTTAACCTATCCTCAATTCCCTAAACCTATAACCTATAACCTACCAATAACCTTAACCTAAAACCTAAACCTTAACCTATTCTCAAATACATAAACCTAACCTACACCTAATCCTACTCTCAACTACCTAACCTAAACCTAAACATAAACCTAAAAACCTAAAGTAAAATCCGACCTCGAATCGAAACCCGATTTCCTAAACCTAAACCTTAACCTATTCTCAATCCCCTAATCCTATAACCTATAACCTATAACCTACCTATAACCTTAACCTAAAACCTAAACCTTTACTTATTCTCAAATCCCTAAACCTAAACCTACACCTAAACCAATTCTCAACAACCTAACTAAAACCAAAACCTAAACTTGAAAACCCAAAGCAAAATCTGATCCCGAACCCAAACCCGATTTCCTAAACCTAAACCTTAACCGATTCTCAAATCCCAAAACCTATAACCTATTACCTACCTATAACCTTAACCTATAACCTAAACCTTAACCTATTCTCAAATCCCTAAACCTATAACCTATAACCTACCTATAACCTAAACCCAAAACCTAATCCTTAACCTATTCCCAATTCCCTTCAGCTATAACCTATAACCTACCTAAAACCTAAACCAAAAACCTTAACATATTATCAAATCACTAAACCTAAACCTACACCTAATCCTATTCTCAACAACCTAACCTAAACCTAAACCTAAACTTGAAAACGCAAATCAAAACCCGATCCAGAACCCAAACCCGATTTCTTGAACCTAAACCTTAACCTATTCTCAATTCCCCTAATTTATAACCAATAACCTACCTATAACCTTAACCTAAAACCTAAACCTTAACCTATTCTCAAATCCCTAAACCTAAACCTACACCTAATCCTATTCTCAACTATCTAACCTAAACCTAACACTAAACTTGAAAACGCAAAGCAAAACCCGATCCCGAACGCAAACCCAATTTCTTAAACCTAAACCTTAACCGATTCTCAAATCCCTAAACCTATAACCTATAACCTACCTGTAACCTTAACCTAAAACATAAACCTTAACCTATTTTCAATTCCCTACAGCTATAACCTATAACCTGCATAAAAGCTTAACCTAAAACCTAAATGTGTTCTCAAATCCCTAAACCTAAACCTACACCTAATCCTATTCGCAACTACCTAACCTAAACCTAAACCTAAACTTGAAAACCCAAAGCAAAACCTGATCCTGAACCCAAACACGATTTCCTAAACCTAAACCGTAACCTATTCTCATTTCCCTAAACCTATAACCTATAACCTTAACCTATAACCTAAACCTTAACCTATTCTCTAATCCCTAAACCTAAACCTACACCTAATCCTATTCTCAACTACCTAACCTAAACCTAAACCTAAACTTGAAAACCCAAAGAAAAACACGATCTCGAACCCAAACCCGATTTCCTAAACCTAAACCTTAACCTATTCTCAAATCCCTAAACATATAACCTATAACTTACCTATAACCTTAACCTAAAACCTAAACCATAACCTATTCTCAAATCCCTAAACCTAAACCTACACCTAATCCTACTCTCAACTACCTAACCTAAACCTAAACCTAAACTTGAAAACCCAAAGCAAAACCCAATCACGAACCCAATCCCGATTTCCTAAACCTAAACCTAAACCTATTCTCAATTCCCTAAACCTATAACGTGTAACCTACCAATAACCTTAACCTAAAACCTAAACCTTAACCTATTCTCAAATCCCTAAACCTAAACCTTCACCTAATCCTATTCGCAACTACCTAACCTAAACCTAAACCTAAACTTGAAAACCCAAAGCAAAACCTGATCCCGAACGCAAACCCGATTTCCTAAACCTAAACCGTAATCTATTCTCAATTCCATAAACCTATAACCTATAACCTTAACCTATAACCTAAACCTTAACCTATTCTCTAATCCCTAAACCTAAACCTACACCTAATCATATTCTCAACTACCTAACCTAAACCTAAACCTAAACTTGAAAACCCAAAGCAAAACCCGATCTCGAACCCAAACCTGATTTCCTAAACCTAAACCTTAACCTATTCTCAATTCTCCAAACCTATAACATATAACCTACCTATAACCTAAACCTAAAACCTAAACCTTAACCTATTGTCAATTCCCTGCAGCTATAACCTATAACCTGCATAAAAGCTTAACCTAAAACCTAAATGTGTTCTCAAATCCCTAAACCTAAACCTACACCTAATCCTACTCTCAACCACCTAACCTAAACCTAAACCTAAACTTGAAAACCCAAAGCAGAACCCGATCCCAAACCCAAACCCGATTTCCTAAACCTAAACTTTAACCTATTCTCAATTCCCTAAACCTATAACTTATAACCTACCTATAACCTTAACTCAAAACCAAAACCTTAACCTATTCTCAAATCCCTAAACCTAAACCTACACCTAATCCTATTCTCAACTACCAAACCTAAACCTAAACCTAAACTTGAAAACCCAAAGCAAAACCCGATCTCGAACCCAAACCCGATTTCCTAAACCTAAACCTTAACCTATTCTCAATTCCCTAAACCTATAACCTATAACCTACCTATAACCTAAACCTAAAACCTAAACCTTAACCTATTCTGAATTTCCTACAGCTATAACCTATAACCGACATAAAAGCTTAACCTAAAACCTAAATGTGTTCTCAAATCCCTAAACCTAAACCTACAACTAATCCTACTCTCAACTACCTCACCTAAACCTAAACCTAAACTTGAAAACCCAAAGCAGAACCCGATCCCAAACCCAAACCCGATTTCCTAAACCTAAACTTCAACCTATTCTCAATTCCCAAAACCTATAACTTATAACCTACCTATAACCTTAACTTAAAACCTAAACCTTAACCTATTCTCAAATCTCTAAACATAAACCTACACCTAATCCTATTCTCAACTGCCTAACCTAAACCTAAACCTAAACTTGAAAACCCAAAGCAAAACCCGATCCCGAACCCAAACCCGATTTCCAAAACCTAAACCTTAACCTATTCTCCAATCCCTAAACCAATAACCTATAACCTACCTATAACCTTAACTTAAAACCTAAACCTTAACCTATTCTCAATTCCCTAAACCTATAACGTATAACCTACCTATAACCTTAACCTAAAACCTAAACCTTAACCTATTCTCAATTCCCTACAACTATAACCAATAACCTACCTAATACCTAAATATGTTCTCAAATCCCTAAACCTAAACCTACACCTAATCCTATTCTTAACTACCTAGCGTAAAACTAAACCTAAACTTGAAAATCAAAAGTAAAACCTGATCCCGAACCCAAACCCGATTTCCTAAACCTATACCTTAACCTATTCTCAATTCCCTAAACGTATAACCTATAACCTAGCCATAACCTTAACCTAAAACCTAAACCTTAACCTATTCTCAAATCCCTAAACCTAAACCTACACCTAATCCTACTCTCAACTACCTAACGTAAACCTAAACCTAAACTTGAAAACCCAATGCAGAACCCGATCCCAAACCCAAACCCAATTTCCTAAACCTAAACCTTAACCTATCCTCAATTCCCTAAACCTATAACCTATAACCTACCTATAACCTTAACCTAAAACCTAAACCTTAACCTATTCTCAAATCCCTAAACCTAAACCTACACCTAATCCTATTCTCAACTACTTAACCTAAACCTAAGCCTAATCTTGAAAACCCAAAGAAAACCTGGATCCCGAACCGAATCCCGATTTCCTAAACCTAAACCTTAACCTATTCTCAATTCCCTAAACCTATAACCTATAACCTACCTATAACCTTAACCTAAAACATAAACCTTAACATATTTTCAATTCCCTACAGCTATAACCTATAACCTGCATAAAAGCTTAACCTAAAACCTAAATGTGTTCTCAAATCCCTAAACCTAAACCTACACCTAATCTTATTCTCAACTACCAAATCTAAACCGAAACCTAAACTTGAAATGCCAAAGAAAAACCTGATCTCGAAACAAAACCCAATTTCCTAAACCTAAACCATAACCTTTTCTCAATTCCCTAAACCTATAACATATAACCTACCTTTTACCTTAACCTAAAACCTAAACCTTAACCTTTTCTTAAATCCCTAAACATAAACTTACACCTAATCCTATTCTCAACTACCTAACCTAAACCTAAACATAAACTTGAAAACCCAAAGTAAAACCCGATCCCGAACCCAAATCCGATTTCTTAAACCTAAACCTTAACCTATTCTCAATTCCCTTAATTTATAACCCATAACCTACCTATAAACTTAACCTAAAACCTAAACCTTAACCTATTTTAAAATCCCTAAACCTAAACCTACACCTAATCCTATTCTCAACTATCAAACCTAAACCTAAACCTAAACTTGAAAACCCAAAGCAAAACCCGATCCTGAACCCAAACCCGATTTCTTAAACCTAAACCTTAACCTATTCTCAAATCCCTAAACCAATAACCTATAACCTACCTATAACCTTAACCTAAAACACAAACCTTAACCTATTCTCAATTCCTAACAACTATAACCTATAACCTACCTAAAATCTTAACCTAAAACCTAAATGTGTTCTCAAATCCCTAAACCTAAACCTACACCTAATCCTACTCTCAACTACCTAACCTAAACCTAAACCTAAACTTGAAAACCCAAAGCAGAAACCGATCCCAAACCCAAACCCAATTTCCTAAACCTAAACCTTAACCTATTCTCAATTCCCTAAACCTATAACTTATAACCTACCTATAACCATAACTTAAAACCTAAACCTTAACCTATTCTCAAATCCCTAAACCTAAACCTAAACCAAATCCCAAACTCAACTACCTAACCTAAACCTAAACCTAAACTTGAAAACCCAAAGCAAAACCCGATCCCGAGCCCAAACCCGATTTCCTAAACCTAAACCTTAACCTATTCTCCAATCCCTAAACTAATAACCTATAACCTACCTATAACCTTAACCTAAAACCTAAACCTTAACCTATTCTCAAATCCCGAAACCTAAACCTACACCTAATCCTATTTTCAACTACCTAACATAAACCTAAACATAAACTTGAAAATCCAAAGCAAAACCCGATCCCGAACCCAAGCCCGATTTCTTAAACCTAAACATTAACCTATTCTCAATTCCCTTAATTTATAACCAATAATCTACCAATAACCTTAACCTAAAACCTAAACCTTAACCTATTCTCAAATCCCTAAACCTAAACCTACACCTAATCCTATTCTCAACTAACCTAAACCTAAAACTAAACTTGAAAACGCAAAGAAAAATCCGATCCCGAACCCAAACCCGATTTCTTAAACCTAAACCTTAACCTATTCTCAAATCCCTAAACCTATAACCTATAACCTACCTATAACCTTAACCTAAAACCTAAACCTTAACCTATTCTCAATTCCCTACAACTATAATCTATAACCTACCAAAAACCTTAACCTAAAACCTAAATGAGTTCTCAAATCCCTAAACCTAAACCTACACCTAATCCTACTCTCAACTACTTAACCTAAACCTAAACCTAAACTTGAAAACACAAAGAAGAACCCGATCCCAAACCCAAACCCGATTTCCTAAACCTAAAACTTAACCTATCCTCAATTCCCTAAACCTATAACCTATAACCTACCTATTACCTTAACCTAAAACCTAAACCTTAACCTTTTCTCCAATCCCTAAACATAAACCTACACTTAATCCTATTCTCAACTACGTAACCTAAACCTAAACATAAACTTGAAAACCCAAAGCAAAACCCGATCCCGAACCCAAATCCGATTTCTTAAACCTAAAACTTAACCTATTCTCAATTCCCTTAATTTATAACCTATAACATACCTATAAACTTAACCTAAAGCCTAAACCTTAACCTATTCTCAAATCCCTAAACCTAAACCTACACCTAATCCTATTCTCAACAATCTAACCTAAACCTAAACCTAAACTTAAAAATGCAAAGAAAAACCCGATCCCGAACCCAAACCCGATTTCTTAAACCTAAACCATAACCTATTCTCAAATCCCTAAACCAATAACCTATAACCTACCTATAACCTTAACCTAAAACATAAACCTTAACCTATTTTCAATTCCCTACAGCTATAACCTATAACCTGCGTAAAAGCTTAACCTAAAACCTAAACGTGTTCTCAAATCCCTAAACCTAAACCTACACCTAATCTTATTCTCACCTACCAAACCTAAACCAAAACCTAAACTTGAAAAGCCAAAGAAAAACCTGATCTCGAAACAAAACCCAATTTCCTAAACCTAAACCATAACCTTTTCTCAATTCCCTAAACCTATAACCTATAACCTACCTATTACCTTAACCTAAAACCTAAACCTTAACCTTTTCTCAAATCCCAAAACATAAACTTACACCTAATCCTATTCTCAACTACCTAACCTAAACCTAAACATAAACTTGAAAACCCAAAGTAAAACCCTATCCCGAACCCAAATCCGATTTCTTAAACCTAAACCTTAACCTATTCTCAATTCCCTTAATTTATAACCTATAACCTACCTATAAACTAAACCTAAAACCTAAACCTTAATCTATTTTCGAATCCCTAAACCTAAACCTATACCTAATCCTATTCTCAACTATCAAACCTAAACCTAAACTTAAACTTGAAAACGCAAAGCAAAACCCGATCCCGAACCCAAACCCGATTTCTTAAACCTAAACCTTAACCTATTCTCAAATCCCAAAACCAACAACCTATAACCTACCTATAACCTTAACCTAAAACCTAAACCTTAACCTATTCTCAATTCCCAACAACTATAACCTATAACCTACCTAAAAGCTTAACCTAAAACCTAAATGTGTTCTCAAATCCCTAAACCTAAACCTACACCTAATCCTACTCTCAACTACCTAACCTAAACCTAAACCTAAACTTGAAAACCCAAAGCAGAACCCGATCCCAAACCCAAACCCGATTTCCTAAACCTAAACCTTAACCTATTCTCAATTCCCTAAACCTATAACTTATAACCTACCTATAACCTTAACTTAAAACCTAAACCTTAACCTATTCTCAAATCCCTAAACCTAAACCTACACCAAATCCCATTCTCAACTGCCTAACCTAAACCTAAACCTAAACTTGAAAACCCAAAGCAAAACCAGATCCCGAACCCAAACCCGATTTCCTAAACCTAAACCTTAAGCTATTCTCCAATCCCTAAACCAATAACCTATAACCTACCTATAACCTTAACCTAAAACCTAAACCTTAACCTATTCTCAAATCCCTAAACCTAAACCTACACCGAATCCTATTCTCAACTACCTAACATAAACCTAAACATAAACTTGAAAACCCAAAACAAAACCCGATCCCGAACCCAAACCCGATTTCTTAAACCTAAACATTAACCTATTTTCAATTCCCTTAATTTATAACCAATAACCTACCTATAACCTTAACCTAAAACCTAAACCTTAACCTATTCTCAAATCCCTAAACCTAAACCTACACCTAATCCTATTCTCAACTATCTAGCCTAAACCTAAAACTAAACTTGAAAACGCAAAGAAAAACCCGATCCCGAACCCAAACCCGATTTCTTAAACCTAAACCTTAACCTATTCTCAAATCCCTAAACCTATAACCTATAACCTACCTAAAACCTTAACCTAAAACCTAAACCTTAACCTATTCTGAATTCCCTACAACTATAATCTATAACCTACCAAAAACCTTAACCTAAAACCTAAATGAGATCTCAAATCCCTAAACCTAAACCTACACCTAATCTTACTCTCAACTACTTAACCTAAACCTAAACCTAAAATTGAAAACACAAAGCAGAACCCGATCCCAAACCCAAACCCGATTTCCTAAACCTAAACCTTAACCTATCCTCAATTCCCTAAACCTATAACCTATAACCTACCTATTACCTTAACCTAAAACCTAAACCTCAACCTTTTCTCAAATCCCTAAACCTAAACCTACACCTAATCCTATTCTCAACTACCTAACCTAAACCTAATCATAAACTTGAAAACCCAAAGCAAAACCCGATCCCGAACCCAAATCCGATTTCTTAAACCTAAACCTTAACCTATTCTCAATTCCCTTAATTTATAACCTATAACATACCTATAAACTTAACCTAAAACCGAAACCTTAACCTATTCTCAAATCCCTAAACCTAAACCTACACCTAATCCTATTGTCAACAAACTAACCTAAACCTAAAGCTAAACTTTAAAATGCAAAGCAAAACCCGATCCCGAACCCAAACCCAATTTCTTAAACCTAAACCATAACCTATTCTCAAATCCCTAAACCAATTACCTATAACCTACCTATAACCTTAACCTAAAACCTAAACCTTAACCTATTCTCAATTCCCAACAACTATAACCTATAACCTAACTAAAAGCTTAACCTAAAACCTAAATGTGTTCTCAAATCCCTAAACCTAAACCTACACCTAATCTTACTCTCAACTACCTAACGTAAACCTAAACCTAAACTTGAAAACCCAATGCTGAACCCGATCCCAAACCCAAACCCGATTTCCTAAACCTAAACCTTAACCTATCCTCAATTCCCTAAACCTATAACCTATAACCTACCTATAACCTTAACCTAAAACCTAAACCTTAACCTATTCTCAAATCCCTAAACCTAAACCTACACCTAATCCTATTTTCAACTACTAAACCTAAACCTAAACCTAATCTTGAAAACCCAAAGCAAACCTGGATCCCGAACCCAATCTCGATTTCCTAAACCTAAACCTTAACCTATTCTCAATTCCCTAAACCTATAACCGATAATCTACCTATAACCTTAACCTAAAACCTAAACCTTAACCTATTTTCAATTCCTTACAGCTATAACCTATAACCTACATAAAAGCTTAACCTAAAACCTAAATGTGTTCTCAAATCCCTAAACCTAAACCTACACCTAATCTTATTCTCAACTACCAAACCTAAACCGAAACCTAAACTTGAAAAGCCAAAGAAAAACCTGATCCTGAACCAAAACCCGATTTCCTAAACCTAAACCATAACCTATTCTCAATTCCCTAAACCTATAACCTATAACCTACATATTACCTTAACCTAAAACCTAAACCTTAACCTTTTCTCAAATCCTTAAACATAAACGTACACCTAATCCTATTCTCAACTACCTAACATAAACCTAAACATAAACTTGAAAACCCAAACCAAAACCCGATCCCGAACCCAAACCCGATTTCTTAAACCTAAACCTTAACCTATTCTCAATTCCCTTAATTTATAACCAATAACCTACCTATAACCTTAACCTATTCTCAATTCCCTACAACTATAACCTATAACCTACTTAATACCTAAATTTGTTCTCAAATCCCTAAACCTAAACCTACACCTAATCCTATTCTCAACTACCTAACGTAAAACTAAACCTAAACTTGAAAACCCAAAGCAAAACCCGATCCCGAACCTAAACCCGATTTTCTAAACCTAAACCTTAAGCTATTCTAAATTCCCTAAACCTATAACCTATAACCTACCTATAACCTTAACCTAAAACCTAAACCGTAACCTATTCTCAAATCCCTAAACCTAAACTTACAGCAAATCCTATTCTCCACTACCAAACCTAAACCTAAACCTAAACTTGAAAACCCAAAGCAAAATCGGATCCCGAACCCAAACCCGATTTCCTAAACCTAAACCTTAACCTATTCTCAAATCCCTAAACCTATAACCTATAACCTACCTATAACCTTAACCTAAAACCTAAACCTTAACCTATTCTCAAATTCTAAAACCTAAACCTACACCTAATCCTATTCTCAACCATCTAACCTAAACCCAAACCTAAACTTGAAAACCCAAAGCAAAACCCGATCCTGAACCCAAACCCGATTTCCTAAACCTAAACCTTAACCTTTTCTCAAACCCCCAAACCTATAACCTAAAACCTACCTATAACCTTAACCTAAAATCCAAACCTTAACCTATTCTTAAACCCCTAAACCGAAACCTACACCTAATCCTATTCTCAACTACCTAACCTAAACCTAAACCTAAACTTGAAAACCCAAAGCAAAACACGATCCCAAACCCAAACCCGATTTCCTAAACCTAAACCTTAAGCTATTCTCATTCCCTAAACCTATAACCTATAACCTACCTTTAACCTTAACCTAAAACGTAAACCTTAACCGATTCTCAAATCCCTAACCCTAAACCAACACCTAAACCTATTCACAACTATATAACCTAAATCTTAACCTAAACTTGAAAACCCAAAGCAAAACCCGATCCCGAACCCAAACCCGATTTCCTAAACCTAAACCTTAGCTTATTCTCAATTCCCTAAACCTATAACCTACAACCTACCTATGACCTTAACCTAAAACCAATACCTTAACCTATTCTCAATTCCCGACAACTATAACCTATAACCTACCAAAAACATTAACCTAAAACCGAAATGTGTTCATAAATCCTTAAACCTAAACCTACACCTAATCCTATTCTCAACTACCTAACGTAAACCTACACCTAAACTTGAAAACCCAAAGCAAAACCCTATCAAGAACCCAAACC
This sequence comes from Magnolia kwangsiensis, assembly GCA_037074715.1. Classification (NCBI taxonomy): domain Eukaryota; kingdom Viridiplantae; phylum Streptophyta; class Magnoliopsida; order Magnoliales; family Magnoliaceae; genus Magnolia; species Magnolia kwangsiensis. Next base: position 76,964,998 of record CM073584.1, read on the forward strand.
CGATTTCCTAAACCTAAACCTTAACATATTCTCAAATCCCAAAACCTATAACCTATAACTTACCTATAACATTAACCTAAAACCTAAACCTTAACCTATTCTCAAATCCCTAAACCTAAACCTACACCTAATCCTACTCTCAACTACCTAACCTAAACCTAAACCTAAACTTGAAAACCCAAAGTAAAATCCAATCCCGAACCCAAACCCGATTTCCTAAACCTAAACCTAAACCTATTCTCATTTTCCTAAACCTATAACCTGTAACCTACCAATAACCTTAACCTAAAACCTAAACCATAACCTATTCTCAAATCCCTAAACCTAAACCTACACCTAATCCTATTCACAACTACCTAACCTAAACCTAAACCTAAACTTGAAAACCCAAAGCAAAACCCGATCCCGAACCCAAACCCAATTTCCTAAACCTAAACCTTAACCTATTCTCAATTCCCTAAACCTATAACCTATAACCTTAACCTAAAACCTAAACCTTAACCTATTCCCTAATCCCTAAACCTAAACCTACACCTAATCCTATTCTCAACTACCTAACCTAAGCCTAAACCTAAACTTGAAAACCCAAAGCAAAACCTGATCTCGAACCCAAACCCAATTTTCTAAACCTAAACCTTAACCTATTCTCAATTCCCTAAACCTATAACCTAAAACCTACCTATAACCTTAACCTAAAACCTAAACCTTAACCTATTCTCTATTCCCTACAACTATAACCTATAACCTACCTAATACCTAAATATGTTCTCAAATCCCTAAACCTAAACCTACACCTAATCCTATTCTCAACTGCCTAACATAAAACTAAACCTAAACTTGAAAACCCAAAGCAAAACCCGATCCCGAACACAAACCCGATTTCCTAAACCTATACCTTAACCTATTCTCAATTCCCTAAATGTATAACCTATAACCTAAAACCTAAACCTTAACCTATTCTCAAATCCCTAAATCTAAACCTACACCTAATCCGATTGTCAACTACCTAACCTAAATCTAAACGTAAACTTGAAAACCCAAAGCCAAACCCGATTCTGACCCGAAACCCGATTTCCTAAACCTAAACTTTAACCTATTCTCAATTCTCTAAACCTATAACCTATAACCTACCTATAATCTTAACCTAAAACCTAAACCTTAACCTATTCTCAAATCCCTAAACCTAAACCTACACCTAATCCTATTCTCAACTACCTAACCTAAACCTAAACATAAACTTAAAAACCCAAAGCAAAACCCGATCCCAAACCCAAATCCGATTTCTTAAACCTAAACCTTAACCTATTCTCAATTCCCTTAATTTATCACCAATAACCTACCTATAACCTTAACCTAAAACCTAAACCTTAACCTATTCTCATTTCCCTACAACTATAACCTATAACCTTCCTAAAACCTAAATATGTTCTCAAATCCCTAAACCTAAACCTACACCTAATCCTATTCTCAACTATCTAAACTAAACCTAAACCTAAACTTGAAAACGCAAAGCAAAACCCGATCCCAAACCCAAACCCGATTTCTTAAACCTAAACCTTAACCTATTCTCAAATCCCTAAACCAATAACCTAAAACCTACCTATAACCTAAACCTAAAACCTAAACCTTAAACTATTCTCAATTCCCTACAACTATAACATATATCCTTCCTAAAACCTTAACGTAAAACCTAAATGTGATCTCAAATCCCTAAACCTAAACCTACACCTAATCCTGCTCTCAACTACCTAACCTAAACCTAAACCTAAACTTGAAAACCCAAAGCAGAACCCGATCCCAAATCCAAACCCTATTTCCTAAACCTAAACCTTAACCTATTCTCAATTCCCTAAACCTATAACCTGTAACCTACCTATAACCTTAACCTAAAACTTAAACCTTAACCTATTCTCAAATCCCTAAACCTAAACCTACAACTAATGCTATTCTCAACTACCTAACCTAAACCTTAACCTAAACTTGAAAACCCAAAGCAAAATCCGATCCCGAACCCAAACCCGATATCCTAAACCTAAACCTTAACCTACTCTCAAATCCCTAAACCAATAACCTAAAACCTTCCAATAACCTTAACCGATTCTCAAATCCCTAAACCTGAACCTACACCTAATCCTATTCTCAACTACCTAACCTAAACCTAAACATAAACTTGAAAACCCAAAGCAAAACCCGATCCCGAACCCAAACCCGATTTCTTAAACCTAAACCTTAACCTATTCTTAATTCCCTGAATTTATAACCAATAACCTTCCTATAACCTTAACCTAAAACCTAAACCTTAACCTATTCTCAAATCCCTAAACCTAAACCTATACCTAATCTTATTCTCAACTATCTAACCAAAACCTAAAACTACACTTGAAAACGTAACGCAAAACCCGATCTCGAACCCAAACCCGATTTCTTAAACCTAAACCTTAACCTATTCTCAAATCTCTAAACCTATAACCTATAACCTACATATAACCTTAACCTAAAACCTAAACCTTAACCTATTCTCAATTCCCCACAACTATATTCTATAACCTACCTAAAACCTTAAACTAAAACCTAAATGAGTTCTCAAATCCCTAAACCTAAACCTACACCTAATCCTACTCTCAACTACCTAGCCTAAACCTAAACCTAAACTGGAAAACCCAAAGCAGAACCCGATCCCAAACCCAAACCCAATTTCCTAAACCTAAACCTTAACCTATCTACAATTCCCTAAACCTATAACCTATAATGTACCTATAACCTTAACCTAAAACCTAAACCTTAACATATTCTCAAATCCCTAAACCTAAACCTACACTTAATCCTATTCTCCACTACCTAACCTAAACATAAACCTAAACTTGAACACCTAAAGCAAAACCCGATCACGAACCCAAACCCGATTTCTTAAACCTAAACGTTAACCTATTCCCAAATCCCTAAACCTATAACCTAAAACCTACCTATAACCTTAACCTAAAACCTAAACCTTAACCTATTCTCAATACCCTACAGCTATAACCTATAACTACCTAAAATCGAAATGTCTTTTCAAATCCCTAAACCTAAACCTACACCTAATCCTATTCTCAACTACCTAACCTAAACTTAAATCTAAACTTGAAAACACAAAGCAAAACCCGATCCCGAACCCAAACCCGATTTCCTAAACCTAAACCTTAACCTATTCTAAATTCCCTAAACCTATAACCTATAACCTACCTATAACCTTAACCTAAAACCTAAACCGTAACCTATTCACAAATCCCTAAACCTAAACCTATTGCTAATCCTATTCTCAACTACCTAACCTAAACCTGAACCTAAACTTGAAAAGCCAAAGCAAAACCGGATCATGAACCCAAACCCGATTTCCTAAACCTAAACCTTAACCTATTCTCAAATCCCTAAACCTATAACCTATAACCTACCTATAACCTTAACCTAAAAACTAAACCTTAACCTATTCTCAAATTCCTAAACCTAAACCTTAACCTTTTTTCAAATCCCTAAACCTAAATCCTAAAACCTACCTATAACCTTAACCTAAAATCTAAACCTTAACCTATTCTCAAATCCCTATACCAAAACCTACACCTAATCCTATTCTCAACTATCTAACCTAAACCTAAACCTAAACTTGAAAACCCAAAGCAAAACCCGATCCCGAACCCAAACCCGATTTCCTAAACCTAAACCTTAAGCAATTCCCATTCCCTAAACCTATAACCTATAACCTACCTACAACCTTAACCTAAAACCTAAACCTTAACCGATTCTCAAATCTCTAACCCAAAACCAACACCTAAACCAATTCTCAAATATATAACCTAAACCTAAACCTAAACTTGAAAACCCAAAGCAAAACCCGATCCCGAACCAAATCCCAATTTCATAAACCTAAACCTTAACCTATTCTCAAATCCTTAAACCTAAATCCTATAACCTACCTTTAACCTTAACCTAAAACCTAAACATTAACCTATTCTCAATTCCCTATAGCTATAACCAATAACCTGCCTAAAACCTAAATGTCTTTACAAATCCCTAAACCTAAACCAACACCTAATCCTATTCTCAACTACCTAACCTAAACCTAAACCTAAACTTGAAAACCCAAAGCAAAACCAGATCCCGAACCCAAACCCGATTTCTTAAACCTAAACCTTAACTTATTCTCAATTCCCTAAACCTATAACCGATAACCTACCTATAACCTTTACCTAAAACCTAAACCTTAACCTATTCCCAATTTCCGACAACTATAACCTATAACCTACCAAAAACCTTAACCTAAAACCTAAATGTGTTCTTAAATTCCTAAACCTAAACCTACACCTAATCCTATTCTCAACTACCTAACGTAAACCTACACCTAAACTTGAAAACCCAAAGCAAAACCCTATCCCGAACCCAAACCCGATTTCCTAAATCTAAACTTTAACCAATTCTCAAATCCCTAAACCTATAACCTATAACTTACCTATAACCTTAACCTAAAACCTAAACCTTAACCTATTCTCAAATCCCTAAACCTAAACCTACACCTTATCCTACTCTCAACTACCTAACCTAAACCTACACCTAAACTTGAAAACCAAAAGCAAAATCCAATCCCGAACCCATACCCGATTTCCTAAACCTAAACCTAAACCTATTCTCAATTCCCTAAACCTATAACCTGTAACCTACCAATAACCTTAACCTAAAACCTGAACCTTAACCTATTCTCAAATCCCTAAACCTAAACCTACACCTAATCCTATTCTCAACTACCTAACCTAAACCTAAACCTAAACTTCAAAACCCAAAGCAAAACCCGATCCCGAACCCAAACCCTATTTTCTAAACCTAAACCTTAACCTATTCTCAATTCCCTAAACCTATAACCTATAACCCTAACCTATAACCTAAACCTTAACCTATTCTCTAATCCCTAAACCTAAACCTACACCTAATCCTATTCTCAACTACCTAACCTAAACCTAAACCTAAACTTGAAAACCCAGACCAAAACCCGATCTCGAACCCAAACCCGATTTCCTAAACCTAAACCTTAACCTATTCTCAATTCCCTAAACCTATAACCTATAACCTACCTATAACCTTAACCTATTCTTAATTCCCTACAACTATAACCTATAACCTACCTAATACCTAAATATGTTCTCAAATTCCAAAACCTAAACCTACACCTAATCCAATTCTCAACTACCTAACGTAAAATTAAACCTAAACTAGAAAACCCAAAGCAAAACCCGATCCCGAACCCAAACCCGATTTCCTAAACCTATACCTTAACCTATTCTCTATTCCCTAAACGTATAACCTATAACCTAGCTATAACCTTAACCTAAAACCCAAACCTTAACCTATTCTCAAATCCCTAAACCAAAACCTGCACCTAATCCTATTGTTAACTACCTAACCTAAACCTAAACGTAAACTTGAAAACCAAAGCAAAACCCGATTCTGAACCCAAACCCGATTTCCTAAACCTAAACTTTAACCTATTCTCAAATCCCTAAACCTATAAGCTATAACCTACCTATAACCTAAACCTAAAACCTAAACCTTAACCTATTCTCAAATCCCTAAACCTAAACCTACACCTTATCCTATTCTCAACTACTTAACCTAAACCTAAACCTAATGCTGAAAACCCAAAGCAAAACTGGATCACGAACCCAATCCCGATTTCCTAAACCTAAACCATAACCTATTATCAATTCCCTAAGCCTATAACCCATAACCTACCTATAACCTTAACCTAAAACCTGAACCTTAACCTATTTTCAATTCCCTACAGCTATAACGTACAACCTACATAAAAGCTAAACCTAAAACCTAAATGTGTTCAAATCCCTAAACATAAACCTACACCAAATCCTATTCTCAACTAACAAACCTAAACCGAAACCTAAACTTGAAAAGCCAAAGAAAAACCTGATCCCGAACCAAAACTCGATTTCCTAAACCTAAAACATAACCTATTCTCAATTCCCTAAACCTATAACCTATAACCTACCTATTACCTTAACCTAAAACCTAAACCTTAACCTTTTCTTAAATCCTAAAACATAAACCTACACCTAATCCTATTCTCAACTACCTAACCTAAACCTAAACATAAACTTGAAAACCTAAAGTAAAACCCGATCCCAAACCCAAATCTGATTTCTTAAACCTAAACCTTAACATATTCTCAATTCCCTTAATTTATAACCTATAACCTACCTATAAACTTAACCTAAAACCTAAAACTTAACCTATTCTCAAATCCCTAAACCTAAACCTACACCTAATCCTATTCTCAACTATCTAACCTAAACTTGAAAACGCAAAGCAAAACCCGATCCCGAACCCAAACCCGATTTCTTAAAACTAAACCTTAACCTATTCTCAATTCCCTTAATTTATAACCAATAACCTACCTATAACCTTAACCTAAAACCTAAACCTTAACCTATTCTCAATTACCTAAACCTAAACCTACACCTAATCTTATTCTCAACTATCTAACCTAAACCTAAACCTAAACTTGAAAACGCAAATCAAAACCCGATCCCGTACCCAAACCCGATTTCTAAAACCTAAACCTTAACCTATTCTCAAATCCCTAAACCAATAACCTATAACCTACCTATAACCTAAGCCATAAACTATTCTCAATTCCCTACAACTATAACATATAACCTTCCTAAAAGCTTAACCAAAAACTTAAATGTGTTCTCAAATCCCTAAACCTAACCCTACACCTAATCCTATTCTCAACTACCTAACCTAAACCTAAACCTAAACTTGAAAACCCAAAGCAAAACCCGATCCCAAACCCAAACCCGATTTCCTAAACCTAAACCTTAACCTAATCTAAATTCCCTAAACCTATAACTTATAACCTTAACCTATAATCTAAATCGTAACCTATTCTCAAATCCCTAAACCTAAACCTACAGCTAATCCTATTCTCAACTACCTAACTAAAACCAAAACCTAAACTTGAAAACCCAAAGCAGAACCCGATCCCAAACCCAAACCCGATTTCCTAAACCTAAACCTTAACCTATTCTCAATTCCCTAAACCTAAAACCTATAACCTACCTATAACCTTAACATAAAACCTAAACCTTAACCTATTCTCAAATCCCTAAACCTAAACCTACAACTAATCCTATTCTCAACAACCTAACCTAAACCTTAACCTAAACTTGAAAACCCAAAGTAAAACCTGATCCCAAACCCAAACCCAATTTCCTAAACCTAAACCTTAACCTATTCTCAAATCCCTAAACCAATAACCAATAACCTGCCTATAACCTTAACCTAAAACAAAAACCTTATCATCTTCTCAAATCCCTAAACCTAAACCTACAATTAATCCTATTCTCAACTACCTAACCTAAACCTCAACATAAACTTGAAAACCCAAAGCAAAACCCGATCCCGAACCCAAACCCGATTTCTTAAACCTAAACCTTAACCTATTCCAATTCCCTCAATTTATAACCAATAACTTACCTATAACCTTAACCTAAAACCTAAACCTTAACCTATTCTCAAATCCCTAAACCTAAACCTACACCTAATCCTATTCTCAACTATCTAACCTAAACCTAAAACTAAACTTGAAAACGCAAAGCAAAACCCGATCCCGAACCCAAACCCGATTTCTTAAACCTAAACCTTAACCGATTCTCAAATCCCTAAACCTATAACCTATAACCTACCTATAACCTTAACCTAAAACCTAAACCTTAACCAATTCTCAATTCCCTACAACTATAATCTATAACCTACCTAAAACCTTAACCTAAAACCTAAATGAGTTCTCAAATCCCTAAACCTAAACCTACACCTAATCCTACTCTCAACTACCTAACATAAACCTAAACATAAACCTGAAAACCCAATACAGAACCCGATCCCAAACCCAAACCCGATTTCCTAAACCTAAACCTTAACCTATCCTCAATTCCCTAAACCTATAACCTATAACGTACCTATAACCTTAACCTAAAACCTAAACCTTAACCTATTCTCAAATCCCTAAACCCAAACCTACACCTAGTCCAATTCTACACTACCTAACCTAAACATAAACCTAAACTTGAATACCCAAAGAAAAACTCGATCCCGAACCCAAACCTGATTTCCTAAACCTAAACCTAAACCTATTCTCAAATCCCTAAACCAATAACCTATAACTTACCTATAACCTTAACCTAAAACCTAAACCTTAACCGATTCTCAAATCCCTAAACCTAAACCAGCACCTAAACCTATTCCCAACTCTATAACGTAAACCTAAACTGAAAACCCAAAGCAAAACCTGATCCCGAACCCAAACCCGATTTCTTAAACCTAAACCTTAACCTATTCCCAAATCCCTAAACCTATAACCTAAAACCTACCTATAACCTTAACCTAAAACTTAAACCTTAACCGATTCTCAATTCCCAACAGCTATAACCTATAACTACCTAAAACCTAAATGTGTTTTCTAATCCCTAAACCTAAACCTACACCTAATCCTATTCTCAACTACCTAACCTAAACCTAAACCTACACTTGAAAACCCAAAGCAAAACCAGATCCCGAACCCAATCCCGATTTCTTAAACCTAAACCTTAACCTATTCTCAAATCCCTAAACCTATAACCTATAACCTACCTATAACCTTAACCGAAAACCTAAACATTAACCTATTCTCAATTCCCTAAAGCTATAACCTATAACCTGCCTAAAACCTAAAAGTGTTTTCAAATCCCTAAACCTAAACCTACACCTAATCCTATTCTCAACTACCTAACCTAAACCTAAACCTAAACTTGAAAACCCAAAGCAAAACCCGATCCCGAACCCAAACCCGATTTCCTAAACCTAAACCTTAACCTATTCTAAATTCCCTAAACCTATAACCTATAACCTTAACCTAAACCCTAAACCTTAACCTATTCTCAAATCCCTAAACCTAAACCGACACCTAATCCTATTCTCAACTACCTAACCTAAACCTAAATCTAAAATTGACAACCCAATGCAAAACCCGATCCCGAACCCAAACCCGATTTCCTAAACCTAAACCTTAACCTATTCTCAATTCCCTTAATTTATAACCAATAACCTATAACTTACCTATAACCTTAACCTAAAACCTAAACCTTAACCTATTCTCAAATCCCTAAACCTAAACCTACACCTAATCCTATTCTTAACTATCTAACCTAAACCTAAACCTAAACTTGAAAACCCAAAGCAAAACCCAATCCCGAACACAAACCCGATTTCCTAAACCTAAACCTTTACCTTTTCTCAAATCCCTAAACCTATAACCTTTAACCGACCTATAACCTTAACCAAAATCCTAAACATTAACCTATTCTCAAATCCCTAAACTGAAACCTACACCTAATCCTATTCTCAACTACCTAACCTAAACCTAAACCTAAACTTGAAAACCCAAAGCAAAACCCGATCTCGAACCCAAACCCGATTTCCTAAACCTAAACCTTAACCTATTCTCAATTCCCTAAACCTATAACATATAACCTTAACCTATAACCTAAATCTCAACCTATTCTCTAATCCCTAAACCTAAACCTACACCTAATCCTATACTCAACTACCTAACCTAAACCTATACCTAAACTTGAAAACCCAAAGCAAAACCCAATCCCGAACCCAAACCCGATTTCCAAAACCTAAACCTTAACCTATTCTCAATTCCCTAAACCTATCACCTCTGACCTACCTATAACCTTAACCTAAAACCTAAACCTTAACCTATTCTCAATTCCCTACAACTATAACCTATAACCTACCTAAAACCTAAATATGTTCTCAAATCCCTAAATTTAAACCTACACCTAATCCTATTCTCAACTACCTAACGTAAAACTAAACCTAAACTTGAAAACCCAAAACAAAACCTGATCCCAAACCCAAACCTGATTTCCTAAACCTAAACCTATACCTAATCTTATTCACAACTACCTAACCTAAACCTAAACCTAAACTTGAAAACCCAAATCAAAACCCGATTCCGAACATAAACCCGATTTTCTAAACCTAAACCTTAACCTATTCTCAAATCTGTAAACCTATAACCTATAACCTACCTATAACCTTAACCTAAAACCTAAACCATAACCTATTCTCAAATCCCTAAACCTAAACCTACACCTAATCCTACTCTCAACTACCTAACCTAAACCTAAACCTAAACTAGAAAACCCAAAGCAAAACCCAATCCCGAACCCAAACCCGATTTCCAAAACCTAAACCTTAACCTATTCTCAATTCCTTAAACCTATAACCTATAACATACCTATAACCTTAACCTAAAACCTAAACCTTAACCTATTCTCAATTCCCTACAGCTATAACCAATAACCTACATAAAACCTTAACTTAAAAACTAAATGTGTTCTCAAATCCCTAAACCTAAACCTACACCTAATCCTATTCTCAACGACCAAACTTAAACCTAAACCTAAACTTGAAAAGCCAAAGCAAAATCGGATCCCGAACAACAACCTGATTTTCTAAACCAAAACCATAACCTATTCTCAATTCCCAAAACCTATAACCTATAACCTACCTTTAACCTTAACCAAAAACCTAAACCTTAACCTATTCTCAAATCCCTAAACCTAAACCTACACCTAATCCTAATCTCAACTACCTAACCTAAACCTAAACATAAACTTGAAAACCCAAAGCAAAACCTGATCCCAAACCCAAACCCGATTACTTAAACCTAAACCTTAACCTATTCTCAATTCCCTTAATTTATAACCTATAACCTACCAATAACCTTAACCTAAAACCTAAACCTTAACCTATTCTCAAATCCCTAAACCTAAACCTACACCTAATCCTATTCTCATGTATCTAACCTAAACCTAAACCTAAATTTCAAAACACAAAGCAAAACCCGAACCCGAACCCAAACCCGATATCTTAAACATAAACCTTAACCTATTCTCAAATCCCTAAACCAATAACCTATAACCTACCTATAACCTTAACCTATTCTCAACTATAACCTATAACCAACATAAAACCATAACCTAAAACCTAAATGTGTTCTTAAATTCCTAAACCCGATTTCCTAAATCTAAACCTTAACCTATTGTCAAATCGCTAAACCTATAACGTATAACCTATAACCTACCTATAACCTTAACCGAAAACCTAAGCCTTAACCTATTCTCAATTCCCTACAGCTATAACCTATAACCTACCTAAAATCAAAACCTAAAACCTAAATATGTTCTCAAATCCCAAAACCTAAACCTACACCTAATCCTATTCCCAACTACCTAACCTAAACCTAAACCTAAACTTGAAAACCCAAAGCAAAACCCGATCCTGAACCCAAACCTGATTTCCTAAACCTAAACCTTAACCTTTTCTCAATTCCCGACAACTATAACCTATAACCTACCAAAAACCTTAACCTAAAACCTAAATGTGTTCTTAATTCCCTAAACCTAAACCTACACCTAATCCTATTCTCAACTACCAAACGTAAACCTACACCTAAACTTGAAAACCCAAAGTAAAACCCTTTCCCGAACCCAAACCCGATTTCCTAAACCTAAACCTAAACCTATTCTCAATTCCCTAAACCTATAACGTGTAACCTACCAATAACCATAACCTAAAACCTAAACCTTAACCTATTCTCAAATCCCTAAACCTAAACCTACACCTAATCCTATTCTCTACTACATAACCTAAACCTAAACCTAAACTTGAAAACCCAAAGCAAAACCCGATCCCGAACCCAAACTCGATTTCCTAAACATAAACCTTAACCTATTCTCAATTCCCTAAACCTATAACCTATAACCTTAACCTATAACCTAAACCTTAACTTATTCTCTAATCCCTAAACCTAAACTTACACCTAATCCTATTCTTAACTACCTAACCTAAACCAAAACCTAAACTTGAAAACCCAAATCAAAACCCGATCTCGAACCCAAACCTGATTTCCTAAACCTAAATTTAACCTATTCTCAATTCCCTAAACCTATAACCTATAACCTACCTATAACCTTAACTTAAAACCTAAACCTTAACCTATTCTCAATTCCCTACAGCTATAACCTACAACCTACCTAATACCTAAATATGTTCTCAAATCCCTAAACTTAAACCTACACCTAATCCTATTCTCAACTACCTAACGTAAAACTAAACCTAAACTTCCAAAACCTAAAGCAAAACCCGATCCCGAACCCAAACCTGATTTCCTAAACCTATACCATAACCTATTCTCAATTCCCTAAACGTATAACCTATAACCTAGCTATAACCTTAACATAAAACCTAAACCTTAACCTATTCTTAAATCCCTAAACCTTAACCTACACCTAATCCTATTCTCAACAACCTAACTTAAACCTAAACATAAACTTGAAAACCCAAAGCAAAACCCGATTCTGAACCCAAACCCAATTTCCTAAACCAAAACTTTAACCTATTCTCAAATCCCTAAACCTATAACCTATAACCTACCTATAACCTTAACCTAAAACCTAAACCTTAACCTATTCTCAAATCCCTAAACCTAAACCTACACCTAATCCAATTCTCAACTACTTAACCTAAACCTAAACCTAATCTTGAAAACCCAAAGCAAACCTGGATCCCGAACCCAATCCCGATTTCCTAAACCTAAACCTTAACCTGTTCTCAATTCCCTAAACCTATAACCTATAACCTACCTATAACCTTAACCTAAAACCTAAACCTTAACCTATTTTCAATTCCCTACAGCTATAACCTATAACCTGCATAAAAGCTCAGAATAAAACCTAAATGTGTTCTCAAATCCCTAAACCTAAACCTACACCTAATCCTATTCTCACCTAACAAACCTAAACCGAAACCTAAACTTGAAAAGCAAAAGAAAAATCTGATCCCGAACTAAAACCCGATTTTCTAAACCTAAACCATAACCTATTCTCAATTCCCTAAACCTATAACCTATAACCTACCTATTACCTTAACCTAAAACCTAAACATTAACCTTTTCTCAAATCCCTAAACATAAATCTACAGCAAATCCTATTCTCAACTACCTAACCTAAACCTAAACATAAACTTGAAAACCCAAAGCAAAACCCGAACCCGAACCCAAACCCGATTTCCAAAACCTAAACCTTAACCTATTCTCAATTTCCTAAACCTATAACCTATAACCTACCTATAACCTTAACCTAAAACCTAAACCTTAACCTATTCTCAAATCCCAAAACCTATAACCTATAACCTACCTTTAACCTTAACCTAAAACCTAAGCCTTAACATATTCTCAATTCCCTACTGCTATAAATTATAACCTACCTAAAACCTAAACCTAAAACCATAACCTATTCTCAAATCCCTAAACCTAAACATACACCTAATTCGATTCTCAACTACCTAACCTAAACCAAAACCTAAACTTGAAAACCCAAAGTAAAACCCGATCTCGAATCCAAACCCGATTTCCTAAACCTAAACCGTAACATATTCTCAAATCCCTAAACCTAAAACCTATAACCTTCGTATAAACTAGACATAAAACCTAAACCTTTACCTATTCTCAAATCCCTAAACCAAAACCAACACCTAATCCAATTCTCAACTACCTAACCTAAACCTAAACCTAAACTTCAAAACGCAAAGAAAAACCCGATCCCGAACCCAAACCCGATTTCCTAAACCTAAACCTTAACCTATTCTCAATGCCCTAAACCTATAACCTATAACCTACCTATAAACTTAACCTAAAACCTAAACCTTAACCAATTCCCAATTCCCTTCAGCTATAACCTATAACCTACCTAAAACCTTAACCTATTATCAAATCACTAAACCTAAACCTATAGCTAATCCTATTCTCAACTACCTAACCTAAACCTAAACCTAAACTTAAAAACCCAAAGCAAAACCCGATCCCGAACCCAAACCCGATTTCTTAAACCTAAACCTTAACCTATTCTCAAATCCCTAAACCTATAGCCTATTACCTACCTATAACCATAACCTATAACCTAAACCTTAACCTATTCTTAAATCCCTAAACCTATAACCTATAACCTACCCATAACCTTAACCTAAAACCTAATCCTTAACCAATTCCCAATTCCCTTCAGCTATAACCTATAACCTACCTAAAACCTAAACCTAAAACCGTAACCTATTATCAAATCACTAAACCTAAACCTACAGCTAATCTTATTCTCAACTACCTAACCTAAACCTAAACCTAAACTTGAAAACCCAAAGCAAAACCCGATCCCGAACCCAAACCCGATTTCTTAAACCTAAACCTTAACCTATTCTCAAATCCCTAAACCTATAACATATAACCTACCTATAATCTTAACATAAAACCTAAACCTTAACCTATTCTCAAATCCCTAAACCGAAACCTACACCTAATCCTATTCTCAACTACCTAACCTAAACCTAAACCTAAACTTGAAAACCAAAAGCAAAACTCGATCCCGAACCCAAACCTAATTTCCAAAACCTAAACCTTAACTTATTCTCAATTCCCTAAACCTAAAACCTATAACCTACCTATAACCATAACCTAAAACCTAAACCTTAACATATTCTCAATTCCCTACAACTATAACCTATAACCTACCAAAAACCATAACCTAAAACCTAAATGTGTTCTTAAATCCCTAAACCTAAACCTACACCTAATCCTATTCCCAACTACCTAACGTAAACGTACACCTAAACTTGAAAACCAAAAACAAAAACCTGTCCCGAACCCAAACCTGATTTCCTAAACCCAAACCTTAACCTATTCTCAAATCCCTAAACCTATAACCTATAACTTACCTAAAACCCTAACCTAAAACCTAAACCTTAACCTATTCTCTAATCCCTAAAGCTAAACCTACACCTAATCCTACTCTCAACTACCTAACCTAAACCAAAACCTAAACTTGAAAACCCAAAGCAAAACCCAATCCCCAACCCAAACCCGATTTCCTAAACCTAAACCTAAACCTATTCTCAATCCCCTAAACCTATAACGTGTAACCTACCAATAACCATAACCTAAAACCTAAACCTTAACCTATTCTCAAATTCCTAAACCTAAACCTACACCTAATCCAATTCTCAACTACCTAACCTAAACCTAAACCTAAACTAGAAAACCCAAAGAAAAACCCGATCCCGAAGCCAAACCCAATTTCCTAAACCTAAACCTTAACCTGTTCTCAATTCCCTAAACCTATAACCTATAACCTTAACCTATAACCTAAACCTTAACCTATTCTCTAATCCCTAAACCTAAACCTACACCTAATCCTATTCTCAACTACCTAACCTAAACCTAAACCTAAACTTGAAAACCCAAAGCAAAACCCGATCTCGAACTCAAACCCGATTTCTTAAACCTAAACATTTACCTATTCTCAATTCCCTAAACCTATAACCTATAACCTACCTATAACCTTAACCTAAAACCCAAACCTTAACCAATTCTCAATTCCCTACAACTATAACCTATAGCCTACCTAATACCTAAATATGTTCTCAAATCCCTAAACCTAAACCTACACCTAATCCTATTCTCAACTACCTAACGTAAACTAAACCTAAACTTGAAAACCCAAAGCAAAACCCGATCCCGAACCCAAACCCGATTTCCTAAACCTATACCTTAACCTATTCGCAATTCCCTAAACGTATAACCTATAACCTAGCTATAACCTTAACCTAAAACCTAAACCTTAACCTATTCTTAAATCCCTAAACCTTAACCTACACCTAATCCTATTCTCAACAACCTAACTTAAACCTAAACATAAACTTGAAAACCCAAAGCAAAACCCGATTCTGAACCCAAACCCAATTTCCTAAACCAAAACTTTAACCTATTCTCAAATCCCTAAACCTATAACCTATAACCTACCTATAACCTTAACCTAAAACCTAAACCTTAACCTATTCTCAAATCCCTAAACCTAAACCTACACCTAATCCAATTCTCAACTACTTAACCTAAACCTAAACCTAATCTTGAAAACCCAAAGCAAACCTGGATCCCGAACCCAATCCCGATTTCCTAAACCTAAACCTTAACCTGTTCTCAATTCCCTAAACCTATAACCTATAACCTACCTATAACCTTAACCTAAAACCTAAACCTTAACCTATTTTCAATTCCCTACAGCTATAACCTATAACCTGCATAAAAGCTCAGAATAAAACCTAAATGTGTTCTCAAATCCCTAAACCTAAACCTACACCTAATCCTATTCTCACCTAACAAACCTAAACCGAAACCTAAACTTGAAAAGCAAAAGAAAAATCTGATCCCGAACTAAAACCCAATTTTCTAAACCTAAACCATAACCTATTCTCAATTCCCTAAACCTATAACCTATAACCTACCTATTACCTTAACCTAAAACCTAAACATTAACCTTTTCTCAAATCCCTAAACATAAATCTACAGCAAATCCTATTCTCAACTACCTAACCTAAACCTAAACATAAACTTGAAAACCCAAAGCAAAACCCGAACCCGAACCCAAACCCGATTTCCAAAACCTAAACCTTAACCTATTCTCAATTTCCTAAACCTATAACCTATAACCTACCTATAACCTTAACCTAAAACCTAAACCTTAACCTATTCTCAAATCCCAAAACCTATAACCTATAACCTACCTTTAACCTTAACCTAAAACCTAAGCCTTAACATATTCTCAATTCCCTACTGCTATAAATTATAACCTACCTAAAACCTAAACCTAAAACCATAACCTATTCTCAAATCCCTAAACCTAAACATACACCTAATTCGATTCTCAACTACCTAACCTAAACCAAAACCTAAACTTGAAAACCCAAAGTAAAACCCGATCTCGAATCCAAACCCGATTTCCTAAACCTAAACCGTAACATATTCTCAAATCCCTAAACCTAAAACCTATAACCTTCGTATAAACTAGACATAAAACCTAAACCTTTACCTATTCTCAAATCCCTAAACCAAAACCAACACCTAATCCAATTCTCAACTACCTAACCTAAACCTAAACCTAAACTTCAAAACGCAAAGAAAAACCCGATCCCGAACCCAAACCCGATTTCCTAAACCTAAACCTTAACCTATTCTCAATGCCCTAAACCTATAACCTATAACCTACCTATAAACTTAACCTAAAACCTAAACCTTAACCAATTCCCAATTCCCTTCAGCTATAACCTATAACCTACCTAAAACCTTAACCTATTATCAAATCACTAAACCTAAACCTATAGCTAATCCTATTCTCAACTACCTAACCTAAACCTAAACCTAAACTTAAAAACCCAAAGCAAAACCCGATCCCGAACCCAAACCCGATTTCTTAAACCTAAACCTTAACCTATTCTCAAATCCCTAAACCTATAGCCTATTACCTACCTATAACCATAACCTATAACCTAAACCTTAACCTATTCTTAAATCCCTAAACCTATAACCTATAACCTACCCATAACCTTAACCTAAAACCTAATCCTTAACCAATTCCCAATTCCCTTCAGCTATAACCTATAACCTACCTAAAACCTAAACCTAAAACCGTAACCTATTATCAAATCACTAAACCTAAACCTACAGCTAATCTTATTCTCAACTACCTAACCTAAACCTAAACCTAAACTTGAAAACCCAAAGCAAAACCCGATCCCGAACCCAAACCTGATTTCTTAAACCTAAACCTTAACCTATTCTCAAATCCCTAAACCTATAACATATAACCTACCTATAATCTTAACATAAAACCTAAACCTTAACCTATTCTCAAATCCCTAAACCGAAACCTACACCTAATCCTATTCTCAACTACCTAACCTAAACCTAAACCTAAACTTGAAAACCAAAAGCAAAACTCGATCCCGAACCCAAACCTAATTTCCTAAACCTAAACCTTAACTTATTCTCAATTCCCTAAACCTAAAACCTATAACCTACCTATAACCTTAACCTAAAATCTAAACCTTAACATATTCTCAATTCCCTACAACTATAACCTATAACCTACCAAAAACCATAACCTAAAACCTAAATGTGTTCTTAAATCCCTAAACCTAAACCTACACCTAATCCTATTCCCAACTACATAACGTAAACGTACACCTAAACTTGAAAACCAAAAACAAAAACCTGTCCCGAACCCAAACCTGATTTCCTAAACCCAAACCTTAACCTATTCTCAAATCCCTAAACCTATAACCTATAACTTACCTAAAACCCTAACCTAAAACCTAAACCTTAACCTATTCTCTAATCCCTAAAGCTAAACCTACACCTAATCCTACTCTCAACTACCTAACCTAAACCAAAACCTAAACTTGAAAACCCAAAGCAAAACCCAATCCCCAACCCAAACCCGATTTCCTAAACCTAAACCTAAACCTATTCTCAATCCCCTAAACCTATAACGTGTAACCTACCAATAACCTTAACCTAAAACCTAAACCTTAACCTATTCTCAAATTCCTAAACCTAAACCTACACCTAATCCAATTCTCAACTACCTAACCTAAACCTAAACCTAAACTAGAAAACCCAAAGAAAAACCCGATCCCGAAGCCAAACCCGATTTCCTAAACCTAAACCTTAACCTGTTCTCAATTCCCTAAACCTATAACCTATAACCTTAACCTATAACCTAAACCTTAACCTATTCTCTAATCCCTAAACCTAAACCTACACCTAATCCTATTCTCAACTACCTAACCTAAACCTAAACCAAAACTTGAAAACCCAAAGCAAAACCCGATCTCGAACTCAAACCCGATTTCTTAAACCTAAACCTTTACCTATTCTCAATTCCCTAAACCTATAACCTATAACCTACCTATAACCTTAACCCAAAACCCAAACCTTAACCAATTCTCAATTCCCTACAACTATAACCTATAGCCTACCTAATACCTAAATATGTTCTCAAATCCCTAAACCTAAACCTACACCTAATCCTATTCTCAACTACCTAACGTAAACTAAACCTAAACTTGAAAACCCAAAGCAAAACCCGATCCCGAACCCAAACCCGATTTCCTAAACCTATACCTTAACCTATTCGCAATTCCCTAAACGTATAACCTATAACCTAGCTATAACCTTAACCTAAAACCTAAACCTTAACCTATTCTCAAATCCCTAAACCTAAACATACACCTAATCCTATTCTCAACTACCTAACTTAAACCTAAACATAAACTTGAAAATCCAAAGCAAAACCCGATTCTAAACCCAAACCCGATATCCTAAACCTAAACTTTAACCTATTCTCAAATCCCTAAACCAATGACCTATAACCTACCTATAACCTTAACCTAAAACCTAAACCTTAAACTATTCTCAAATCCCTAAACCTAAACCTACACCTAATCAAATTCTCAACTACTTAACCTAAACCTAAACCTAAACCTAATTTTGAAAACCCAAAGCAAACCTGGATCCCGAACCCAATCCCGATTTCCTAAACCTAAACCTTAACCTATTCTCAATTCCCTAAACCTATAACCTATAACCTACCTAAAACCTAAACCTTAACCTATTTTCAATTCCCTACAGCTATAACCTATAACCTGCATAAAAGCTTAACCTAAAACCTAAATGTGTTCTCAAATCCCTAAACCTAAACCTACACCTAATCCTATTCTCAACTACCAAACCTAAACCGAAACCTAAACTAGAAAAGCCAAAGAAAAAGCTGATCCTGAACCAAAAACCCGATCTCCTAAACCTAAACCATAACCTATTCTCAATTCCCTAAACCTATAACCTCTAACCTACCTATTACCTTAACCTAAAACCTAAACCTTAACCTTTTCTCAAATCCCTAAACATAAACCTACACCTAATCCTATTCTCAACTACCTAACCTAAACCTAAACATAAATTTGAAAACCCAAAGCAAAACCCAATCCCGAACCCAAATCCGATTTCTTAAACCCAAACCTCAACCTATTCTCAATTCCCTTAATTTATAACCTATAACCTACCTATAAACTTAACCTAAAACTTAAACCTTAACCTATTCTCAAATCCCTAAACCTAAACCAACACCTAATCCTATTCTCAACTATCTAACCTAAACGTAAACCTAAACTTGAAAACGGAAAGCAAAACCCGATCCCGAACCCAAACCTGATTTCTTAAACCTAAACCTTAACCTATTCACAAATCCCAAAACCAATAACCTATAACCTACCAATAACCTTAACATAAAACCTAAACCTTAACCTATTCTCAATTCCCAACAACTATAACCTATAACCTACCTAAAAGCTTAACCTAAAACCTAAATGTGTTCTCAAATCCCTAAACCTAAACCTACACCTAATCCTACTCTCAACTACCTAACCTAAACCTAAAACTAAACTTGAAAACCCAAAGCAGAACCCGATCCCAAACCTAAACCCGATTTCATAAACCTAAACCTTAACCTATTCTCAATTCCCTAAACCTATAACTTATAACCTACCTATAACCTTAACTTAAAACCTAAACCTTAACCTATTCTCAAATCCCTAAACCTAAACCTACACCTAATCCTATACTCAACTGCCTAACCAAAACCTAAACCTAAACTTGAAAACCCAAAGCAAAACCCGATCCCGAACCCAAACCCGATTTCCTAAACCTAAACCTTAACCTATTCTCAAATCCCTAAACCAATAACCTATAACCCACCTATAACCTTAACCTAAAACCTAAACCTTAACCTATTCTCAAATCCCTAAACCTAAACCTACACCTAATCCTATTTTCAACTACCTAACATAAACCTAAACAAAAACTTGAAAACCCAAAGAAAAACCTGATCCCGAACCCAAACCCGATTTCTTAAACCTAAACCTTAACCAATTCTCAATTCCCTTAATTTATAACCAATAACCTACCTATAGCCTTAACCTAAAACCTAAACCTTAACCTATTCTCAAATCCCTAAACCTAAACCTACACCTAATCCTATTCTCCACTACCTAACCTAAACCTAAACCGAAACTTGAAAACCCAAAGCAAAACCCGATCCCGAACCCAAACCTGATTTCTGAAACCTAAACTTTAACCTATTCTCAAATCCCTAAACCAATAACCTATAACCTAAACCTTAAACTATTCTCAATTCCCTACAACTGTAACCTATATCCTACCTAAAAGCTTATTCTAAAACCTAAATGTGTTCTCAAATCCGTAAACCTAAACCTACACCTAATCCTATTCTGAACTACCTAACCTAAACCTAAACCTAAACTTGAAAACCCAAAGCAAAACCCGATCCCGAACCCAAACTCGATTTCCTAAACCTAAACCTTAACCTATTCTAAATTCCCTTAACCTATAACTTATAACCTACCTATAACCTTAACCTAAAACCTAAACCGTAACCTATTCTCAAATCCCTAAACCTAAACCTACAGCTAATCCTATTCTCAACTACCAAACCTAAACCTAAACTTAAACTTGAAAACCCAAAGCAGAACCCGATCCAAAACCCAAACCCGATTTCCTAAACCAAAACCTTAACCTATTCTCAATTCCCTAAACCTAAACCTATAACCTATAACCTACCTACAACTATTCATATTCTCAACTACCTAACCTAAACCTTAACCTAAACTTGAAAGCCGAAAGTAAAACCCGATCCCAAACCCAAACCCGATTTCCTAAACCTAAACCTTAACCTATTCTCAAATCCCTAAACCAATAACCTATAACCTACCTATAACCTTAACCTAAAACCTAAACCTTAACATATTCTCAAATCCCTAAACCTAAACCTACAACTAATCCTATTCTCAACTACCTAAACTAAACCTAAACATAAACTTGAAAACCCAAAGCAAAACCCGATCCCGAACCCAAACCCGATTTCTTAAACCTAAACCTTAACCTATTCTCAATTCCCTTAATTTATAACCAACAACCTACCTATAACCTTAACCTAACCCGAAACCTTAACCTATTCTCAAATCCCTAAAGCTAAATCTACACCTAATCCTATTCTCAACTATCTAACCTAAACCTAAAACTAAACTTGAAAACGTAAAGCAAAACCCGATCCCGAACCCATACCCGATTTCTTAAACCTAAACCTTAACCGATTCTCAAATCCCTAAACCTATAACCTATAACCTACCTATAACCTTAACCTAAAACCTAAACCTTAACCTATTCTGAATTCCCTACAACTATAATCTATAACCTACCTAAAACCTTAACCTAAAACCTAAATGAGTTCTCAAATCCCCAAACCTAAACCTACACCTAACCCTACTCACAACAACCTAACCTAAACCTAAACCTAAACTTGAAAACCCAATGCAGAACCCGATCCCAAACCCAAACCCGATTTCCTAAACCTAAACCTTAACCTATCCTCAATTCCCTAAACCTATAACCTATAACGTACCTAAAACCCTAACCTAAAACCTAAACCTGAACCTATTCTCAAATCCCTAAACCTAAACCTACACCTAATCCTATTCTCAACTACCTAACCTAACCCTAAATCTAAAATTGAAAACCCTAAGCAAAACCCGATCCCAAACCCAAACCCGATTTCCTAAACCTAAACCTTAACCTATTCTCAATTAACTAAACCAATAACCTATAACCTATCTGTAAACTTAACCTAAAACCTAAACCTTAACCTATTCTCAATTCCCTACAGTTATAACCTATAACCTACCTAAAATCAAAACCTAAAGCCTAAATATGTTCTCAAATCCCAAAACCTAAACCTACACCTAATCCTATTCTCAACTACCTAACCTAAACCAAAATCTAAAATTCAAAACCCAAAGCAAAACCCGATCCCGAACCCAAACCCGATTTCCTAAACCTAAACCTTAACCTATTCCCAATTCCCTAAACCAATAGCCTATAACCTACCTATAACCTTAACCTAAAACCTAAACCTTAACCTATTCTCAAATCCCTAAACCTAAACCTACACCTAATCCTATTCTCAACTATCTAACCTAAACCTAAACCTAAACTTGAAAACCCAAAGCAAAACCCGATCCCGAACCCAAAGTCGATTTCCTAAACCTAAACCTTTACCTTTTCTCAAATCCCTAAACCTATAACCTTTAACCGACCTATAACCTTAACAAAAAACCTAAACCTTAACCGATTCTCAAATCCATAAACCGAAACCTACACCTAATCTTATTCTCAACTACCTAACCTAAACCTAAACCTAAACTTGAAAACCCAAAGCAAAACCCGATCCCGAACCCAAACCCGATTTCCGAAACCTAAACCTTAACTTATTCCCATTCGCTAAACCTATGACCGATAACCTACCTATAACTTTAACCTAAAACCTAAACCTTAACCTATTCTCAATTCCCTACAACTATAACCTAAAACCTTCCTAAAACCTTAACCTAAAACCTAAATGTGTTCTCAAATCCCTAAACCTAAACCTACACCTAATCCTATTCTCAACTATCTAACGTAAAACTAAACCTAAACTTGAAAACCCAAAGAAAAACCCGATCACGAACCCAAACCCAATTTCCTAAACCTAAACCTTAACCTATCCTCAATTCCCTAAACCTATAACCTATAACGTACCTATAACCTTAACCTAAAACCTAAACCTAAACCTATTCTCAAATCCCTAAACCTAAACCTACACCTAATCCTATTCTCAACTACCTAACCTAACCCTAAATCTAAAATTGAAAACCCTAAGCAAAACCCGATCCCGAACCCAAACCCGATTTCCTAAACCTAAACCTTAACCTATTCTCAATTAACTAAACCAATAACCTATAACCTACCTATAACCTTAACCTAAAACCTAAACCTTAACCTATTCTCAATTCCCTACAGCTATAACCTATAACCTACCTAAAATCAAAACCTAAAGCCTAAAAATGTTCTCAAATCCCAAAACTTAAACCTACACCTAATCCTATTCTCAACTACCTAACCTAAACCTAAATCTAAAATTCAAAACCCAAAGAAAATCCCGATCCCGAACCCAAACCCGATTTCCTAAACCTAAACCTTAACCTATTCTAAATTCCCTAAACCAATAACCTATAACCTACCTATAACCATAACCTAAAACCTAAACCTTAACCTATTCTCAAATCCCTAAACCTAAACCTACACCTAATCCTATTCTCAACTATCTAACCTAAATTTGAAAACCCAAAGCAAAACCCGATCCCAAACCCAAACCTGATTTCCTAAACCTAAACCTTTACCTTTTCTCAAATCCCTAAACCTATAACCTTTAACCGACCTATAACCTTAACTAAAAACCTAAACCTTAACCGATTCTCAAATCCATAAACCGAAACCTACACCTAATCTTATTCTCAACTACCTAACCTAAACCTAAACCTAAACTTGAAAACCCAAAGCAAAACCCGATCCCGAACCCAAACCCGATTTCCGAAACCTAAACCTTAACTTATTCCCATTCGCTAAACCTATGACCGATAACCTAACTATAACCTTAACCTAAAACCTAAACCTTAACCTATTCTCAATTCCCTACAACTATAACCTAAAACCTTCCTAAAACCTTAACCTAAAACCTAAATGTGTTCTCAAATCCCTAAACCTAAACCTACACCTAATCCTATTCTCAACTACCAAACGTAAAACTAAACCTAAACTTGAAAACCCAAAGAAAAACCCGATCACGAACCCAAACCCGATTTCCTAAACCTAAACCTTAACCTATTCTCAATTCCCTAAACGTATAACCTATAACCTACATATAACCTTAACCTAAAACCTTAACCTTAACCTATTCTCAAATCCCTAAACCTAAACCTACACCTAATCCTATTCTCAACTACCTAACCTAAACCTAAACCTAATCTTGAAAACACAAAGCAAAACTCGATCCCGAACCCAATCCCGATTTCCTAAACCTAAACCTTAACCTATTCAAAATTCCTTAAACCTATAACCTTAAACCTACCTATAACCTTAACCTAAAACCTAAACCTTAACCTATTTTGAATTCCCTAAACCTAAATTTTAACCTATTCTCAAATCCCTAAACCTATAACCAATAACCTACCTATAACCTTAACCTAAAACATAAAACTTAACCTATTCTCAAATCCCTAAACCAAAACCTACACCTAATCCTATTCACAACTATCTAACCTAAACCAAAACCTAAACTTGAAAACCTAAAGCAAAATCCGATCCCGAACCCAAACCCCATTTCTTATACCTAAACCGTTACCTTTTCTCAAATCCCTAAACCTATAACCTACAACCTACCTATAACCTTAACCTAAAACCTAAAACTAAACCTATTCTCAAATCCCTAAACCTAAACCTACACCTAATCCTATTGTCAACTACCTAACTTAAACCTAAACCTAAACTTGAAAACCCAAAGCAAAACCCGATTTCGAACCCAAACCCGATTTCCTAAACCTAAACTTTAACCTATTCTCAATTCCCTAAACCTATAACCTATAACCTACCAATAACCTTAACCTAAAACCTAAACCTTAACCTATTCTCAAATCCCTTAACCTAAACCTACACCTAATCTAATTCTCAACTACCTAACCAAAATCTAAACCTAATCTTGAAAACCCAAAGCAAAACTCGATTCTGAACTCAATTCCGATTTCTTAAACCAAAACCTTAACCTATTCTCAATTCCCTAAACCTATAACTTATAACTTACCTATAACCTTAACCTAAAACCTAAACCTTAACCTATTCCCAATTCCCTACAGCTATAACCTATAACCTACCTAAAACCTTTACCTAAAACCTAAATGTGTTCTCAAATCCCTAAACCTGATTTCCTAAACCTAAACCTTAACCTATTATCAAATCCCTAAACCTATAACCTATAACCTCTAACCTACCTATAACCTTAACCGAAAACCTAAGCCTTAACCTATTCTCAATTCCCTACAGTTATAACCTATAACCTACCTAAAACCCGATCCCGAACCCAAACCCGATTTCCTAAACATAAACCTTACGCTATTCCCATTCCCTAAACCTATAACCTATAACCTGAACCTAAAACGTAAATCTTAACCTACTCTCAATTCCAAACAACTATAACCTATAACCTACCTAAAACCTAAATGTGTTCTCAAATCCCTAAACCTAAACCAACACCTAATCCTATTCTCAACTACCTAACCTAAACCTAAACCTAAACTTGAAAACCCAAAGTAAAACCCGATCCAAAACCCAAACCTGATTTCTTAAACCTAAACCTTAACCTATTCTCAAATCCCAAAACCTATAACCCATAACCTACCTATAAACTTAACCTAAAACCTAAAGCTTAACCTAATCTCAAATCCCTAAACCTAAACCTACCCCTAATCCTACTCTCAACGACCTAACCTAAACCGAAACCTAAACTTGAAAATCCAAAGAAAAATCTGATCCCGAACCCAAACCCAATTTCCTAAACCTAAACCTTAACCTATTCTCAATCCCCTAAATCTATAACCTATAACATATAACCTACCTATAACCTTAACCTAAAACCTAAACCTTGACATATTCTCAAATCCCTAAACCTAAACCAACACCTAATCCTATTCTCAACTACCTAACGTAAACCTAAAGCTAAACTTGAAATCCCAAAGGAAAACCCGATCCCGAACCCAAACCCGATTTCCTAAACCTAAACCTTAATCAATTCTCAAATCCCTAAACCTATAACCTATAACCTACCTATAACCTTAACCTAAAACCTAAACCTTAACCTATTCTCAATTCCCTACAGCTATAACCTATAACCTACCTAAAACCTAAACCTAAAACCTTAGCCTATTATCAAATCACTAAACCTAAACCTACACCTAATCCTATTCTCAACTATCTAACCTAAACCTAAACCTAAACTTGAAAACCTAAAGCAAAACCCGATCCCGAACCCAAACCCGATTTCCTAAACCTAAACCTTAACCTATTCTCAAATCCCTAAACCTTTAACCTATAACCTACCTATAACCTTAACCTAAAACCTAAACCTTAACCTATTCTCAAATCCCTAAACCTAAACCTACACCTAATCCTATTCTTAACTACCTCACATAAACCTAAACATAAACTTAAAAACCCAACGCAAAACCCGATTCCGAAGCCAAACCCGATTTCCCAAACCTAAACTTTAACCTATTCTCAAATCCCTAAACCTATAACCAATAACCTACCTATAACCTTAACATAAAACCTAAACCTTAACCTATTCTCAAATCCCTAAACCTAAACCTACACCTAATCCTATACACAACTACCTAACCTAAACCCAAACCTAAACTTGGAAACCCAAAGCAAAACCCAATCCCGAACCGAAACCCGATTTCCTAAACCTAAACCTTAACCTATTCCCAATTCCCTAAACCTATCACCTATAACCTACCCATAACCTTAACCTAAAACCTAAACCTTAACCTGTTCTCAATTCCCTACAACTATAACCTATAACCTTCCTAAAACCTAAATATGTTCTCAAATCCCTAAACCTAAACCTACACCTAATCCTATTCTCAACTACCTAACGTAAACTAAACTTAAACTTGAAAACCCAAAGCAAAACCTGATCCCAAACCCAAACCCGATTTCCTAAACCTATACTTTAACCTATTCTCAATTCCCTAAACGTATAACCTATAACCTACCTATAACCTTAACCTAAAACCAAAACCTTAACCTATTCTCAAATCCCTAAACCTAAACCTACACCTAATCTTATTCACAACTACCTAACCTAAACCTAAACCTAAACTTCAAAACCCAAATCAAAACCCGATTCCGAAAGCAAACCCGATTTCCTAAACCTAAACTTTAACCTATTCTCAAATCCCTAAACCTATAACCTATAACCTACCTATAACCTTAACCTATAACCTAAACCTTAACCTATTCTCAAATCCCTAAACCTAAACCTACACCTAATCCTATTCTCAACTACCTAACCAAAACATAAACCTCAACTTGAAAACCCAAAGCAAAACTCGATCCCGAACCCCATCCCGATTTCCTAAACCTAAACCTTAACCTATTCTCAATTCCCAAGACCTATAACCTATAACCTACCTATAACCTTAACCTAAAACCTAAACCTTAACCTATTCTCAATTCCCTACAACTATAACCATAAAACCTTAACCTAAAACCTAAATGTGTTCTCAAATCCCTAAACCTAAACCTACACCTAATCCTATTCTCAACGACCAAACCTAAACCTAAACCAAAAGTTGAAAAGCCAAAGTAAAACCGGATCCCGAACCAAAACTCAATTTCCTAGACCTAAACCATAACCTATTCTCAATTCCCTAAACCTATAACCTATAACCTACCTTTAACCTTAACCAAAAACCTAAACCTTAACTTATTCTCAGATCCCTAAACCTAAAACTACACCTAATCCTATTCTCAACTAGCTACCCTAAACCCAAACATAAACTTGAAAACCCAAAGCAAAACCCGATCCCGAACCCAAACCCAATTTCTTAAACCTAAACCTTAACCTCTTCTCAATTGCCTTAATTTATAACCTATAACCTACCTATAACTTTAACTTAAAACCTAAACCTTAACCTATTCTCAATTCCCTAAACCTAAACCTACACCTAATCCTATTCTCATATATCTAACCTAAACCTAAACCTAAACTTGAAAATGCAAAGAAAAACCCGATCCCGAACCCAAATCCGATTTCTTAAACCTAAACCTTAACCTATTTTCAAATCCCTAAACCAATAACCTATAACCTACCTATATCCCTAACCTAAAACCTAAACCTTAACCTATTCTCAATTCCCTCCAACTATAACCTATAACCTACCTAAAACCTTAACCTAAAACCTAAATGTGTTCTCAAATCCCTAAACTCGATTTTCTAAACCTAAACCTTAACCTATTCTCAATTCCCTACAGTTATAACCTATAACCTACCTAAAACCTAAACCTAAAAGCTAAATATGTTCTAAAATCCCAAAACCTAAAACTACACCTAATCCCATTCTCAACTACCTAACCTAAACCTAAACCTAAAGTTGAAAACCCAAAGCAAAACCCGATCTTGAACCCAAACCCGATTTCCTAAACCTAAACCTTAACCTTTTCTCAATTCCCTAAACCTATAACCTAAAACCTACCTATAACCGTAACCTAAAACCTAAACCTTAACCTATTCTCAAATCCCTAAACCTATAACCGAAAACCTACCTATAACCTTAACCTAAAACCTAAGCCTTAACCTATTCTCAATTCCCTACAGCTATAACCTATAACCTGCCTAAAACCTAAACGTAAAACCTTAACCTATTCTCAAATCCCTAAACCTAAACCTACCCCTAATCCTACTCTCAACTACCTAACCTAAACCTAAACCTAAACTTGAAAATCCAAAGCAAAATCCGATCCCGAACCAAAACCCAATTTCCTAAACCTAAACCGTAACCTATTCTCAATTCCCTAAACCTATAACCTATAACCTACCTTTAACCTTAACCAAAAACCTAAACCTTAACTTATTCTCAAATCCCTAAACCTAAAAATACACCTAATCCTATTCTCAACTACCTAACCTAAACCTAAACATAAACTCGAAAACCCAAAGCAAAACCCAATCCTGAACCCAAATCCGATTTCTTAAACCTAAACCTTAACCCATTCTCAATTCCCTTAATTTATAACCTATAACCTACCTCTAACCTTAACCTAAAACCTAAACCTTAACCTATTCTCAAATCCCTAAACCTAAACCTATACCTAATCCTATTCTCATATATCTAACCTAAACATAAACCTAAACTTAAAAATGGAAAGCAAAACCCGATCCCGAACCCAAACCCGATTTCTTAAACCTAAACCTTAACCTATTCTCAATTCCCGACAACTATAACCTATAACTTACCAAAAACCTTAACCTAAAACCTAAATGCGTTCTTAAATCCCTAAACCTAAACCTACACATAATCCTATTCTCAACTACTTTAATGTAAACCTACACCTAAACTTGTAAACCCAAAGCAAAACCCTATCCCGAAACCAAACCCGATTTCCTAAACCTGAATCTTAACCTATTCTCAAATCCCTAAACCTATAACCTACAACTTACCCATAACCTTAACCTATTCTCAAATCCCTAAACCTAAACCTACACCTAATCCTACACTCAACTACCTAACCTAAACCTAAACCTAAACTTGAAAACACAAAACAAAACACAATCCCGAACCCAAACCCGATTTCCTAAACCTTAACCTAAACCTATTCTCAATTCCCTAAACCTAAAACCTATAACCTACCAATAACCTTAACCTAAAACCTAAACCTTAACCTATTCTCAAATCCCTAAACCTAAACCAACACCTAATCCTATTCTCAACTACCCAACCTAAACCTAAACCTAAACTTGAAAACCCAAAGCAAAACCCGATCCCAAACCCAAACCCGATTTCCTAAACCAAAACCTTAACCTATTCTCAATTCCCTAAACCCATAACCTATAACCTTAACCTAAAACCTAAACCTTAACCTATTCTCTAATCCCTAAACCTAAACCTACACCTAATCCTATACTCAACTACCTAACGTAAACCTAAACCTAAACTTGAAAACCCAAAGCAAAATCCGATCCCGAACCCAAACCCGAGTTCCTAAACCTAAACCTTAAGCTATTCTCAATTCCCTAAACCTATCACCTATAACCTACATATAACCTTAACTTAAAACCTAAACCTTAACCTATTCTCAATTCCCTACAATTATAACCTATAACCTACCTAAAACCTAAATATGTTCTCAAATCCCTAAACCTATTCTAAATTCCCTAAACCTATAACCTATAACCTAGCTATAACCTTAACCTAAAACCTAAACCTTAACCTATTCTCAAATCCCTAAACCTAAACCTACACCTAATCCTATTCTCTACTACCTAACCTAAACCTAAACCTAAACTTGAAAACCCAAAGCAAAATCGGATCCCGAACCCAAACCTGATTTCCTAAACCTAAACCTTAACCTATTCTCAAATCCCTAAACCTATAACCTATAACCTACCTATAACCTTAACCTAAAACCTAAACCTTAACCTATTCTCAAATTCCTAAACCTAAACCTACACCTAATCCTATTCTCAACTATCTAACCTAAACCTAAACCTAAACTTGAAACACCAAAGCAAAACCCGATCCCGAACCCAATCCCGATTCCCTAAACATAAACCTTAACCTTTTCTCAAATCCTTAAACCTATAACCTAAAACCTACCTACAACGTTAACCTAAAATCTAAACCTTAACCTATTCTCAAATCCCTAAACGGAAACCTACACCTTATCATATTCTCAACAACCTAACCTAAACCTAAACCTAAACTTGAAAACCCAAAGCAAAACCCGATCCCGAACCCAAACCCGATTTCTTAAACCTAAACCTTAAGCTATTCCCATTGCCTAAACCTATAACCTATAACTTACCTATATCGAAAACCTAAAACCTAAACCGTAACCTATTCTCAATTCCCTACAACAATAACCTATAACCTACCTAAATCCTTAACCTAAAACCTAAATGTGTTCTCAAATCCCTAAACCTAAACCTACACCTAATCTTACTCTCAACTACCTAACCTAAACCAAAACCTAAACTTGAAAACCCAAAGAAGAACCCGATCCCCATCCCAAATCCGATTTCCTAAACCTAAACCTTAACCGATTCTCCAATCCCAAAACCTATAACCTATAACCTACCTATAACCTTAACCTAAAACCCAAACATTAACCTATTCTCAAATCCCTAAACCTACACCTACACCTAATCCTATTCTCAACTATCTAACCAAAACCTAAACCTAAACTTGAAAACCCAAAGCAAAACCCAATCCCGAACCCAAACCCGATTTCCAAAACCTAAACCTTAATCTTTTCTCAAATCCCTAATCTTATAACCTATAACCTACCTATAACCTTAATCTAAAACCTAAACCTAAACCTATTCTCAAATCCCTAAACCTAAACCTACACCTAATCCTATTGTCAACTACCTAACCTAAACCTAAACCTAACCTTGAAAACCCAAAGCAAAATCCGATTCCGAACCCAATCCCGATTTCCTAAACCTAAACTTTAACCTATTCTCAAATCCCTAAACCTATAACCTATAACCTACCAATAACCTTAACCTAAAACCAAAACCTTAACCTATTCTCAAATCCCTAAACCTAAACCTACACCTAATCCTATTCTCAACTTCCTAACCTAAACCTAAACCTAATCTTGAAAACCCAAAGCAAAACTTGATCCCAAACTCAAACCCGATTTCCTAAACCTAAACCTTAAACTATTCTCAATTCCCTAAACCGATAACACATAACCAACCTATAACCTTAACCTAAAACCTAAACCATAACCTATTCTCAATTACCTACAGCTATAACTTATAACCAAACTAAACCTTAACCTAAAACCTAAATGTGTTCTCAAATCCCTAAACCTAAACCTACACCTAATCATATTCTCAACTACCAAACCTAAACCTAAACCTAAACTTGAAAACCCAATGCAAAACCCGATTTCGAACCCAAACCCGATTTCCTAAACCTAAACATTAACCTATTCTCAAATACCTAAACCTATAACCTATAACCTACCTATAACCTTAACCTAAAACCTAAACCTTAACCTATTCTCAAATCCCTAAACCTAATCCTACACCTAATCCTATTCTCAACTACCTAACCTAAACCTAAACCTAATCTTGAAAACCCAAAGCAAAACTCGATCCCGAACCCAATCCCGATTTCCTAAACCTAAACCTTAACCTATTCTCAATTCCCTAAACCTAAACTTTAACCTATTCTCAAATCCCTAAACCAATAACCTATAACCTACCTATAACTTTAACTTAAAACCTAAACCTTAACCTATTCTCAAATCCCTAAACCTAAACCGACACCTAATTCTATTCATAACTATCTAACCTAAACCTAAACCTAAACTTGAAAACCTAAAGCAAAACCCGATCCCGAACCCAAACACGATTTCCTAAACATAAACCTTAACCTTTTCTCAAATCCCTAAACCTATAACCTATAACCTACCAATAACCATAACCTATTCTCAAATCCCTAAACCGAAACCTACACCTAATCCTATTCTCAACTACCTAATCTAAACTTAAACCTAAACTTGAAAACCTATAGCAAAACCCGATCCCGAACACAAACTCAATTTCCTAAACCTAAACCTTAACCTATTCTCATTCCCTAAACCTATAACCTATAACCTACCTATAACCTTAACCTAAAACATAGACCTTAACCTATTCTCAATTCCTTGCAACTATAACCTATAACCTACCTAAAATCTTAACCTAAAACCTAAATGTGTTCTCAAATCCCTAAACCTAAACCTACACCTAATCCTATTCTCAACTTCCTAACGTAAAACTAAACCTAAACTTGAAAACCTAAAGCAAAACCTGATCCCGAACCCAAACCCGATTTCCTAAACCTAAACCTTAACCTATTCTCAACTCCGTAAATGTATAACCTATAACCAACCTATAACCTTAACCTAAAACCTAAACCTTAACCTATTCTAAAATCCCTAAATCAAAACCTACACCTAATCCTATTGTCAACTACCTAACCTAAACCTAAACCTAAACTTGAAAACCCAAATCAAAACCTGATTCCGAACCCAAACCCGATTTCCTAAACCTAAACTTTAACCTATTCTAATATCCCTAAACCTATAACCTTTAACCTACCTATAACCTTAACCTAAAACCTAAACCTTAACCTATTCTCAAAATCCTTAACATAAAACCTACACCTAATCCTATTCTCAACTACCTAACCTAAACCTAAACCAAATCTTGAAAACCCAAAGCAAAACTCGATCCTGAACCCAATCCCGATTTCCTAAACCTAAAACTTAACCTATTCTCAATTCCCTAAACCTATAACTTATAACCTACCTATAACCTTAACCTAAAACCTAAACCATAACCTATTCTCAATTACCTATAGCTATAACTTATAACCAAACTAAAACCTTAACCTAAAACCAAAATGTGTTCTCAAATCCCTATACCTAAACCTACACCTAATCATATTCTCAACTACCAAACCTAAACCTAAACCTAAACTTGAAAACCCAACGCAAAACCCGATTCCGAACCCAAACCCGGTTTCCTAAACCTAAACTTTAACCTATTCTCAAATCCTTAAACCTATAACCTATAACCTACCTATAACCTTAACATAAAACCTAAACCTTAACCTATTCTCAAATCCCTAAACACCTAATCCTATTCTCAACTACCTAACCTAAACCTAAACCTAATCTTGAAAACCCAAAGCAAAACTCGATCCCGAACCCAATCCCGATTTCCTAAACCTAAACCTTAACCTATTCTCAATTCCCTAAACCTATAACCTAAAACCTACCTATAACCTTAACCTAAAACCTAAACCTTAACCTATTCTCAATTCCCTAAACCTAAACTTTAACCTATTCTCAAATCCCTAAACCAATAACCTATAACCAACCTATAACCTTAACTTAAAACCTAAACCTTAACCTATTCTCAAATCCCTAAACCTAAACCGACACCTAATTCTATTCTCAACTATCTAACCTAAACCTAAACCTAAACTTGAAAACCTAAAGCAAAACCCGATCCCGAACCCAAACACGATTTCCTAAACATAAACCTTAACCTTTTCTCAAATCCCTAAACCTATAACCTATAACCTACCTATAACCTTAACCTATTCTCAAATCCCTAAACCGAAACCTACACCTAATCCTATTCTCAACTACCTAACCTAAACTTAAACCTAAACTTGAAAACCTAAAGAAAAACCCGATCCCGAACACAAACCCAATTTCCTAAACCTAAACCTTAACCTATTCTCATTCCCTAAACCTATAACCTATAACCTACCTATAACCTTAACCTAAAACCTAAACTTTAACCTATTCTCAATTCCCTACAACTATAAGCTATAAGCTACCTAAAATCTTAACCTAAAACCTAAATGTGTTCTCAAATCCCTAAACCTAAACCTACACCTAATCCTATTCTCAACTACCTAACGTAAAACTAAACCTAAACTTGAAAACCCAAAGGAAAACCTGATCCCGAACCCTAACCTCATTTCCTAAACCTAAACCTTAACCTATTCTCAATTCCCTAAATGTATAACCTATAACCTACCTATAACCTTAACCTAAAACTTAAACCTTAACCTATTCTCAAATCCCTTAACCTAAACCTACACCTAATCCTATTCTCAACCACCTAACCTAAACCTAAACCTAATCTTGAAAACCCAAAGCAAAACTCGATCCCGAACCCAATCCCGATTTCCTAAACCTAACCCTTAACCTCTTCTCAATTCCCTAAACCTATAACTTATAACCTACCTATAACCTTAACCTAAAACCTAAACCTTAACCTACTCTCAACTCCCTACAGCTATAACCTATAACTTACCTAAAACCTTAACCTAAAATCTAAATGTATTCTCAAATCCCTAAACCTAAACCTACACCTAATCCTATTCTCAACTACCAAACCTAAACCTAAACCTAAACTTGAAAACCCAAAGCAAAACCCGATTCCGAACCCAAACCTGATTTCCTAAACCTAAACTTTAACCTATTCTCAAATCCCTAAACCTTTAACCTATAACCTACCTATAACCTTAACCTAAAACCTAAACCTTAACCTATTCACAAATCCCTAAACCTAAACCTACACCCAATCCTATTCTCAACTACCTAACCTAAACCTAAACCTAATCTTGAAAACCCAAAGCAAAACTCGATCCCGAACCCAATCCCGATTTCCTAAACCTAAACCTTACCCAATTCTCAATTCCCTAAATCTATAACCTATAACTTACGTATAACCTAAGCCTAAAACCTAAACCTTAACCTATTCTCAATTCCCTATAGCTATAACCTATAACCTATCTAAAACCTTAACCTAAAACATAAATGTGTTCTCAAATTCCTAAACCTAAACCTACTCCTAATCCTATTCTCAACTACCAAACCTAAACCTAAACCTAAACTTGAAAAGCCAAAGCAAAACCTGATCCAGAACCCAAACCCGATTTCCTAAACCTAAACCATAACCTATTCTCAATTCCCTAAACCTATAACCTATAACCTTAACCTAAAACCTAAACCTTAACCTATTCTCAAATGCCTAAACCTATAACCTATAACCTACCTATAACCTTAACCGAAAACCTAAGCCTTAACCTATTCTCAATTCTCTACAGCTATAACCCATAACCTATCTAAAACCTAAATGTGTTTTCAAATCCCTAAACCTAAACCTACACCTAATCCTATTCTCAACTACCTAACCTAAACCTAAACCTAAATTTGAAAACCCAAACCAAAACCCGATCCCGAACCCAAACCCGATTTCTTAAACCTAAACCTTAACCTATTCTCAAATCCCTAAACCTATAACCTATAACCTACCTATAACCTTAACCTAAAACCTAAACCTTAACCTATTCTCAATTCCCTAAAGCTATAACCTATAACCTACCTAAAACCTTAACCTAAAACCTAAATGTGTTCTCAAATCCCTAAACCTAAACCTACACCTAATCCTACTCTCAACTACCTAACCTAAACCTAAACCTAAACTTGAAAACTCAAAGCAGAACCCGATCCCAAACCCAAACCCGATTTCCTAAACCTAAACCTTAACCTATTCTCAATTCCCTAAACCTATAACCTATAACCTACCTATAACCTTAACCTAAAACCTAAACCTTAACCTCTTCTCAAATCCCTAAACTTAAACCTACACCTAATCCTATTCTCAACTATCTAACTTAAACCTAAACCTAAACTTGAAAACCCAAAGCAAAACTCGATCCCGAACCCAAACCCGATTTCTTAAACCTAAACCTTAACCTCTTCTCAAATCCCTAAAGCTATAACCTATAACTTACGTATAACCTTAACCTAAAACCTAAACCTTAACCTATTCTCAATTCCCTACAGCTATAACCTATAACCTACCTAAAACCTAAATGTGTTCTCAAATCCATAAACCTAAACCTACACCTAATCCTATTCTCAACTACCTAACCTAAACCTAAACCTAAACTTGAAAACCCAAAGCAAAATCGAATCCCGAACCCAAACCCGATTTCCTAAACCTAAACCTTAACCTATTCTCAAATCCCTAAACCTATAACCTATAATCTATCTATAACCTTAACCTAAAACCTAAACCTTAGCCTCTTCTCACTTCCCTACAGCTATAACCTATAACCTTAACCTAAAACCTAAATGTGTTCTCAAATCCCTAAACCTATACCTAAACCTACACCTAATCCTATTCTCAACTACCTAACCTAAACCTAAACCTAAACTTGAAAACCCAAACCAAAACCCTACAGCTATAACCTATAACCTACCTATAACCTTAACCTAAAACCTAAACCTAAGACCTAAATGTGTTTTCAAATCCCTAAACCTAAACCTACACCTAATTCTAATCTCAACTCCCTAACCTAAACCTAAACCTAAACTTGAAAATCCAAAGCAAAACCCGATCCCGAAACCGAACCCGTTTTCCCAAACCTAAACCTTAACATATTCTTAATTCCCTACAGCTATAACCTATAGCCTTAATCTATAACCTAAACCTAAAACCTAAATGTGTTCTCAAACCCCTAAACCTAAACCTACACCTATTCCTAATCTCAACTCCCTAACCTAATCCTAAACCTAAACTTGAAAACCTAAAGTAAAACCTGATCCCAAACCCGAACCCAAACTCAAAGCTATAACTTATAACCTTAACCTAAACCTAACCAAAACCTATAATCTTAACCTAAACCAAAACCTATAACATAACTAAAGCAAAACCTATATCCTAAACCTTAACCTATAACATATAAGCTATAACCTAAACTTATAACCTATAACCTAACCTTAACCTAAACCTAAACCTAAACATATAACCTAAACCTAAAAATAAAAAATTAAACCTAAACCTAAATGTATTCTCAAATCCCTAAACCTAGACATACACCTAATCCTGATCTTAACTAACTACCCTAAACCTAAACCTAAATATGAAACCCAAACCTAAACTCGATCCTGAACCCGAACATGATTTCGTTAACCTAAACCTTAACCTAATCTCAATTGCCTAAAGCTATAACCTAAACCTAAACCTAAATCTTAACCAAAACCTATAACCTTAACCTAAACCTAAACCTTAACCTTAACCTTAACCTAAACCTAAACCTATACTTATAAATCCTAATTTATTTAATAAAAGTTCATTTACGATTAAGTTATTTTCTTAATAAGTTTATTGCCTTAATCTATTATTTAT
The DNA here is from genome assembly GCA_037074715.1 of Magnolia kwangsiensis. Lineage (NCBI taxonomy): Eukaryota > Viridiplantae > Streptophyta > Magnoliopsida > Magnoliales > Magnoliaceae > Magnolia > Magnolia kwangsiensis. The sequence continues at coordinate 77,003,412 of CM073584.1, forward strand.
GAAATTGCAGGATATATTTGAATTGGATTCGAGTGTTCCGTATATTTTCTATGCCATCGACGACATGATCAAGGAGCAGTTCAAGGAGTATCGCTCATTGTTACACAAGCGGTACAAGCATTGCATGAGTAACGAGGAGGGCACACTGTCCGCACCGCCGCACGTGACCCGTGATGACTGGAAGATACTCTGCGATAGATTTTCATCTGATTCTTTTCAGGTAATATTTATATATTTACGATATCTTAAGGTAACAATTAAATTCACAACTAATAATAATGTATTATGAATAATGTGTTCAGAAGAGGAGCAAAATAAATTCTAACAACAGGAAAAAGTTAGCAGTGAACCACGTAGCTGGTTCAAAGTCATTTATATAAGTTCGTCACGACATGGTAAGAAATTACTAGTAACTATTAAGTTGATATATTCTTTCAATGCATTTTATATTAACTCTATTGTTCTTTCGATTGCGCAGCGAGATTCCGTTACTGGCCAGGAGCCCGGACCAATAGACCTCTACAAAAGGACTCACTGTCGGCAAGCGACGGGATCTTGGGTGCATCCTAGTGCCGACGAGATTTGAGTAAAAATCTTTACATTGTAAAATTTAATTGCATTAAATTATAATAATGTCATTTTTTTGAGAAAATTCATATGTTTTCATTACAGGCAGCGATGGACACCTTACGCAGTCAACCCACTCCCGATGGTACTCAGCGGAGTGAGCCAGAGATCCTGAGTGAGGTGCTTGGCACCCGTTCTGGATATGTGCGTGGGCTTAGCCATGGTGTCAAGCTCACGGCACCCGCTAGAGCTGCTTCCACCCGATCCATTGTCGTTGGCGAGAGTATCACCCACCGAGCTGATATCGCTGAGAGAGAGGTTCACCAGATACAGGTCATCGTCAATGACATCAGAGATCAGCTGGAGAAGAAGAATGAGCAGTTGGAGAGGTAGATGGAGGAGCACCAGAGGAGGATGGAGGAGCTGACGAGTCAGAGGGAGGAGCAGGAGAGGAGGAGGATGGAGGAGCTGACGAGGCAGAGGGAGGAGCAGGAGAGGAGGATGGAGGAGCTGATGAGGCAGAGGGAGGAGCAGGAGAGGATGAGGATAGAGGAGCATGCGAGGCTGAGGGAAGAGCAGGAGAGGATGATGAAGGAGATGCGGGTGGAGCATGAGCGACGGATAACGAATATGTTTCAGGCTCTTGCCGCACGCTTACCCATCGATGCCCCACCACCTCTACCTCCATCTTTGTAATTTTTTATATTTTATTTATGATGTTAAACTTATATGTATTTATACATGATGTAGTTTATGTTTGGATAGATTTATTTATGTACTTTGGAGTTAAATGTCTGTGAATGTAAATATGATGAAATATATTACATAACAGGTGTATATCAGGAATTATATTGTAACAGGTGTATATCAGGTGTATTTCAAGAATTTTGTGCTGGAATATGGGGTGGGAAAAAAAAAACTTTTACCTACGAAACTTTTGTAGGTAAAAGAACCCTCCAAGTTTTTACCTACGAAAACTTTCGTAGTTAAAAGTCTCACAAATGTTTTTACCTACGAAAATATTCGTAGCTAAAGGTTTTGTAGGTATTTTTATCTACGATGTCATTCATAGTTAAACGTGCGTAGGTAAAGGAATTTTTAGCTACAACATTGGTGGCAGGGAAACGTTTTCTATGTATTTTTAGCTACGAAACTATTGGTAGGTAAAAAGTCTTGTCAATATTTTTAGCTACGAAATTTTTGGTTGCTAAAAAGTATTGTTAATATTTTTAGCTACGAAATTATAGGTAGGTAAAAAGTCTTGTTAATATTTTTATCTACGAAACTATTGGTAGGTAAAAAGTCTTGTTAATATTTTTAGCTACGAAACTATTGGTAGGTAAAAAGTCTTGTTAATCTTTTTAGCTACGAAACTATTGGTAGCGAAAATGATAGTAATATTTTTGGCTACGACATTATTGGTAGGTAAAAAATTTTGTAAATATGTTTAACTACAAAATTGTTGACAGGTAAAAAGTGTTTTTAATATTTTTGGCTACGAAAGTATTCGTAAGTAAAAAGTCTTATAAATATTTTTAGCTACGAAATTGTTGGTAGGTAAAAAGTGTTTCTAATATTTTTGGCTACAAAAGTATTGGTAGGTAAAAGTCATGTATATATGTATGCATTTTTACCTACAAAACTATTCGTAGGTAAAAAGTTTTGTCAATACTTTTACCAACAACATTCAACGTTGGTAAAATGGTTTGCCTACGAAAACGTTCATCGGCAAAAGTCTTACTTTTGCCTATGATTTTTTTTTTCGTGGGTAAAAAGTGTTCCCCATGGGCTTTTAGCTACGAAATTGTCAACGAAAAATTTCGCAGGTAAAACTTTTTTGCGGCGATTTTAAGACTTTTGCCTACGAAAATTTTCGTTGGTAAAAGTGGCATTTCTTATAGTGGATTAAAGAAAACTCATAATGGTTATGTCATGATTACTATAGAAAAGAGAACTCAATGCTAGGATAAAGGTGGCTTACATGGAGAATAGTATACATGGGGAAACATGCACATGGGTAAAGTGGGCCCACATCATGATCAATGGCCCGAATAATACGCGGCTTACATCTTTTGATGGACACGTCGGATTTATGCATGAGACGCAGTGTTGGAACCACAGCGACAATACGGTCGCAATGGCATAGATCCTAGGTCAATCCAAGTCGGGTCTATGTGACTGAACTCAAGGATGATTGCAAACACTATCTGAAGGTAGCGGGTTACTAAAATTTGATCGGTAGGATCGCGGGACCAAAATATATGAAATGCATACTCACACACACATGCACACAGGTGAACTCAGGTCAAGTCTCACAATTCTCCCTACCAACATGAAATTTTTTCCTCGAAATTGATAAAAAAATGCATCAACATGATCATCGTATATATATATATATATATATATATATATATATATATATATATATATATATATATATATATATATATCGCAATCATCAAACACAAGAGAAGGCGATGCAAGAAATACAAGTAATCAATTATCGAATAAATGGGGATAACGCTCTCTAATCTCGGCCTTACGTTTCCAAGACACCTCAGCCTCCGAATGATGACCCCATTGTACTTTCACCAAGGGAATGACCTTGGTCCTGAGGACCTGCTCCTTCTGATCAAGAATACGAATTGGCTGCTCAATGTAGGAAGTATCCTCACGGAATTCAAGTAGCTGCCATTCAATCACGGGAATAGTGTCTAACCCATATTTCTGTAATATAGAAACATGAAATACATCATAGATCACGGATAACTCAGGAGGTAAGGCAAGCCTATAGGATACAACACCCAAACGCTCAGTAATCTCAAAAGGTCCAATGAATCTCGGGGTGAGCTTGGCCTTCACACCAAAACAAATCATGCCCTTCATAGGCGAGACCTTGAAATATACCATGTCCCCGACTGCGAACTCAAGGGGTCGATGCTGTTGATCAGCAAAACTCTTCTGCCGGCTCTAAGTTGTGTGCATCCTTTGCTTGATAACATCAATAGCCTCTGACATCTGCTGCACAAGCTCAGGACCTAAGAGACAATGCTTTCCTATCTCAGTCCAACAACTAGGAGATCTACACGGTCTACCATAAAGTGCTTCAAAAGGAACCATACCGACAGTCGCTTGATAACTGTTGTTGTATACGAACTCGGCGAGGCGCATATGCTCATCCCAACTACTCGCAAAGTTGATCACACAAGCCCTGAGCATATCCTCAAGGATCTGGTTGACCCTTTCGATCTGCCCATCCGTTTGTGGATGATAAACAGTCCTGAGATGCAAAGTTACCCCCAACACTTGCTGGAAACTCCTCCAAAACTGAGACGTAAACATGGAGTCTTAGTCTGAACCGATTGAAACTGGGACGTCGTGCAGTCTCACTATCTCCCCAATGAATACCTTAGCAAACCGGTCCATAGACCAGGAAGCACATACTGGAATGAAATGAGCTGACTTCATCAGATGATTGATGATAACTCAGATGGTATCGTGATCGTGCCAAGTCCTTGGAAACCCTGTGATGAAGTCCATTGACACGTGCTCCTACTTCCAATCTGGAACGCTCAACAGCTACAAGGGATTAGGGGGTCTCTAATGATCGGCCTTGACATGATGGCATGTGTCACAATCTTCCACAAAACTAGTAATTTGGTGCTTCATCCCCTACTAAAAATATTACCTCCTCATATCACGATATATCTTTGTGGAGCCTGGGTGAAAAATAAGTCTCGATCGGTGTGCCTGGGTCATTAGGTCACGACACAACTCGGGCATGTCCGGGATACACAATCGGCCTCTAAACCGTAATCCACCATTGAAACCAATCTGTCAATCTGATTGCTCCACGAAGGCAGCCTCTACTCGGTACTCTTGAAGTGACTCGTCCGTCAGTTGAGCTTCAATCACCCTAGCCACCAAAGAGGATTGAATCGACAAGCTCGAAATCTAAATAATAGAAGACTGTAGACTGAACTCAAAGTCATACTCTGAAACATCCTCGAGCATCTGCCACTGTTGAACCATCATATGTGCCACCAGGCCTCGTGGCTGACTGCTGGAAGTGTTAAGTGTGTGCACAAGATAAGTGTCAAGTATACAATGCAATGCCATAATCATATAATGTCAAAAATATTGGGAAGATCATAAATCATATGATAACAAAGTAAGCAGAAATACTGATAAGTCCATCAATCATACAATATCAAAGTATATAATATAGATTAACTATGCAAATGAGTCATAGAGAGTCAAATATCAGATGCCGAGGGTAAAATGCAATATCTAAATCCTACTAAGTCCATTTTATCCATATAAGTACAGAAAACATAACAACCCAAAATGCCACATGCCTACAGATGCAATATGCGATGTGAATGAAATGACCAAGCAAAAGTGTAAGGTCGGGATGATAGTACATAGTATTATAGGCTACAGGGTCCATCACAAGAGACTTCTATCCTAACCAGTCCCATACCTAAATTTGGATAATCAGACTTAATGTGGTAAACTCCTAATCTCAAATTAGTCATGCGCCTAACCCAAATCTTAGCCATGTGAAGGTACACATAACAAATAGTTATGCACCACTAGCCCGAGTGGATAGTGAATGAATAAATGAATAAGTATGTAATTCCTACTTAATAAGTCCACATATCAGTACAATTCCTCTCTGGGATCATCACCGGAGTCTAGTATACTCTACATGTAAATCGCCGCCTACTGACGCACGACCATACAAGTGAAAGAGACCTCATATCCATGATATGCCTATGGAGGCTATGGCCCTGATGTCGCTAGGGCACACAATGTAAGATGCATGAGTCATACAATCTAGTCATGCATTAATCCTGCACATACCATGCACTTATGTGAGATAACCTCCACCTATCAGGGAGTCATAACAATTTGCTCAATGACATATGCAATGGTCAACTATATCTCATAATAAACATGCAGATGATGCGTATGGGCATGTATCATGATGCTATGCAGTCACATACTCATAATCGGTATCAATAACCGGCATCGACAATCGACCTCGACAATGTGGACATTTAACTAACATAGCCCCACATGCCATGGCCCTCATAGAGCCTAATATACAGTGGACTCATGGCCCCACACGAGGGCCAAATATACAACACCATGGGCCTCACTCAAGAACTTAATGCACATCACAATGGGCTTTTCACATGGGCCTAACATACATTACAATGGGCTTCATCGCCTGGCCCTCAATGCATCACAATGGGCCTCATCACATAGGCCTCATATACATCACATTAGGCCTTAAATATGGGCCGAATAGACATCACAACTGGCCTCAAATATGGGCAACATATACATCACATTAGGCCTCAAACACGGGCTGAATACACATCACAACGGGCCTCAAATACAGGCAGCGTATACATCACATTGGTCCTCGACGATTTATTTTTTCTCATGAGGGTACAAGTTTTGAGTTGAGCCGACTTTGATATACAGGACACGACTTAGGATCGCACGCAAACGCCGATAACAGATCGCGAGTCATGAAATTTGACCGGGAGGACATGATTTGACAAAGCTTGCTGCTAAGGCACAACAAGATTTCTTTTAGTAAAAATGGACATCATCTGATTTAAATTGTCAGCCTGGCTAGCCATCCATTTGTTAAAAGTGTCAACTTAAACTCGTGATTATTTTGCTTAAACATGTGACAATTTTGTGATATGTTGAATTTCTCTTTGCATATCAAACATTCTAGCCAAGATTACCTCAAGAGGATCAACCCAAGAACTATTTAATATTAGATAAGGATCAAGTCCAACGTATGAGCGTAGACATGGATTATGGCTAAGAACTATCACTAGGAATTACTAGTTGGATTATCACTACTCTTAGGATAAGCTGAGATTAAAAAAAAAATTCTTTGATTTAATCATGTTGTTGATTGGGTTCCTTATTCTCGTGATATCCTTAGCTACTTATAGATTTCTCTTGTTATTCTTCTTCACACATTTATTTTATTCAATTCGTCCATTGTAATAGCTGAAAAGTCTCTTTCTGGATTATTATTATTATTATTATTATTATATTTCTTATTTTTTATTGTCTCTTTTCTCTGCCGGAGTTTGCCTCTTGAACTTCTTGGCCACGTCGCCCCGCTCGACCATTCTCTGCATCCTTTCATTCGTCCATTTTTCACTTTACCGTACTTCTCTTGGCCGCCTTCATGTTCCGTATCTCGGCCATGCCAGCTTCTGAATTAAAGATTGTAAGTGACTTCATAATATCGTAGCTGCACTCCTTAAAAGATACAATGCATGCTATATCTTTCCTGCACTAACATATTTCCTTTTTTAATCGGTTTGGCTAGAATTAGGCTACAAATACAGGTGGAAGTACTGAAAGAACTGCACCTATTACATGGTCCTAACTATTCCCTTGGAAGAGCTGGAGAACTTCAGATGGATAAAAATAGTAGGCTAATCACACCTCCTAGTATAGTGGTTGGAAATCCTCCAAGCAGGTGGGTAAGATCTTTCAATCCATGTAGTAGATGAATGCTGGGATCTTGGTGTACAACAATCTTCGCATAAAAAAACATTTTTTAAAAAAACCCCACAAATGCCTTGTCCTTTCTTGTAACATATACCTAAAAATTAAAATCTATGCCTCGCTTAGGCCAACTCATCCATTTGATGCCATGCAAAGCACAACCTGGGGTTTGATTAGGGGAGTTATTTTGTACTCTGGCATAGTGATGGTTGATACACAGGCACTCATAAATTGTATACCTAGCGTACCATAATTAAAAGTAAAGCTACCTAAATTGCAGGGTCACCGTAGACTCCTAATCCAAAAGTCATATTGATTGAATGATCATAGTGCCCCATTACCGATCAGTTTCCTTTTGAATTTGAACCGTTGGATATTTTTCATTTAGGACATGATTCAGCCAGGGTAGCTCATATGGGTAAGATATCCAAGCTATTCATTCAGGAAGTGGATTGGCTAGCGTGCCCCACACCACCGACCAGCTGGTGTGTTGACGTCACCAAGTTCTGTGGTCTTATGAAGGTACATGTTATATCCAAACTGTTCATCCATTTAGCAGGCTCATTGCAAGGTATGAGCCAAAAATTAAGACCGATCCAAAGATCAAGTGGACCACATTGCAAAAAGAAGGGATTGGACATCTACCATTGAAACCCATTCGGCGGTCAAAAAGTTTTCGGATCAATATGATATTTGTTTTTCCGTTTCATCCAAAGGTCTTTATGACCTTATGAACAGATTGGATGGAAATTAAACCACTACACCAAAATCGTCATTTAGGAATGATTGTGAACCGTTTCTAAATCCCTTAGGAATGGTTTAAAACCGTTCCTAAAAGAGGCATTGCAAAAAAATACTCAACGGTTCAAAACCGTTCCGGGTAGCATTTCAAATTTTAGAGACAAAATTTTAGGAACGGTTATAAACCGTTCCGGTGCCTACGGTCATTCTCAACCGACCATTTAAGATCTTGTTGCCAACGGTCAAATTGTAGAAACGGTATTTTTCTTGTAGTACCCTTTAACCTTGACCCTTTCCAATCTCAAAGCCAAGAAGCAAACAGAACGAAATATTTTTTTTTAGAACAAAACCCATTGTTAGGTACATGTCCACTGTACATGCATACCAATGACCTCAGTTAATTCACAAGAGTGAAAGCAATCTCAACAATTGATTTACCAATTTCACCTAAATACCAACTAGTGAGAGTGGAAATGGAAGTGCTTACCTTGCAACGTTGTGCAACATCTTGTGCTGCAAGCATGGCAGCATAGGGAGAGGACTCATCCCTGTCTGCCTTGACTTTCATTCGGCCTGTATAAAATAAAGATGTAACCAATCATTTTAGCTTCATCAATATTAACCAGGATGAAGTCTTAACACTGTAAATAGAATCACAAAATGGTAGAAAATTAAATGACCAATAATCAAACTTTTAAGTTTTTGGAACAAATATATAATAACACTGCTTCCAGATTTTTATAGTAGTCTTCAGAGAAGTAGCGTCTCTTGGACACGTTTCTTGTTAATGCAGAAGGATGCAATAATATATGTTCTTGTTACAATTAGAATTCAAGGGCCTGTTTTGGAAGCTTGGAAAGTATTTGGGCAGAAAATACTTTCCATGAAAATGACATTTTCTCCTAATGGGGAGTTCACTTTTTAGTGGAAAACATTTTCCAAGAATGTGTTTCCATAGAGATCCTAAAAAATTCCCAACTTTCCACATGGTGTTTTTATTATTATTTGTATCTTCTCTCCAAATGCTTTCTTGAAAAAGAAAATGTTACTTCCTCTCATATTATTTTACAAGCTCCCAAACAGTCCCTAAAGATCTACTTCGGCATAGGGCTGGAAATAGGCTAGGCCTGGGGTTGGCTTCGGCTTGTATTTTGGACTGTTCAGACTAGGCCTAACGGGCCAGTCCTAATCAAAATTTTGATTTGCAAGGCCCAAGACTTGCCCATTGATAGCCCTACTTCAGAATAGTCAATTTCAAATGCAGCTTGTATGTTTTCTTTTCTAAATAGAAAATTGAATTTTATCCTGCAAGTTGGGAGTAAATATATACAACTGTTTTTATATTCTTTATAGCAAAAAAGGATATCTTGTTCACTTAAATTAGCATAGATGTTGCACCAACTCTTCTCCAAAAAGCATCAAACCAAAAAAGTTCAAAACTAAAGGTATCTCATACCAATAACGCGGACCATGGTGCAATCTAGGAAAAAAAGAAAAGAAAAGAAAGAAAAGAAAAGAAAGATGGTTCTCTTCCAGATAAATCTCTCACATGCTGCAATCTAGGAAAAAAAGAAAAGAAAGATTGGGGCCTCTGATAATGTCAGGAGAAGCAAAAAGGAACTAAAAGAAAAGAAATGGGACTTATGATAAAAGTATCATTAAAAGATGCAAAGAAGTGGGCGACATCGAAAACATTCTCTCCCTCTCATACAGTTGGTCCAAGTGTCACATTCTCCTCGTTGGGCTCCCTGGTCTTCCTTCGTGACTGTAAAATGCCTCACCAAAAAAAAGACACCCAGATTAAAAATAACTTTTTTCCAAGATTATGAGAAAAGCAAAACCGCAAAAGCACCCTAAAATGTTTTGTATTCAATTCAAGCTTTGAAAAAAAAAAAAAAAAAAAAACTTGTCATGTGTTACATAAATGAAAATACAACGCCAAAGTAACAACTCCAACAAAACAACAAATACCAACTTAACATATAGCATGGAATAGAAAAGAAAAAAGAACAAAATGATTTCAAGCTATAACCTGTGCAAACTACTAAAATGATGTTAATAAAGAAAAAATCTTGAACAAAACTTGGTATATCAGGTAACCTAAGAGAGACGCAATGTAGCAAATTGAAGGGTCACTAGATCCACACCACTTGAGTTGTTTCAGCGTTATTACAACTCTTTTACAATCAATCACGACATTATTGCTACGAAAGTAACCATGGCATTCAAAAACAGTTAACGTAGTGGCTGTTAAGTAATAGTAAAAGTGGGACTCATTATGCGATACGGGACTAGAACACCCACTTTAGAAAAGAAAAGAAAAGGGCCCATCATGGGCCAATGGAGGGCTGACAATTTTCTTCCTTCAAAAAAAAAGAAGACATTTACAGGGCTGAAATGGCCATTACAGCTCATATCGTGATAGCCATATGGCTGACCATTAAGCCTGCTGCTACCGTTGTTGAATACCTTGAGAGGAATGAAAGCACTACACTAAAAATGTCATTTAGAAACGGATTTAAACCGTTCCTAAATCCCTTAAGAACGGTTTTAAACCGTTCCTAAAAGAGGCGTCGCATATAGTCTGGGACGGTTCAATACCGTATCAAGTACCGTTTCAAATTTTAAGAACAGACTCTTAGGAACGGTTTCAAACCGTTCGTAAGGCTGCAAATGGTCAATTACAAATTCCAGGAAAAAAAATTTAGGAACGGTTTTAAACCGTTCTCAACGGTCCAATTTTAAATTTTTGGACAGTTATTTTTAATTATTTCGAATGGCCAATAAAAGCCATACATCTGTTTTTATATTTAAAAACCAAAAAATATTATATACAATTAAAAATTAATATTGAACAAATTGCTTACAACTTTATAATAAAAATTATATATATATACAATAATTAAGCTTACAATTGCATGAATGCAATAAAAAAAATTAAAAAAAAAAAAAAAACCTCCATGATGAGCTCCACTCCTAGAGAAAACACATGGTCCTTTGTGGTTGCACCATGACTTGCAATGACACTCTGAAAGAGGAACCTGTCTTTGCATTGCATATTAGGTAGAGCTTTTTGGGCTTGCATTGTAACTATAAAAATAAAAAAAAAAGACCATAAGCAATTTGATTAGCCAAAAAATAACATAAAGATTCAAAAACTAAACAAGCAAAAGAGTGACTATTCAACAACAAAAACTAAAGGATCACCTATAATGTTGAATGTCGTCCCAGGCAAAACAATGCTTTTGTTAGGACGCACAGTGTTTCTTTGGATTAGTTATTTTAACCTGAAAACAGTAAGGCAAAAAAAATTTAGCATGGCCCAGCCCATAATGGGTAATATCAGATCAAGAGGCGGGCCCACTAGTACCATTACAGGGTCAAACAAAAACAAGTCAAGCCTTTCGATCAAAGCATCACATGATACCTCAAAAATAAAACATTTAGGAAATCAACTAGCATATACATTTCTTCTTTTGTTCCAGCAAGAAATCTATATGCTGGTGGCATATAGATATCTACAATAGAATGCTGCACCTAACAAAGCAGAGTCCTAGTTTGGTAAGTGCATGAACACCTCATATCTAAAGCAGTCCTACACAACAAGAGACTGATCGAGAGGATAAGAACTCACCGAATGAACTATCATTCCTCTCTTTGTAAATGCCAATAACCGTTTTCCCCTACCCTGCATGAATAGATCAAAGAAATATAAAGTTGCTAAGAGATTGAGCTGCATCCCTTAACATCAATTACATGTCTTCCGAAATACTCCTTGAATGTTGCCCAAGAGTCGTGAACTTTAACAACTACGTATCTAGTTTTAGTTGGTTAATTATAGAGAACATATTGCTATTGAAAATCCAAAATAAACACGCAATTGAAGGAGTGGATGCAGAAATTCTTTTTGCAAAGGATTAGAAACTAATGCACAAGTACTAGACAGCGGCACATGTTACTACTATTTACCCAAGTTACAACAACTCATCCACCACATACATGGCACACATGTTCATCAATACAAGCCTTCTAAATCTTGGGCCCCATGGACCCCACAATTCACACTGATCAGATGATCCTAACCTTTCCCATCAAATGGATGGTTAAAGAAGGTAAATGGTCAGAAATCAAACAGTTAAGAATGTGCTATCAATCAAACTTCAGGCTTTGATTGATTGGCAGATGGATTGGATTGATGTACATGTATCATGTATACCATTTATATTAGAGTACTGCTATGTGGGCACGCACATACATAGAAACAGGCAAACAGAACATCAAGAGCTCCAAAAAGGATACGGCCAATAATGCAATCCAATCCCTGCACACTTCAGTTTCCCATCGTCCACCTAAAATCCTAATGGCTGAGAGGAGTCCAAATGTTAGCATAATTAGAAAAGTAACAACAAAATAAGTGTGAGATACCATGCACTAACAAAGCACAGTCCTAGTTTGGCAAGTGCATGAACACCTCATATCCAAAGCATCATGTGCAAATGTGTGTTTGTATACACTGGCTCATTGAATTGCATTATCACAATAAAGAGGAAGTAATCATATTATAGTTTCTTAGCACAAATTGCAATTACATTACTTTCGAATTCAACTTGAAAGGAACAAGACTGCAAGTTGAGTTTGAGTAAAAATGAATATTCAGAATTCAATACATCCAAACATAGCCTAAATCTTAGAGAAACTGAAAGTGTTTCCATTACCTAATTGCTAACACTCATATTTAAGAGAGAAAATTCAAGGAAATGATTACTGCAAATCATACAGCAAGCAATCACCTGAATGCCATGACTGGTAGCCATAACATCTTACTAGGAAATTGAACTAAGAAATTGATTGCATTTAACATAGAAAAGTACAAAAGCATACCATGAGTTAAAAAAGGACACAACTCACCTCGATGCCCTTCTCCCTCCTCCTTTACCCCGGCTTGGGACCGGTAATGCAAGAAGTTGCATTGGCGGAGTTAAAAAAGGGGCTTAAGCTCCATTTGGTTTGTGAAAAAAATTTATATTCATAAAGATTGATGTAATGACCAAATGGAGCCTAAGACTTACAATACTAAAAGGTATGATAGGAACTCTTACACTACAAATATGATGACCAAGTGACCACCTGTAAAAAAAAAAAAGAAACATGATAATTTTATATAGTGTGTTGGTGCCAAAAAGATGGAGAACATAAATAAATACTCACCAATCACATTCCATTCCAGCTCCAGATGGAATACCGAATATGCACAAAAATCATCTAAGCAGAAGCCAAGATCATCCACAAATGAAGGTTAGCAAGATATTGAAAATTAAATTAGAAAATGATTGAGTGGGTTAGCAAACTTCAGCCAAATATACCAACAGTTGCTGCTCTAGTCCCTTATAGCTCCATAATTGTTCAGGCCAAGAGCACAAGATATTGACTGCCAAAGCAAGAGGAAGAAAGATATCCTAAGGTCAGTGAGACATTACATATGTATACAAGCACTTGAACCTCAAACATAAAATAACCAAATAAACTGAGAAGGTAAGTCTTAAACAAGTAAAAACTGGAAAGAAAATGTTGATAAACAGTGTCAATTATGCTAACCTACCATAGTGGTTGCACTACAAACATGGGTAAAAGCAGAATGACTTACCTAAGTATGATAGTGAATAGTATTTGCACATATTATAAGAATACCACCAATTGGAGAAGGCATAACAAGAAGCTTGTAGGCATCATAAACAATAGGGGATTCCACCTGCTGCAGTTTAGCTGAATATATGCTTGAACTTGCACCATAAACACAAGTCAAGCCTGAACTAAGATAATCACAAGATGAACCACATCATTTACCATGTCATGTCCATGTCACGTCCAATTTCCTCACATGTCAAGTAGCTTCTCCTATAAAAGAAAGACTGAAAATTATATCTCTTGTTAAAAAAAAAAAAAAAAAAAACTATTTTTTCTATAACAAATCAAAAACCATATGAAGTTCACATAAAAACAGAGGTTAAGCCAGTGGATTTGTGACCATCCACTGGCAGCCGAACATGCTAATGTGAAACATGTGTGTGGGATCCAGCTTTCCATTAGATGAGCCATGCATAAAAGATCCAAGCTTTCCATTAGAAGAGCCACATGCAAAAGTCAAGCTTTCGCTCCTAAGTTGGGCATAATATACAAAAGAAATGGATGGCTAATAAAACTTTTTCTTAACATCCATTTGTTTTGTATACAGTGGTCCACCTAAGGACTGAAACACAAATTTGAGCCCGAAGTTCTAGAAGGTGCGACCCACTTGATGGAAAGCTCTTATGTCACACCCTTATGCTACATTGGTGCATGTGGCTGCATTTGGTCATGCAATGCTCCATGCACATATGGGCTTAGGAAACCTCACCTGCAACTTACGCCTTGGTGTAAGAATCAGGTCACATGCAAGTCAGGTGAGGCAACTGTATGCAAACGAAATGGACAGTGAGTAATTAACATAGATGTATGGCATATCGGCTTGAGCAGATGGCCTGAATTTTGCACAAGGGAAGCTATGTAGTGGCTTGATGATGCATGTATAAACTCTCTCAACAAAAACCTCAAATGCGCCGAGAATCATCGCTAATAAAATCAAGACTCAACAAACACCTCAAATGCGCCGAGAATCATCGCTAATAAAATCAAGACATTACCAATTAAATCTTTAGTTAAAGCCTAAAAATGATGTGCAACAACTCATCAGCAAAATAGAAGTACGTAAATGGAAACCTACCTGCATGTTTGATTTATAAACATGGTAGGAGGAGGAGGAGGGAAGAGGGAGGAGGGAGGAGGAGGAGGAGGAGGAGGACAATATTCTAAAGTTGAATAGAACTACTTCCAAGTTTCCACCCAAGATTGAAGGGCAGTTTGAATTTTAAGTTGAATAAAACTACTTCCAAGTTTCCACCCAAGATTGAAGGGCAGTTTGAATTTTGTCCTAGTGCGTTACCTTGTTAACATAATGGATAAACTTGTCCATTTGTTTGAACCAAGATTCAGCATATTGGTACTGAAAATCATCACCCATTGTCCACATGATGTGAAGAAGAAGAAGAAGAAGAAGACGAAAAGCAACAATATTCTAAAGTTGAATAGAACTACTTCCAAGTTTCCACCCAAGATTGAAGGGCAGTTTGAATTTTGTCCTAGTGCGTTACCTTGTTAACATAATGGATAAACTTGTCCATTTGTTTGAACCAAGATTCAGCATATTGGTACTGAAAATCATCACCCATTGTCCACATGATGTGATTTGCACGTGTCACATTTTCCTGTTCATCAAAGCCAAATAAAATGCATGGGCTGCATTGTACTCTTATCAGAAACCACTAGGACACTTCATATGAAGAGTACACAAAATTCTTACTTGAGTCCTAGTAGCATCAATGAAATCATTTATGCATTGTTCAACATTGTAATCATATAGACAAGGATCATCCTACAATTGTTCCATGATAGCAATGAGGAGATACAGTTATAACAAAATCCAGATGAGTACATGAGAATTGTCATAAGAAGTAGGTACCTGTATAGGTGAAGATTCATCATTGACTTCAAAATGGAAACCATTTGGAGGACTATAATGAACAAGAAAGGCACCTGTGAAAATCTGGTGGTTGGACAACATGATATGTCAGCAAACTATAGAAATTTAAAATAATAAAAAAATAACAGAACAAGAACTTGAAGTTTCATACCTGAGAAGAACCAAAAGAGATAATATGGTAGTGTCATGTCAATCGAGGAACTGGGATTTGAAAATGCAAATGGGGAAACAGACTTCCTGAAAAGAGATAATGTGGTAAACTAGAACCTTCATGGTTTTCTAAAGCAGGGAAATAGGGGATTTATCAATATTGCAACAAATGCTATAAGAAGGGGTTGGGTGTACCTTTCTGCACACTGCTGCTGCTGCACTCACTCCCTCCCTTCAGTCTTCCCCATTCAACTGTGGACAACAGATATGGAGCTGTTGTTGTTGCTTCTACAATGTTAGATACCCCATGTGTTGGAGACTATTGTGGGATGGTAGATGTTGCAGGGAGAGGGAGATCGAGAGAGGGTTGAAATCGGGCGAGGGAAAGGGAGATTGAAAGAGAGGGAGATGGGGAGAGGGAGATCGAGAGAGAGGGTTAAGATGGGGAGAGGGAGATCGAAAGAGAGGGAGCGGGAGATCGCGTTTTGGGCATTTTGGAGGGATTAGGGCATTTTGGCAGTGAAAATAATCCAGTAGTCTGCGGCATATTTATATAAATGTGACTATCGGGCCATGTGGGGTGCACATAGAGGGTTCTAATAGAATCCATTCCGTCCATCTGTTTCAAAATAATACAATAAACTATAATAATAAGAAATAAGAAGATACAACAATCAATCGAGACACACCAAGAAAAAAGTGAAAGCAACAACGTACAACAACAACTATTCAAGTACGGTTCACTACCGTTTCAAATCAGATACAGCTTAAAGCCGTTTCTGAACCAAAAAGCCAACTGTACTGGTTTGGCCATTTAGAATCTAAAAAGAGAGATTAGTAGAGATCAAGTAAAAGAATCATAAAAGTTAAATCCTCCATTAAAAAACTTTTTATCTAAGGCTATCCAGGTATATTGGAAATGGAAAATGGATTTGCATGTGCATGTAAACACAAAAACACCCCCTGTTATGTACGAGGCCTGACATTCAAAATCACAGCGTAAGTAACAAAAAGGCCGTGTTAATGTTATGGTACGCCCTAATGTATAAAACCATGATCCCAAAATTACCACCTGTTGAAGGAAGGCAGGGTGCTGAATGCAAACAATACAATATTAGTCTATAGGAACCTGCAGATGACAACAAGTTCCAGCATGCATGCATGCATGCATGGTTATTGGAGTGAGAAGGTTCTGTGCCTTAGCATATACCAGCCCCAACATGCATATTTAATTCACATTTAAAATGAGAGTTTCAACTTCTGAAGGAGTATACCTTATTCATCATATTCCATTGACCCACTTGGGGCATGCAATCCTTTTCTTTACTAGTATCATGGGATTTAAGCTACAAAACCAAACAAGTTTAGATGCAGAGTTGTGTTTACTAGTAAGGAATGATTGCATGCACAGGCACTTTTCCCAAAGCAGTATCATTCAGATGCTACACCAAAATACGAAGTAAAAAAACTAAAAATAGTGAAATTCAGATTTACTGCAACACTTGATAGTCACTTTGCCTTATAATTTTATTCTCATTGAATTAAATATTGAGAATTTCCTAGCAGCCACATGTCACACATGGCTTGAAAAACATTGAAGTGATCATAAGAGTAGAAGCCAATGTACCTTTATAAAAACACATCATTGATCAAGTAGTCAAAACCTTCCAGTCAAAGTACAAGGATTACTTTCATCAACCTTGGTTGCTTCTTTCATTTTCCTAAGGCGATGTTTCTTTTTGGGATCTTCAGAATATGCATGATGGACAACAAACAGATGATTTTTTTAACCTCTAAGAGAACTGCTGGTTCAATCATACAAACCTACATCTGGCGTTTAGCATAGGTATGGAATGTTCACACTAAATTGAAGTTTGACTATGATTTTTGTTAGGAATTTTCAGCATAAAGTTCTTTTTTTGATGAATGTGATCGAATTATGCATAGCCACAGTTTTTAGATGAGCATTCTGTAATGAAGAGATCCATTGGATCTTTTTTCTTTTCTTTTTCTTTTTTTGTTGTTGTTGTTGTTGTGGAAAATGATCAATTAGACATTAAACCTCATGCAGTCTATTGCTTTATTATTTGATTGTTTCTTGTTGGAGATGCACGAGGTCCACTTGGTTTGGTGGTAACTAGGGGTAGAGATTTTTGCAGCGTGCTTCTTAGGATAAAGATGAACTTCACAGAAATTGCAACCCAATAATGTGAGCAAGGGATCTCAATCCATGAATGCAAATGATGTCCAAGATGGCATGGCATGGACCATTGCAGTGGGGGCCCATATCATTGTTTGGATTGCTACTCCATAGGGACCAGCTTTACTAACTTGGGAAACTTAAGCATGGGGTAGGGAGGGTTGGAGGAATCAGCCTACACAAGCAAACCCAAAGACAGGTGGGACCAGTATAGGAATGGATAAAATGGGCCTACACAAGAAAACGCAAAGACAGGTGGGAGCAGGTAAAATTCAAGCCATCTGTTAATAAGCACGCTGATTTGTGAACACCATTGATCTATATTGAAAAGAAAAAATAAAAAATAAAATCTATATTTAATGTCCTGTAGAATTTCACTAAATCCAAGTCATCTGTTTGTTAATAAACACGTTGATTTGCAAATTCCATTGATCTATATTGAAAAGAAAGATTAAAAAAAAAATTAATTTAGGGGCCATTTGGATAGTAAGTTACTTAAGATAAGCTACTTATGCCTCAAGTAGCTTACCCTGATTTCTACTTATCAAACTGAAGCGATTAAGTAATTTTAAATTATAAGAAAAGCTACTTATTATTGACATAAACCAAACTTATCTCAAATAAGTTAACTTAGCTACTGCCATAAGTAGAAAAAAGTAACTTATTTAGTGGTATCCAAGTGGGCCCTTAATGTCCTGTAGAATTTCAAAGGTCACAACGAACTTAAAATTAATTGCATGGGCAAAAAAATGTGCGTTATATATATATAGTAGACAAAATACTTTGCTGGCTATATATACTGGTGTATGGATAAGGTGCATCAGAGATTATCTGATGGCAGAGCATATAATACACATTTATTATATCTTCAGAATATGCATGATGGACAACAAACAGATGATGTATGGATAAGGTTACACTGCTTGTTCCTAAAAAGAAGAGTGCAAATTTTACTCTCATCCTACCCCGTGAATTTCAAGCAAACCTAAGACATAATTCAAAATCTTCAATGGAAAGACCATCCAACTAATCCTACTTGTTCCTACTCTGACTTGACTGCTGTATATTATGAGAATGGAGTGCCTCAAACAACCTCTACACCAAGAAACTATGAACTATAACCCTCCGAGCATTGATAATTTTCAGAACTAACGACTTGTGTGTATCAATACAACAGGATATACAATAGGCAACCATTAAATTTAACACCACAGTTTCAATAAGAAACTGAAACCAATCAAAACTCAGTAATAAAACACAGAACCCGAACAGTACCATCATCATAATCATCTTCGCATTTCTCACAGCAATTTGGGGTTGCCCCTTTAGATGGTACATTGGCAGAAGTTCTCAAGGTATTCCATAACAGTAACAACGGCCGTAATGGCCACTGGCATTCGCATAAAAGAGACACATATCCTAATGACTGGCATGAAATTTATCTACATAGAAAAAAGGTGTATCTTATCAAAACAAGGGGTGTAAATATCACCTCCCTTCTAACAATAATAATAATAATAATAATAATAATAATAATAATAAAAGGATGAAATTCTATAATGCTCGACTGATGGATGTACAGTGACTTCAGAGTGTAAACAAGCCCCATGGTTCAGCAATCCAAACAGCTGATACCATGGGCCCCACTGCCAGATCCCCCCAGATTAGAATAACTCCACACTTCAATCGGTGGAGAGAGAGAGAGAGAGAGAGAGAGAGAGAGAAAGAAGCAACGGTTCATGTTCAATCAAGCAATTAAGCTTTCAAATCTAGTGGATGGCCCATCAATTGTGGGTCCCGCCATATCAACAGTTTGGATATTAGATCCGTGGGCCCAACTCTCACAAACTCCATAACTCAGACGGTATTGTACAAACAACGAACAATCAGCCAGAGCATTTCATATAATATCCCAAATCAGGAAAAAAAAAACCCAATTTCAAAGAGAGAGAGAGAGAGAGAGAGAGAGAGATTCTAAAAACTGACCGATATGACGAGGAGAGCGCGCAAGGGGTTGAGATCGGGAGAGGGAGATCGAAAGAGAGGGAGATCGAGGGAGAGGGAAGGAGAGTGAGAGGAAGATCGAGAGAGAGGGTTGAGATCGGGAGAGAGGGTTAAGATCGGGAGAGGGAGATCGAGGGAGAGGGTTGAGATCGGGAGAGGGAGATCGAGGGAGGGAGATTAGGAGAGGGAGATCAAGGGAGATTGGGAGAGGGAGATTGAGGGAGGGAGAGGGAGAGGGAGATGCAGATAGCGATGGCGTAAGGAAATGAAGGATTCAGGGCATTTTGGGTTTAGGAAATGAAGAAAAACATTCGGTAGTCTGTGGTCAGTGGCAGTAATGTGGCTCTCGGGCCATGTGGGGTCCACTTAGAGGTTACTAATAGAATCCATTCTGTCCATCTGTTTCAAAATAAAATAATAAAACATAATAATAATAAATACGAATATAAAACACTCAATTAAGACACACCAACAAAATAATGAAAACAACAGCATATAACAGAAAGTGGTTGAGTCCGGTGCAGTGCCGTCTCAAAGCAGGAACGGCTTAGAGCCGTTTCTGAACCAAGCTCCCCACCATACCAGAGAGACGATTTTGGTGTAGTGAAGGTGAGAGTAGATAAATTTTCCCACATTAAAAATGGAGGGCCCACTTGCCCTTTGATTGGCCACATTGATAAACAACCAATCAGCATGTGATTGCCACCACCTAT
The DNA here is from genome assembly GCA_037074715.1 of Magnolia kwangsiensis. Taxonomy (NCBI): domain Eukaryota; kingdom Viridiplantae; phylum Streptophyta; class Magnoliopsida; order Magnoliales; family Magnoliaceae; genus Magnolia; species Magnolia kwangsiensis. The sequence goes on from CM073584.1 coordinate 77,023,915, forward strand.
TTGATTAACAGTATTAAAACAAAAGAAAATAAGATATGTTGTAATGTATATGCTTCAGCAACATTAGTTGTAAAGGATGTGAATAACATAATCAATAAATAAATGAATGAGGAAAAGAAAGGGGGGACTCACCTCACAGCAACATCTGAGTGTGATTGTTGGCAATTCCTCTAGACTTCAATTCTTCCATTATTAAACTGATACAATCTTCCATCTGATCTCTATAAGGATCCCCTGCATCCTCAACATAACTTGCAAGCACCAAAGTTAATTGTTAGTGGTTTGGTCTTAGTCCACTTGAGCACATTTTTCTTATATTTGTCGTGAATAAAAGGACACAACTCACCTTGACGCCCTTCTCCTTCCTCCTTTATCCGGGCTTGGGACCGACTATGCCACGCCCCAAAATTCGGTACCCGAGTTGGTAAGGCCCAAACCCGAATTCTAGGACTGTGAGTTGTATTTAAACAAAATATACAACGCAACCCATATTATTTCCATGCATTTTCAAGGAAATCAGAGCAACTAAAAGGATATTAATCACTGTCATTAAATATTGTCCACTAATCAATCCTTGAGTCTTTAATTAAATTGACATTAAAAAATAAATAATAAAAACATACATTAAATTTCTAAGAAATCCTCAAATAAATAAAAGGAAAAGTCTTCGATCTTGCCCAATTGGCTCTTCATACACAGACCCTGCAAAACAATCTATAAATACTCACCAATCACATTCCATTCCAACTCCAGATGGAATACTTAATATGCACAAAAATCATCTAAGCAGAAGCCAAGATCATCCACAAATGAAGGTTAGCAAGATATTGAAAATTAAATTTGAAATCAATATATATATATATATATATATATATATATATATATATATATATATATATATATATATATATATATATATATATATATATATATATATATATATATATATATCAGTCTAGCTGTAAATGGAAACTGAAGAATCCAATGCAAATGGAGACTTCTAATATTCAAAATCCACAGGTTTAATAGAAGAATAGAAGACTGCATGCATTTGGTCATTTGAAGAAGATATATTACGCAAATGTCCATCTAAAGGTTCCTTGGGACAACCAGATCTTCAACAGCTTGCATGTATTCATCAGGAACATTTGTATAAAACGGGTAACTCTATCAGGCTGATGGCCATTTTCCTCATCTTTCCAATTGTGTCCCCAACTCCCCTTGAAGTTTTTCTTCAGTAAACAGATGCTGCTGCCCATTAAAGTGTTAGTGGCAAAACACCCATGTCAGTTGTTGAATGATAATACAGTGGGAGAAAACCACCACCTCCCCATACAGACCCTAAAGTTCATATGAACTCACACTAATGATCCTGCTCATATGAACTTTCACCTATTTTGTTCACCAAGGATGATCCTGTTCATCTGAACTTTTACCTTTTTTTTTTTAGTAAAGGTTTGTGTTCCAAAAGACAGATCAGATGGTTAAGATTGTCTGATTCTTTATAACCCAACCAATCCAAGATAGTGGCAAAAGGAGTAATCTTGGCTGTTCATTTTAATTTGGTTTGTGGTTCATGTTGCATCTAAACTGGGACCCAATACTTTTGAATTAATTTCATGCCATTCATACAATTTGTAAGTAATTTCAAGTGCCCGCGCATCAACCGTCAACTCTACTAGACTATTAAAGTTGTTTATCTATTGAAATTTAGAACCTTAGCTAAGCACACAGGCGTGTGCAATAAAGCTCGTGTAGACGCCACACGTGCCAGCAAGGCACCTTCTTGTAAGATCTACTCCAACCATCAGATTGGTCCAATCTTCTACGTGTTTTTCGAAAAATTAAACTTATCCAATCACAATGTCATCCTCATATTTGAAACAGGTGAATGGGTTAGAAAACTTCAGCCAAGTTTTTCAGAGCCGTACATTTGTTTTGCAAATTGCGGCTCACATGATCTGATTCTTGGGCTACGGCATAAATCCACCTACTCCCCTTTTAAGAGTCTCATTTTATGGATTTACCAAGTCATTAGTTTGTTCGGGAATTTGAATTTGGTCCAAATCTTTGGATTTATCTGGGTATGTACTTGGGTAATCCACAAATTTGGAAAACCACCACCTCCCCAAACAGACCCTAAAGAAATCAAAAGGAATGGTTTGGATAAGAAATGATTCTCCGTGCCACAATACCATACGGTGGTGATCTTAGATGATTATTCAAATTGTTCATGTTCTCAGAACTGCCTTATAGAAGCTATGATAGTAAAATGGTGCTTGACGATCCTAACCTTCAACACTTGGATTTGAACATGAGCCATTAGAAGTGCACTTTTCAATGTTCCAAATTCATCAAACACCATTATCCGTTCAAAAAATATTCCTAGGATGGAGCCTGTAGTATAGAATCCACGATATGAATGGTTCATAACATCAACAGGTTTATCGACAGGTTTATCGACAATAAGATGATGAAAATGAAGAAGATAAGATGATGAGAATAAGATGATGAAAATGAAGAAGATAAGATGATGCAAATTGCGGCTCACAGGTTTATTAAGATTAGAATTGTTGAAAATAAGATGATGAATTGGTGCCTCATTAATAGGTTTATCGACAAGCATGTGAGTGGCTAACACAGTCAAAAGATAACTAAACGGAATATCACTATGACCCGGATGGAGATGAAACTGAATGATAAAATGACATATCAAAGAAGGAAGGCAGACCATGGTACCAGAAGCAATAGAATGCAACACACAAACCATGAAAGAAGTCAACTCGATTTTATTACCGGACCGAGGATACAGATTTGAAATGAAAAAAATACGATAGTTTGTCATATAGAGTATGAATCGGGATACCTTCATCATTAATGGGTATATCCATAATACCCGATATCAAATGACGGTCTACTTCAAATTTCCCTTCTCTAGTATCAATTGAAAAAGTTAAATTGTTAAGGGAGAATTTTGAGATACATGCAACCATTGATTGTTTAATTGACTGGTATGCAGGCCCACCCCAAAGAAAAATGTTAGCCCAGCTAACAGATTTAAGGAGAGGGACAATACCAAATGGAGCAATGTGATTGAGATCAGGGGTATGCTCAACGATAACATTACGGACACGCAAATCCCGTATATCTTGAGGATCATCTTCGGGTAACCGAAGGTGCCGTTTTGTTATCAGTGTATATCTAGATGAGGATGGACCACGAGATGTTTTCTTTTTTCCTCTAGCATTCATCTTCAACAAGATATACTAAGAGCAAGAGAAATGCACAAAAAGAAGGATGGGTTTTCTTTAGATCAGCAATTTGAGAAGAAATTCTTGAAAAACCCAACAAAAGATAAAATTTAGCTACATAATAATCAAATCAAAGCATAGAGAGCATCAAACTTCAAGAAATATGATGAAATAGGACTAACCTTGAAGAAATACAAGAAATTCTATAACTGGTCGAGCCACGACTCGTCGTAGGTCGGAGTGAAAAATGAAGAAGAAGGAGATTTTTTCCAAATTATATCATGTTCACGAGTTTCACGACCGGTCGAGTGTGGTGCACGACCGGTCGTACCACGACCGGTCGTGTACAGCTACGACTGGTTGAGTATCGACCAAAAATACATATTTAATATAAAAAATTAAAATTTTAACACATATAATATTAAATATAATACACTATGATACATGTAAGCAAGAATAATTAATGTAAAATGCACATACCAAGATCAAATTTCAATTTATTAAACTTGCTTTTGTCGAGCGATTTAGTAAATATATCAGCAAGTTAAGTTTCGATTGGTATATATTCCAAGGAAATAATTTTTTCTTCAACCAACTCACGAATGTAATGATACTTAATGTCAATGTGCTTAGTACATGAATGTTGGATTGGATTTTTAGAAATATTAATAGCACTGGAATTATCACAATGTAAGATTATCGAATCTTAATTAATTCCATAATCGCTTAGTATGTTTTTCATCCAAACTAGTTGAGTACATGCATATCCAGCTGCAATATACTCAGCCTCAGCAGTGGAGAGCGATATTGAGCTTTGCTTCTTGCTGAACCAAGAAACTAAGCAATTTTCAATGTAAAAATAACCACCACTGGTTGATTTTCTATCATCGATATTACCAGACCAATCAGCATCTGAGTACCCGGCTAATTGAACACTAGTATCAAAAGGATACCAAAGACCCAGATTTATAGTACTTGCAACATATCTAATAATCCGTTTAACAACAGTAAAATGTGATTCCTTAGGATTAGACTGATATCTCGCACAAATACCAACACTAAATACGATATCAGGTCTACTTGCAGTTAGATATAATAAACTACCAATCATACTACGATATAGTTTAGGATCTATATCTTTTCATGTAGAGTCTTTTGAGAGTTTTAACGTTGTACTCATAGGAGTATCAAAGTTCTTACCATTCTCAAATCCAAACCTTTTAACCAAGTTCGTAGCATACTTGGTTTGGGAAATGAAAATTCCGTCAGGTTGTTGTTTTATTTGCAACCCTAGGAAGTAATTTAGTTCACCAACCATTCTCATTTCGAACCTTAATTTCATAAGATCTGCAAACTCAATAGACATGTTAGTACAAGTTGATCCATAAATAATATTATCAACATAAATTTGAACCATCAAAATATCATTGTTATACTTCTTAACAAAGAGTGTCTTATCAACACTTCCTACTTGAAAGCTATGACTAAGTAAGAATTTAGTTAATTTCTCATACCATGCCCTGGGCGCTTGTTTTAGACCATAGAGAGCCTTTTTGAGACGAAATACATGGTCAAATAACTTGGGGTCTTCAAACCCTGAAGGTTGTTCAACATACACCTCTTCATGTAAATCGTCATTTAAGAAAGCACTCTTTACATCCATCTGATAAATCTTAAATTTTCTAAAGCATGCGATGGAAATAAAAAGTCTGATTAATTCAAGGTGAGCGACTGGAGCAAAGGTTTCATCGTAATTGATGCCTTCAATCTGAGTGTACCCTTGTACAACCAGTCTAGCCTTGTTTCGTATTATATTTTCAAGTTCATCAGACTTATTTTTAAAGATCCATTTTGTTCTGATAATGTATTTATCTTTAGGTCTAGGAACAAGATACCAGACATCATTACGAACAAATTGATTAAGTTCATCCTGCATAGCAATTATCCAATTTTCATCAGAAAGTGCTTCTTTCACATTGACCGGTTCTATTTGGGATGTAAAACAAACATAATTACATATGTTCTCAAGTTGTTTACGAGTACGAACTCCAGTGAGAGGGTTTTCAAGAATTTGATTGGTTGGATGATCTTTAACAGTCCTTGGTTCAGACTCTTTTTGACTTGATGAAGTATCTTGATTGTCAATAATAAGAGCTTCATCAGCATCTGAACTCAGAGATGGTGTATTCAAATGATCATCAATGACCACATTGATGGACTCTTGAATCACACCAATTCTCTTATTTAAAACCCTATAAGCTCGACTGTTCAAAGAATAACCAAGAAAAATACCTTCATCACTCTTCGTATCAAACTTTTCCTAATTTTCACGATCTCGTAAAATATAACACTTGCTGTTAAAAATCTGAAAGTATTTGACAGAAGGTTTCTTTTCAAACTATAATTCATAAGCAGTCTTATTATCAGATTTATTGGTATAAACCCGATTAATAATATAGCATGCGGTATTAACTGCTTCAGCCCAAAGGTTTCTAGAGAGCTTCATGCTATTCAACATAACATTAGTCATATCCTAAAGCACTCTATTTTTTCTTTCAACTATACCATTTTGTTGCAGTGTTTTGGGCGCAGAGAATTCATGCGATATTCCCTGATCGATACAGAATTTTTCAAAACTACCGTTTTCAAATTCGGATTCATGATCACTACGGATCTTACTAACATGAGAATCTTTTTCATTTTGGATTCGTTTAATGACCTTTTTCACTTCATCCAAGGTTTCAGTTTTGTCTTTTAAGAAAGATACCTAAGTGAATCTGGTATAGTCATCTACGATAACCAAGATGTATTTTTTGCCTCCTCGACTCTCCGATCTGGTTGGTCTAATAAAACCATGTGGAGAAGCTCGAGTGGTCTAAATGTGGTATTGGAGTTCACTTTCTTGTGAGAGCTCCTAGTCTGTTTGCCCAACTGGCATTCACCATATATTTTGTCTACTCTTTACAATTTGGGTAGATCTCTAATTAGTTCTCTTTTGCTCAATCTAAATAAGTTTCGGTAGTGTACATGTCCAAGGCATTTATGCCATAATTCAGTCTCATCGGTATGGACCATGTAACAAGATTGAGTAGATGAGCTTGCATCATTAACGATGTAGTAGTATTCAGAAGTTCTGCAACCAGTTAATATTACAGAACCCTTTTTATTAACTATCTCACAACCTGATTAGAAAATTTCACACTATGGTTGTTATCGCATATCTGAGAAATGCTTAGTAGGTTGTGTTTCAAACCCTCAACATATAAAACATTCTTAAATAAGGGAAGGTTATAAAGTTGAACCGTACCTTGGCATATGATCTTACAATTACTTCCATCACCAAATGTGACTGACCCTTCAGTCATATCTTTTAGATTGGTGAATAAAGCCTTGTCGCCTGTCATATGCTTGGAGCAACCACTATCTAGGTACCACTTTGAATGGCTTGTAGCTTTGAAAGCAGTGTGGGCAACCAAGCAGGAAACTTTAGAACTCATTTCAGAACTGTTTTGGGTTTAGGAGTATAGATGGTCTTTTTTTGTCTGTTGTTATACGAGTGACCTATAGAGTTAGACTTTAATAACTCCTTGAGTAGATCAATTATTTTTTCAGCTAAAGGATTTCGGTTTTGAAAATAAAAGTTGGCATGGCTACCTTTAGGTTTTTGAAAAGTCCTTGAATTTTTGAAAAAACCTTGATAAGTATTCTTTTCTTTTGAGGTTGAAGACTCTCCTTTTACAAATTTAGGAGCAATATTCTTTTGTTTAGGAGATGTATTCTTATCATATCCCAACCCGGATCGATCATCACATTTTCTTGATCCGGACAATAATTTTTTCAATTTAGGATTACCTTGGGCATATCTCCATGTGTCTTTCAAACTCAGAAGAGAAGCTACCTCATTTTTGAGTTTCTCATTTTCGGATCTTAAATCTTCAATTTTGGAGGTTTTGAAATCTAAATCACATTTGGTTTTTTCAAAAGAATAAAAAATATGAGACTTTTCTAAAACGAGAGACTCATAATCTTCCTTAAGCTTAGAAAATTTTTCTTTTTATAATTTAAGCTTGACGGCAATTTTACAACTCTCCTTATAAAGGGCATTATAAGCATCCTAAAGATCATCTTCATTATCACAATCACTATTCAGATTTTCTTCACTAGATATATCATCATTATCTAAAAAAGTGATCTTGGCTAGAGTCATAAGGGCTTTAACATCATCGCCAGACTCGGTTTTAGAATCTTCTGATTTAGAAGAGGATTACGAATCAAACGATTCATTCCAAGTAGCCATCATGCTTTTCTTTTTTGATTTGTCCTTTTTAGGACATTTGTTAGCTAAGTGCCCATACTCTTGACAGTTGTAACATTGACTATCTTTCAAAGATTTTTAAGCTTTAGGTTTAGATCGTCTCTTATCATTTGACTTTTGAAAATCAACTTTTTTCTTGCTTTTGAAAATTTTGTAAAACTTTTTTGCTAAAAGTGCGATATCATCTTCAAAATTTTCTAAATCCGAAGTACTCTCTTGTGAAACATTTTTAGATGATTTGAGAGAAATTGATTTTCCTTTAGGAGCTATAAAAGATAACTCGTAGGTTTGAAGTCAACCAACTAGTTCCTCAACCCTCATGGTATCCGTATCACGAAGTTTCTGAATCGCGGTCACTTTATAATTGAACCGTTCAAGAAGTGAGCGTAGTATCTTTGCGCACACTTTACTTTCTGGGATTCTATCACCAAGACCCCACATAGAGTTCACAATCTCATTCAATCTAGTATAGAAGTCTATAAACATCTCATTCTCCTCCATATGAATTTCTTCAAATTTAGTTGTGAGGAGTTGGGACTTTAGATTTCTTGACAATTGATGTACCCTCGTGTGTCATTTCTAATACATCCCATGCTTGTTTTGCATTTTCACAAGAGATGATTCTTTTGAATTCATCTGGTGATAATGCACAAGTAATTGCATTTAGTGCTTTTGCATTGGCACTACTCTCACTTTTCTTAAGTGTGGTCCAAAGAGAATAAGCCGTTACTTTCATTGATTTTGAACTATCGTCATTAGTTACTTCAGTGATAGGAGGGTTCCATTCATTCACTGTGCCCAGCCACACACTTTCCTCTAAGGATTTGAGGAAGATCCTCATCCTAGCTTTCCAATAGGCATAGTTTGTGCCATTAAAAGGTGGTGGCCTAGTGACTAATAAGCTATCAAAATTTGACATCTTAATATAGCTTAGATCGTTAGCTCAGGAAATAAATCCAATAAATAAATAATAAGCATGAGCTATTAGGCTCTGATACCACTTGAAAGGGCCTAGCTATATGCCCTAGAGGGGGGGTGAATAGGGCTATGCCAAATAAAACTTATTACAGCGAAATAATAAAAGAAATAAAGCATAACGCTGATTTAAAAATCAATCTCAAACCAATGAGGAATAAAAAGCAAAGAAATCAAAATAACTTGCAGAAATAAATCCTAAGTTATTATAACATTCCCCACACTTGCTTGAAATAAAATGATTACAACATTCATCCATAAATGCAATCCACAAAACTGAATGAAAGCACACCCACAACACAACGATATATAGTTGTTCGCCTGTGTGTACATCAACTGTTATCCAACAGCCACACAGAATGCTACTCCACTCCTAATATCCTCACACAAGGGATATTAGCATGCACTATCAAATAGGTTTCACAGGTTCACCTAAAACCTTCACAATGGTGTCTTTTTATCACGGGCTTACACAATCCAAAAACCCACACAATCTGAGTTTTCTGGCTCTCCTCAGATAACCACATAATGAGATTTTTTTGGCAAATCTCAAACAAAACCAAAGAAAGTAAATTACACAAATGTAAAATACTTGAATCTCCTTTTGAAGTAGCCCGGTAGAACCAATCGGAGTAGAAGTTCGATTCAAAGTTCAAAGTCCAATACTCACTTTAAGAATGGTTCTAAGTCTAATTGATTTTAAATCAAAAGGGCTAGTTCTATTTGATTTTGAATCCAAGAAGAAGGAATATCAGAAATTCCCCTTTTCAAATAAGAATGGAATGTAGATCAAAATCAAATAATAAACAAGCTAGCAAAAGAAATATTAAATGAGCACAAAGTAGCTTAAAAATAAACACAAACTTATCTCAGAGTATAGCCTAAAGATTGCTTGAATTGAATTGAATTGTGTGTCAAAACTCTGAAGTTCGTGCACTATTTATAGCCTGAAAAATCCCGTCTACGGCTGGTCTTAGGATCGTAGGACTGGTCGTAGTTTCAAAGATTTCTGCGGGATAAGGATAAGCTGTTCCATGACTGGTCCTGGGTAGCCTACGACCGGTGGTGGGCCACCCCCAATATAGTTTCTAGAGTTTGAGTCGTAGGGTTAAAACTGGTCGAAGGACGAGTCGTACAGCTCACAGGACTGGTTGTAGGATGTCCAAGACTGGTCGTAGGACAACCAGAAAGATTTAAAAATCTTCAACAACCTAGGACTGGTCATGAAAAACTTAAGACTGGTCGTAGAAGAGCTAGGACTAGTCTTGAAGTCCCTAGGACTGGTCTTAGAACAGTCCGAACAAGCATATTAAAATATACAAATTATGTATCTAGAATGACCTACAGTAAAGCTCATCCTAAGGTCAATTTAAGGTCAAACAAACCTTAAAAGTGAGATGGACATTGATAGTCTGTACACTCAGATGACCCTTAAGAGAAGTTTGAGAATTTACAAATCTTGTTGTAGGCCTTCTCTAGCTTGAACCTTTCTTGACTTGATAAAGTCTTCTTCTATTCTTGTACTTGTTAGAATCTTGAACATACATACTTGAAGTCTTCTTTTCTTGAATTCTTCATCCATGACTAGACTTGAAACTTTCTTCATTTAGGCTCTTGTCTTGAAATCCAATGTCTTGAAGCAATGAATAGTCTCAAACATGAAACACAAGATATACAAGACATAGACATAGGTTTTGGTACCACAAAATTTGACAACTAAAGGATATGAAATCATACCACTTACAGTTATGTAGACCCTTGATCTGTGTGGGACAAAACTTCTGGTTAGGAGTGCACCATTAAAACTCCAGGGTTAGATGTGAACCGAGTAAAAACCTCCGTGTAAAGGTTGAAGGTGAACCTGATTTGAAACCTTAGGTTTGAGGTGAATCCTTGGAAACCTCCTTAGTGAAATCTGGTACACTCAAGGGTTGAGTGCGACAGCCGGGAGTGGAGTAGACAAGTAGTTGAACCACTATAAAAACAACTGTGTTTAAGATTGTTATTGTTTTTCATTGTGTGATATTCCTTACATTCTTTTATATCTGATTGTCTATGATCACACCTCATATACACACACAGTCATATCCATCATAACTTACATGCAACTCGTTTATTTGAGATTGGATCCTCTACTAGGCTTGGAAGTCAATAGAGTACATTTGAGTAATCCTGTTAATTGTATATCTGATAGGATTAGTGAAATAGGATTTTTAAATATCTCATAAAATTTTGAAAAGTCCTATTCGCCCCCCTCTAGGACATATTGGCATATTCCTACTTCATCTCAAGTGGTCTTCACCGCTATTTCAGTCCGGACTGTAGTTCGGTAAGCTCATTGTATCTTCGAGAGTTCCTCAGCCCATTCTCCTTTGGCTCGGTCAAGCTTAGTTCGGAGATGCTGTTTGATGATCTTGTTGACTGCTTCAACTTGTCCATTTATCTGAGGATGATGAGGCGACGAATATACGTTCCTGATTCCGAGATTATCGCACATTTTATGATAGCTTTTGTTGTCGAACTGCTTCCCATTGTCGGTTACAATAGTCTGAGCTATGCCGAACCGACAGACGATATTCTTCCATATAAAGTTTTTGATCTTTCGTTCGATTATCTTTGTCAATGGTTCTGCCTCGGCCCACTTCGTGAAGTAATCCACTACCACAACTATGAACTTGGTTTGTCCCTTCCCCATGGGGAGAGGTCCAATAATGTTGATTCCCCATTGTGCAAAGGGTTAAGGTCCGGTCATAGGAGTTAGTTCCTCAGGATGTTATCTCGGGATACCCGTGAATCGTTGACACTTATCACATCTCTGAACGAGCTTTGAGCATCATGCTGGATAGTTGTCCAGTAGTATCCTTAGCGTAAGACTTTGTGCGAGAGACCATCCTCCCGAGTGATTTTCACAGATTTCTTCATAAATTTTCCGTAACACATAGTCGGCTTCATCATGGTTTAGGCATCGTAGTAACGGAGCGTAGTAACCTTTCTTGTACAATGTCCCATTGAGTATGTATAGCGAGAGGCTTGAACTTTTAATCGTCGAGCCTCGGCACGATCTTCAGGAAATTCCCTACTGTTGAGATATCGGACGATTGGATCACTCCAAGTAGGTCCCAGATCGATAGGAAGTACGGTCGAGCCAACTGGTTCCATAATACTTGGTTTAGCAACGTACTCGATCAAAACAGACCTGGGTATGTCGTCTTCATCAGCAGAGGCGAGTTTCGCCAGCAGGTCGGCTTTAGCATTTTCCGTTCGAGGGATCCGAGTGATGATGCAACACTGAAATCCTCTAATCAGCTCCTTATATTTTTCTATATAAGCTTTCAACTGTTCTTTCCGTGTTTGATACACGATCGTGACCTGATTGACGGCCAACTGAGAATTACTAAAAATGTTAAGATGTGTAACACCTAAGCTAGCCGCAAGTCGAAGTCGAGTAACAATGTTTCATATTCCGCTGTGTTGTTCGAGGCATGAAATTCAAGTCTTAAGGCATATTGCATATAGGTCTGATAAGGAGTCTCCAATACTACTCCTGCCCTTCTTGCCTTAGAGTTAGAGGAGTCATCGACATACAGCTTCCAAGGGGTTGGGATGAGAGTCGACATAGGAAAAGTAGAAGTTGGTTCTTCAACTGGTTGAGTAGCATGTGTCCCAGCTTGTGGTGTAACTTCGGCAATGAAGTCAACCATAGCTTGTCCCTTAATTGCTACCCTCAGCTTATACTGAATGTCGAATTCATTGAGTTCGACTGCCCATTTAGTAAGATGACCTAACGCTTCCAGTTTCTACAGAATCTGGCGCAGTGGGAGGTCATTCATGACGATAATGGTATATGTCTGGAAATATGGCCGAAGTCGTCGTGAGGAAATAACTAAGACTAAGGCCACTTTTTTCAAGAGTGGATATCTCATCTTTGCCGATAGAAGTGCCTTGCTGACATAATAAACCAACAGTTGCTTTCCTTCATGTTCTCGTATTAAGGCCGAGCTAACCGCTGCCTCGGATACTGCAAGATACAACAACAGGGCTTCTCTAGGCTTGGATTTTGAAAAGAGAGGTGGAGATCTGAGATAAGACTTTAATTGCTGGAACGCATCTTCATACTCTTCTGTCCAATCCACTACCTGTTGTCCCCTTAATTGCTTGAAGAATGGGAGACATTTTTCGATAGCTCAGGATAGGACGCGGTTGAGTGCCGCTACTCATCCAGTCAGTCTTTATTTATCTTTGATTATTTTCAGGGACTCCATATTGAGCAATACTTTTATCTTTTCTAGGTTTACCTCGATCCCTCGCTGACTGACCAGGAATCCGAGAAACTTTCTCGAGCTTACATTAGAGGCACATTTGCTCGGATTCAACTTCATTTCTTCTAAGTCAGCTATATGATCGACCGCGCGTACACTTTTGACGAGTATATCGTCAATGTACACTTACATGGTTTGACCAATTAGCCGAGCGAATATTTTGTTCACCAATCTTTGATAAGTTACTACAACATTTTTCAAACTAAAAGGCATCACACGGTAACAATAAAGACCCTTGTCAGTGTGGTTTTTGATTTATCAGATTGATGCATTACAATTTTGTTATATCTTGAATATGCATCCATAAAACTAAGGAGTTCATGCCCCGCTGTGCTATCTACCAACTAATCTATCCTTGGAAGAGGAAAGCTATCCTTTGGGCAGGCTTTGTTCAAGTCGGTATAGTCAATACAGACTCGCCACTTCACATTGGCTTTTTTCACAAGTATGACATTAGCTACCTATTCTGGGTAGTATATCTCTTCTATGAATTTTTCATTGAGGAGCTTGCTGACCTCTTCTTCAATGACAGCGTACCTTTCCAGGCCGAGTGCTCGTCGCTTCTGTTGAATTGGGCGGTAGGTCGAATCAATATTGGTCGGTGAGTATACTACCAAAAAAAGGAGCAAAGGCTACGGATGGTTGGAGTATTTAGCTATGGAAATAAACCGTAGCTATATTACTACGGATTTAATCCATAGTTAAATTCGTAGCTAAATACTATGACACCACCGCCCTAAAGGTACGAATTGTGGTCCCTTAGAAGTTCTATAGGGCCCACAACAATTTATGTGTTTAATCTAAGCCGTCCATCCATTTTGACAGATCATTTTAACGCACTAGCTTGAAAAATTAGATAAATGTAAAGCTCAAGTGGACCACACTGTAGGAAACAATGGAGATTAAGTGCCTTTTGTTGATTTGTGGTGTGGTCCATATGAGTCTTATATTTGCCTCTTTTTTTGGGATAAATTGATAAAACATTCTTTGAATTGAATGGAAGGCATAGATAAATGACATACATCATGGTGGGCCACACGGAGCCCTAACATGCCCGTTCATCTCAATTCAGCATCCGCGCCCACAAAATAAAAACCCCTCGTGCATTTTTCATTCTTGTGCCCACATGCAGAATTACAGTTCCCACTCTCTCGCTCCATTCTCTCCACCCTCTCTCTCTCTCTCTCTCTCTCTCTCTCTCTCTCTCTCTCTCTCTCTCTCTCTCTCTCTGCATGCCCATCCTCGACTACATGAGGGACTCCCTCGGATGGCTGACGCTCGCCGATTGGTGGTCTTAGGCCCTCCCTACCCACGCACCACCTTCATGCTTCTCTCAATCGCAACCTCCATCTCTCTCTCTCTCTCTCTCTCTCTCTCTCTCTCTCTCTCTCTGAAGCTCGATTGAATTTCGAGGTATCTCGCTCTCTCTCTCTCTCTCTCTCTCTCTCTCTCTCTCTCTCTCTCCCTCCCTCCTTCCCTGCCTCCCTCCCTCCCTCCCTCTCAATCTCTCTCAATCTCAATGTTGATTTATGAATTTGGGGATTTAGTAATTTGTGGATTTCCAATTCGAATGTGGGCCCTCATTTAGGGATTTGGGGATTTTAGGGCTTATAGATTTGAATGTGGAGCCTGAATTTGGGTTTTTCTGATTTTACAAATTTGTGATTTGGGGATTTTAGGATTTTAGGAATCTGAGAATTTTTAGAATTAGGGATTTCACCTTCCAGATTCGGGAGAGAAATTTTGGTCTCAAGTATAGTTGGAATGGGGCTAGAGGAGTGGCTGCTTTGTGGCATTTTTATTTATTTTTTGCTTCAGCTAGTCACAATGTATTAAGGAGTGTGCAATGGCAGTCCTTCTATCTTTTGATGAACCAAAAGATGGTGATGGAATCATGTCTTCCTTAACGAATACTGAGTTTAGCTCCCCACTTTAAATGATCCCACCATTCCAGACCTTCGAAGAGGGAATTCCAAGCCCAAAATTTTCAGAGAGTGTAAGTAATTTCAATTTCTTAAATCTGAAATTTTTTATACCATTTAACCCCAAAAATCATGGCTTGTAAATGTTAATCTAAAATTAACTAAAATATCCAACTCATGTGAAGATATTGTGGAGTTGATGCAGGTACGACGGGTGGCCTAGTCTGTCTGTCATCAACGAGAGATAGAGAGACGAAGAATGAAAGACCAACTGGAAGATTGACTTCAAAGGGTATGTGAAATTAAAGCATGTGTATTGGGTTGTTTTATTCTACTTGTTCTTAAGAAAATTTGATGAATAGGTGGAGGTTGAAAACCAACGTCAGCTTAGAGTTCTCGAAGCAGTTTATCCCCATCCATTTGCCATTCCTCCAAGGTGATCCATCTGACCCTCCATTTAATTATTCTCACAACACTCATTGCTCCAAGGTGTCTACCCTTGTCAGCTAGATGGAATCTAATGTATCACCATCGGCCCCTTCAACAGAAATTTGCTAGTTGTGTGTATCTTTTCACCTTTTCAAAATCGTTATTGATGTGATTATGATGTCTTCTTGGTTTCCATTTGCAGACATATGATTAGGACATCGATGTTTTGGGTGTTGGAAACAGCCAGTGGATTACTTGGATTGGCCATCAACTTCACCTCTATGTGGTTTTTAAACCAAACAGGTCCCACCACATATAGGTAAGAGTCATATACCACTGAGAGAGCCATCTTGATTCACCAATTGACTACTGATGAAGAACTTGTGTTTTACATAATTTAATACTATTATGTCCTGCTTATTTAACTTGGAAATGTTTCTGTTCTTCTCAACCGTACATATTATAGAGCCATTTAAGTCTCACTTGAAATTCAGGAGGTTTATTGGGAGCACCCTTGTGTGGTTTTGTTACAAATGTGGGGAGTATGTTTTATTCATTTTTTTCTCTTATTTTTTTTAAAAATTATATATATATATATATATATATATATATATATATATATATATATATATATATATATATATGTTTTATTCATTTTTTTCTCTTATTTTTTTTAAAAATTATATATATATATATATATATATATATATATATATATATATATATATATATATATATATATATATATATATATATATATATATTATAGTTCTTTGGCATTTCATTTTAGAGATAGATGCTGATTAGGAATAGTATTGATACCTGATTTGTTGGAACTCTTCTTGTTTCCTTCTAATGATTATACATTGTTTCTAGCTCACCAATCAAATGGGTAGGATCTTCCAATATATGGGCATTTTGTATGCCTCCCATCGGCATAGGGTCCATCAGATCAATAGTCTTCCTACCAAAGACTGTATTTTTATTGAAGATGAGGACCCATGTATGTGTGTGTGTGTGCGCGCATGTATGCTCCCTTGTCATTCCCATCTCTTGAATCTTTTACTACCATGCACCTTCCTCCCATTGCCAAATCTATCCCTCCTTCAGATGATGAAGGTTAAAATTCTATTTTCTGATTTGGCTTTTACAACCATTTAGTTGGTTTCCATTCAGAAAGGGACACCGGTAATGCACGCATGCTTCTATAATTCCTTATTCCTAGCACAATGATCCTTTGGCTTTTGATTATTGAAATTGTAAAAATGTTTTCAAAAATAATGGTTGTGCGTGCGTGTGTTGTTTTTGGCAATTGATAATGGAATTAATCAAATTTTATTTTTTGACAGTATTGTTGGAAATGAGGTTCCTATGATGTTTCCCTGTGCAAACATGAGAGAAAGCATAAGCATATTAGAAATGAAGTTGATAGGAATGTAGGTTGTATTACTTATGGAAGCAACTGTTTGGAAGGAGAAAGTGTTTTTCTAAAAATCTTTGTTTTTTAAATTGAACTCTATTTTGCCAATGTTTCTGGGAAAAAAAAAAAAACAGAGAGCAAATAAATGACATGTAATAACCAAGCCATTTTAAACACCATTTGTATCTTTTTTTTAACATGATTTTTCTTTCTTTTAGTTATTTGGTAAAAAGAGAAAGAAACCCAAAAATCTATTGATATTTTAAAACATGAGCCACAAATACCAATTTTTATACCATATTTGGGTGCATATTGACTTGGTGCTCAACTGGGCTTCCATATGATCAAGGTGTCTGCAACCACCATTCCACTTCTCCTATTCTCCATTAGATTGCCATCGCATTTCTGTGGGATCCAACTTGAAATGAACACAATGAGAATTTGGAGCATCCTAGCCATCCATCAATTATGTCTGACCCTGTAGATGTCCTTCCTAAAAATAATCTGATCCGTTCAGCAGGTGGGCCGTATTGTCATAACTAGTTTGACAGGTAAGAAAACTTCAGCCATGCTTTTTTAGCCATACATTTATTTTGTAAACTGTGACCCACCTAATGTGGATAAGAGTTGATGTGCCTGATTTCAATAGCTGTCAGAATCCTTTAGAATTCATAGGCTAGTTAAACAGGATAGTAGGTGTAATTCTTCAAGTGGAAGGAATTGATGGACGCGAAGGTCAACGTTTGTGTGTGTGATGCTGAATGGACCTCGAATTTGATGCTTTGATTCTTAAGATGTTCCTGTTCCATCATTTTCTCAAAGCAATAAGGTAATAAGTTTAACTCGATGCCATCTTCTATCTTTTTTATTTGGAAGATCTCTCACAATATTGAATTATGTAACATTATATACCTATAAATTTAAATTTTAACACAAACTCGTTGTAGCAGGATGGATTATGACCACGGCCTAATAACAACAAGGAATTCTGCATGCCTATAAACCTTCTATCTGGTTGTCCTTGGTTGTGATGCAGCAAAGGTTATCACCAACAGAGACACTGGGAGGTAGAGGGGAATTGGGTTTGTGAATTTCGCCAGTGATGAGTCTGCCAGTAGTGCCTTATCTACATGGATGGCGAGGTGAGTTTATTTTTCTCTGTAGCAATTATACAATATTCAGGAGAATCGAGCATTTGTTTCAGCCGTTGAACTATGCAGTGGACACCTTTTGGTGATCCTATTGATGGGAGATGCCTACCACAAAGATTTTCCTCATCAGATGGTCCCATATTCTAGCCAGTGGTTGGAACTTGCTAGCATCCATTTGCATTGGATGAAGAGGAGCATCTGCTAAGGAAGATATTAGTTTGGCCCATCCCATGATTTAACCCAGTAGATCAGCGGCCTAGGTTACTGAGCCTGAATTGTAACGTTGATGTGTGTGCTTGTATATACGTGAGATTCTCATGTTGAACAAATTGGACTGATCAAAACAGTTTTATGGGAGCATTGGGGAGCTGTTTCATTGTGCTCCAAATATTCCCCATTATGCAAGTATCCTTTCCAAAAATAGTAATAAAGTTTTGGAGACGTGACTTTGTATTTCATTATGTTACTGACCAATCAGCGCATGAACAATGCTGAATTCAGCTTAGGCATGATCATATATGTGTGGGTTATGTAGTCTACTTAATATCTTCTTCAGCTTAGGCATGATCATATTTCCTTGGGTTATTCCTTGTTGTATGTGGAATTGTACTTGAGGCCCCTATTGTTTGTTTTAGGTATTTGGTTCTCATTGGTTGGGATTGCTCTATCAGTGTGAATTTAAATATGCACATTTCCAATGGATTCACCATTTGATGCAGAAACCCGTACATTAGTGCCACAAATGAGGAGTATGAGTTACTTTTTAAACTCCGTATAATTACCATAGGAATGCTAGTGGGAACTGAGTATACACAAGTTGAACTATACACAAGTTGTGGGAAGATGGATGATGCATAATTCTTGTTTGAAGAAATGCCGAGAAGAGAGGTGGTGGGATGTCACGCCCTAGACTCGATAACCGGACCTCATAAAGAACCCGATGACTGGTTCTGGCCGCAACAGCCTCCGTAATACCCCATTCTCAGCTCCTGAGATAGGTTCCGATCTTGGGATCCTACAAGGAGGATTTTCATAACAATGTAATCATCTCCAATATGAGCATACCCAAGATCACAGCAAGCAAATCTGAGAATAACAAAGGCACACATCACAAAATTCACTATGAATTTAGACTTTTACAAGCTTACATCAGGTCCAAAAAGACATACATAAGATAACAAAAGAAAGAAGAAAGAGAATCTGCAACATTGAGTCCTCAGATTTCACACCTATCCAAGCTCCGCTGCTAAGACGCCAACTTACGATCTCTTGCACGCATCAATCGTGCATAAGCTTATAGAAAGCTTAGAGGGTGGTAAAAATATGTGACAATGGTGCTCAGAAGAAGATAGAGAATGCAGAAAGGAGTCACGATCAATACTAATACCACTAGCCTTACCAAGGCGATCATGAACATAAGAAGCTATACCAAGGCAATATGATAATGTAGGAAGTCATACCAAGGTTATATAGTATAATGAGTAATGTAATGTAATGAGTACTGGGCGGCGCCATGCTAAGGCGGTGCATTATGGGGCTTACACAGCCGATGCAAATGCAATGCGAAGTAATGTTAGTGCTCAAATCCAATCCACATATCAAGTACATTTCCATCATAAGGAAATCACCGGGGTCCATTACACTGTTGGATGACTACCGCTCTACAGACCCCGCACAGTCAAACGAGCGTAAGAAACCTCACTACCCGCTTGTGGACAGTCAATCACCAGTAAGGCCTGAAGGTAGCGGACCCATTCACGAGCTGGTCAGACTCAGCCTAGCAATGCCCTCTTACATCAGGCGAGTAAGGCCACACCCCTATTCAACCGACTACATGACAGCGGGAGTCGCTGCCTAACGGTATAAGGCTCTCGTGCGCTCATATATTCCACCTAGTCATGGCGCTGGAGCAGATCCTTGGTACCATGAAAGTTTTAAGAATTTCACCCATGGGCATCCTATGCACCCGATATGCTCAAGTAACATTTTTAGTGTCCAAACACGGTCATCCACGATGTATCTATGGAGGCTACAGCCCTGATGAAGTAAGGGCGATAATGCTCATATGTTATGCAATGCCAGATGCATGAATCACACAATCAACCATGCATCAATCCCAAGCATCCAACGTGCTCAAGAGGGGATACTACGTCCCTCGGGAAAAGTATCGTGCCATGCCCAATGACACAATATGACCACACACACATAGTGTCAACCAAGCATACAATAATGTACATGGGCCATGAAGATGGGTCTAGACGCATTATGTAGTGATATACAAAGTAGTACACTCCTCCGATCCATGAAGGGACCAAGACTAAGTATTTAGACAATTTTCATAAGGAATCTCACCTCTAGTGGGGGCCCATTTACCTGGGGTAACCCACGAGACTAAGTATACAAACTATGGGTCTAAACAATATAAAAATGAGCCTAACAAGAGTCTAAGATGATCATCCAATCACTCTTAAATACAACCAGGCCTAGAAGGGTCCATAATGGGGACATTTAACCACCATTCCCCAAAAAGGCATATCAACCATGAATGATGTGGATAGAAGGCCCAAGGCCTATATTAAAGATAAAAATAAATGTAACCAACCATATACATATATATTCCTCATAATAGGCCATAAAAAGATAAAATATCACTTTTAACAACATAGGCCCCAAGAGGGGAATTAAGGTCCAAGGCTCAATTCTCAATGGTCATAGAATCCATGCATTGAGTCAGACTTGGTGGGTAGCTCGCATACACAATATACGACTAAATAAGTTTAAGTTTGGATGAAATGGGCCCAACTACATCAGCCCAATAACTTAGCAATTTAAGTGGGCAACCAAGGGCCCAAAACTATCATTGTCTTAACCCACAAGTCCATCAAAATGGTGAAAGTTGGCCCAATATATGGTTGGGCCAAGCTGGGACGACCCTACCCACTCTGGGCCCATGGGATGCCCCAAAAATCTGATTAAAGATGGGGTCCTCATCTAATCACTAAAGGTGACCCAAAAGAATACACTGATTAGGCCTAGAGATTATAAGAAAATATAAGTATATAACACATACATAAGTTCTCAATATGGCGGGCCCCACAGCCTAATAAAGTTTTGACCATAAAATTTTACATTAGAGGCCCTTTGATAAACTTTTGGCCAGCTTAACTTCTTAAACCTGCTAAGGTCCAGAAATTAGTTAACTATGTGAAAATAATCTCATGAAAGCCAACTATATTCGCTGAGGGACCCCATTAGATGGAGAGTACGTATATATCATGAAAAGATCAAGTGGGCCTATTATTGGATTGTGAGTCCAGCAATAACCCAAGGAAGAAAGTACATCCAAAATCGGGCGATTCAAGACTTGGATGGTCTGGACCAAACATGCGTTAAGGTAGGTTCCACATACATACACATTAAGCCCTAAACAAATGGCCTAGGGTCTATGGTGGGCCTTTAACCATCCATAGAGAAACCTATTGGCTTACCTTAGGATCACCCAGGAGGACGTTCAACCTCAACTGGCTTCCAAGAGGTAGCCCGCCACTACTCATATAATATAAGGTCTAAAGCCCACACAATGCATGGCCTAATGGGCCATACACCAAGCCCAACTTATAGGCTAGATAGTGGACCCTCAAGTAAGGTTTAGGCCTAACCACAAATGTCATAATTTCACATATTGTGGTGGGGCTTCATAGGCAGCCTAGTAATTCATTTACATGGGTAAATTTTACATTTAACACAAGTGAATTGGGCCTCACTTTTGGCCCAAGTACAGGGTCAATTTAGTGGGCAGCCAAGAGCCCAACATCTTGCATATTATTGCCCTTAAGCCCATCACGATAAATGGGAGAGTATAACCCCAAGATCAATGGGCCTATCTAAAACAAGTGAGTCTAAAAGGCCTAATCACTACCACAAAAGGGGTGGCCATGCATATACTATATTACATAATGGGCCCTAAGGAAATGGCCCAAAACAAAAGTCATCCAATTCAAACATTACGGTGGACTAGAGGTTAGCCCATAAGCCCAAGAATACACATGAGTAAGGCCTATACTAACAGTGTGGGCCTTGCCACTTCAGCCCAAAGACTTAGTAAGGCCCTCCACAATATACATTTATGTGGACCTTGCAAGTCAGCCCACAATTAAGTATTTTATGAGGGCATCAAGGCTAATAAATATACATGATCAGCTTGTAGACGGCCCGTTGGGCCCGTAAAATAATAAAGTCAGCCCCTGTACAGTATTGGGCTAAAGGAATAGGTTTCCAGCTCAAATGTCCCACAAAACTACCAAAAATATGGTTAAGGCTAGCCCATATTATCACCTCAAAGATGGGCCTTAAGAGGCACTAATTACACAAAAAAAATGTCTAAGGAAGGAAAGCAAGGAGTGTATGCAACACTCTCTCAAATTCGGTGTGCCACAATAGTCCCTAAACAATCAACTATGTAGCAAATTTTGGGCCCCTTGCCGAAATTCCAGCCCACCCATTTCCTGGGCCTGCTGGAGTCCAGAAATTTATTTAATTTAGATGGGTTACTGACCCATGGTGATCCACATATATCATAGTGGGCCCCACCAGATAAAAGAGAGATATACAACACTTACTTCAAGTGGGCCATGCCAATAGAATGCAAGCCCAGCAACCCAAAGTAGGGGCGTGCCTGGGTATTTGGCCCAAAGCTGATACAAATTGCAGGCCACACTACGGTCGATACAGAGGCCCGATGGCCCTAAAAATTTATAAGGTGCTCCTTCCATGGGTTTTTCAGATCCCCATAAAATTTTATAATTTTTGAATATCTAAAAATATTTTAATTAATTTAAATAAAACAATCAGTACAGAAACTCGGACTGATCTGGACACCATATTATATTGGGCCGGTCTAGTCACCACCATGGTGTGTACAGGCATCCAATGGATCCAAAATTTTTTAGGTAGGTCCTAACATGAGTTTAACACATCCATGTAAATTTTTACAATTTTCAGATACTCAAAAGTATTTTAATAAATTTTAAGAATATAATCTATCTAGGATAAACTATTGCCGGAATGTAACTGTCCCGAATTTAGGCCATCCAAATGGGTAGGTTCTGGGCCTTCAAAATTCTTAAAATTTGGACCCAATGTCTCTCATTAAGCCTACATTAATATGGGACTCATAAATATGGCCCAAATTCTGAGAAAACTATTTTTAAAATTTTATTTTTATGGAACTATACTGCTAGACTACACAGTAGAATTTTTCTGACAGTCCACTATATTGGCCCACTTATTTGGATGCCCAAATGGGATCCATTAGCCCTAAAATTTTTCAGATAGGTCCTACCATGGGTGGGTCACCTCACTGAAAAATTTTAGTATTTTTGAGATAGTATAAATATTTTATTTATTTCATACAAATTATAGACAGCAAGGTTTAGATGTTATTTTTCTTCTGCAGCAATGCTGCAGTCCCTAACTTGTGTACCCCATTAGAGTGGGCCCAGGTCTACCAAAATTTGGAGAAATGTAAGGCCAACATCCCTGTCCAAGTATACAATAAGGTGGGGTCCACGAAGGTGGCCCACCATTTCAAAAACCAGCTGACATATATGTTTTTCTAGCAAGCAGAGTGGTTGGACAGTCCAGAAAATCTGGACCATCCAACCTCCTTGGCCCACCCTTTTGGGCGATCAAACAGGGACAGGTGAGGGTGAGGTTTAACATACTCTTAGGTGGGATCCATACCTCAAAAAAAGGTCTAAGAAATCAGGGAAAAAGAAGCCATAAACAATGCCTACAACCCATACATTATAACATAAAAGAAACAATTCCAGTAATTTGGATAGCAACATTACATTGGAATAAAATAATTTTAATCAGTAATTAAAATGGGATTTAATCTCAAAAAATTAGAGGATGGACCACCCTAGTGGGTCCCATAAATATCTAGATCATCCTACCATACAAAACACCTTTGCATGTGTCCCAATTAGTTGGATTTTAGGGATACATGACATAGGATGGGATGCCATGGGTGTCCTCTCCTTTTTGTGTGGCTAGATTTTTGTTAGCCCACAAGGTGGGCCACACACCATGATCAGGGATGGGAATAAGGGAAAAGAAGAGAAGGAAGGGAAATTCAACCATAGGGAAGGGCTCTACCACTATTAAGCCTTCCCAAGAAAATCCAACCACACATCATACACCAATATACATCTACACTATGAATCTCATACATGCATGACTAAAAATTAAAATGGATGATTGGGATACCATCTCCACCATAAAATGAAGGTCTAAATGACC
The DNA here is from genome assembly GCA_037074715.1 of Magnolia kwangsiensis. NCBI lineage: Eukaryota > Viridiplantae > Streptophyta > Magnoliopsida > Magnoliales > Magnoliaceae > Magnolia > Magnolia kwangsiensis. The sequence goes on from CM073584.1 coordinate 77,048,000, forward strand.
TTAGAATAATTTGGATCATGAGATACATTATGATGGGGTCCATGGAGAATGGCCCCATCATGGAACAATGCATGCATGTAGGATGGGCCAAGGGCCACATCCAATGGATCAGATGGGATCCCCACCATGGATTGGTGGGTTCCACATGTTCCATACCTAAATAAATAAAAGGATCAAGATAGAGAAGAAAGATTAGCAAGTTGTAGACACCCACCTTTAAATCAAGCTCTGAATCTCCCACATAAGATAGATGTTGGACCAAGGAAGAAGGTTTAATAGCTAGGATGAATTTCTAAGGGTGGGATTGAGGGGTTTTGAAGCTTCAAGGGGCTAGAGTAATGGAGAAAAATGGGAAGTTTGGGAGAAAAAAATTGCTGAAATGAAGAAAATGAGGAGGGAGAGAGAAAAGGGGAGAGAGAGAGAGAGAGAGAGAGAGAGAGAGAGAGAGTAATGATTTATTTGTAAGAAAAGAAATGATTACTTTAGGGAGTAGAAACCAAAGTTGCTAGGGGTAGGGTAGGTCTCTTGGTAGTGTTTATGGTTGGTGGTGTTACTTATAGATCTTTGTGTAGTGTGTGGGTAGTGTACCTTGGAACTTGTGCCAAGGGTGATGGTGGTCCACATGCATTTGTACAAAAAGTGGGCCACATGATAAAATGCTCATAACTTTTGATTCATAGGTCAGATAGATGCACAAGATGTATCATTGGAACCGCGATGACGATGCGGTCGCAATGGCATAGGTCTCAAATCGATCCGAGTCAGGTCTTTATGACTGGACTTACGAATGACCGCAAACACTATCCAAGGGTCACGGGTCATCGGGATTCGACCGGTAAGACCGCGGGACTAAGATGGACGAAATGCATACTCACACACACATACATACATGTGAACTCGGGTTGGGTCTCACATGGGAATCTCATAGATAAAGAGAAGATTTTCCCAAGTGCCTGTTTGGTGACTTTTGTCTATTGAATGTGGACCCTTGACCGGATCTTTTGGAATTGTTCATTTGTCTATTGAATTCATCTTTTGTTGCAAACTTCTCTAGAAAGTAGAAATCAACTATTGTTTCTAGCTTTCGATGCATTGATTATCTAAAAAAATCTATTCTTTATTATTATTATTTTTGATATGGGATATGATTGTAGGATTTTCTTGTTAAGAAGAAAATGAAAAATGGATTAAAAAAACATAAAAGAGATTTTTTCTTCTTCTTTTTTTTTTTTTGCTTCAAGAGAGAGAGATGGAGAGGTGAGAGTGGGAAAATCGAGGGAGAGAGTGGGGGAATGAAGTGGCCACGTGAAATTTGAAAATAGTGTGTAGTTTTGTTTGAAAATGATGTTTCGCATGCATGGCGTGCATGCTTATGAGAGGTGTTTACAGATGTGGATTAGCTAATGAATGTGACAGTAACAAGTTTGCAATAGATATTTGTTTGACGAGTTCATCATTTGGGGTCCCACCAAGAGCCAAATCGGGTAGTGATATGATTAGGAAGGTTTCCAGTTGGACTTTGACTTAGAGTTCTTGTAATTTTCTAATCTAGAGTTCCAAGATCTATTTAAATTAGTTTCTTTGTAAATTCAAGTGAAAGATAGCTTCTAAGTTTTGTTGGGTTTGCAAGTTACCTTATTAAGAAGTTTTTCTTCTTCTTTTTTTTCTTTTTTTTAACAACCAATCTAAGTTGATTTCTTTTTAATTTTAGATTGTGTTAATTTTCTAATTTCAGGAAAATTTTACATGAATTTATGCATGTTTTGGGATGTTTTATGTATAGAAAGTCATGTCATGGCAGTAAATTGAGTAAGGGTTATTTTGGACTCTGACAATTGGGCTTTGGGAGGTTTGCTAATTCCACATGCATCTGGGGCCCTGCGCCCCTGCCGATCCACATGCAGGTGCACATGCTTAGCCATTCTTACAGAGAGTGTGCCAATCAAGATGGTGAACCGGCAATGCGCATCTAGACTTCAAGCAATAGCCGATGTTGTGGCAGCAATAAAGTCTGGTTTTTATGAAATTGGTAAGTTCATTCTCTGGCCGATGTTGCTTAACAATGCAGACCCAAATCCATTTCCTAATGCGTTAACAATGCAAAAACAGGTCAGCCCATATCTTTATGGAGACAACAACACAAGGCTCTTCACTTATTGGACTGTAAGTTTATACTTCTTTCATTTTTTTCAAATCTTTTATTGCGCTTTATTATGATTCATGTTTCCTTTACAAGTAATGAGCTCTCTCAAATGACATGGGTTATTTGTATTTTATTAGTTTCTATTGGAAGTTGGGTCTCAAGTAACATGGATTTTTTGTGTCTCTCATTTTCTTTTTTACTCCCTTTTCTTCGCTCCCTATAGTAACATGTGCATGTACTCCTTTTCTCCTTTTCAGAGGATTCCATGCTATGACAGTAGCAACGTCGACGGTGACCTATGGCTCCTATCATGATCATGATATATGTGTTTCATCCCCACCATCCATTCATTTTTGCATCTTTGTTTTAAGGGTAAGCCCAAAAATAAAGCATATTTAAGTCTCATATGGATCACGCCATAAGAAAACAGTGGTGATTGAATACCACCATTAAAATCTTCTTAGGCCTATCATGATATTTATTTTCCATGAAATCTGTTGATTAAGTCACAAGGGCCTAGATGAAGGGAAAAGAAAATCATCAGTTTGATCCAAAATTTTTGTAACCCCACAAGAACCTTTTAATGTTGGCTATTCTATTACTGTTGTTTCTTATAATGTGGTCCACATGTAACTTTTATCTATCTCATTTTTAGCCTCCTACCGTAAAATGATATGGCGTCCGTTTAGGAAGTCGAAATAATTTTCTAAGAACCTAAACTTCCATCTAGAGGACTGACCTGATTGGATTATTTTAGTGGGCCACACTTTAATATGAGATCTTGATCGTATGTTCAGCAAGGCCCCCACTTTGAAAAATGGTAGCCCAGAAATCAAGACGGTCCACTCATCAGGTGTGGATTGCATTGTATGTAGAATATGGATAGTTTTGAAGGATCTCTAACGGTCTGGATTTGCTAGATGTGTTTGGTCACTTGATGGGCTGAGCGGGTCACTGATGAGTGGACTGGATCTAATCAGGTACGTTGACCTGTGGACTGTACTGTTTGTCAAGACAATCAACTTCAGATGGATTATCAAATGGCGAGACCACAGGGAAATAGTCTAATACTCTAGCAGACGGTAATAATGATACACAGGCACTTAGAAATTGCATACGTGGCATGCAAGTAATTAAATTTAAACCATCCGAATATGGGTCCATGAACCAAAATTTATGTGCTCCTACATATCAAGTGTTAGAAGGTAGTCGGAGTATCAAATAACTCTCTTGTTTGTATTGTGCTTTGTTACGGTGGGGCCATTGAATCAAAGGTAAATACAAAATCAGACCTTTCAAATGGTAGGCCCCACTTTAGATGGAACATAACCTGAATTAACTTTCATTACATTTGTGACTTGTTACTCTCTCTCTCTCTCTCTAATTACCATATTTAGCTTCGGTTTTGTATATCTTGCATTTTGAATGTTTAGCTTTGGCTTGGATATATGAAAGCATGAGCTGATTCAGGAGATGACAGCTACTATTTCCATGGCAAGGAAATAGCTAGGAGTTGTAAGTCAAAGGAAATATTAAAGAATGATGTGGTTGCCTTAGAGAAGAGTTGCATCAAGTAAGAGAGAATCACGATCTCCAACTAGCACGGGTGTGGACCTTAAAGGCTGAAATAGATAGATACACCGAATATACTGGAAAATCCTCTATAGAGTAGGAAAAGTTTAACTATAATAACAAATTTACTTTGAGGTATGTTGGTATCTTTTACTAAATTTTTATCTTGTTTAAGATCTGGCAAATATGGTATGTGATTTTGACCTTCTTTTACAAAATAGATGCGCCTCTCAGAAAGAAGAAATAAGAAAAGTAGATAGTTCATTATGTATGAAACTGTAACTGACATTAAAATGGGTGGTGTTCAATTGACACAAGGAAATGTTACTGATTCATGCATCAGTATAACTATAGATTTTGTCATCAAGTTACAATCAAAGTCTTTAATCTCACCCATTACTATTACAAACAAAGCCACCGTATCTCAGAAATTCCTATCAGTTTCCAAGTGCCATAAGAAATGTGGAAGTATTCCTCACAAATGAACATTCATCATGGCTTGAGGGTAAACAAGCAAATGCTCTGTTATGGCTAACCAGATCAGAAATCTTCATTTTGCACATTACAAATGCAAACATAATGTAATTAAATTCCTTTCAAGTGGGACATCCATTGCTTGACAAAAGAAAAAAAATGTATTGGTCCTGTAAGTATTTATGGACTGACAACCATGATCATAAGTTAAAACAAGGGGATACATGCATGATCCCACTTTTTTTTTCCTTCTGTATTTGCAGATTCTCACATTAGAAAACTGTGTTTGTAAGAATGACATTCTCGATGTCCAGCTATCGGGGCCCACATATGATGGATGAACCATTATTAGCAACTGAAATGAAACATATACAGCCTATCTGTTTCACTGGCCATTTGTTGGATGGTTAGGATTGTCTTACAAGAGTGATTCCTAAAGGATATGGACAATCCAACATGGGACTTGTATGATAGAAAGTCTAGACTGACTTGATTTTATAAATTTGATTATTCTCAAACACTGTCATGGTCATTGATATCATGGTAATGAACTTATGGTCATTAAATCAAAATGATTGTCAAGAGGTCTGAGGAATGGAAGATGGATGTCAAATGATCTCAGTTTCAAAGTGACAGAAAATACTGAGAAATGCTTATTTGTATGCAATTTTCCGCATTAAGGTGTATGAGACTGGAGGTTCTGTCTTTCTTGACTCTTTTCTTTTTTCTATTTCGGTTTTCTGCAAATCAGAGTTTGGCAACTAGTCTTGGATTTCTGTTATTTTTAGGGGAAGAGGAAGATGATCTATGTTTCTACTTCGTTAAACTACATATTATGAAGGTTAGGCTGTTGCAAGTTTTTTCAAGGCATGTCCTGTACATCTGTAAATACAAATTCCTTTTTCTTCTAGACCTTTCTTAATTTTATAGGCTTCATTGTATGCCCACCATAATGTTATAGGCTTCATTGAATGCCCACCCTAAGAAGGTTTTAATGGTGTGCAGTGAGTCCCTATTATGTGGTCCACTTGAGGTTTGGATCTGCTTCATTTTTCAGACCATGTACTAAACAAATACATAGGCCAGTAGCTGATTGGAGTTTGTTCTGTTTTGTGGTTTTTTTGGTTTTGATGGTAACAATGCAATGTTTGGGTGATGATGAATAAACGGACTAGAAGATTGTCCCAAATGCCGGAAGAAGATATAGGGGAAATAGAACCTTATTTATCGAGCATGCTGCTATCTTGGATGAGGACAGCCGAAAATTGTCAAAGCTCAACGATAACTCTGCAGATTACATGAGCCGAGAGTGAGATCCTGAAAATGCAGTGAGTATCTCTGGTTTTATGCTTTTATTTGTACATTCTTATATTGATTATTCAAGCATGACGGTTATGCACATTCTTTCAGGTGGATGTTGCATGTGGGAGGATTGGAGCTGCATATTTTTTATTCAAGCATCTGGTACATCTCTTGTCAAGAATGCACATGTATAGTTATCATTGTGGTTACAGTTATTCATTATGTGATAGGTTTTCAGGTGAGATGAACGAGTTTCAAAACAAAACAGTATGCGGTTTTGAGAAGCGATTCCCAATGCCATTTTATGTGTAAATGCATATTTCAGATTCAAGCATCTGGTATGTCTCTTGTCAAGAATGCACATGATTGGAGTGGCCTGGCTATTTGGCAGGCCGTATTTATGTATTTGCTTGAAATTGATGGAGCAAACCCGGATGTGCGTCGGAGCTATCAGGAAGAGCGGGGGTCCCTGGAAGGCGGGAACCGCTGTTATGACCATGATGAAGCTGTTTATTTCCTATGGACGACATTGGAAGGGCCTGGCCATTTGGACAGGCCGTGTTTATATTTGTATTTGAAGGGACCACACCCTTAACCTAAACCCGAACCGATTCTCAAATCCAAAAACTTATAACCTAAACTAAAATCAAAACCTATAACCTAAACCCGAACCCATTCTCAAATTCGAAAACCTATAACCTACACCTAAACCTTAACCTAAACCTATAACCTATAACCTAAACCAAAACATATAATCAAAACCAAAACCTATAACCTAAACCCGAACCCATTCTTAAATCCCAAAACTTATAACCAAAACTAAAACATATAGCCTAAACCCGAACCCATTCTCAAATCCCAAAACTTATAACCTAAACCAAAACTAAAACCTATAGCCTAAACCCGAACCCATTCTGAAATCCCAAAACCTAAAACCTAAACCAAAACCAAAACCTATAGCCTAAACCCGAACCGATTCTCAAATCCAAAAACCTATAACTTAAACCTAAACCTTAACCTAAACCGTTAACCTATAACCTAAACTGAAACCAAAACCAAAACCTATAACCTAAACCCGAACCCATTCTTAAATGCCAAAACCTATAACCTAAACCTAAACCTGAACCTAAACCTATAACCTATAACCTAAAAGAAAACCTAAAACCTAAACCAAAACCAAAACCTATAACCTAAACCTGAACCCATTCTCAAATCCCAAAACCTATAACCTAAACCAAAACCAAAACCTATAGCCTAAACCCAAACCCATTCTCAAATTCCAAAACCTATAACCTAAACCAAAACTAAAACCTATAGCCTAAACAAGAACCCATTCTTAAATCCCAAAACCTATAACCTGAACGAAAACCAAAACTTATAGCCTAAACCCGAACCCATTCTTAAATCCAAAAATCTATAACCTAAACCTAAACCTTAACCTAAACTGTTAACCTATAACCTAAACCGAAACCAAAACCAAAACCTATAACCTAAACCTGAACCCATTCTCAAATGCCAAAACCTATAACCTATAACCTAAAAGAAAACCTAAAACCTAAACCAAAACCAAAACCTATAACCTAAACCTGAACCCATTCTCAAATTCTAAAACCTATAACCTATAACCTAAACCAAAACCTATAACCTAAACCAAAACCAAAACCTATAGCCTAAACCCAAACCCATTCTCAAATCCCAAAACCTATAACCTAAATCAAAACCAAAACCTATAGCCTAAACAAGAACCCATTCTTAAATCTCAAAACCTATAACCTAAACCTAAACCAAAACCAAAACTTATAGCCTAAACCCGAACCCATTCTCAAATCCACAAACCTATAACCTAAACCTAAACCTTAACCTAAACCGTTAACCTATGACCTAAACCGAAACCAAAACCTATAACCTAAACTCGAACCCATTCTCAAATCCTAAAACCTATAACCTAAACCAAAACCAAAACCTATAACCTAAACTCGAATCCATTCTCAAACCCAAAACCTATAACCCAAACCAAAATCTGTAACCTAAACCAAAGCCAAAACCTAATCCAAAACCAAAACCTATAACCTAAACCCGAACCCATTCTCAAATCCCAAAACCTATAACCTAAACCAAAACCAAAACCTATAGCCTAAACCCGAACCCATTCTCAAATCCCAAAACTTATAACCTAAACCAAAACCAAAACCTATAGCCTAAACCCGAACCCATTCTCAAATCCCAAATCCTATAACCTAAACCAAAACCAAAACCTATAGCCTAAACCCAACCCATTCTCAAATCCAAAAACCTATAACCTAAACCTAAACCTTAACCTAAACCGTTAACCTATAACCTAAACCGAAACCAAAACTAAAACCTATAACCTAAACCCGAACCCATTCTCTAAACCCAAAACCTATAACCTAAACCTAAACCTGAACCTAAACCTATAACCTATAACCTAAACGAAAACTTAAAACCTAAACCAAAACCAAAACCTATAACCTAAACCTGAACCCATTCTCAAATCCCAAAACCTATAACCTAAACCAAAACCAAAACCTATAGCCTAAACCTGAACCCACTCTCAAATCCCAAAACCTTTAACCTAAACCAAAACCAAAACCTATAGCCTAAACCCGAACCCATTCTTAAATCCTAAAACCTATAACCTAAACGAAAACCAAAACTTATAGCCTAAACCTGAACCCATTATCAAATCCAAAAACCTATAACCTAAACCTAAACCGTTGACCTATAACCTAAACCGAAACCAAAACCTATAACCTAAACCTAAACCCATTCTCAAATTCTAAAACCTATAACCTAAACCAAAACCAAAACCTATAACCTAAACCAAAATCTATAAACTAAATCAAAGCCAAAACCTAAACCAAAACCAAAACCTGTAACCTAAACCCGAACCCATTCTCAAATCCCAAAACCTATAACCTAAACCAAAGTCAAAACCTATAACCTAAACCCAAACCCATTCTCAAATCCCAAATCCTATAACCTAAACCTAAAACTTAACCTAAACCACAACCAAAACCTATAACCTAAACACGAACCCATTCTCAAATCCCAAAACCTAAAACCTAAACCGAAACCAAAACCTATAACCTAAACCCGAACTCATTCTCAAATCCTAAAACCTATAACCTAAATTTAAACCTTAACCTAAACCAAAACCTATAACCTAAACCAAAACCAAAACCTATAACTTAAACTTGAACCCATTCTCAAATCCTAAACCTATAACCAAAACTAAAACCTATAAGCTAAACCCGAACCCATTCTCAAATCCCAAAACCTATAACCTATCCCTAAACCTTAACCTATTACCTAACCTAAACTTATGCTTATAACCTAAAACAATTCTCAAATCCTAAAACCTATAACCTAAACCTAAACCAAAACCTATAACCTAAACCAAAACCAATACCCATAACATAAACCTAAACCCATTCTCAAATCCCAAAACCTATAACCTAAACCTAAGCTTAAACATAAACCTTAACCTAAACCTATAACCTATAACCTAAACCAAAACCTATAACCTAAACCCGAACCCATTCTCAAATCCCAAAACCTATAACCTATCCCTAAACCTTAACCTATTACCTAACCTAAACCTATACTTATAACCTAAAAGTATTCTTAAATCCCAAAACCTATAACCTAAAACTAACCTTTCCCTAAATCTATAACCTAAACTCAATTCCCTAAAGCTAAACCTACACCTAATCTTAATCTCAACTTCCTAACCTATACCTAAACCTAAACTTGAAAACCCAAACTTAAACCTAATCTCGAACTTGAACCTGATTTCCTAAACCTAAGCCATAACCCATTCTCAAATCCAAAAACCTATAAACTAAACCTAAACCGAAACCAAAACCTATAACCTAAACCCAAACCCATTCTCAAATCCCAAAACCTATAACCAAAACCAAAATCAAAACTTATAACCTAAACCCGAACCCATTATCAAATCCCAAAACCTATAACTTAAACCAAAACCTATAACCTAAACCAAAAGCAAAACCTATAACTTAAACCCGAACTCATTCTCAAATCCCAAAACCTATAACCAAAACCAAAACCTGTAACCTAAACCCGAACCCATTCTCAAATCCCAAAACCTATAACCTTTCCCTAAACCTTAACCTATTACCTAACCTAAACCTATGCTTATAACCAAAAACAATTCCCAAATCCCAAAACCTATAACCTAAGCCTAAACCTTAACCTAAACCAAAACCAATACCTATAACATAAACCTAAACCCATTCTCAAATCCCAAAACCTATAACCTAAACCTAAACTTAAACCTAAACCTTAACCTAAACCTATAACCTTTAAACTAAACCAAAACCTATAATCAAAACCTATAACCTAAACTCGAACCCATTCTCAAATCCCAAAACCTATAACCTATCCCTAAACCTTAACCTATTACCTAACCTAAACCTATACTTATAACCTAAAACTATTCACAAATCCCAAAACCTATAACCTAAACCTAACCTTTTCCTAAATCTATAACCTAAACTCAATTCCCTAAAGTTAAACCTACACCTAATCCTAATCTTAACTCCCCAACCTATACCTAAACCTAAACTTGAAAACCCAAACTTAAACCCAATCTCGAACCTGAACCCAATTTCCTAAACCTAAACCATAACCCATTCTCAAATCCAAAAACCTATAGCCTAAACCTAAACCAAAACCAAAACCTATAACCTAAACCCAAACCTATTCTCAAATCCCAAAACCTATAACCAAAACCAAAACTAAAACTTATAACCTAAACCCAAACCCATTCTCAAATCCCAAAACCTATAACTTAAACCAAAACCTATAACCTAAACCAAAACCAAAACCTATAACCTAAACCCGAACCCATTCTCAAATCCCAAAACCTATAACCTAAACCTAAACCTCAACCTAAACCTATAACCTATAACCTAAACCAAAACCTATAAACTAAACTCAAACCCATTCTCAAATCTCAAAACCTATAACCTATCCCTAAACCTTAACCTATAACCTAACCTAAACCTATACTTATAACTTAAAAGTATCCCCAAATCCCAAAACCTATAACCTAAACCTAACCTTTCCCTAAACCTATAACCTAAACTCAATTCCCTAAAGCTAAACCTACACCTAATCCTAATCTCAACTCCCTAACCTAAACCTGAACCTAAACTTGAAATCCCAAACTTAAATCCAATCCCGAACCTGAACCCGATTTCCTAAACCTAAACCATAACCCATTCTCAAATCCAAAAACCTATAACCTAAATTAAAACCAAAACTAAAACCTATAACCTAAACCCAAACCCATTCTTAAATCCTAAAACCTATAACCTAAACCAAAACCAAAGCCTATAACCTAAACCCGAACCCATTCTCAAATCTCAAAACCTATAACCTAAACCAAAACCAAAACCTATAACCTAAATCTGAACCCATTCTCAAATCCCAAAACCTATAACCTATCCCTAAACCTTAACCTATAACCTACCTAAACCTATACTTACAACCTAAAACTATTCCCAAATCCCAAAACCTATAACCTAAACCTAACCTTTCCCTAAACCTATAACCTAAACTCAATTCCCTAAAGTTAAACCTACACTTAATCCTAATCTCAACTCTCTAACCTAAACCTAAACCTAAACTTGAAAACCCAAACTTAAAACTCAATCCCAAACCTGAATCCGATTTCCTAAACCTAAACCATAACCCATTCTCAAATCCAAAAACCTACAACCTAAAGCTAAACTAAAACCAAAACCTATAACCTAAACCAGAACCTATTCTCAAATCCCAAAACCTATAATCTAAACCAAAACTAAAACCTATAATCTAAACCCGAACCCATTCTCCAATCCCAAAACCTATAACCTAAACCTAAACCTTAACTTAAACCAAAACCTATAACCAAAACCTATAACTTAAACTCGAACCCATTCTCAAATCCCAAAACCTATAACTTACAACCTAAACCAAAACATATAACCTAAAACAAAACCAAAGCCTATAACCTAAACCCGAACCTATTCTTAAATCCCAAAACCTATAACCAAAACCAAAACCTATAACCTAAACCAAAACCAAAACCTATAGCCTAAACCCAAACCCATTCTCAAATCCAAAACCTATAACCTAAACCAAAAGCAAAACTTATAACCTAAACCCGAACCCATTCTCAAATCCCAAAACCTATAACCTAAACCTAAACCTTAACCTAAACTTATAACCTATAACCTAAACCAAAACCTATAACCTAAACCAAAACTAAAACCTATAACCTAAACCCGAACTCATTCTCAAATCCCAAAACCTATAACCTAAACGTAAACCTTAACATAAACCTATAACCTATAACCTAAATCAAAACCTATAACCTAAACCTAAACCAAAACCTAAAACCTAAACCCGAATCCATTCTCAAATCCAAAAACCTATAACCTATAACCTAAACCCGAACCCATTCTTAAATTCCAAAACCTATAACCTAAATCTAAACCTTAACCTATAACCTAACCTAAACCTATACTTATTACCTAAAACTATTCTCAAATCCCAAAACCTATAACCTAAAACTAACCTTTCCCTAAACTTATAACCTAAACTCAATTCCCTAAAGCTAAACCTACACCTAATCCTAATCTCAACTCCCTAATCTAAACCTAAACCTAACTTGAAAACCCAAACTTAGACCCAATTCTGAACCTGAACCCGATTTCCTAAACCTAAACCATAACCTATTCTCAATTCCCTAAAGCTATAACCTATAACCTATAACTTAAACCTAAACCCATAACCTTTCCCTAAACCTAAACTTAAAACCTAAATGTATTCTCAAATCTTTAAATCCAAACCTACACCTAATCCTAATTTCAACTCCTTAACCTAAACCTAAACTTGAAAACCCAAACCTAAACCCGATCCCGAACCCGAACCCGATTTTCTAAACCTAAACTTTAACCTATAATCAAGTTCCCAAAAGCTATAACCTATAACCTAAACCTATAACCTAAACCTTAACCTAAACCAAAACCTATAACCTAAACCTTAACCTATAACCTATAACCTAAACTTAATTATAACCTTACCCTAAACCTTAACCTAAACCTATAACCTAAACCTAAACCTAAACCAAAACCTATAATCATATGGTGAGACTATTTCTTTTATATCAATTTCATTCCTCTTTGAGTTTTTTTTTTTTTAATTCATTAAGAAAAAAATAAAGTAGTTATACATGATGCACTTCTTTCACCTTGTCTTTCTTTTCCCAAATGGGCATTCTAATTTATGTATGACATGACTGTTTGTAGGATGATGAAATATACGAAGCTGTTGAAATTTCAGGGTGAAGTCGAGCACATTTCTCTAATGAAGCCAAAGATTTGTATTTTTAGCATTATTGTAATTATAATTGTAATTGATTGAATGAATTGGATTGTAATTAATTGTAATTGTAATTGATTGTAATTGTAATTGATTGAATGAAGGATTGTAATTTGATTGTAATTGAATGAATGAATGATTGTACATGTGGTAATTGAATGAACAAATGATTATATATAATTTTTTAATGTATAAAATAGCTACGAATATTGACCGTGGCCATTAATCTGACAGGTGTAGCCTTTTCAATTTAGGCATATTGTTACGGACTTTTAGCTACAAATAATATCCGTAGCCATTAATCTAACAGGTGTAGCCTTTTCAATTTAGTCATATTGCTACGAACTTTTAGCTACAAATAATATACGTAGCCATTAATCTGATAGATGTAGCCTTTTCAATTTACGCATATTGCTATGAATTTTTAGCTACAAATAATATTTGTAGCTGTTTGAAGCTTTTGCTACAGATATAATTGCTACGGATTATATCTGTAGCTATTGCACCATATAGCTATGGATTAAATCCGTAGCCATAGGTTCAAGACCTATTGTTATGGCACCTACGGCAACGATCAAGCTACGGACAAAAACCGTAGCCTCGTTCATGAGTCTTGGTCCGAGGGTCCAACGATTCAATCATTAAAGCCTTGGCTAGAGCTTTCTCGGCGGGGACCTTTACAACAGTTGCGTAGCAGCGCCTTGCGTCTTATTGATCTCTCTTGACAACTCCTACTCCTGACTCAGTCAGGAATTTCATGGAGAGGTGGTATGTAGATACCACCGCCTGGAGGAGACTCAATGATGGCCGGCCGAGAATAGCGTTATACACTGATGACTGATCAACTATCAAAAAATCGACCATCACAGTAGCCTGATGCAAGGGATTCCCTACCCTGAGTGGTAGGGAGATGATTCCTTCTAGAAGTGTCTATCCTCCTGAGAATCCAATTAGTGGGGTACGAACTGGTCGTAATGCCGATCGTTCAACTCCCATTTTGTCGAATGCCTGAGTGAACAATACGTCGGCTGACGATCCTTTGTCGACCAATATGAGAAACACCTTACGATTTACAATGGTAAGGGTGATCACTAGTGCATCATCATGGGAGTGATAGATGCCTTAAGTATCCTTATCAGTAAAGGAGATACAATACTTCTCCCTCGTCTTCTCCTTCGAATGTCACGTCCCAAACTCGAAAATTGGCTCACAAAATTTTTGATCGCCGAATTTGGCACCAACAGCCTCCATAAAACCCCATTCTCGGCTCCCAGATCCCATTCGCCAGGTTCTGATCCTGGGATGCTACGAGGAGAATTTTCAAGATCAGTTTGAATCGTGATAAGTATAACTAAAGACATAACCCACAAACAATAACCAAAAAACTCCATTACATTTTTACTATGATCAAAAACTTTACAAGTACAATGATCATAAAGGGAAATACAATGGTGATGAACAAAAGCTCGAAAATGATCTGCAAAGCGCTCCTGCCTCAGCGCTGCTGCGCCCCAACGTCACCTACATGCAACGGTCGTGTATAAGCTTATGGAAAGCTTAGAGGGTGGTGAAAGTGTGTGCGCAAGATAGTAATATGATCATGCAATATCAGAGTAATATGATCATGCAATATCAGAGATGGGCCCAGGTCTATAAAAATTTGAAGAAATGCAAGGCCAACATCCCTGTATAAATATACAACAAGGTGGGGTCTACAAAGGTGACCACCATTTCAAAAACCAGCTGACATTTATATTTTTCCAGCAAGCAGAGTGGCTGGACAGTCCAAAAAATCTGGACCGTCCAACCTCCTGGGCCCACCCTTTTGGGTGCTCAAACAGGGACAGGTGAGGGTGAGGTTTAACATACTCTTAGGTAGGATCCACACCTCAAAGAAAAGTCTAAGAAATTAGGGGAAAAGAAGCCATAAATAATGCCTACAACCCATACATTACAGCATAAAAGAAACAATTCCAACAATTTGGACAACAGCATGTAATAGAAAGAATTAAAATATAAACATTATTTTTCATGGGATTTAACCCCAGGAATTTATGTGGTATACCACCCCAGTGGGCCCCACAGATGTCCAGACCTTCCCCATCATCAAATACCCCTTGCATGTGCCCCATTTTGGTAGATTTTGGGTCCACATGTCTAAGGATGGACCGCTATGGGCGTCCAAGCTCCATAGTTGGTCTGAATTTTTATTAGCCTACAAGGTGGGCCACACATACAAGATCAGAATTCTATCATAAATAAAATAATGAATCAGCCACAAGAGGAGGGGCTCCGTCATATTGAGGCCCTCTCCTTCATCAATTACACCATACATTCCTTCTATTCATATGCTACAACAAAGATCCACCATATGCATGTCCTAGATTCAAGATCAATGGTTTGGATGTCATCCCACCCATGATTCTAAGGTCTAGATGACCTATCATGCCATGGAATCCAAGTAATCCTCCATGATGGGGACCCATAGAGGGAAAACCCCATGCATGGGCATGCATGCATCAAATAGGCCATTTGGCCATAACTAATGGATGATGTAGGATCTCCACCATTGATTGGTGGGTCCTAAAAATCCCAAATATAAAAAGAAAAGAGGTCTAAGAACATGAAAATAGAAATCCTAGATCCTATGATACACCCACCTTAGATTGCTCCAAACTTGGACCTCCTAGCTCCTAGTGCACTAAGGGATCCATATTAATGGGTGAGATTGAATTTAGATGGTTAGATTTAAAGGAATAGAGGGGAAATGGGGCTGGAACTCTTGCTTGGAGAAAATGGGAATGAGAAGGAGAGAAGAGAGAGGGAGAGGAGACTAGAGAAAATGAGAGAGAAAGAGAGAGAAACCTCTTTTAAGCTAAGTAATCATTTCTTTCTTGCCTTGGTTAGAGAAGAATGATGATTGTTATGGGGAGATACAACCAAAGTTATAGGGTTGATAGGTTTTCTAGGCTTGTGGGTAGTGTTTAGAAGTAGGTGGTGTGGGAATAGGGCTTAGGTTGTGTGTGTGTATAGTGTGTGTTGGAAATAGTGCGAAGAGATGGAACTTACCTAAAAATCCATGCACACTATCCCTAGGTGGACCACATGACCATGATTAAGGGTCAAAAATTGCTCAGCCTACATCTTTTTATGGACACGTTGGATTTACGCATGAGACGTGGCGTTGGAATCGTGGCGATGATGCGGTCGGGATGGCATATGTTTCAACTCGATCCGAGTTGGGTCTTCATGACTGAACTTACGGATGATCGCAAACACTATCCAAGGGTCACGGGTCACCGGGATTCGACCGGTAGGACCGCAGGACTAATATGGACGGAATGCATACTCACACACACATGCACACATGCAAACTCTGGTTGGGTCTCATAGTAATGCAAGCCGTCCTCAAAGAGGTGGGTTCTCCGCTCCTCATCATTTACAAGGTATGGTACAAACCTAGATAGTGCTACAAAATGAGTTGCATACTGAGCCGCTGTCATATCACCCTACACCAAGGCCTCAAACTCCAACGCTCGCTGTCGTCGGATGTGATCTAAAAAATACTGTCGGTCAAACCGATCTACAAAATCTTCCCATGTCCACATAAAATTGGCGCCTACTACTCGGGAGACTGATGTCCACCAATACTCAGCCTCATCGTGGAGAAGAAACACGGCTAGTTGAACTTGCCGCTCAGTCATACATCCCATCATCTCGAATATCTTCTCCACATCAGTGCACCATCTCTCAGCTACCATTGGGTCTGGCTCACCCTGGAAACACAGGGGATCGAGCCGTCGAAACTCACAAAGGAGGGCGCTCAAGCGCTCTTACTCTACCTTAGCCGGTGAAACAACGGGGTGCCTATCCTGCCCCTGAAGTACAGCCGTCATAGCTTATAACATCTGCTGCAACTGGGAGGCACTCACGAATACGGTCGGGTCGACATCGGTCTCTGGTGGAGGAGCAACATCCTCAGGATGGGCGGTAGGAACCTTTGGTGGTGGAGTGGGCATCGAAGGTGGTAGGGCGGGAGTCATAGGTCGTGGAGCAGGAGTCTCAAGTGTTGGTGTGGGAGTCGATCGGGTTACTCTCCTAGAAATCTTTTCCTACAAGAAAGAGCAAAGGTGTATATCAACTTCAAAACTCTCGAAGGCACGCACGTTAAGGGTTTGTAATGGAAGATCGCTAAGCTATCCAAACTTCGAGACTCAGCCATTCTAAACTCATAGCAGACATGTAATGTTGTTCTCGATTATTCCCAAGTTATGCTCTGATACCAACTTCTGTCACGCCCCAAACTCAGAAACTGGGCTCATAAAATTCTCTATTGCCGAATCTGGCGTTGACAACCTCCGTAAAACCCTATTCTCGGTTCCCAGCTCCCATTCACCAGGTTCCGATCCTGGGATGCTACGAGGAGAATTTTCAAGATCAGTTTGAATCGTGATAAGCATAACCAAACACATAACTTATAAACAACAACCAAAAAACTCATTACATTTTCACTATGATAAAAAAAACTTTACAAGTACAATGAACATAAAGGGAAATACAATGATGATGAACAAAAGCTCTAAGATGATCTGCAAAGTGCTCTTGCCTCAGCGCTGTTGTGCCCCAACATCACCTGCATGCAACGGTTGTGCAAAAGCTTATGGAAAGATTAGAGGGTGGTGAAAGTGTGTGCGCAAGGTAGTAATATGATCATGCAATATCAGAGTAATGCGAAATATGCTGATGGATCCAAGAATACTATTGGTCATACCAAGGCCATGTGATGCAAGGCATGAATAATGTCGGCTATATAAAGGCCATGCGGTGCGAGGTGCAAATCAAGCATACGAATCTTCATCTAAGTCCACATATCAATACAGCTCAAATCTGGGATATCACTGGGGTCTAGTACACTCTAAACCAGATCGCCACCCCATCACGCGTAATAAGGTAAGTGAAAGAGACCTCATTATCCGGCTGCCAATATTAGGCTCAGCTCGTCGATAGCAGACTCATTCCTTGAGCTAGTCAAACTCAGCCTAGCTTTGCCCCCTCCTCTCGGGCAGGTAAGGTTTTCCCCCCTTCCAACCAACTATGACATAGTGGAAAGCATGACCGTTTGGTAATCGGCACTCAGCGCTCATGCACCCACTCGGTCTAGACATTGGAGCAACCTCTTGGTACCACAAGGGTTTAGGAACTTTCACCCAGGGATATCTATAGCATCCCATGTAGAACAAGATTTCTGGTATCCAATCCTACCAACCACGATACTCCTGTGGAGGCTACAGCCCTGATGTCACTAGGGCGTACAGTACCATATAACACAATGTGAATGCATGAATCACACTATCAAGTCATGCAACAATCCTGCGCATATTGTGCGCTCATGTAGGACAACAATGCCTATCCAGGAGCCCCTAAATAATCTGCCCGAAGGCATATGTTATGATCAGTCACTTCTCATATCAAGCATACATATGATGCGTATGATCATGAATCATGGAACTATACTAATCATGTTATGAAGTGACGCACTATCCTTACAATGCAGATGGCCTAGATGGCCTACACACAACAAGTACGGGCCTATCAATGGGCCTTAGGGAGAGTCATAATGTGGACATTTAACCAACATTATACTAGCAATGTGGACGTCAAACCATCATTGCTCCCAAGGCATAGCCCGTCGTAAACATTAATACATAAACCATGTTGGGATCACACATTGCAATGGACCTTAGGTACATCCCATTGGGCCTTAAATACATCAAATGGGCCATATCATATGGGCCTTATATTCATCAAGTGGGCCACATCAATGGGTCGCACCAATGGACCTTATGTACATTGCAATGAGCCATAACCCGTTGGGTCTTGAATACATCAAATGGGCCTAATCACATGGGTCTTATGTGTATTAAATGGGTCACACCAATTGGGCCCCATATATACATCAAATGGACCTCAACCCATAGGCCCTAATACATCTCAATGGGCCTAAACCCATGGGCCCCTAGTACATCAAATGGGCCTAAATCCATGGGCCTTACCTATGATAAGGTGGGCCTCATACATATACCAATGTGGGGTCTCAATGGACGACCTCAAATAACTCAAAATGGGCCCCGTACATATACCAAAGTGGGGTCCACTTGAACTATAGATCTGACTCATTCTTTAGCTTATGCCAAAGAAATGAGCTTCAAGATGGTTGGACGGATTGGATGTAACCCATGCATCATGGTGGGGTCCACACGAACTATGGATCTGACTCATTCCTTAGCTCATGTCGTAAAATGAGCTATCAAAGTGGATAGATGGTTTAGATATGACACATACCTTATGCATGGGGTCCACATGGCCTGGGAGGCCTGAGCATGTTAACACAATAGTTATTATGTTACTGTGTGAGTGCACTAGCCAATCCACTTACAAATGGGTCCCACGTGGGGCCCACCACAATGTTTGTATGCCATCCAATCTGTCCATACGGTCACAGAGACCTGGACGAAGAGTAGAAACAAATTTCATATTGAATCCAAAGTTTTGTGACCCAGAAAGGGGTTTCAATGGTAGACATTAAATCATTACGATTTCCTGTGATGTGGGCCATTTGAGATTCAGATCGGCCTGATCTGTGGAGCGGGCCCACCTCAGGAAGGGGCCCACCTAATGAACGGGTTGGATGACAAATATACATCATGGTGGGGCCCACAACTGGAGCCGTGGATCCCTACCCGTGGATGTCCAGCGCACCAAGACATGCGCTCGTCCTTGCCGCCAGCAGTAACAAACGTTGTTTTTAAAAAAAAAAAAAAATAGGTATTTTTCTAAGGTTTTTCACGCATTGGGCCTGCATCAGGCGAATCAGACCCAACTGTTGGGTCCCATGGCTTAATACAAGCCCAACAACCCAATATTGAATATATTTTGGTGCATAGAAACAGCAAGTGATTTTTCAACGGCAACCGCCACAGTTTCCTATGCCATGGACCACCAGATGCTCAGATCAACATCATTCTTTGGCTCAATGCCTAAAATGATCCAAGGAATGAGATGGATGACGTGGATTGAATACATACATTAAGGTGGGGCATATATGAGTGGTCCACATAAAATCTTAAACCAAGCTTATATTTGTGTTTTTCAAATAACGTCCAACGTCCAAGGACGCTGGATGGTTTAACATTCCAAGTGGAACGATGTGGGCCTGCCCACCAGATGATGGATGGTGTCGATATAAAACATATAAGGTGGGCCCCACTTATAGATGGCTTGGATAAAGTACATATCTCATGGTGGGGTCCATCCTGGTGGGCCACACAAACACATCATGATCATATTAAAAAAAATGAAATAGAGAGGGAGAGAGAGAGATAGAGAGTGAGTCACGCATGATGGAGGGACCCTGACACTATGGGCCCTCCCTTACAACCAATCATACATCAAGTGGGTCTCATTACACATGGGCCCATTAAATCAAAAATTCAACGGTGGAGATCCCTTCTCCACTAAAATAGACGGTCTAGATGACCCTAGGTATAGAAGAAAAATAAACATCATGATGGGGTCCATGGACAATGGCTCCATCATGGAATGATCATGATGATCCTAGTAGGCCATCGGCCACATCTTAGGGTCCCAAGTGAGATCCAAACCATTGATCGGTTGGCCTCACTTGGCCCATCTTAAAAAAAATGAAAACTACTCTATCAAAGCACCCACCGTTTGATCTTCTTGCTTCCTTGGGTTCCTTAGCTCCTTAGCTTCGATTCCAACGGAGGAGATGAGATTTGGATGGTTGAGATAGGAGATCTTGGGATGGAAACGTGGGCCACACTTAGAGCATGGAAGAGAGGGAGGTGCTTGGACGTATCGAGCTCTCTTGCTTGGGAAAGTATTTTGAAAAAATGAAGGAGAG
This sequence comes from Magnolia kwangsiensis, assembly GCA_037074715.1. Taxonomy (NCBI): domain Eukaryota; kingdom Viridiplantae; phylum Streptophyta; class Magnoliopsida; order Magnoliales; family Magnoliaceae; genus Magnolia; species Magnolia kwangsiensis. The sequence continues at coordinate 77,068,828 of CM073584.1, forward strand.
AGAGTTATAAAGGGAAAGAGAGAGTGCTGGGTGATGGATGTGGTGAGTAATGGGTGTGTAAGAGATTTTTAACTTTTGTGGTAAATGGTGTAAGAAAAGTATGGGCTTTGTAAGAACTTTTTGACTTTTGGGGCTTGCTTGGGAAAGGGTAAAAGGTGATGTGTACTTAACATGTACTTGACATGTTGAGATTGATGGATTGATGGATTGATGTGACAAGTCATAGAGATTCTCCTAGGTTTTACAATGTAAGACATTTTCTTTGCACCTAACACTGGCCCACATCTCCTAACCAGGGTATCGCCTCGGCGCGTGAGTCGCAGCATCGGAACCGCAACGATGGCGCGACCGCTATGGTAAAGGTCTTAGGTTGAGTCGACTCGAGTTGACAGCGTGTAAATCAGGATCGCATGCAAATACCGGTTAAAGGTCGAAGGTTGTCGAAATTTGACCGAGAAGACCGCCAAAGTTTATGGATCGATACGGTATAGGATACAGGGCATACATTGAAGGCCGAGCCATGACCAGAAGTTCGGACTCAGGTCGGCTGAGGCTTCTGGCGTGGTTTTTTCATGCATTGTTGGAGTCACATCCGCCTTTGGGACCTCCAACAATAGTTTGAATTTCCTCCGTGGGTCGGTTGTCCACTGAGCGTTCGTCAGCCATCCCGGTCCTATCGACGTGTTCTGTGAGTCAGCCTTTGCAGATGAGCCTTTCAATATCTTCCTTCAGATGAATACAGTCGCTCATATTGTGCCCATGATCACGATGATAATGGCAATACTTGTTTTTATTCCGTCGATTAGGGTTGCTTCGAAGCCTGTCTGGCCAATTGACGAACCCTTCACTCTTGATTTCCATTAGTACCTGCTCATGAGGCTTGTTGAATGAAGTATATGTGGAGAACTTCCGGTCAGGTCGTTTATTCGTCTTACGCTCATCATGAGTTTGGTCGTCCTTGCGCTTTTCCCACCAGCCGAATCAACTTCTTTTTTGGCTGACTTTTTGGTCGAGGTCTTTGAATTCTGGGCAGCTTCACGTAAGATCCTTGTTTCTTCAACATCTGTGTATTTGTCTGACTGAGTCATAAATTCAGCCAGAGTCATCAATGGATTCTTGTCTAGAGAAGCCAGAAATGGCTTATCTCTAACACCTTGCATAAGAGAGTTGAGCGCTGTCTCTTCTAAGTGTTTCTGAACCTGAAGCGATTTAAAGTTGAAACGCTTGATGTAGTCTTTCAGTAACTCTCCCTCCTTCTGGACTATGTTATTCAAATGCGCAGGGGGGCTTTAGTTTCTTCTTCCCATCAATAAAATTAGTGAGGAAGGCGTCGCTGAGCTCCGCAAATGAACTGATTGACTTCGGTTTCAATTGCTTGAACCAAAGCCGAGCCACGTCGGCTAACAAGAGTGAAAAATTTTGACACATCACAGCATCCGATGCATCGTGCAATTCCATGTAAGTTTGAAAACATTCGAGATGTTCAGTTGGGTTGGTCTTTTCGGTGAAAGGCGTAATCTGAGGCAGACGAAACCTTTCCGGTAACTGAGCTCGCATTACTTCATCAACGAAAGGGGATGCTTTAGTTTCGAGTCTGGTTTGGCATGCATCCCGACCCTGTTTCATATCTGTTATTTCTTCTATCACTTCTTTCTTAAAATTTCTGAGGTCAGCTTTTCAGGGCTCGACACTTTCCGCCACACCCTCATCCGGAAGCCGGCTGCGCCTCCTCCAATCTATCTCATAGCGGAGATCTGTAGGAGGCAAGACGACAGTTGCAGAATGAACAGGCGCTGGCTCAGTCGGGCCGTGGGGTTAACTCGGCTGCGAAAGAGATCACGGCACAGTTAGCTAAGGGTCGACAGGTTGTGGCGGAGCATTCATCGCTTGACCCTGCTGAAATTGCTGCATTTGTTGTTGGTGTATCTGTTCCAACATTTACCACATAACATCTACGTCGGCTCTGAGCTGCTTAACCTCCCAATCCAACCGCCCGTTATTCCGATTCCACTGGGTCTTAGTCGTCGTGGAAGTGGCAGGAACTGGTGCGAAACCATGGAGATTATCGGGTTGGTTTTGAGCCCCTTGAACCGCGCTTGTACCTGGTTGTCCGGCGGCAGCAGATGGTCATTCTAGACTCATTCTTCGAGTTCTTGCCATTAGTACGAATCTACAGCTCCATAGGTAGATTGTAAAAAATGACTCTTTGTATCGTTTCCCACAGACGGCGCTAATCTGTTAATGCGAAAAACTTGATCAGCCTCTTCCCCTTACTTTCGCTTGCACCATAATCAAAGACAAAGAGAACCCTGGCTATAGCTGGAGAATCTCCAATGCTTAAGTCAGTAAGGATTTTAGAAGAAGAGCCTCTTGAGTTTTTTCTTTCATACTTTAATCCTTGAAGAGCTCTCTTTTTATAGGAATGAGAGGTCCCGGCGTGAGGGGATTCTTTCTTGATTTTTAGGAGATTTGATCGAGTTGTCATTCGTTTGCAGATACTTCCCAATCCCATAATTTCTGGGGTTGGGTATCTTTTTACAAAATTCTTGGATCGGTGTTTAAGTTTACACCGTCTCTCCTTTGCTAAACTCAGCCTTAATGGACTTACAGTCTCGACTGGCTTACAAAGACTGGGTTGTTCGCATACTATCAGATGAAATAAGATCGGTTTAAGACAGATGCCCTCTCTTAATCCGATAACCGACACTACAACTAACCTCATATGAGTCGATTTTATAGTCAGTCAGGTGGCTTTTAGCCCTAAGGCCTTTAATTGGTCCTTTCAGACATAGCTATCTCTTTATCGAGTCAACTTTATGTCTTATACATTTCGTCTGTGGCTCTTGACTAGTTACCTCCGGTCGAAATTAATACCCTGCAAAACTGAGCTAAGTCTCTCCTCTAGGCTTTATCTTTGGTCAGCTTTCATAATTGTCTCTGATCTTTTAAGCAGAGTTACTTCATTTTTCAGCCGACCCTCCAGACTTGTTATATTTTTCGCCAACACTTGGTATTCGAAAACTCTTACAAAGTGAATTCGGAGGTTTTTGCTATAATTTTGTGGTGGGCTAGTAAGTGTGGACTCACCTGATTTTTGGATTCAAGGCCGAAATGGGGGGGGGGGGGGGGGGGGGGGGGGGGGGGGTGATGGATGGATTTCATTCAAGACATACCTCCCAAGAGAGGCACGTATGAAAAGTCGCTTCACCCTTGTTAGTTATGTAACCCCACGCGGGCCGCCTCTCTCACATGATTACTCAATTTCTAGCATCTTTAGCGGCACATTGGGCCACTTATTTGGCTATCAGAAACGTACCCTACCTAGAAGCAGATTAGCTGATGTACTTACACACCACTGACCTACCTGGTGTGGATACTTGTTGTGCGAGCTCCTCCAGCTCTGAGTTGTAAGAACGGTTCCAAGGAAATCAAACTTACTTTGGCTGTAAAATAACGTATTTAATTACTTCATGGAACTGTTCATCATTATTGTGAGATCAGTTTAGGGCATAAGCCCAAAAATAAGTCAAATCTAAACGTTAAGTGGACCACACTACAAATAGTAGTGGGACAACAATTTTCTATTAAAACATTTATAAGACCACTAAAAGGTTTAGTTTTCATCTAATCTATTCATATAAAGTCCTACGGACCTGGATAAAGAGGAAAAATGAATATCATATTCATCCAAAACTCCAATGATCCCAAAAGGGTTTCAACGGTAGACGTTCAATCCCCATTACTTTTTGCACTGTGATTCACTTGATCTTTTTGGATCCGTCTTATTTTTTAGCTCATGTCTTATGTCTTATGAGGAGTTTAGTCAAATGGACGGTTTGGATATAACACATGCCTCGTTATGGGACCGGCATAACTTGGTGACCTCAACACATCAGGTCGGTGGTGTGTAGTGCACCTGCCAATCGGATTCCGGGTATTCCTAGAACATGTGATAGACAAAAACTAATGTTATCCCGCTCTTTGGAAAGTCAAACTTGCACAAGAAAAAACAAATCAACTGTCTCGGTGCTGTACAGTGCACCTGCCAATCGGATTCTGGGTGGGATGGACAAAAAATAATATTATCCTGCTGTTGGGAAGGTCAAACATGCACAAGGTAAAAGAAATCAGCCGTCCAAATTCAATCTACACGTGTCTCTCACTTGATGAGTGTACTGCTGGTCTTTGGTACAAAGCATGTTCCAGGAGGCACTTGCATGCTGGATTTCTGACACATTTCCATCGTTTCAAATGAGCGGCCTAATGTCCCGCTATTTCCCTTGGAGTGGGAGTATTGATAAGGTTGGGCCTGCGACCCGGTGGCTCGGGGGTAGATTCACGAAAGTTTCAACATGGGGTCATGAGTTCGAACACCCGTACATTGTGGTGCGAGTGCCGGTATATGTGGGCTGTGTGAGTACCCGTGAAGAAGAAGATAAAGTTGGCAATGCTTGGGCATAATAGGATTACACAGGGTGAAATTTAGTGGACCATAGAATTGTAATCAATCAATCAAGTTATGTTATCACTTAGTCTCATGTTCCAAACTTGATCGGACTTGTTTACTTGTAATTTGTGTCAAACACTCTCGGCGAAAGAATAATATATTAGTTTACTTGTAATTTGTATCAAACACCTCTTAGGAGAATAATATATTAATTAGGCATATTTGTTGCCCTCAAGATTGAAACATAAGACCTTTCACTCCCTCAGGACGGTGCGGCCGTTATTGTGGGGCTTATCTGGATGCATGTATTCTCTGTCCACACCATCTAGTCATTTTGAAAAACCCTTTTAAGGCACTAGCCCAAAAATGAAGCAGATCCTATTAGGTAAACCGTACCATAGGAAATAATGGTAGTTGACCATCAACAATTTATAATGGGCCATAAAAGTTTTGGATCTAGATTTTATTTTATTTTTCTTATTATCTTGTGACCTTATCAACAGCTTAGATGAAAAGTAAGTATTATGGTGGGCCCTAGAAATTTTTTAATGGTGGATGTTCAACTACTACTATTTTCTATAGTATGTACACTTGAGATTTAGGTCTGCCTCATTTTTGGCCTCATGCCTTAAAATGATCTGGCAAAATAGATGGACGGCATGGGTATAGAATACATACATCAAGGTAGACCCAAGGTAAGGGCTGCACCGTCTTGGGTGAGGCCCGGCTGCACCTAATCCGCTCGTCAAGGGTTGACCAGACGTGTTGGCACCCTAATTATAGATGTGGGTCGATTCTTCTATCTAAGACCATCATGAGGCATGGAATGGATGGGTCGGATGGTATTAAGCGTAACGGTGGCCCCATGCATGTCAAACGTGCAATAATTTAACATAACTACGGACGTTCCTATTTGTTGAGGGTCAAATAGTGCATATTAGACCCCATTTATTACTTAGATTTACGAGCATAATACCATTTAACGGCCGGTTTTAATCGTGTTTTGTTGCAGGGTGTGATTAGGAGAATTGACTAAAAAAGGATGTCAAAAGCTTAGATTTAACGTTCTGATAATCACCAGGACAAGGGACGGACTCCAGGGACTAAAATTGACAAATATGCACGCCAGGGACCCGAGAAATTCCAGCCGTTCACTTGCAAATGGCCTGAAATTGGTGTAGAATGCAAGATCACATGGTTCCCGCTATCCGATGGACTCAAAAATTTATACACTTGATGAGGGCCATAAATTAACCGTACATATAAAATTTCAGCTAATGAAGATCTCGGGAAGTAGGCCAACAGACAGATCAACCCATTAATATTCAATTTGGGGCCCACCTGATATCTGGAACTGCCTTAACTTTGGTATTGACGGCTTAAATAATATGAGAAGATGAATGACTGGATCATATTTCAAAAACACATCATCGTGGACCCCACATATACTGAATGTACATAGTGCATATATGCACTAGCCGTGCACGGCAAGCGTCAGAGACCGAAAGAAAAAAAAAAAAAAAAAATTTCTTACGTGCCGCTGGCCGTTTTATGGAAGCTAATGGGCCCCACACGTGCCCTGTAAACTCAATTCGAACCGTCCACCGTGTAGACGACATTGAATACTTCAAAACCATGTTGTCACTTTTCACCCATGCGTGCACACGTGTGAGATACAGAGGCCACAAAAGGGCTGCCCTGCAACGTTCAAAATTGATCCTTTTGTGATTTCTTCTCTGGGCCACGTCAATGGACGTTCAAAACCACTTATTCTTAACTGAAATTTCGTTCTGAATCCAATGGACGGGGTGAATTTTTCATAAAATGCTTCTGTGGGGCCCACCGATCACAACAGCGAAATGGTGCGAAAGGTTTCGCACATCTGCGAAAACTGACTTTTTCAGGCGGTTTTGGCCCACCATCTTTGATCATATGGCATATCTGAACCGTATATCATATAGAGGACCCAAGAAAGTCATAAGAGACGGTGTTTCTTTGAAATTTAAGTGAGGAAAGTGGCGTGATTCAAGGCACCGAACTTGGCTGTGAAAAAGCTTTCAATGGGCATGCATAGCTTTCCAAATCCGATTTTCACCACTCCGGCAGCCATATAAGGAGGTTTTGGATGTGAGGAGGGGAGATTCAGGTCTTGGGAGGAAGATTCAAAGCTGGGAAGGAAGGCTCAGGTCGGACGTCTGCAAGAGAGAGAGTTGAGTTTGTTTATTTCTTTTATTTTTATTTTATTTTATTTTGAGATATCTAGCCTATTCATGTTGGGCTAAACCTCCTAGCTAGGGCTAGGAGGTGAAGCTTGTAGTGAGATGGGAGAGTTTAATTTATAAATTTTTTATTTAATTTATGAATTGAATTAATGTTGATGCTAGTTTAATTAATGGCATGTTTTAGTCTTTAATGGTCTGTTGTGACTAAAATTACAATGGGTCTGCAATGGCTTTGATCATGTCCTTCTACTTTTATGTTTATGACGTCAGGACGTCCTGTTTTTCACCATAGTCTCCTGGGCATGGTTGGATGACGGTACCCTTCCTAACTTTCATACATGTGATTGGGTGGTAATTAGTTTAATTCTGTTGTTTGCCATAGTCTTTTGGACATGGTTTGGTGATGGAATCCATTCTAATTCATATACCTTTCATCTCTTGAAAACTAGATCAATGACAGTTCAGTTAATTTTCATGAAACATGCATAAGATCTCCCTGATCTCTACAAGTGAATCCTCTGAATCCCTAGTTCCCTTCTCCTGATTTCTCTCAAGTTTAGATAACTATTTCACCAGTATTCCTTCAAATTCAATCAGATTAGATTTCATCTTAGCCTAGTTCTAGTTCTAAATAATTTTAGATAACGCACAAGTTTCAGTCCCTTGGGATTCGACCTCGGTCTTACCGAGTTATTACTACATCACAACCCTGCACTTGGGGAGTGAACAAGTTTTTGGCGCCGTTGCCAGGGACTGTCGGTTACGGTTTTCTGAAATTAATTAGATTTAGGATTAGTTTAAGATTAGGTTTAGACTTTCTTGATTTTTAGAAACTGACTTGTCTTTCTTGTTTTGTAGGCTTCTAAGATAGTTTCTAAATTGGTAAATTCTGTCTTAAATTCTTCCTCTCTATTCTAGATTAGGATTTATTTGTTCTTTTTAGTAAGTTTCTAACTCTAATTCTTTTAAGGTTCCTAACCTTGTTTCTGTTTTAGTATTTTTCCATAAGTTTTTTTTTTTTTAGAAATTTTTTCTTTTCTCTAGGAATTAGTTTACTTTTAATTAGGACTTTCTATTCTTAGAAACTAACTTATTTTGTTTTGTTTTGCAGATTCTTAACCTAGGACTCTAAATTTGATAACTTCTTTCCATCTTTCCCTTTTATTTTCTAGGTTTCTTTTTCCTTTCTCTTAGGTTTAAGTTAGAATTTGAGGGCTGAGTGTGTTTAATGCCCCAGTGGGCACGCGACAACACTCAACGTCTCGTGATTGAAGGAGGATTAGTTGAGGGGTTGACTGTCCATCGCAGGACTAGACACCACTTGAATTCTCCTGAGTTAGAGGACGTTATGGCTGAAAATCAACCTCAAGCACTACCTCAACCAAGGGTTGAGGAAGTACATGATGAGAATGAGGTGCATCATGCACCCCCGCCTCGTACTTTACGAGATTATTTACAACCGGCGGGGGTGAGTACGCCCCCATGCATGATTTTTCCTACGAATACAGGACATATGGACATCAAGCCAGGGGTTATCCAACTCCTTCCTAAGTTCCATGGGCTTGAGTCTGAAGAACCATACTTGCATCTGAAAGAGTTCGATGAAATCATAGGCACCTTATACTTTCCTAATGTATCTGAGGATACAATTAGGCTGAAACTCTTTCCATTTTTCTTGAAAGAAAAAGCTAAGACGTGGTTACATTCACTGCGTCCTAGATCCATTGGCACATGGAATGATATGCAGAGGAAATTTATAAAGAAAATTTTCCCACATCATAAGACAATTACCCTCAGGAGAGCAATCATGAACTTTGCCCAAAAGGAAGATGAAACATTCTTCCAATGTTGGGAAAGGTTCAAGGATCTAGTTAATGCATGCCCACAACATGACTTTGAAATATGACGCATTACGAATTTCTTCTATGATGGGCTAACATCTTCCATGCGCCAAATGGTCGAGACAATGTGTAACGGAGATTTCATTAATAAAAATGTCAACGAGGTATGGGATTACCTCGATAGTCTCGCTGAAAAAATACAATCATGGGACTATTACCCAAGGACGAACACTACGTCTAGGCCGACTCATTCAAGGGAAAAAGGAGGAATATATCTCCTGAAAGAGGATGATGATCTTAATGCTAAGGTAGCCAATCTCACCAGAAAATTTGAGGCCATGGAAGGAAAGAAGGAAAAGGTTAATGAAAGTGTTTGCGGCATCTGTGATTGCAACATTCATACTACTGAAAATTGTCCTTCAATACCTGCCTTTAGAGAAGTATTGAATGAACAATCTAATGCTGTAAATAACTATCAAAGACCTTTCAATGGACCACCCTCTAATACGTACAATCCTGGCTGGAAAAATCATCCAAATTTTAGTTGGAGGAACAGACAAACTGCTACCCCTCAAGGTTTCTTCAATCCAAATCCAAATCAGGGGAGACCTCAAGAAGAACCGGCTCAAAATTCTATGCAAGAGCTGACGCAGATAATGCGGGATTTCATACAAAAGATAGATTCACGTATGACGGCTATAGAAAAGGGGATGCTTCCTGCACAACCAATCCCCAATCCTAAACCGCAATACGAGATAGGTAATCCCAGCTCTTCAAATCAAATGGGGCACGCTAAATCCATCACCACTCTTAGGAGTGGAAAGGTTATTGATAAAACTCAAGCCTCAAGAACCAGAAGAGGACAACAATGATGGATCTAGTGACGCCCCACAAAAATTTGAACCGAAACCTCTAGAGAAGCCGGTTGCTCCGTTTCCCCAACGGTTGGTTGAACCAAAACGTCTATCTAACTCTCAGGATATCCTAGAGGTGTTGAAACAAGTGAAAGTCAACATTCCTCTGCTTGATGTTGTAAAACAGATTCATTTATATGCTAAATTTCTAAAGGACTTATGCACTACGAGACGACGAAAAAGTGTTCAAAAGAAGATCTCCTTAACTGAGAAAGTGAGTGCCATCCTAAAACAAGATGTGCTACAAAAATTCAAAGATCCCGGTTGCCCAATCATATCTTGTGTAATCGGGAACTATCGAATTGATCACGCACTTCTTGACTTAGGAGCAAGCGTCAATCTGATTCCCTATTCGGTATACCAACAGTTAGGTTTGGGTGAATTAAAACCCACCCGAACCACACTATAACTTGCTGATCGTTCTGTTTGTGTACCAAGAGCGATCATCGAGGATGTGTTGGTCCAGGTTGATAGATTCTACTACTCTGTTGATTTTATCATCTTGGACACCGAACCCATCAATGACACGAGCACTCAGATTCCCGTCATTCTTGGTCCCCCATTCCTGTCCACTTTAAATGCAATTATCAATTGCAGGAATGGTGTCATGACTATGTCCTTTGAAAATTTAACATTGGAATCGAATATCTTTTTCAATAACGGCAGCAACTCAGAGGATGATGACGATTTTCACGATGTTAACATGATTGATTCTTTTGTAGAAGATAGAACACCTCTCACCTTATCCTCTGATCCTCTAGAGACGTGCCTGGCTCACTCCCATGATCTTGATGATGATATACTTAGGGAGACGTGTGTCATGCTTGATACTGCACCGGTACTTAAAGTTAACCGGTGGAGGCCACAAATTGAAGAGTTGTCCCAAACTGATATAGTGCCTCTACCGTCTAACCTCAAGCCACCGAAGCTTGACATAAAACTTTTGCCCTCTGATTTAAAATATGTTTATTTAGGTCAAGATGAGACATACCCAGTGGTGATCTCTGCCCACCTGAAAAAAGAACAGGAGAGTATGCTCATATCTACTCTCATTGAGTATAAGGGAGCTCTTGGATGGACGATAGCGGACCTCAAAGGAATTAACCCATCAATTTGTACTTTCCGCATATATCTTGAGGACAATGCAAAGGCGGTTCGGCAATCACAACGTAGACTAAATCCAAACATGAAGGAAGTGGTTAAGGCCAAGGTTCTCAAACTATTGGAAGTGGGGATCATTTACCCCATATCCGATAGTCAATGGGTGAGTCCAACTTAGGTGGTTCCTAAGAAGTCCGGGATCACCATCGTAGCCAATGCCAATAATGAACTCGTGCCGACCAGAGTTACTACTGTTTGGAGAATGTGCATTGACTACAGGAAGCTGAATACCGTCACTAGGAAAGACCACTTTCCTTTGCCCTTCATTGATCAAATCTTAGAAAGGCTAGCTGGTCATTCCTATTACTGTTTCCTTGACGGGTATTCAGGTTATAATCAGATTGAAATCACCCCTGAAGATCAGGAAAAGACCACATTTACATGTCCCTATAGCACCTTTTCTTACAGAAGGATGCCATTCGGGTTATGTAATTCCCCTGCCACCTTTCAACGATGCATGATGAGTATCTTTTCTGACATGGTAGGAAAATATCTAGAGGTCTTCATGGACGATTTCTCTGTATTTGGTTCATCTTTCAGCGAGTGCTTAGCAAGTCTTAAATGTGTGCTGAAAAGATATGAAGAAAAAAATTTGGTACTTAACTGAGAGAAGTGTCATTTCATGGTTCAGAAGGGAATTGTCTTTGGACACATCATCTCGTCCAAAGGAATCGAGGTAGATAAGGCAAAAATCGATCTTATCTCTAACCTACCTCCACCCAAGAACATCAGAGACGTGCGATCCTTCTTAGGACATGCAGGATTCTACAGACAATTCATAAAGGACTTTAGTATCCTCTCTCGTCCTTTATGTAATCTTCTTCAAAAGAATACACCATACGAGTGGACTGAGCAGTGCCAAGAAGCTTTCACTAAACTTAAGGGCATGTTAACCACTGCACCTATCATGCAGCCACTCGACTGGAGTCTTCCTTTTGAACTTATGTGCGACGCCTCTGATTATGCTCTTGGAGCGGTTCTAGGCCAGAGAAAAGATAAGCGGCCTTATGTTATTCACTGCGCAAGTAGGACTCTAAATCCTACCCAAGTGAACTACTCGACTACGAAAAAAGAACTCTTAGCCGTAGTGTTCGCTTTGGACAAATTTAGATCCTACCTGATCGGATCTAAGATCATCATCTACACATATCACGCGGCACTTAAGTTTCTTCTTTCTAAGAATGATTCTAAGCCCCGCCTGATACGATGGATCCTTCTACTCCAAGAATTCGATTTAGAAATTAAAGACAAAAAGGGAGTAGAGAACGTAGTGGCTGATCACCTTTCTCGCCTTAATACCTCTGATTCCCTTGAGGCGACCCATATCAATGACATGTTCCCTGATGAACAACTGTTTAGAGCCTCTCATTCACCTTGGTTCGCTGATATTACTAATTATCTTGCTACAGGTGCCATACCGACACACTGGATGTCACACGATAAGAAGAAATTCTTTACCAAGGTGCGTAATATTTTCTGGGATGATCCATATTTGTTTAAATATTGTCCAGACCAAATCTTAAGGAGATGTGTGCTAGACGATGAGCATCAGAGTGTCATCTCCTTCTGTCACTCACAGGCCTGTGATGGTCACTTTTCTGCTAAAAAGACCACGGCCAAGATTCTACAGTGTGGCTTTTACTGGCCCACTATGTTCAGGGACACTCATGAGTTTTACAAAGCTTGTGAGCGTTGTCAAAAATTGGGAGCATTATCTCGTCGAAATATGATGTCTTTGAATCCCATCCTTATCATTGAAGCATTTGATTGCTGGGGTATTGATTTCATGGGACCATTCCCCCAATCATTTGGAAATCTGTATATTTTGCTCACCGTAGAATATGTCACTAAATGGGTCGAAGCAATTTCGTGACGCAAAAATGACCATCGCACGGTCATTAAGTTCTTAAAAGAAAATATTCTGTCGCGGTTCGGAACATCTCGAGCCATCATTAGTGACGGGGGCTCACACTTTTGTAATAGACCATTTGAGAGTTTAATGAAGAAATACGGTATCTCTCATAAGGTGAGCACCCCATACCATTCACAGATAAGTGGACAAGCTGATATTTTCAATAGGGAGATCAAACATATCCTAGAAAAAACGGTTAACCCTAATCATAAGGACTGGTCAATCCGATTGACCGATGCCTTATGGGCGTACCGTACTGCTTTTAAAACTCCTATTGGAACATCTCCCTTTATACTTGTCTATGGAAAGGCTTGTCATTTGCCTGTGGAATTGGAACATAAAGCATATTGGGCGATCAAAAATCTAAATTTCAATCTGGACAACGCTGGCTCGTTACGCAAACTTCAATTAAATGAACTTGAAGAAATCCGGAACGATGCATATGAGAACTCGAAAATTTTCAAGGATAAGATGAAGGCGTTTCATAATCAACATATTCTACAGAAATCATTCACGCCAGGTCAGAAAGTCCTTTTGTACGATTCTCGACTACATCTCTTTCCGGGTAAGCTTCGATCTTGTTGGACCGGCCCTTACATTGTTGTTACTGCTTATCCTCATGGGGCCGTCGAGATAAGAGATCCAGACAATGGCAAGGAGTTTAAAGTCAATGGACATCAATTAAAGCCATTTGTCGAGGCATTTGATTTAGAGGACATGTCCATGCCTCTTATTTCTCCTGTTTACCAGGACTGATCTCCTAGTCTGATGGAGGTATAGGTAGGCTTATCGCTTTCATAGGACTAGGATTGTTGCTTTATTTGTCTGGATGAAGACGGTAAATTTAGCGCTCCTGGGAGGCAACTCAGCTTTTCATTTCATTTTTCTAGTTAGATGATTCAATATTTGTGGGTAATATTACTGCAAACCCTCACGAGATTACAACTCGTCCACTAGGGGTAACCTAGGGGTTTAAAGGCTTGTTGCATACGCTAAATGCAATCGAGAGCACCTACGAAAGTGGTATAAGTAGGATTTTATTTTCGTTACTTTTGTTTTTCTTTTTCTCTCGTGCTAACAGCTTCCATACTGTGATCTCGTGGAAAATCTCTCTTGATTCGTTATCCAGGTACTATCTTCCCATCACTTTACTTTCGTTGTTCCATGTGCATTGCATGCTCATATCTTTTACATTGAGGACAATATAGATTTTTGGTTGGGGGTGGGAGATTAGGCTTTCTAATCCGTATTTTCTTGGTCTTGAGTAACAATTGTGCCAATTGTGAAAATTTTTAAAATTTTTCTGAATTTATGAATTTGAAGTGATTTTGATGGATACCCTTGATTTAGAAGTTCAAGATAAGTGATGTTGATAATTTAGGACTCTTGGATTCAATATCTATTAAATTTCGTAGTTAAGATCAAGTTATTAATCCATGATTAGAGGTTGTAAACATTGATTGAATTAAGATTTCACATGTCACATCTCGCTTTCACATTAAGATTTCAGTTCCATATCGAAGGATTAACTTGGTAATCAATGAGGATGAAAGGAACCAGCCTGAAATATCTTGCCATCATGGTATAAAAATTGAAAAGGTTGGATAATTAATCTTCATCATAGGTTTGCTCCCTATAGGCGTAGAGTTAATTCCCCATGAATGATATGTGAAAAAGGTCTAGGAGTACGGTCTTCACCATAGGTTTGCTCCCTATTGGTAAGGATTTGATTCCTCTTTTTGGCATGACTATTAATGGAAAAATAAAAAGTTGAAAAGATCAAAAGATGGAATTTATGAGGCAAGTTTGGTTATCACGAATTCTCTTGCTGGTTACCAATGAGATCCTGAAATAACAAATTCAATCTTAATGTGATTAGCTGAGATTCCACTATACACTCATGGATCATAATATTTAGAATTTGTCTGATTTATGGATTAATACTTTGAACTTCATTAGGAAGTTTACCGTGCGCTTGAGTCCAAGAGCAAGTAATGTCCAACATTAATGAATCGTAGAATTCTAATGCCTGGATTATTTCTCAAAAACCATTCGGCTTTACAGAAATTTTCATATAAGTCTCAACTTATTTTTCGCATATTTTGCTCGGGACTAACAAAATGCTGGTTGGGGGTTGTGTTGAGGGTTAAATAGTGCATATTAGACCCCATTTATTACTTAGATTTACGAGCATAATACCATTTAACGGCCGGTTTTAATCGTGTTTTGTTGCAGAGTGTGATTAGGAGAGTTGACTGAAAAAGGATGCCAAAAGCTTAGATTTAACGTTCTGATAATCACCAGGACAAGGGACGGACTCCAGGGACTAAAATCGACAAATATGCACGCTAGAGACCCGAGAAATTCCAGCCGTTCACTTGCAAATGGCCTGAAATTGGTGTAGAATGCAGGATCACATGGTTCCCGCTATCCGATTGACTCAAAAATTTATACACGTGATGAGGGCCATAAATTAACCGTACATATAAAATTTCAGCTATTGAAGATCTCGGGAAGTGGGCCAACAGACAGATCAGCCCATTAATATTCAATTTGGGGCCCACCTGATATCTGGAACTGCCTCAACCTTGGTATTGACAGCTTAAATAATATGAGAAGATGAATGACTGGATCAGATTTCAGAAACACATCATTGTGGACCCCACATATACAGAATGTGCATAGTACATATATGCACTAGCGTTAGAGACGGTTTGACCGTCTCTGACTGAAAGGAAAACAAAAAAAAAAATCTTACGTGCCGCGTAACCGGCCACTGGCCGTTTTGCGGAAGCTAGTGGACCCCACACGTGCCCTGTAAGCTTAATCCGAACCGTCCACCGTGTAGACGACAATGAATACTTCAAAACCATATTGTCACTTTTTACTCATGCGTGCACACGTGTGAGATATAGAGCCCACAAAAGGGCTGCCCTGCAACGTTCAAAACTGATCCTTTTGTGATTTCTTCTCTAGGCCACGTCAATGGACGTTCAAAACCACCCATTCTTGACTGAAATTTCGTTCTGAATCCAATGGACGGGGTGAATTTTTCATAAATGCTTCTGTGGGGCCCACCGATCACAACAGCGAGATGGTGCGAAAGGTTTCGCACATCCGCGAAAACTAACTTTTCCAGGCGGTTTTAGCCCATCATCTTTGATCATATGGCAGATCTGAACAGTCTATCATGTAGAGGACCCAAGAAAGTACTAAGGGACGGTGTTTCTTTGGAATTTAAGCGAGAAAAGTGGTGTGGTTCGAGGCACCGAACTTGGCTGCGAAAAAGCTTTCAATGGGCATGCATAGCTTTCCAAATCCGATTCAAATCTGATTTTCACCACTCCAGTAGCTATATAAGGAGGTTTTGGACGTGGGGAGGGGAGATTCAGGTCTTGGGAGGAAGATTCAGAGCTGGGAAGGAAGGCTCTGGTCGGACGTTTGCAAGAGAGAGAGTTGAGTTTGTTTATTTCTTTTATTTTTATTTTATTTTATTTTGAGATATCTAGCCTATTCATGTTGGGCTAAACCTCCTAGCTAGGGCTAAGAGGTGAAGCTTGTAGTGAGATGGGAGAGTTTAATTTATAAATTTTTTATTTAATTTATGAATTGAATTAATGTTGATGCTAGTTTAATTAATGGCATGTTTTAGTCTTTAATGGTCTGTTGTGACTAAATTACAATGGGTCTGCAATGGCTTTGATCATGTCCTTCTACTTTTATGTTTATGACGTCAGGACGTCCTGTTTTTCACCAGTCTCCTGGGCATGGTTGGATGACGGTACCCTTTCTAACTTTCATACATGTGATTGGGTGGTAATTAGTTTAATTCTGTTGTTTGCCATAGTCTTTTGGACATGGTTTGGTGATGGAATCCATTCTAATTCATATACCTTTCATCTCTTGAAAACTAGATCAATGACAGTTCAGTTAATTTTCATGAAACATGCATAAGATCTCCCTGATCTCTACAAGTGAATCCTCTGAATCCCTAGTTCCCTTCTCCTGATTTCTCTCAAGTTTAGATAACTATTTTACCAGTATTCCTTCAAATTCAATCAGATTAGATTTCATCTTAGCCTAGTTCTAGTTCTAAATAATTTTAGATAACGTACAAGTTTCAGTCCCTTGGGATTCGACCTCGGTCTTACCGAGTTATTACTACATCACAACCCTTCACTTGGGGAGTGAACACTATTATTCATCCTGGAAGAATTCGGTCCGTTACTTAATTGGAGTTGACTGCATGCACATTATTAGGTGGGCAAATTAAGTATGGTGCCGACCGTGGGGCCATCTTGATGTATGTATTCTGTATCAACACTGTCTATCCGTTTTTTCTGCTCATTTTAGGGCATGAATCAAAAAATGAAGTATAACCGTAACTTTTGTGGAAGACGCCATATGAAAGAGTGATGATTAAGGCCCACCATCAAAAACTTCCTAGGGCCCACTGTAATGTTTATTTTCCATCTAACCAGTTGATAAGGTCACACAGACCTAGATTAAGGGAATAAACAAATTTCAGCTTGATACAAAACTTTTGTCGTCTTCAAGAATTTTTTAATGATCAATCAGCACTTTTTTCCGCGTTGTAGTCCACCTTGATTTAGATCTGCTTCGGGTGTTGGCTCATGATCTCAAATGAGCTGTGTAAAAATGGCTGGACAGTGTGGATGTACAGTACATATATCAAGGTGGGCCCCACAGTCAGGGCCGCACCTAATCTACTCCACACAATTCCAATGTGTTGGGCCTGCCATAATGTTTGAGTGCTATTCAACTCCGTAATTATATGAAATCGGATTGCGTACTGGGTTACCCAGTGAGCCTTTATAGTACTGAGTAAACTCAGTTGGGTCCACCCTGAATTTATGTGGTCTATCCACACCATCTATCCGTTTTTTCCATCCAATTTAAGGGGTTGACCCCAAAATTGAAGCATATCCAAAGACTAAGTGGATAATACCAGTGGAAACAGTTGGAATAATGATTTCCAACACTGAAACCTTTCTAGCCTCACATTAATGTTTATTTTTCATTGAACCTGTTCGTAAGAACACGCAGACATGAACGAAGGGAAAAAATAAATATAAACTTGATCCAATACTTCTGCAGCCCTAAGAAATTTTCAACGGTAAATGTTTAATTCAACTGTTTTATGTGGTGTGGTTCGTTTGCATATCGGATATACCTCTCGTTTTTTGGCTCAAGCCATAAGATTATTCAGTAAAATGAATAAATGTAGCTGATAAAATATATAAATCATGATGGACCTCACAGAGTTTAGTCGGTATGCCAAGCGCAGTGAGTCACTCACTACGCAATCCGCTTCTTAATTACATGAGCCCCCGATTATATGTCTGGATACCAAGTAGGGGCTGAATCATATCTCAGGTCGGCCATGCAAAATGGAACAATGCGGGACGTAAGAATCTTTCAGATGGAACATTTGGTCTACCTTACTGTGTATATGTCTCATTCATCAGGTGCGCCCCACAGGGACGAACGGACACACCTAAGCCGTGTGGTGTCCAACCCTCACGGCTCTCTCTCTCTCTCTCTCTCTCTCTCTCTCTCTCTCTCTCTCTCTCTCTCTCTCTCTCTCTCTCTGTTTTTTCAATTTAGATAATTAGCATTATGATGTATATTGCCATGAGAAGTCTCACCGGATTCACGGTTGGGATTCTAAATACACATGTCCGGTGGGGCCCGCAGTCACTGCTTGAATGCATGATTCCTTCTAAATGCATGCGACAATTTCACATGCATATCCGCAATTAGAATCGCGGATTCCCTACTGGCAGCGAGGTGGCTATGGACAGTGGTCCTTGGGCGATAATATGATGTGTCTCCTATCCACACCATCCATCCAATTTTTTAGATTATTTTAACATATAAAGTAAAAAATGAAGTAGATCCAAATCTCATATGGATCACACCAGTGGTGATTAAACACTCACCATTAAAATTTTCTTAAGCGCACAAAAGTTTTGAATTAAGTAGATATTTGTGATGACAAATAAACGTTACATTGAGTCTTAAAATATTTTTATTGATGAGCATTTAATCTTTACTGTTTTCGTGTGATGTGGTCCATTGGAGATTTCCATATCTCTCATTTTTGGCTTCGTCCTCTATAATTTTGTAGAAAAAGAGATGGACGGCTTGGATAAATCACGTATATAACACGCGGGATCCACGTAGCATTGTTAGTAGCAACCTCCCTACTTGACTCTGTTAATACGCAATCCGCGTCGATTGGAATTGGAGCCTCATAATTTTGCGGATTACACACCACAGCATTCACGTCGTAGCTACTTACAGGTTCAGTAGCGAGAGTTGCTACTGAAGTGACACCATCTGGTTATGTGGGCCCACCATGGCTTTCATATTCACTTCAACTGTTTGTGGATATCATTTTATGGCATGAGGTAAAGAATGAGTCAGATACAAATCTCTAATGAACCCCAATGTAAAAAATAGCAAGGAGAGTGATGCCTACTGTTAAAAACTTCCGAAGGCTAAAAAAGTTTTCGATCAAACTAATATTTATACCTTCCCTTTTTTACCATATTTTTTGAACTTATGAAAAGGTTGGATCTCAAATAAATATCATGGAGGACCTTAGGAAAGTTTCAATGGTGAACATCACTCTCCCACTATTATGTGGGTCTACTCAAGCTTTGATATTTCTCATTCTTTGTATAATGTTCTAAAATGATCTCTCCAAATGGATAAAGGTGAGGATGTAACACATATTGTTACCATTTATATATGGTTTAACAATAACATAAAATTCACATGATCTTAACTTGGTGCATTTGACAATATAAAAATTAAAGAGTTGTACAGATTAGAGAATGTACCTCATATCATTGTATTAGACAACGAAGAAGTTTGATGTGGATTTCTCCAAACATAACTGTAGCCCCACCTATCATGCCAGTCGTAGGAACTTGTTATGTGTTGGGATCGCATAGATGTTACCCAGGTAACAGCTTAGTTGGGTGTTACCCTTGCCGTACGGGCCTACCTTGATAAATGTATTTATATCCACATGGACTACTGATTTTTGCAGATTATTTAAAGACGTTAACCAAAAAGTTAATCAGATCCAAATATCTGATGGACCATACCATTGGCAAAAGCGGCGAATGACCATTAAAACCTTTTTATACGCCACAAAGTTTTAGATCAAGTAATCATTGTATTTTCCATTCATCTAGTTCTGTTTGACTTTATCAACAGATCATATGGCAAATAAAAATTACATATATGATTACATACGGTGGCCATTAGAAAGTTTTAATGGTGAGCGTTCAATTATCATTGTTTCTTATGGTATGGTCCACCTACTATTTTGGATATATTTAATCTTTCGGACCATGTCCTGAAGTATGCTTGAAAAAACGGACGGACGGAATGGATATACAACATATCATCACGATGGGCCGTAACATCCACTGTTACCCGGGTAAGTGTTATATCCGCATCGTCCATCCAATTTTCAGCGTGTGTTATATATTGACATCGTCCATCTAGTTTTCCGTATTATTTTATAGCATGAGCCTTTTTTAGGCCGTTCCATATGTCAAGTGGATAACATCACGTAAAGCAGTGGGAATGGAACGCCTACTATTGAAAACTTCATCATGCCACGGAAGTTTAGGATGAAGGCCGACATTTATAATAAATGTCATGGTGGTCTTGGAAGGTTTCAATGGTGGGCGTCATTGTCTCCACTATTTTGTATATATAGACTTGAGCTTTGGATTAGTCACAGTTTTTTTTTCTCATGCCATAAAATTAAATGAAAAAAATGAATGGACGATGTAGATATAATGAATACATCATGGGTGG
The DNA here is from genome assembly GCA_037074715.1 of Magnolia kwangsiensis. Classification (NCBI taxonomy): domain Eukaryota; kingdom Viridiplantae; phylum Streptophyta; class Magnoliopsida; order Magnoliales; family Magnoliaceae; genus Magnolia; species Magnolia kwangsiensis. The sequence goes on from CM073584.1 coordinate 77,089,188, forward strand.
GCCCACGAAACTTTGCCACGTCAAGGCAATACTGCGTTCTACCCTTCGCGGTCCGTAGAGCTGGGCAGCGGACCGAGTCGGATCGGATTTGGTCCAACTCGGTCAGATTCGAAATTTGTACGTCCTGACCCGAAACCGACCAGATTCGACACCGGATCCGGGGCATTTAACTCGAACAGATCCGAGCTCTTACTGGCCTGAATCGATTCGAGTCCGACCCGATCAGAAAAACCGAGTCGGATCGGATTAAGTAAAGTTTGGATAAAAAATTGATGAACGGTGTGGATTAACCAAAATAAGTTTAAGATGGGCCCCACATAATTTACTAACGGACGGTAGGATAGATAGCTTCTTGAAGAAGCTTTACACAAGGTCACAGCTTCTTGAAGAAGTTTTACACCACACATACGGATAGCTTCTCGAGAAAGCTTCGCAACTCCCAAGGTCTAGTGGTAGGTGTTCTGTGGGGCCCACCATGATGTATGTGTGTCATCCATGCCGTCCATCTATTTTTATATATCATTTTATGATATAAGAAAAAAAATGAAGTATATCTCAACCTTAAGTGGACCACATTACACGAAATAGTGTTGAATGAATTTTGACTATTAAAAACGTTTTGGGGGCAATAAAAGTTTTGGATTAAGCTTATATTTATTATTCCCTTCATCTGGGTCTTTATGACCAAATCAACTGATTAGATTTCAAATAAACAGTACAGTGGGCCTTCGGAGGATTTAAATGGTGAATATCCATTCACTATTGTTTTGTTGTGGTGTGGCCCACCTAAGTTTTATAACCCTATACTTTTTTTTTTGTCCAGCCCTAAAATAACCTGTAAAAATGGATGAACGAAATCAATGAAACACGTACATCATGGTGGGGCCCACAGAGCACCGACCATCAGCCACGGGGGAGTAGCCGATCTGTCTCCCTCCAAGTATAGCTAGCACCAGTTAGCTAGCTCTGAGGACGCTGATTGCGTACTACCCCCGCCCGTCCCTAGTTCTAAACGGGTAGTTCTGTGGGCGGGCCCACCCAGATGTATCTGTAAATCCAAACCGTCAATCTCTTTTCTCATATTATTTTAAGACATGAACACAAAAATAAGTCATATCCAGCGCTCAAGTGGACCACACTATGGATGACTCTTGCATTTAATGCAACTGACGTTTAATGCTTTGTAAATTTTAACGCAACCAAGCTTATTATTTGGTGTGGTCCACCTGAGCGTTGGATATGCCTCATTTTTGTGTTCATGCCTTCAAAAAATCTGAGAAAAGAGATTGACGGCTTGGATTTACAGATACTTCAGGGTGGGCCCGCCCACAGAACTGCCCGTTCGGAGCTAGGGACGGGCTAGCTGATCTAGGTTGGACACGTGTCGTGCGAAGACGAGCACTGACGCTCCTCGAGCTCCGAGTTGCATGAACGGTCCACGTTACATGCCCCACAGTGACCTATTTACTATATCTACACCGTTCATCTATTTGTAGAGATCATTTTAGAGCATTATCCAAAAAAAATGAATCAATCCAAAGATCATCTGGACCACACCATAAATTGCAGCGGAGATGATGATTTTCACCGTTAAACAATTTTTAGGGCCATCATAATGTTTCTTTTCCATCCAATCTGTTCTTAAGGTCACAAAGACTTGAATGAAGTGGAAAAACAAATTTCACGTTGATCCAAAACTTCTGTGGACCCAAAAAGGGTTTCAATGGTAGACGTTCAATACCCCGTTGCTTTCTGTAGTGTGGTCCACTTAATGGTTAGGTTTGTTTTATTTTTGTCTCAACCCTTAATATGATATTGCCAAATGAATGGATGGTTTGGATATAACACATACCTCGTGATTAAAGCCACAGAACTCACCAGCGTTACACTAGCCAAGCCCCTCCCGTCTTTGGGTTTGGCTGTGAATAGCTGTACACCGAGCTTTCTCTTCCTTTCTTTCGTCCACAGCCATCAGCCTCTTTTTCTTTCTCTTCCGTCCATGGCTATCCGTCGTATCTCAGGCATATCTTTTTAACAGAGAAATCTAAAAAATCTAACTGCAGAACGACAGATATAAAGAGAGACAGATATAAAGAGAGAGAGAGAGAGTTGGGGGCTAAGTGTATATCGGGCGGATTTTTTCGGCACCAAACGAAATGTCTAAAATACAGGGATATTTTGTAAAATAAAGGGATATTTACATCCCCGAGTCGGGTCGGGTCGGGTTGGACTCTTTCGGTTCGGATTTTCAGATCTGTTTTGTCCGAATACACTACTATCCGAACCTAATCCGAAAAACGATCGGATCTGGATGGACAGACTCGATCAGGCCGATCTATGCCATCGGTTCTGTTCGGAACGGTCCCGAGTCGGGTCAAATCGGGTCGGACCCGCCGGATTGGGTCCAACATGCCCACCTCTAGCGGTCCGTGGACGCGGATTTCCTGCGAAAGCCTTTCGCAGGAGGTTCCTGCGCAAGGAACTGGGTGGGGCCCACTACAATGTATGTCGGAAATCCATTCCGTCCATCCATTTTAAGATCTCATTTTAAGACGTGCGACCAAAAAATAGTGGATATAAAACTCAACTGGGTCACACAAGAGGGAAAATTGGGGAAAGAAATTTCAACTGTTGAAACTTTATTGGGATCCACTTTGATGTTTATATGTTATCCAAACCGTTTATAAGGTAATTCTCAATGGGATGAAGTGAAAAAACGAAGAATATAGCCTGATACAATACTTTTATGGCCATAATAATGCTTCAATGGTGCTCATTGAATGTTCACTGTTTCTTCTCGTGTGTCCCACTTGAGTTCTAGAAACACCCAATTTTTATCAAAAGTCCTTAACTGATCTTGAAAAACGGATGGACGGAGCGGATTTCTTAAAAATAGCTCGGTGAGCCCCACCCAGATCCTTGCGCAGGAACTTCCTGCGAAAGGCCACGAAGCCAGTCGCATGGGACGCGGATTTCCTGTGTGGGACCCACTTAGATGTTTGTAAGAAATCCAACCCTTCTATCCGATTTTGAACCTCATTTTATAACGTGAGACCAAAAATTAGGAGGATCTACAACTCAAGTGGGCCACACAAGAGGAAAAAGTGAATATTTAGTGACCACCGTTGAAACATTTATATGGCCATAAAAGTATTGTAACAGTACACGTTTATGGTATTTTCACTTTATCCGAGTGAAAATGATCTTATAAACGGTTTAGATGGCATATAAACAGCAAGGTGGAGCTTAGGAAGGTTTCAACGGTGGGCAATACTTTCCCCACTGTTTCATCTCATATGGGCCACTTGAGTTTTGGATCCTTCTCATTTTTGGTAGAGTGTGTTAAAATGAGGTCGAAAAACGGATGGACAGATTTGATTTCTAAAAAAATCGAAGTAGGCCCCACCCCGAATCCTTGCGCAGGGACTTCCTGCGAAAGGCTTTCGCGGGAAATCCGCGTCCCGTCGCATGAGATCCTCTCCAGCTGGAGATTATTCAGTGGGCGCCGGACTGGAATTGCCCACGACGCTGCAGCCTGTAGCATAAGGTTACTGCGGTCAGAAGATAGGTGGGCCAGCGTGATGTTTGTGAGAAATCCATTCCATCCGTACATTTTCAGCTCGTTTTAAGATATGATACAAAAAAAAAAAAAAAGAAAAAAAAAAAGAGAGGCAGATAAAAGAATAAATTAAGCCACACCAGAGGAAAATGTGGGATGGACATCCACAATTGAAACATTGTAAGGCCACAGAAGCGTTATATGAGTAAATTTTTTGTGTTTTCACATCATCTCAGAGATAATGACCTTATGAACGGTTTGGATCAAATATAAACACCAAGGTGAACCCAGGAAAGTTTCAACGGTAGAAATTTCTTCCCCCCTCTTTTTCCTCTCGCATGGCGCACTTGAATATTATTGGACCCCACTCATTTTATTATCATGCCCTAAAATGATCCGGAAAAACGGATGGACGGAGTGGATATCTCATAAACATAACGATGGCGCCCACGTAACTTCCGAGTTCCTGCGACAGGCAATCCGCGTCCGTGGGCGCCGAATAAACATTGCAAGGCATGCAAATGAATCTCCAGTGGCTTAGCTGTATCACTGCATCGAGACAGAAACTTGCTAAAAGAAGAAAGGAAGTTGTTGAATATAGCCGTTGTATGCCAACTTTCAATACAGCCACTTCCAGCCCTCCCTTGTGCCACATATCAAAATCGTCTGAACCGTTAAAAAAGTGGGCCACATGATGATAGGTAGCTGATATGAAAATCATTGGACAGTCGACGTGATTACTCACTGAACTATCTGTCCCTGAAATAAATTGAATTTCCTGATTTTCATACTTTCATTGCTCGATCATTATAGTGTGGCCCACTTTTTTAATGGACCATATATTCTCGAGAAAGTAAAAAAGCTTTGATTTTAGGATTGTGTGGATTTCAAAATTTTGGCTGTTAAATTCAAACTTACGTAGCTTGCATGTCAAGTGTCATGCTATGCCAGAGTATCAAATACGTCCCATATATTATTCGTAGTACACGTCAGCGTAAAGGATGTCGACATGAAGTTGATGAAGGTATCTGAATTATTTCCAACTTTTATTTTAGGTCATATCCCTATTGTCGTTTGGTGAGAAGCTGCGTCACAAATGAGACCCACGCGCGGTGGTATCTCATCCCTCAAACCCTAAAACCCTCCACACCTCTCTCGCTCTCCTCACATCAGTTTCTCCACCAGATGGCCGACTCATCTCCTCTCCTCTCCCGAGTCAACTCGTCCGACCCAGAAGCTAACCCTCTGGTGCACAAAGGTGCACCTACCCTTGACGATGTGATCGAGCAGTCCGTCGGCAGCTTCGGCCTAGCGCAGCTGATCCAAGCCATCCTCGTGTCGTTCGCATGGGTCTTCGACGCCCAACAAACGTTCATCAGCGTCTTCACAGATGCTCAGCCATCTTGGCATTGCACACGTGTAAATGACACTGTATGCTCATCTGCCGCCACCCCATGTGGGTTACCGAAGCATGCATGGACATGGGACCAGCCTGCGAGTGCATCCATCATCTCTAAATGGGACTTGATGTGCTCGAGCTCACTCATCTCAGGGCTCCCAGCGTCGTCTTTCTTCGCAGGCTGCCTTGCTGGCGGTTTCTTCCTTGCGACACTCGCCGACTCATCGCTCGGCCGGAAGAAAATGCTCCTTCTCTCGTGTCTCATCATGTCTATCGCCGGCGCACTGACTATGGCTTCACCCAACTTGTGGGTCTACTCGGCCTTACGGTTCATCAGCGGCTGTGGCCGCGCAACGATCGGCACGTGCGCACTCGTGCTGGCGACCGAGATCGTTGGGAAACGGTGGCGAGGTCAGGTGGGAATCCTCGGCTTCTTTTGTTTCACGCTCGGATTCTTATCTTTGCCCGCCATGGCCTACCTAGCTAGGGGTTCCTCATGGTGGACCCTCTACCTGTGGACGTCAGCCCCCGCGATTGTTTATTGCATAGCCGTCCATTTTCTAGTGCATGAGTCCCCGCGTTGGCTCTTCGTGCGCGGACGTAAGGATGAAGCTGTCCAGACGCTTCGAAGCATCTCGTTATCAAATGGCAAGATATTGCTTTCCAGTTTCTCGGAAGTGGCTGTCGAAGAGGAGTCGTGGAATGCCGACATATACTCGGTGATGAAGATCTTGTGGGAGAAGAAGTGGGCATTTCGACGGTTATGGATGGTTATGGTGGTTAGTTTTGGAGTAGGCATGATCTACTACGGGATGCCGCTTGGCCTTGGAAATTTGGATTTCAACCTATATCTGAGTGTCACGTTCAATGCATTATCGGAACTTCCGTCAGCCTTACTGACTTTCTTCCTGATAGGGAGGCTGAACCGTCGGAGCGCGGTCCTGGTGTTCACTATCTTAAGTGGGGTGTGCAGTATCCTCTGCGTAGTGATGGGTGGTGGCGATAGGAAGGAGGTGCAGATGGGGCTCGAGCTGGTTTCGTTCTTCAGCGCCTGCACTGCATTCAATATAGTTTTGATATACACCCTTGAATTGTTCCCAACATGTGTCAGGAACTCAGCGTTGTCGATGGCACGGCAGGCGCTTGTTCTCGGCGGGGTTATCAGCCCCATGCTGGTAGTGGCTGGTAGGAAGCAAGGGTTTTTGTCATTTGGGGTGTTTGGGGTGGGGATTGGAGGGTGTGGACTGTTTGTAATCGGGTTGCCAGAGACAAGAGGTGGGCCATCTTGTGATACAATGGAGGAAGAAGAGAAGAAGGAGATTCTGGCTTTCAATGGAGATCATGCATTAATAAAATGAAATTCGTCTTGGGGAGCTTTGCTTGACGCGGATTAGCTAGAGTAGGGAGACTCGCTAGTGAATTGTCGCCACCAAGCTATGTGGGCCCCACCATGATGTATGTGTTGTATCCACACCATCCATCCATTTGGAGAGATTATTTTAGGACACGAGGCAAAGAACGAGTCAGATCCACGGCTGGAGTGAACCCTAATACACAAACAGTGGAGATTGAATGCCAACCATTAAAAACTTCTACCGCCACAGAAGTTTTCGATCAAGCTGATATTTGTCTGTGTGTGTTTTTTTTTTCATTCGTTCATGTTCGTGTGAACTTATGAACAGGTTGGATCTCAAATAAACATTATAGTGGACCTAGGAAGGTTTCAAAGGTGAGTGTCACTTTCCTCACTGTTTTAATTGGTGTTTCCACTCGACGGATATACCTCATTCTTTGTATCGTGCCATAAAATGATCTCCCCAAATGGATGGACGGTGTGGATTCAACATATACATCATGGTGGGCCAGCATAACTTGGTGACGTCACTTCAGTAGCGATCCACTGGTCAATACATTGATTCCCTTGTTCAAGAATCAAACTGATCCACCGGTCAGGTGGGCCACAGTTTTCCAAAAGAATAACCACGGTTCCGGAGAACTTAGCTGAAGTTTTCTAACCCATTTACCAGTTTCCAATATTGGCCCACATGCTGAGGGGAGGAGATTTATTTTTTGGTAAGCATATAGAAGGTCGGTCCAACCCGATAGATGGATTGGATTTTGGACCTATGTGCCATTCCGGCACACGTGCTGGTTGCTCGTGAGCTTTGCTACACGCGTGCTCTTAGCAAAGCTCTTTGGTTCTTTGCTTTTGTGTGGTAGGTTGGATTTCAAATTTGGAAGGTTTTGGTGGAAGGTGAGGTTATGGCAGTGAGATGTATCGCTACAGTCATGTACACGTGGCAGTGAGATGTGTCGATCGTGGCCTTCCATCGAGTGGGCTCTATCAGCGATGAATCATGTATCAAAAATCACATCAATTGAAAAATCTTGTCCCGTATTTCTCAACTTACCTTTGCGAATATTTGGCCATTTTCCTTTCACACTGTAGTTGGATGCGGAATGGGTGAGGCTAGGGCTGTAAATGGGTCAGCCAACCCGATGGGTAATCAGAACCGACCCATTTAAACCCCACCCCGACCTGACCCCGTTGTTAAATGGTACGAGTCTGGTCCAAAAATACACTCGGTTGCTAAATAGGTATGGATCTAGTTTCCTTTATATTAGGCTCGACCTGAACGCATTTAGTAAATGTGCAGGTCTAGTCTATATTGCAAGAGACTCATCTAGACTCAAACCTGGCTAGACCCGATTTTAAACTTGGTAAAATTGCTTGCATACCTTGACAATTAACATGAAAAAAAATGAGAAATCCACCTCATGTCTGATTGATAATATAGGGCACCACATAATCTGAATCAGAGTACTGGGGATGATGGAATTAGTGAATTAGGATGTACATTGATTGCATGTGAAACGCTTTTGCAGGAAGTTCTTGTGTTGGGATGCTAAGCGGGGCCCACCGTGATGTTTGTGAGAAATTTGCCCTGTCCATCCATTTTGCCAGCTCAATTTAGGACATGAGACAAAAAAATTATGAGGTAGATCAAAAACTCAAGTAGGCTATGCTAGAGGAAATAGTGGGTTTAATTTAGGGTCCAGATATCCCTTAACCAAACCTGTTAGACTCAACCTATTCATAAATATATTTGGGTGGATTTCCCTATACCAAACCCAAACCCTAACCCATTTATAAATGGGTCTGATGGGTTTAACTCAGGTCCGCCCTTTTATTTAAAGAGTCTGAGGTTAAAATTTAGACCCAAACACATTTAGTAAATGGGAAGGTTTGGTTTTGGCTAAACCCGCCCCAAACTTGGTCATTTGTAGCCCTAGGTGAGGCATGGGTAACAACTTACTAGGGGTTATGATTTCGCTGCTCACCCAATACTAGTTTAACTAGGGAGTCAGTTTAACTAGGGAGTCAAAGCTCTATGGGCCCCACCACAATGTATGTGTTTTATCCATGTTGTCCATCCATTTTAGGTGAGCCCAAAATTGAAGCATATCCAAAGCTTAAGCGGTACACACCACAAAAAACAGTGGGAATAATGCCATCCATCGTTGAAAGCCCCACAGTGATGTTTATTGTCATACAACCTGTTCATAAGGTCATGTAGACATGGACGAAGGGAAAACACAAATATCATCTTGATACAAAACTTTTGTGGCCCGAGAATGTTTCAACAGTAAGCGTTTAATCCCCACCGTTTTTTTATGGTGTGGTGCACTAGAGCTTTGGATATGCTTCAATCTTGGGTTTGTGAACTAAAATGAGCTGGCAATATGGATGGACGATGTGCATAAAACACATATATCATGGTGGAGTCACATAGCTTTGGCACCATCTAGATGGTTGGTGTTGGGTTCACCAGCCAAAAAGCCTCCCTTAGTGGGTGAGGCCTTGGATGTGGGGTCGACCTCATTGTACGTGTTATATATCCACACCATCTAATTTTTTTCACTCATTTAAGGGCGTGGTCCAAGGATATAAGATAGATCCTGTTGGGGGAAAATATGATAAGTCAGATGAGTTGGCTTATGGAGTGGACCAACTATATTGACATGGCTCGGACTCCTCAGGCGTCGAGCCTAACCGATGCCCACATGTCTAGAGCTCCAAAAGGAGAGACAGGAACTGAGCCTAATAGGGACCTACATTCTTGAGCCAAAACGTGAGACCTCCACGGAGGCCAATGCACCTTTATAGACACTCAAGAGGTCTTGCAAAGGTGATTTCGGGCTAACTCTGTACATCAATCGGTTACAAACTAAGCCTTGGCCTTGCGCTAGCTCGACCTATTTTTTAGGTCAGCCATGGGTTAGCCATCAATCAGTGGAGAGTCAATTAGGGGTCGACTATGTCTACACTAATCAAAGATTGGTGTCCACAATCCACCAACAATTAACAAGAGAGAGATGCCTAGCGTAAGCCGACCAAATATACTGATATTCAAGATTAGTGAACGGTTGGCCGAGCCTCGGTCAGCCAAATCTCGATTATTATTTCCTCCTATCGACTAAGAAGGCGTCTCAATCTCCTTCCAAGATCTTCGGTGGATAAATTCTCCCGAAAATCTAGGGGTTAAAAGATCTTAAAGATATCGATCAATTCTTTTAGGGAAAGTTCTATGCGCCACGAGATTACGTTACCTCTATAAATAGAGGACTTACCCATGGTAAAAGGTATGGAGACACCTCCACTTCTCACCCCTAAATATTTATCATTAGACCCAAATTCCAGACCTGACATAGGCATCAAAGGGTCCCTTGAACTAGCTAGGGTCTCCTTCCTTTTCTTGTGCAAACACCAGATACTTAAGTGCTGGCAGAGGGTGAGCCAAAAGCTGCATCAACAGATTCGCGCCGTCTGAGGGAACGACATTACAAGTCATATTTCGCTCTATCAAAGCACTACAAGTTGCCATGACAAGAGGGAAGAAGAAAGCCCAAACTCCTCCAAAGGCAGTTCCAATCGCAACCTTGCCATCAGCAGAACGCGGTCCACAAACCGTGAACTGACCAGAACGACAAGAGCGCTGCCAAGGCTCTCCACCTTGAAGAGCCACCTCTGGCCCATCCAAGTATGGATAGTGGGACACTAGAGGAAGCAGGTGATGTGATTCACTGAAAAGAGAGGTCAGAGATATGAGGGCCAACATGAACTACATGAAGTAGATGTTAGAATGGATGCAGCCTCCGTGAATGCAGCAGCCCAACCTAGGGGAAGAGCGGTTGAGTGACATCTGACAGTTTGCCAATCCTCAACTGTTTGCCCCTCGGGCCGCTCCCCAGCCGAGCCAACATCAAGGGCATCCTGAGCCTGTTCTGACTCATGCCTAGAAAACGGCTTTGCTGCCTGCTTCTAACCTTCGCCACGAGATATATTGGAGGAGATGCAACCGATCTCCAGCCGATGGAACGACAGATAGCGAAGCATCCTGTAAGGCCGCATTCCTAGCTTTGAAGAAAGAGATTACTATAAGTGCTATGTTTTCTAGCTCCTATGATTGTCAAATTTTATAGTGTTAAAACCTCTTGGAATCTGTATCTTGTTTAATTCGTCTTTAAGTTCAAGAAGTTCCATTTTAAGATTCAAGTACAAGTTTAGGATGATTCATTTTAAGATTCAAGCATCACAAGTATAAGAGTTCAAGCAACTAATAGTTCAAGCTTTCAAAGCTTCATCTAAGTTAAGACAATATACTTTACTTTAATATTTAAAGCTCAAAGTGAAATACAACTCAAGTACTTCAAGTTCAAGCTACAAATTCAAGCTTTAAAGTGTCACAAGTTCAAGTTTTAAAAGTACTTCATGTTCAAGATTCCAAGTACATCAAGTTATCAAGCTTCGTGAACGTCAAAGATCAACTATCAACCGAAGCAAAAGATGTTTCAATGTTCAAACATCTATTATAAGGTATGAATGACCCTAAATTGACCATAGCTTAGGTTATTATTGATTGCATACTTTAATTGGGTCACTTCATAAGTGTATAGATTTTTTTTCGACTAGTCTTAAAGTATGTTCAACTAGTCCTAGTACTAGCTCAACCAATCCAAGAAATTCCTTGACCAATCATAGGTTTGTTACTAATTTTTGGGATATTCTGTTATTACTTCAACCAGTCCTGGAGACTGCTTGACTAGTCGAGTGAACAGTGCTCGACTCAAATCCAACAACTAAATTAGGTCTCACACGACCAATCGTGGGCAGGTCTTGACCGGTTGTGCAGGCCCTTAGACCAGTAGTAGAACGGCCTGATCTTATCGCGCCTAAATATTCAAAATTTTGTTGGTCCTTCGACCAGTCAAGCTGACCTCTGGACCAGTCAAATGAGCAATTTCTACACTTATAAATAGAGTACGATTTTTAGAGTTTGATATTCAATTCAAGCAAAATCAAGACACTACTCTAAGAGATAAGTTAGTAATATTCTTAAGCTATTTAGTGCTAATTTAATATTCTCTTTAATTAGCTTTTTACATTTAATTTTGTATTCTACATTCCAATCTTATTTGAAGAAGGGATTGAGGTTTTCCCATTTCTTAGAATCAAAATCAAATCAAGCTACCCCAAAGTAATTTAATCTAAAAAATTATTTAGAACTTAGAACCATTACATAAGTGAGAGTGAACATTGAACATCTACGTTGAACTTCTACTTCGAATTGGTTCTACTGGGCCACATTAAAGTAGAATATCTAGATAAGTATATTACAATTTAGTAAATATATTCATTTAGTTTCTTTGAGATTATGCCAGAAAAATCTCTTTCTTTTGGTTTTTCTGAGGTGATCTAGAAAACTCAGAGTATGGGGTTTTTTAATTATATAAGCCCACTTGAAAGACACAATTGTGAAGGTTTTAGGTGAACCTTGAAAAATCTATTTCATAGTGAATGCTAATATCCACTGTGTGAGGATATTAGGAGTGGAGTAGTTGTGTGGCTATTTTTCTAAATAGTTGGTGTACACACAAGCGAACCACTATAATTTCTGGCCTTATGGTGAATGATTGATTATGACATTGTATGGATGTTGTAATTTTTCTTTTAAACATTTGTGGAGAATGTTGTAATCCTTTTATGCAAGTGTGAGAATGTTGTAATAGCTTAGTTATTTTCTTTGTTATTTTATTCTTTATTGCTTTGTATCAGTTTGAGATTTTACTACACAAACCATTTTAGGAGTCAGGTTGTCCTACCATAAGCTATTGATTTTTGCTGTAAGGTTGTTCTTAGAACAACATTTGTATCAACGTTTCAATACTCGTACATTTGAGGTTGCTATTCATTTCTGCATTGTGGATTGTTTAAGTGATATCTTTATTTATATTTGTTTAAATTCTACATTTAATTTTTAATTTGACATAGTCTTATTCACCCTCCTCTAGGACTCTTAGCTTGGGCTTTTCAAGTGGTATTAAAGCCTAATAGCTCACTTTAATTATTTTTTGGATTAATTTCCTGAGCTAATCGATCTGAGCTTTTTAAGATGTTAAATTTTGATAGCCTTTTAGTTACTAGGCCTCCACCATTTGATGGCTCCAATTATGCCTATTGGAAAGCCAGAATGAGGATTTTCTTAAAATTCATCAATGAGAGTGTATGGTAAGCCACAGTGACTAATTAGACCCCTCCTACCATTGAAGTGACTGGTACTAATGGATCTAAAACTATAAAAGTCTAACCTTACTTTTCTTGGACCATTCTTCAGAAAAGTGAAGTAGTGTCAATGTAAAGGCTTTAAATGTAATCACTTGCGCACTATCACTGGATGAATTCAAAAGAATTATATCCTGTTATATTGCAAAGAAAGCCTAAGATATTTTAGAAATGACACATGAGGGAATAACAATTATCAAGAAATCTAAAGTCCAAATCCTCTCAACCAAATTTGAAAAAATACGTATGAAAGAAAGTGAAACTTTCATGGACTTCTATACAAGATTGAATGACATTGTCAACTCTATGTGGGTTCTTGGTGATAGAATCCCAGAAAGTAAAGTCCGTGCAAAGATACTGCACTTATTACCTGAATAGTTGTAACGCCCGTGAAAAATCCATACTTGGGTTCGAGTACCAACTCGACCCGAAATTGCGTAGAATTCATTCCTTTAGAAAATGTGACTAGGTTAGCTAGTGCAACGTTGGAATAGCTGAGAAATGGTCCCTGATCGCTTTAAATACGTTCTACGAGGCCCGAAGCGAGTGGAACCAAGGGTGCTATAATGCTCTAAAGCCTCGGATCAAACTCTAAGCCGGTTTGTTCTCGGGACCTCCTTGAAACTTTGTATTGGATCTAGACCGCGCGTCGGAAGTCCGATACCTCCTATCTTAGACCGTTAGGACCGTCTAGCTGGGCTTGACACTCATTCCAAAAATCAAGTCAAACCGATGATCACAGGCTATTTCATTGAGCCCGGACCGAAGAGAGTGTGAATAGGGACATAGTTGGAATTTCAAATTCAAATCTGGCACACAAATTTGACGTATCAGTATTAAGCATTCTGACCGTCAGAATACAGCCAAATTACACCCTTGGATCAGGAAAAATATCTATTATATATCACGAGACTTATAGGCCTGATCTTGGTGCGGTGACCGTTAAACTGAAACTGGGCCGCCACGTGCGATCTGGGAACCCAACCGGTCTGAAAACTGGATGTATGCTAGATCTAGTATGCATGAGCTTAAGTCCGACCGCATCTGACCTGGGGACCTCCAGAAATGCCCTTTTGGACCGAAACGGCCCCGATTTGGTTAGGCACCAAGTAAACATTGTTCCCAAGCCTATTTTGGGAATGTTTTAGGCTATAAAAGGGGTTGAAACCCTCACTCCTCTCTCCCATCCGAATTTGAGAGAAGCCCTAGCTTGGGAGAGAGAAAAAGAGTGAGAGATTGTGAGAGAGTGGGAGAGTTCTTCCCGCCACTTGTGCTACGTGTTGCACATGCTTAAGCAACACTCCTCTACCGCTTTCCCGGCGATTCCACCGCAATCCTAGGTAAGTAAAAACCCTAAATAGATGTTGATTTGAGTTTTCCTTGTTTCCATAGCGATGTAGCTTATGGATCTTATGTATTAGGCTCCTTACTCGCCGTAGACGAAGCATATACACTCCGCTTCAATTCCCGAGTCTACAAGACACTAGGTGAGGATTTTAGACGCTTTGATTGACGGTTCCCAATGCTTTCAATGTCGTTTAATAGTAGATTCTTGACGGCATCGCCGTTTGACATGTACAAAATGCTCTCCGTTTCCCGTTTCGTAAGCTAACGAAGAATATGAGATTTAGGGCATTTTAGTCATTTGTAGGAAGTACTGTTTACATTCATATTTTGCTGATGTGATTGACATGGTTTGTTGTCGCATTAGGAAGTTAGGAATGCGTGCATAATTAGTTTGGCGAAGAGATTCGCCTAGTTGCACACTTTGGGTCGACATACTATATGTAGACTTAAGTGTGTAGTGTATGTGTTTGTATAAATGCTTGTATTAGTATGTATTGTATTAAATGATGTTATTTGATAGTTTGTGATTGATTTTTCAATTATTATGCTGACCTAAATGATTTTCTACATGTTGACAAAATGCATGATTTCATTACATGCATGGAATATATGTGCTTGAGGATTTGCTTAAGTTGAATATGCATGGGAAGTATGCCTTGAAGATTTGCTTAAGTTGAATGCTATAACATGTGCTAACATGCTCACATGATGTATTTCAATTCCAATACCTTCTTATAGTGTTAATGTAATTCCATAGATGTGTGGGACTTGACTTAGTCCAGGCAGTCGGTAACCGAGCGAATTCGTGGCTGACTGGTCATAGCCACGAACGACGCGTCGATGAATGTGATTCGTGTTGAGAGTTGGCGGCAGTGGTTAGGCCACGCGAAGTGTTTTACGCACTTCATGTCGTTCAATTCGAGATGCGATCGCGCTAGTCGAGCCCGTCAAGTAACCCGACTGGCCGATGTTTGTTCACCTTGTATGAATCATAACTGCTTGAACCTAGGGTACTGAACTTACCATTGTAAACCCTATTAACCGTGGTACCTTGATCCACGAAGACTCATGAGCCGGGCATGGTGGTATGGGACACCGTGGTCGAGCTGTCGGCCTACGCTGGGGCCACAAACCTCCCCGTAGTGACCAGTGAGCACCTTGACTCGTGAGCAGATTATGGTGGTATGGGACACTATATTCTAGCTGTCAGCCTACACTGATCAGGCGACGAGCCCTTTGTAGTGACCGCGAGCGTATTCTGAGTTCACGGGAGGCGACGACCCTTCCGTGCAGTAGAGTACAGTAGGCCTGTATTGATAAGGTGATGGGGGAGCGGTGCAACGAGTGCGAGCAACAGCCCTGGCAGCCCTTGCAGTGACCTACGAAATGTACATCGTATGAGATTACTAGGAGTGACGACCCTAGACAGGATCCGTGTTGGGATTGATACAAGGGAGGTACCTTAGTTTCCCAATCCTGCTGTTTGAATGGACTAATAACAACTTGGTAATCATATCACCATAGCATTGCATGTGCCTGGAAGATGTGGAGCACTCTAGGGAGTGTGGCATGCCGCGGTCGTAAGATGTTGCCGTATGAGGGTGATCGTCGGTGAGGGCATACATCACGTCATATCATCTTGCATTAACAACAGTATTAGGACTTGTCTGATTTACTGCTTTACTATTATCGTGTGATTGAATTGTGAACATGCTAATCTTTGCTCTATGATTCCACTGAGTTGATCACTCATTTCCACGTTACGGGATGGTGTTTGCAACACCCACCAGACCCTGTTGTAGTTGCAGGTGACGACGAGATCCAGGAGGTGGAGCCGGAGATTGACGAGGACCAGGATGAGTTCTCGTATATGCAGTATCATGACGGCTTCCCGTAGGCGACCTGGATCGAGGGGACATCAGTGGGACTTTTCTTTTTGAACATTATTCTTTTGTTATGTACATGTATATGAGACTCAGAGATGTAGTCATACTTTGGAGACAGTTGAGATTACTTTGTTTTTCCATACAGTGATATATATCTTGTTTAGTCTTCCGCTTGCTTTTATCACTGGATCTGAAGTATGAATTGCAGTTTTGGTATACTTTTACTCATGTGAATGCTTTAAATCAGACAACATCGAATCATAACCATTTTTGTTGCATAAGTGACGGTCTGGAACTCGGGAGTTGAGTTTATACACGACCCCCGATTTTCAGGGTGTTACAAGTTGGTATCAGAGAATGAATGAGAGTATACTGGGCCTGAGTTATGGTCTTGCGACGTACGCTGTCGCTTCTTTTGACTTAGGTGGGTGCGAGAAGGGTCTAGAAACACTTCTAGGATCACAGATTCGCCGATTGGCGAAGTCTATAAGGATCGATCGCAAGATCGAGTCTGTAACGTATCTCGGGTCGCGTAAAGCGACCCGAATCACTTCTAAGCTGTAGGAAGTCGGGTGGAGACGTCCTATGAGCGGTTTTAAACCGTAAAAGTGAATCTTTGGGCCGTGGAATGACCACGACTCCAGTAATCAATCGCCAGGGCTTAAAAACCCCGTTTTGCCAAAAATTCTCAAAATTCCTTCTCTAAACACTTCAACCTTCAGTTCTTTCTTATCCATTTCATGTTAGGCATCAAACCTAATGTGAAAATAATACAAATTAGTACATTCACCAAATTTTACAGTGAATAGTAAAATTTCATGAAAAATGGCCATAAGGCCATTATAACTTCACTTTCTTTAGCAAATAAGGAGCTATAAAGATGTACTGGATCCTTCTACCCCAAATTCATATGCTGCATCATATGGTTTGGTATTCGGGATTGCGATGTGGACCCGGAAAGCCCCGAACACATGTTTGGGCTCATAGGGACCAAAATATAATGAACCAAGGGGTGGGACCAACTTTTTTGGGGCCTTGGGACCATGGGGGACCAGACCCATGGGGTCCCGCTGGCCAACCTGAAGGTTGGCCGGCGATGCCATCGCCGGCCGGGCGATGCATCGCCGGCCGGCCATCTCTGTTGGTGCTGCCCTTTGGGCGCACCCACTTAAATACCTCCCCCATCACTCCTAGCTACCTCCCATCCCACGAAAACCCCTAAAACACCCCTCTCCTTCACAAACAGCCCCCTTGCATACCCTAGATTTGATTTTCAGCACTCCATTCCAAACCCCGGCGACCCAAACCCCTCCTAAACCCTTCCTTGGCCAAAACCGACCACCACCCATTGATTATTGGGTGTTGGCAGCCCCTTTCCTTGAAGATTTTCCCATTTGGAGCTCCAAAATCCCCCAAATAGTGCTGAAATCGTGAGCAGCTCCATTCCATCTTTTTGTTCTTATTTTTCCCTGAAACTACAGCCTTGGGAAGCTTGAAGCATCCATCTACGACGCCTAGATTTTCTTTTGTCAGATTGGGCAGCCATTTCTCCGCATTTTCGGCATTTTCCATGGCTTTCGTGGAAGCTATTTTGGGTCTTTTGTCGCTCTCATCCATCCTGTCTTTGATGGGTAAGAGGAAAACTGCAACAGACGAGGCTGGGCCGAGCCGCCCTGCTCGATTGAGAAGACCGCGGGGTGGTGCCGCAAGTTCAAGCGCCGCCGCAGGTCCAGCTGCAGTCCTGGAGTGCCGTACAAAGCGGGATTTGGATCCCCATGCACATCTTGGACGAACCATTCTATCAGAGATGCCTCATGGTGAATACACTGATCGTAGAGTGTTATTTGAGGCGGACGTAGATGGACGGTTGTTCGGCGAATATCTGTTGTTCGAACGCATTGAAGCTGCGCACTGGGGACCGATCTTTGAAGCTCGCGCTCGTGCTAATGTGAGCACCGTTCATGCCTTCTATGCTAGCATCCAGAATCCCACCTTGGAGCCCTTGCAGTTCAAAATCCCTTTTGGTAGAGATCGGATGGCTACGATCGATGTCCGGTTGGTTGCGCGACTTCTCAATGTGCCTCTAGGTGATGTACATCCAAGTGAGAAGAATTTGAGGACTAGACGTGAACGAGATCGCCGCACCAGGTTTCTGTGCGGTAAGTTGGTTCCATGGCAGCCTAATAATAGCCTCAAGGCGACGTACATGTCTGAGGATTTGCATCTGCTGCATCACATCTGCACGTTCAATGTTTATCCTAGGTCGACGAACCGCATTGAATGTACACGTCTTATGGTCGATTTCTTATTTCTGGTGGCCCAGGGAGAGAACGTATGTATGGCCACTTTCATCTTACGGCAGATAGTTCTCATAGCCAGGTCGAGAAGAACATCCGAATCCCTTCCCTTTGGCCGACTCATTTGCAAGATTGCGCTTGAGTTTGCCTATAGACTTGGACCCGAGTTGCCGGTATCGATTCACACCATCGATGAGTCGACGATGGTTAAGATGAAGATTGGGTCGCAATATCGTGAAAATCAACTTGAAAGGGATAGTGGGGACGACTTTGATGAAGAGGAAGATCAAAGCGAAGGAGAACCTAGTGCAGAGGTTCAGGAAGAGACTCAGGAAGAAGCAGAAGAGGAGGCTCAGGATACTGATGAGAGCCCTCCTCCTTCTGCGCAGACTACTATTGACGATCGCATTGCTCGGATGGAGGAGAGTCAGACCGCTTTGCGAAGGGAAGTCCAAGAACTTCGAGCAGAGGTCGCTGATGCCAAGGCCGTTACGAAGAAGAAATTTGGCAAGGTGACTCGCACCTTGAAGGCAATCCTGTGTTGTTTACAGGATAAGGGTGCTCCTCCTCCGTCGCCAGACTCCGACTAGCGACGCGATCTTTGATGTTGTTATGAGTAGTTAGCCATTTTCTGTTTTATGTGTGTAAGCCTGTTGAGGCTAGTGCTTTGCTTATGTTGCTGTTGCTTAACTGTCTTAATTTCCATATCATTCTAGTCATGATGCTTGTAAGGATATATCCCTTGTATTGTGACAATTTTGATTAATTGAAATGCATGGAATGCCTTCGACTCTTTAGTGAATGATTATGGTGTATTTGAGCAATTGAGACTGACAAGGTTGCGCCCTATTTTGAATATAGGGAATGCCACCTAAGACTACGAGGAGCGCGGTTCGGCTTTCGTTGTCTGAGCAGATGGATCAGACTCCCTCTCAGTCTGGCACTCGTCCGGACCCTGCTGTGGGCCCGATTCCTGAGACTGTTCGATCGTCTCAGCCTGCTGTTGGTCCTACAGATGGACCACCGCCATTTACACCATCAGTTAGAGAGCCACAGCGCGCATCTACTTCCGCACCTCATCCGCCACAGCCTGCTCCACCACCTGATAGATTCGAGCAGATGATGGCTATGATGCTACAGCAGCAGCAGCTATTGACTACCATAGTCGGGACTTTAGCCCAGGGTGGGGGTGCGACTGCACCTACTCCGCCTACACCACCTGCGCATCCAGCTGAGGATGCCTATACTTACGCCCAGGATGAGGGCATAGCACTTCCTGCGCAGCCTGCTTTCCCTGCGGGGAACCCTGCCGACACACGGGGCCTTCTGGAGCGATTTCAGCGCTTGCGGCCTCCTACTTTCACGGGTTCTCACAGACCCGAGGAGGCTGAGTTTTGGCTCGACCGAGTGTCGAAGATTCTGCGCATGTTGCACTGTACTGAGGCAGAGCAGGTAGAGCTGGCTACCTTCCAGTTTGAGAGAGAGGCCAGTATGTGGTGGGATAGTGTATTGCGGACTGTTACCGCAGACTTCGTATGGACATGGGCAGCATTCGAGTTTCGCTTCCATGAGAAGTATTATCCTCAGACCTACAGGCACGAGAGGGAGAATGAGTTTCTCCGTCTCAGGCAGGCAGTGATGACGGTCACCGAGTATGAGCATCGGTTCACAGAGTTGGGCAGGTACGTCCCGACGATTCTAGCTGATGAGCAGATGCGCATACGGCGCTTTTTGGAGGGCTTGCGACCGGATATTCGGTCGAAGATGTGCTGCATCAGTTTCTCCTCCTATGCGGAGTTAGTTCACATGTCCATGCGGGTAGAGCAGGACGTGGATCGACTTGCGCGATCACGAGGCCCGACTACTTCCAGGCCACGACCGGAGTTGCCAGATAGGCCCTTCGCGGGCAAGAGGCCTCGCATTGATCCTCCTACCAGGACCACGGCGCCAGTGGGACCGTTTCGGCGCCCTGATCTATCATGCACATACTGTGGGAGGACGGGCCACCTAGCGCAGAGTTGCTTTTCGAGGATGCGGGACTGGGTTCTCGCCGCCGCAGAAGATTGATCGTGTACGTCCACAGGCGATATCAGCACCGCCTATACGGTCAGCTCCTGCGCAGTCCTCTTTCAGACCCACAGTATCGCAGATTCGACAGCCCCCACGGCCCTTGACACAGCGGCTGAACCGGCCACAGCAGGCTCGAGTTCATGCACTGACCGCTGAGGCAGCTACGACGCCGACTTTCCAGCATTCAGCCTTCGAGGTCACGGGCCATATCGGAGGTACTCCCGTTCTTGTCATGGTGGACACTGGTTCCACGATTTCCTTGATATCGCGTGCCGTAGTCAGACGTCTTGGGTTGCAGACTATCACTATGGATAGCGTGCGAGTCCTTGCAGCTCATGGAGATTATTCGGATGTCACCCAGATGTGTGAGGGTTGTTTAGTTGATCTGGGAGGCAGGACGATGACTCTTGATCTGGTCGTCGATCCCTCGCTCGTATATCTCGACGTCATTCTTGGCATGGACTGGTTGACTGCAGCGAGAGCCGAGATTGACTGCGAGGCTCGTGTGGTGACGGTGTACGAGCCTGAGGGCACGCCTTTCACATTTTCAGTGCGGGTAAATCTTCCTTTCCGCATTCTTAGCTACGCCACTCTATTGCGCGACGCTGGTGCCCAGGTACTTGAGCAGACGCCAGTTGTTTCTGAGTTCGGGGATCTGTTCAGGAAGATCCCTGGTTTGCCGCCCCGACGTGAGATCGATTTCACTATCGATCTGATTCCTGGTTCTACACCCGTCTCACTGCCGACGTATCGCATGGCACCATGTGAGATGGAGGAGTTGAGGACGCAGATTGATGGTCTACTAGAGCTTGGCCTTATACGGCCTAGCGTATCTCCTTGGGGAGCACCGGTCTTGTTCGTGAAGAAGAAGGATGGTTCGCTGCGATTGTGTATTGATTATCGCAGGCTGAACCAACTCACAGTGAAGAACAAGTACCCTTTGCCCAGGATCGACGACTTGTTTGATCAGTTGAGAGGAGCGCAGTACTTCTCAAAGATTGATCTTCAGTCAGGATATCATCAGCTGCGCGTCAGAGATGAGGACGTGCAGAAGACAGCGTTCAGGACCAGTTTTGGTCATTACGAGTTCCTTGTGATGTCGTTCGGTCTCACGAACGCACCGGCCGTGTTCATGGATCTGATGAACCGGGTATTGCGGCCTTTCCTCTATCGATTCGTCGTTGTCTTCATCGACGACATTTTAGTATACTCTAGGAGTCGAGAGGAGCATGAGGAGCACTTGCGTTTGGTCCTTGATACGCTCAGACAGCATCAGTTGTTCGCACAGTATAAGAAGTGCGACTTCTGGAAGCAGGAGGTGAAGTTTCTGGGACACGTGGTGTCCAAGGATGGCATGGCAGTTGACCTGTCTAAGGTAGCTGCGGTGCAGGACTGGGAGCAACCTGGTTCTGTCACTGAGGTGAGGAGTTTCTTGGGTCTCGCTGGCTACTATCGGCGCTTCATTCAGGATTTCTCGAAGATCGCGAGACCCTTATCTCAGTTGACACGGAAGGACGTGAAGTTCGCCTGGAATGATAAGGCGGAGTCAGCTTTTCAGGAGCTGAAGGACAGACTTACGTCCGCCCCTGTGCTAGTATTGCCAGAGCAAGGGGTTAAATACACTATATACACTGACGCGTCTAGCGTTGGTTTGGGTTGTGTCCTTATGCAGAGGGACAGGGTAATTTCGTATGCCTCGAGACAATTAAGGAAGCACGAGGAGAATTACCCTACACACGACCTGGAGTTGGCAGCCGTGATATTCGCACTGAGACTCTGGAGACATTACCTCTATGGAGAGGAGTTCGAGCTCCTTTGCGACCACAAGAGCCTCAAGTACATATTCACACAGCGGGACTTGAATATGAGGCAGCGGTGATGGATGGAGACGCTGAAGGACTTCAAGTTTGAAGTCTCTTACCATCCTGGGAAGGCGAACCTTGTGGCTGATGCGTTGAGCCGCAAGAAGGCGATAGAGTTTGCGGCTCCGCTGATGGTTGCCGAGTGGGATATGGTTGAGTTTTTGCGAGACTTTGAGCAGAAACTCACCGTAGAGGAGCCATTTGAGTTCATCGCACATGTTCAGGTGCGATCCCAGATCGATGACCGTGTCATCGAGGCGCAGAGGGACGACGCGCATCTTACTGAGCTTCGAGAGCAGGCCAGTGATGATGCTGACGCCGACTGGCGAGTTGGTATGGATGGAGGCTTACGTTACCGTGGCCGCCTATGCGTTCCTGATGTCCCTGACTTGAGACGAGAGATTCTCGAGGCTGCGCATTCTACTAGACTCGCGATGCATCCAGGCAGTACGAAGATGTATCGTGACGTGAAGAGGACGTATTGGTGGGAAGGTATGAGGACCCACATTGCTGAGTTCGTGTCCCGTTGTCTCACTTGTCAGCAGGTGAAGGCAGAGCATCGCCGACCACCTGGACTTTTGCAGCCTATGCCGATTGCAGAGTGGAAGTGGGATTTCATTTCCATGGACTTCATTTCTGGGTTGCCGAAGACGAGGAAGGGGCATGATTCCATTTGGGTGATCGTCGACCGATTGACGAAGTCGGCGCACTTCCTACCGATCAGAGTTACGAACTCTGCAGACGAGCTGGTTAGATTGTATATTAGAGAGATCGTGCGTCTGCATGGAGTTCCGTTGGAGATCGTGTCGGACAGAGACACGCGGTTCACTTCTATTTTCTGGACTTGCATTCAGGAGGCTATGGGTGTGAAGTTGAAGTTCAGTACTGCCTTCCACCCACAGACGGACGGACAGACGGAGCGAGTGAACCAGATCCTGGAGGACATGTTGCGAGCTTGCGCATTGGACTTCAAGGACAGTTGGGATGACTGTCTTGCATATGCGGAGTTTGCGTACAACAATAGCTTCCAGGCGAGTAT
The DNA here is from genome assembly GCA_037074715.1 of Magnolia kwangsiensis. Lineage (NCBI taxonomy): Eukaryota > Viridiplantae > Streptophyta > Magnoliopsida > Magnoliales > Magnoliaceae > Magnolia > Magnolia kwangsiensis. The sequence continues at coordinate 77,112,271 of CM073584.1, forward strand.
CGGCATGGCACCTTATGAGGCGCTGTATGGGCGACCTTGTCGCGCACCGCATTGCTGGTTAGAGGTCGGTGAGCGCAGCTTGATTGGCCCAGAGTTGGTGCAGGCGACGTCAGAGAAGATTGATATTATTCGACGTCGGCTTCTTACAGCGCAGAGCAGACAGAAGAGCTACGCCGATACGAGACGGAGACCACTAGAGTTCACAGTCGGGGATCATGTGTTTTTGCGAGTTTCCCCTATGAAGGGAGTCCTTCGGTTCGGAAAGAAAGGGAAGCTGGCACCGCGATTCATTGGTCCATTTCAGATCCTCGATCGTGTGGGAGCAGTGGCTTACCGATTGGCTTTACCCACGCCCCTCGCGAGCGTCCACAACGTATTTCATGTTTCTATGCTGAAGAAGTACGTTGCTGATCCTTCTCATATCATCAGATGGGAGCAGGTGCAGTTAGGAGAGGATGTTACTTATATCCTGCGACCGACACGCATCTTAGACCGGAAGGAGCAGGTACTGCGTAGCAAGGTGATTCCCCTTGTGAAGGTACTATGGACATATCATACTGAGGAGGAGGCTACTTGGGAGACAGAAGCCGAGATCAGAAAGAACTACCCACAGCTTCTCGAGGAGTACGAAAAGGTACAAAATTTCGAGGACGAAATTATTTGTTAAGGGGGGTAGATTGTAACGCCCGTGAAAAATCCATACTTGGGTTCGAGTACCAACTCGACCCGAAATTGCGTAGAATTCATTCCTTTAGAAAATGTGACTAGGTTAGCTAGTGCAACGTTGGAATAGCTGGGAAATGGTCCCTGATCGCTTTAAATACGTTCTACGAGGCCCGAAGCGAGTGGAACCAAGGGTGCTATAATGCTCTAAAGCCTCGGATCAAACTCTAAGCCGGTTTGTTCTCGGGACCTCCTTGAAACTTTGTATTGGATCTAGACCGCGCGTCGGAAGTCCGATACCTCCTATCTTAGACCGTTAGGACCGTCTAGCTGGGCTTGACACTCATTCCAAAAATCAAGTCAAACCGATGATCACAGGCTATTTCATTGAGCCCGGACCGAAGAGAGTGTGAATAGGGACATAGTTGGAATTTCAAATTCAAATCTGGCACACAAATTTGACGCATCAGTATTAAGCATTCTGACCGTCAGAATACAGCCAAATTACACCCTTGAATCAGGAAAAATATCTATTATATATCACGAGACTTATAGGCCTGATCTTGGTGCGGTGACCGTTAAACTGAAACTGGGCCGCCACGTGCGATCTGGGAACCCAACCGGTCTGAAAACTGGATGTATGCTAGATCTAGTATGCATGAGCTTAAGTCCGACCGCATCTGGCCTGGGGACCTCCAGAAATGCCCTTTTGGACCGAAACGGCCCCGATTTGGTTAGGCACCAAGTAAACATTGTTCCCAAGCCTATTTTGGGAATGTTTTAGGCTATAAAAGGGGTTGAAACCCTCACTCCTCTCTCCCATCCGAATTTGAGAGAAGTCCTAGCTTGGGAGAGAGAAAAAGAGTGAGAGATTGTGAGAGAGTGGGAGAGTTCTTCCCGCCACTTGTGCTATGTGTTGCACATGCTTAAGCAACACTCCTCTACCGTTTTCTCGGCGATTCCACCGCAATCCTAGGTAAGTAAAAACCCTAAATAGATGTTGATTTGAGTTTTCCTTGTTTCCATAGCGATGTAGCTTATGGATCTTATGTATTAGGCTCCTTACTCGCCGTAGACGAAGCATATACACTCCGCTTCAATTCCCGAGTCTACAAGACACTAGGTGAGGATTTTAGACGCTTTGATTGACGGTTTCCAATGCTTTCAATGTCGTTTAATAGTAGATTCTTGACGGCATCGCCGTTTGACATGTACAAAATGCTCTCCGTTTCCCGTTTCGTAAGCTAACGAAGAATATGAGATTTAGGGCATTTTAGTCATTTGTAGGAAGTACTGTTTACATTCATATTTTGCTGATGTGATTGACATGGTTTGTTGTCGCATTAGGAAGTTAGGAATGCGTGCATAATTAGTTTGGCGAAGAGATTCGCCTAGTTGCACACTTTGGGTCGACATACTATATGTAGACTTAAGTGTGTAGTGTATGTGTTTGTATAAATGCTTGTATTAGTATGTATTGTATTAAATGATGTTATTTGATAGTTTGTGATTGATTTTTCAATTATTATGCTGACCTAAATGATTTTCTACATGTTGACAAAATGCATGATTTCATTACATGCATGGAATATATGTGCTTGAGGATTTGCTTAAGTTGAATATGCATGGGAAGTATGCCTTGAAGATTTGCTTAAGTTGAATGCTATAACATGTGCTAACATGCTCACATGATGTATTTCAATTCCAATACCTTCTTATAGTGTTAATGTAATTCCATAGATGTGTGGGACTTGACTTAGTCCAGGCAGTCGGTAACCGAGCGAATTCGTGGCTGACTGGTCATAGCCACGAACGACGCGTCGATGAATGTGATTCGTGTTGAGAGTTGGCGGCAGTGGTTAGGCCACGCGAAGTGTTTTACGCACTTCATGTCGTTCAATTCGAGATGCGATCGCGCTAGTCGAGCCCGTCAAGTAACCCGACTGGCCGATGTTTGTTCACCTTGTATGAATCATAACTGCTTGAACCTAGGGTACTGAACTTACCATTGTAAACCCTATTAACCGTGGTACCTTGATCCACGAAGACTCATGAGCCGGGCATGGTGGTATGGGACACCGTGGTCGAGCTGTCGGCCTACGCTGGGGCCACAAACCTCCCCGTAGTGACCAGTGAGCACCTTGACTCGTGAGCAGATTATGGTGGTATGGGACACTATATTCTAGCTGTCGGCCTACACTGATCAGGCGACGAGCCCTTTGTAGTGACCGCGAGCGTATTCTGAGTTCACGGGAGGCGACGACCCTTCCGTGCAGTAGAGTACAGTAGGCCTGTATTGATAAGGTGATGGGGGAGCGGTGCAACGAGTGCGAGCAACAGCCCTGGCAGCCCTTGCAGTGACCTACGAAATGTACATCGTATGAGATTACTAGGAGTGACGACCCTAGACAGGATCCGTGTTGGGACTGATACAAGGGAGGTACCTTAGTTTCCCAATCCTGCTGTTTGAATGGACTAATAACAACTTGGTAATCATATCACCATAGCATTGCATGTGCCCGGAAGATGTGGAGCACTCTAGGGAGTGTGGCATGCCGCGGTCGTAAGATGTTGCCGTATGAGGGTGATCGTCGGTGAGGGCATACATCACGTCATATCATCTTGCATTAACAACAGTATTAGGACTTGTCTGATTTACTGCTTTACTATTATCGCGTGATTGAATTGTGAACATGCTAATCTTTGCTCTATGATTCCACTGAGTTGATCACTCATTCCCACGTTACGGGATGGTGTTTGCAACACCCACCAGACCCTGTTGTAGTTGCAGGTGACGACGAGATCCAGGAGGTGGAGCCGGAGATTGACGAGGACCAGGATGAGTTCTCGTATATGCAGTATCATGACGGCTTCCCGTAGGCGACCTGGATCGAGGGGACATCAGTGGGACTTTTCTTTTTGAACATTATTCTTTTGTTATGTACATGTATATGAGACTCAGAGATGTAGTCATACTTTGGAGACAGTTGAGATTACTTTGTTTTTCCATACAGTGATATATATCTTGTTTAGTCTTCCGCTTGCTTTTATCACTGGATCTGAAGTATGAATTGCAGTTTTGGTATACTTTTACTCATGTGAATGCTTTAAATCAGACAACATCGAATCATAACCATTTTTGTTGCATAAGTGACGGTCTGGAACTCGGGAGTTGAGTTTATACACGACCCCCGATTTTCAGGGTGTTACAATAGTTCAATTCAAAGGTAACCGCGATCCAGGAACTTCGTGATATGGATAATACGAGGGTAGAAGAATTGGTTGGTTCTTTACAGATCTATGAGTTAAACTTTAAAACTCCTAAAGGTAAATCCATTGCCTTTAAATCTTCTAAAAGTATTTCTTAAGAAAATAGTAATAATTCTGATTTAAAAAATTCTGAAGATGATATGACCCTTTTATCTAAAACGTTTTATAAGATTTTCAAAAGTAAAAAGAGGGTTGATTTGCAAAAACCTAATGAAAAGAAAAAATCTAAATCTAAAATCTGAAAATCTTTAAAAGACAGTAAATGTTATAATTACTATGAATATGAGCATTTAGCAAATAAATGTCATAAAAGGGACAAATCTAAAAAGAAAGGTATGTTGGCTACTTAGGATGAATCTTCCTACTCTGAAGCCTCTTCTGAGTCAGAAGATTCTGAAACGGAGTCAGGTAATGAAGTTAAAGCCCTCATGACTCTAGCCAAGTTCACTGTTTCAGATAATGATGATTTAACTAGTGAAGAAAATCTGAATAGTGATCATGAAAATGAAGAAGATCTTTAATATACTTATAATGCCTTATATAAGGAAAATTATAAAATTGTTGTAAAACTAAAACTTCAAAAAGAAGAGTTTTCAAAACTTAAAGAAAATTTTGATAATCTATTCTTAGAAAAATCTCACATTTCAAACTGCTTTGAAAAAACTAAGTGTGACTTAGATTTCAAAACCTCCCAAGTTAAAAATCTAAACTCTGAAAATGAAAAGCTAAAACTAAAAGTCTCTTCACTTTTGAGTTTAAAAGACACTTAGAGGTATGCCCAAGGTGATCCTAAGTTAGAAAAACTCTTATCTGGATCAAGAAAATGTGGTGATCGATCTGGATTGGGTTACGACAAAAGTATTCCTCTCAAATATAAGAATACTCCACCCAAATTTGTGAAAGGGGAGTCTTCTAACTCAAAAGGAAAAAGTCTGAATCAAAATTATTCTAAAAATGCTAAGACTTTTCAAAACGTAAAACCTAAAAGCAACCATATCAACTATAAAAATCAGAATCGTAATCTTTTAGCTGAGAAAATTATTGATTTATGTAAGGAGCTCTTAAAATCTAACTTAGTGGGTCAGTCTTATAAAAACTACAAATACAAGAAGACCAAATTTACTCCTAAATACTGTAATGAAATGGGTCCCTGAGGTTACATGTTTGGTTGCCCACACCGATTTCAAAGCTTAGAGCCATTCAAAGTGGTACCTAGACAGCAGATGCTCTAGACATATGATAGGCACAAGGGTCTATTCACCAATCTTAAAGACATGATTAATTATTCAGTCACATTCAGCGATGGTAGCAACTACAGAATTATTGGTTAAGGTACGGTTCAACTTTTTAACCTCCCTCTATTGAGAATGTTTTATATGTTGAAGGGTTAAAACATAATTTACTAAGCATCTTTCAAATATGTGATAATAATCATAGTGTAAAATTTACTAACCAATGATGTGAAATTCTAAATAAAAATGGTTCTGTAATATTAACTGGTAGTGGAACTTCTAAAAACTGTTACATTGTAAGTGATTCTAGCTTATCTAATCTATCGTGTTACATGGTCCATGCCGATGGGACCGAATTATGGCATAAGTGCCTTGGGTATGTGCACTACCACAACTTCTATAGATTGAGCAAAGAGAGTTAGTAATAGGTTTATCCAAAATACAAAAAATATATAAAATATGTGACGAATGCCAGATTGGTAAACAAACTAGGAGTACTCACAAAAAAAGTGAACTCTAATGCCACATCTAAATTATTTGAACTTCTCCACATGGATCTCATTGGACCAATTAGAACGGAGAGTCGAGTGGCAAGAAGTACATTCTGATAATTGTTAATGACTTTACCAAATACACCTGGGTAGTCTTTTTAAGAGATAAATCATAAACTCTCGATGAAGTAAAAATGATACTTAAACGTATCCAAATGGAAAAAGAATAACAAGTTTCTAAGATTCATAGTGATCATGGTTTGAAATTTTAAAATAACAGTTTTGAGAAATTTTACAGTGATCAAGAAATATCATATGAATTTTCTACGGCTTAAACACCACAATAAAATGGTGTAGTAGAAAAAAAAATAGAGTGCTTCAAGAAATGACAAATGTTATGCTAAATAGTATGAAACTTCCTAAAAACCTTTAGGCCGAAGCCTTAAATACTGTTTGTTATATAATTAACCGCGTTTGCACTAGAAAATCAAATGGTAAAATGGCTTATGAAATGTGATTTGATAAGAAGCCTACTGTCAAATACGTTCGAGTTTTTGGCAGCAAGTGCTACATTTTATGTGATCGAGAAAATATAGGTAAATTTGACACTAAAAGTGATGAAGAGATATTTTTAGGGTATGCTCTAAATAGTCGAGCATATCGGGTTCTTAACAAAAGGACTGGTGTAATTCAAGAGTCCATTGATGTGGTTATAGATGATCACTTGAATACACCTACTTCAAGTTCAAAAAATAATGAAGTTCTTTTAATTGATAAACCTGACTCTTCATCAATTCAAAATAACACTGAACTGATGATAATTAAAGACCATCTAACTAATCACATCCTTGGAAACCCTCTCACTGGTGTGCGCACTCATAAACAACTTGAAGACATGTGTAACTACATGTTCTTTACATCTCAGTTAGAACCGGTTAACGTAAAAGAAGCTCTTACTGATGAAAACTAGATTGTTGCAATGCAAGAAGAGTTCAATCAATTTGTTAAAATTGATGTTTGGTACTTAGATCTAAGACTGAAAGATAAACACATTATTGGAACAAAATGGATTTTCAAAAATAAGTCTGATAAACTTGGTAATATTATTAGAAACAAGGTTAGGCTGGTTGTATAAGAGTACACTCAAATTGAAGGCATCGATTATGATGAGACCTTTGCCCAGTAGCTTGTCTTGAATCAATTAGACTATTTATATCCATTACATGCTTTAAAAAGTTCAAAATACACCAAATGGATGTAAAGAGTGCATTCTTAAACGATAATTTACATGAAGAAGTGAAACAACCAATGGGTTTTGAAGACCCTAAGAATACTAATCATGTCTACTGCCTAAAAAAGGCACTCTACGGTTTGAAACAAGCTCCCAGGACATGGTATGAAAAGTTGACTAAGTTTCTACTAAGTCATAACTTTATAATGGAAAGTGTTGATAAGACATTGTTTGTAAAGAAACATAATGATCACATACTATTAGTGTAAATATATGTTGATGATATTATCTATATATCTACCTGTGCTAACATGACTGTTGAGTTTGAAAACTTATGAAGTCTAAATTTTAAAAGAGCATGGTTGGATAATTGAATTATTTCTTAGGGTTGCAAGTCAAACAGCTACCTGATGGTTTCTTTATTTCTTAAACTAAATATGCTCTTAACTTAGTTAAAAAGTTCAGATTTGAGAGTGGAAAAAATTTTGATACTCCAATGAATACTACTTTAAAACTCTCAAATGACTCTGCAGGTAAGAGTGTGGATCCTAAGTTATATTGCAGTATGATAGGTAGTTTACTTTATTTAACTGCGAGTCAACCTAATATTGCATTTACCATTGGAATTTGTGCTAGATATTAATCTAACCCCAAAGAGTCACATTTAATTATTGTTAAGCAGATTATGTGATATGTCGCTAGTTCAGCTAATCTTGGTCTCTGGTATCCACATGATACTAGTGTGCAATTAGTTGGTTACATGGATGCTGATTGGGCTGGTAACATTGATGATCGAAAATCAACCATTGGTGGTTATTTTTATGTAGGGAACTATTTAGTTTCTTGGTTAGGTAAGAAACAATGTTTCATATCACTCTCAACAACTAGGGCTGAATACATTGCTGCAGGTAATGCATATACTCGACTTGTATGGATGAAAAGGATACTAAGCGATTGTGCAATTGTGCAAGATATTATGGTCTTATATTATGATAATTCAAGCACAATTAATATTTTTGAAAAACCAATCCAACATTCACGAACAAAGCATATTGACATTAGATATCACTACATTCATGAATTAGTGGAAGACAAGACAATTTCTTTGGATTTTAATCCGACCGAGACTCATCTTGCTGACATATTTACAAAACTGCTCGATAAAAGCATGTTTGCTAAATTGAAATTTAATCTTGGTATATACAATATGAATTATTGATTCATGTCTTTTTGTATCATAATGTATATATTAGTTATTTTAAATTTTTAAAATTTTAAATTTATAAAAAATTGCTCATTTTAGGTTGTGCACAACCAGTTGTGGCACGATCGGTGGAGCATGTACTTGACCATTCGTAAACCGCGGGTTTGTCCTTTTATTTGGAAAAAATCACTTTTTCTTCATTTAGGTCTTCTTCTCTAACAAGCCGTACCTCGACTGGTCGAACCCATCTTCGATTCCTCCGTGGTTAGTACATTATTTTTCATTTTCTTATAGATTCAAGTTCTTTGTACTTCATTTTCTTCATTTGTGAAGTTTATTTCATGTTTTATGTTCATTTTTGGGGTTTTCTAATAAAAAATTTGATCTATTAGAAACCCATTTTATCTCTTTTGCAATCACTTTATTTCTTGATTTCTTTGTTACAAATGGAAGGTAGAACCAAGAAGAAAGGATCTTGTGGTCTCTCTTCATCTCATTCGACTCTTATCACTGTGCACCACCTTCGATCACCCGAGGATGATCTCACTTATGTTTGTGATATTCGTTTGCACAATGTGATAGTAGAACGGCCTATTAATGTTGATCATTTGGCTCTATTTGATATCATTCATCTCCTTCAGTCTGTAGGATGGGATGACATACTTCATTAGGGTGGGTCGGCATACCGCTCTATTACGTAGACTATGTATGCTTGCATTATTGATTTTTCTACTGAAAATCTGACATTTACTATTACGACCAGAGAAGGTCCAATTGACCGCCATCTCATTTATGGTATAATGGACCTTCCAGTTAATGACGAAGGTATTCTAATTAGTACTCTAGTGACAAAACCATTGGAAACTGAGAAGCGAATGCTCACTAGAATTTATGCAATATAGATGCAGAATGGAATACTGAAAATGCGCTCGCCTCTAAGTTTCTGTTACCCAAATATAGAATCCTTCATAGGATTTTCATTTCAAATGTCTATCCTCGATCTAGTATTAAAACCGAACTTTCTACATTCATGGTTTATATTCTTCATTCTATCATTTCTGGAGTCTCTCTATGTCTTCCTTCTTTAATTTGTCATAGCATCATTCAATTTTCTCTCCACTTATCTTATGACTGTGTTAGCCACTCATTGTCTAGTGGCTATGCCTGTTGGAGAGGCTCCTATTACCCAACTACCCTTCAACAATTCTAACATTAGCAAGATGAATTTGAAGTTGGCCCCAGGCTAAGTTGATGTGGGTGCTAGTGGAGCTACAACTACAAATGAAGAGGAGGGTGATTTACCTCCAGATGATATCAATATGGATGACCTTTTTGATGAAATTGAATTCGATTCTGTCACTGATCCTGATTATCATCCATCTGACTTTGATATGCGTTTGCGCTCACTTAAGGAGAAGGTTAAAAGTATGAATGTGTCCCATAAAATGTAATTTAAATATATGCGCAAGTATCTGAAGCGCATTAACAAGGGACTTCATCAAATTGATCCTTCCATCCCTAATCCTTCATCGGGTTCAGATTAGTATTTGAATTTTTATTTTGTAATAACCTTTAAACTACTTGAACTTCTCATGTTTTATGTGCTTGGACATACTTGCTTATGAACTTGGTTAACTTGCTTGTGAACTTCTCTTGATCATATATTCTCTTATTTCTCATTACTCTTCTATTTACTTTCTTATTTATTTACTTCCATTATCGTTCTTTCCTTTGTCATATTATGATAAAAGAAGGAGGATTTATACTATCCTGGTTTCATTATGATAATGATTAGGCAATTGTTTTTGGCAAATTTTTCATTGTATGAAGTTGGTAGTAAGGGGGAGTATTGATGAGTATTGAATAATGATGCGTATTGGTTTAACCGGGATGTAACTGGTGCATAATTCTTTATTTTGCATAAATGGTGCATGATTCTTTATTATACAAGTTATGCTCATCTTATTTTAATGAAGTGTGTTTTGTCACAAATTTGACAAAGGGGGAGATTGTAAGTGCTATGTTTTCTATCTCCTATAATTATCAAATTTTGTAGTGCCAAAACTTCTTGACATCTGTATCTTGTTTAGTTCGTCTTCAAGTTCAAGAAGTTCCATTTTAAGATTCAAGTACAAGTTCAAGATGATTCATTTCAAGATTCAAGCATCACAAGTATAAGTGTCATCAACTAATAGTTCAAGCTTTTAAAGCTTCATCTAAGTCAAGACAATATACTTTACTTTGGTACTTAAAGCTCAAAGTGAAATACAACTCAAGTACTTCAAGTTCAAGGTATAAATTCAAGCTTCAAAGTATCACAAGTTCAAGCTTTAAAAGTACTTCATGTTCAAGATTCAAAGTACGTCAAGTTATCAAGCTTCATGAACGTCAAAGATCAACTATTAACTAAAGCAAAAGATGTTTCAATGTTCAAATATCGCTTATAAGGTATGAATGACCCTAGATTGACTATAGATTAGGTCATTATTGATTGCATACTTTAATTAGGTCACTTCATAAGTGTATAGATTGTTTCTCGATTAGTCTTAGACTATGTTCGATTAGTCTTAGTATTGGCTCGACTAGTCTAAGAAATTCCTTGACCAGTCCTATGTTTGTTACTAATTTTCAGGATTTTCTGTTATTGCTTCGACCAATCCTAAAGATTGCTCGACCAGTCGAGTGAACAATGCTCGACCAGTCGAGCAGGCTCGACTCAAAGTCTAGCAACTAAATTGGGTCCCACATAACCAGTCAAGGGCAGGTCTTGATCGGTCATGAAGGCCATTCGACCGGTCGTGCAGGCCCTTTGACCAGTCGTGGAACAGCTTGATCTTATCGTGCCCAAATTTTTAAAAGATTGTTGGTCCTTCAACCAGTCGAGTTGACCTCTGGGCCAGTCAAATGAGCAGTTTCTGCACTTATAAATAGAGCACGATTTTCAGAGTTTAATATTCAATTCAAGCAAAATCAAGACACCACTCTGAGAGAAAAGTTAGTGATATTCTTAAGCTATTTAGTGCTCATTTAATATTCTCTTTAATTAGCTTTTTGCATTTGATTTTGTATTCTACATTCCAATCTTATTTGAAGAAGGGATTGAAGTTTTCCCATTTCTTGGAATCAAGATTAAATTAAGCTAGCCGAAAGTGATTTAATTTAAAAAATCATTTAGAACTTAGAACCATTACATAAGTGAGAGTATACATTGAACATCTTCATTGAACTTCTACTCTGAATTGGTTCTACCGGGCAACATCAAAGGAGAATATCCAGATAAGTATTTTACAATTCATTAAATCTATTCTTTTGGTTTCTTTGAGATTGTGCCAGAATTTTATTTTTTTATTTTTAGTTTATCTGAGGTGATCCAGAAAACTTAGAGTGTGGGGTTTTTGAATTGTGTAAACCCACTTGAAAGACACAATTGTGAAGGTTTTAGGTGAACCTTGAAAAACCTATTTCATAGGGAACGCTAATATCCACTGGGTGAGGACATTAGGAGTGAAGTAGTTGTGTGGTTATTTTTCTAAACAGTTGGTGTACGCACAAGCGAACCACTATAATTTCTGGCTTTGTGGTGAATGATTGATTTTGACATTGTGTGGATGTTGTAATTTTCTTTTTAATCATTTATGGAGAATGTCGTAATCCTTTTATGCAAGTGTGAGAATGTTGTAATAGCTTAGTTATTTTATTTGCTATTTTATTCTTTATTCCTCTGTATCATTTTGGGATTTTGATACACAAACCATTCTAGGAATCAGGTTGTCCTACCATAAGCCATTGGTTTTTGGTATATGGTTGTTCTTAGAATAACATTTGTATCAACCTCTTAATACTTGTACATTTGAAGTTATTATTCATTTCTGTATTATGGGATTGTTTAAGTGCTATCTTTATTTATATTTGTTTAAATTTCGCATTTAACTTTTAATTTAGCACAGTTCTATTCACCCCTCCTCTAGGACTCTTAGCTCGGCCTTTTCAATTACGGACATGAAGCAAAATCGGACGAGCAATGCATCCGAGCTGGAAGAGAAAGAATCACCATTCATTGTTGACATAATGCGGGCTCGTCTCCCTGATCGGTTTCACTTGCCCTAAATTGCATCATACAACGGGAAAAATGATCCTAGTGAACATATAGAGTCCTTCCAGACTTATTTGGAGTTACATGACACCTTGAATGAGGTAATGTGCCCCATCTTCTCGCTCACCTTAACCGATGCTGCCTGACTCTGGTTCGAGCAATTGAAACCGAGATCTATTAGCTCGTTCAACAAGCTTAGTGAGGCCTTAGTCATGAACTTTATAAGGGGCAAGAAAAGGCTCAAAGCTTCAGCCCATCTCAACAATGTGGTCCATAAGGACAAAGAGCTCCTTAAAGACTACATTCACCGTTTCAACCTCGAGTCATTATAGGTCAAAAAACACTCAGATGAAATGGCCCTGAATTCCATTATGCAAGGGGTAAGGGATAAGCCGTTTCTCTCTTCCCTGGATAAAAATCCTCCGTCCACCTTGGCCGAGTTCATGGCCCGATCACAGAAGTACTCAAATGTCAAGGAAACTAGAATTTTACAAGAAGCGGCTCAGAACAGAAGCTACTTGGCCAAGGGATTGACGAAGAAGGATGTCGAATTAACTGATGCCGATAAAAAGAGCATGGAAAATTGGCCTTGAGACGAGCGAAGGTTGAACAAATGACCCGATAGCAAGTTCACTAACTAAACCCCTCTTAATAAGCCCCAAGAACAAATCCTGATGGAGATAACAGGTGAACGATTCGTCAACTGGCCGAATAAGCTGTGAGGCAATCCTGACCAACACAATAGAAACAAATATTACCACTTCTATTGCGATCATGGACATAACACGAGTGACTACTATACTCTGAAGTAGGAAATCGAAAGGCTTATTCGTAAAGGCCATCTTGGTAGCATGTGGATCAAGGAGCCAACAAGACTGTCACACCAGAAGAACGCTTGAGTGAAAATTGACCAATAGAATAAATTCGAACCATCATCGGTGGTGACAAGGGCAGTGGTGACTCAAACTACGCTCGAAAAACCCATGTGAGAAACTTGAGCCAGCTTAAGTCTGAGATCATGGTCTTAGCTCGGTCCTCAAAGGAAAGGAAACTGGAGAAGTATTGCACAACCTCTACTGAGGTAGACGCCCGAGGCATCCATCATCCATATGATGATGCTTTGGTCACCACCATCTCTATCTCTAATCGTGAACTCTTCAGCGTCCTCGTCGATACAAGGTCGTCTATTGATGTGCTATTCACCCAAGTGTTTGATAAAATGAGCATCGAACGGTTCACATTGCAGCTCGTCCGAACTCCTCTGATTGGAATCTCGGGTGGACAAGTCCTGCTCAAGGGAATCATTTAGCTCCCACTCACTGTCGGGGATGCGGTGAACCAAGCAACAATTATGGTTGACTTCATAATAGTCGACCAATCTTCGGTCTACAACGGTATTCCTGGCCATCCTTTGCTTTGTCTTCTTTGAGCCGTAGTTTCAACATACCACATTTCTATGAAGTTTTCAACTGAGTCAGGAGTTGGAGTCGTCAAGGGAGATCAACATGAGACCCGACATTGCTATGCCACCGCCCGAAAAGCTCCATCCGAAGTAGTAACGGTCGAGTCCCTAACCCATGCGACGAAACTCCCTAACGAGGCCAATCGGTGGAAGACCTCGTCCAGGTTCCTTTGGATGAATCTAACCTCTCCAGAACTGTTTGAGTTGGCTGATCCCTGACTCCGCCACTGAAAGAGATGTTTGTAGCCTTGCTACGTTGATACGTTGATGACTTTACATAGTCACATGAAGACATGCCCATGATCGATCCTTTGATCATCACTCATCGCCTTAATATTGATTTGACCTACAAGCCAGTCTGCCAGAAACGATGTGTCCTCAACCCCGAGAGGTATGCCGTCATTGAGGAAGAGGTCAGCAAGCTCCTCAAGGCCTAATTTGTCGAAGAAGTGTACTACCTTGACTGGATAGCTAACATCTTGCTAGTAAAAAAGGCTAATGAGAGATGACAAGTTTGAATAGATTATACCGACCTAAATAAAGCCTACCCGAAGGACAGTTTTCCTCTTCGTAGGATTAATTAGTTAGTCAATAGTGTTGCGAGACATGAATTACTTAGTTTTATTGATATCTACTCAAGATATAACCAAATTGTAATGCACTCCTCTGATAAATCAAAAATCACCTTTGTCACCAACAAGGACTTTATTGTTACCGAGTGATGACATTTGGTCTAAAGAATGCAAGAGTGACCTACCAAAGGTTGGTCAATAAAATGTTCGCCCAACAAAGTGGGTGGAAGATGGAAGTGTACATCGATAACATGCTCGTCAAAAGCATCAAAGCAACCGAGTATATTACTAACCTTGAAGAGATGTTCCTCATCCTCCAAAAATACCAGATGAATTTGAACACGAGCAAGTGCGTGTTTAACGTAGGCTTGGGTAAGTTTCTCTGCTTTCTAGAAAGCTAGCGAGGAATTGAGGTAAATCTAGAGAAGATCCAGGCTTTGCTCGACATGAACTTTCCAAAGATGATCAAAGATATTCAGAGGCTGACTGGAAGAGTTGTTGCGCTTAATCGCTTCGTGTCCCAAACCATAGATAAATGCCTCCCCTTCTTCAAACAGTTGAAGGGTTGATAGAGGTAAACTGATTGAAGAATGCGAATCAGCCTTCTAGGAATTGAAACAGCACCTAGGATCGCCACCATTGCTCTCCAAGCCCAAACCAGACGAAACACTGCTGACCTACTTAGCAGTATCTGACGTAGCTATAAGCTCGGCTCTGATTCATGAGTATGAAGGGAAGCAGTTTCTAGTTTACTACATCAACAAAGCACTTGTCTTGTCAAAAACAAGATATCTAACCTTGGAAAAAGTAACCCTTGTGCTAGTTATCTCTTTCCGATGCTTGCGGCCATACTTCCAAGCTCATTCGATTATTTTTCTCATCGACCAACCATTACGACAAGTACTCCAGAAATCAGAAACATCTAGATGCCTCACCAAATGGGCAATGGAGCTATGTGAATTCTATAAAGGCCGAGCAATATGTCCTAGAGGGGGTGAATAAGATTATGCCAAATAAAAATTAATAAGCAGAATATAAGCAATAAGATAACCAAATAAATGCAATTAACCAAAGGAAATAACAACTTCAATAGTCAAGTATTGAGAGGTTGATACCAACTTGGTTTTAAGGACAACCTAATACCAAAAACCAATGGTTTATGGCAGGACAACCTTACTAAAATGTGGGTGAGTATCAAAAACTCAAACTGAAGAGGATATGAAAGAAATAGAAATTAATCTATTACAACATTCACCACACAATGCTTAAATGTAAAGATTACAACATTCACATACACAAATACATCCCACAATCTTAAACCATAAAATATAAAGAAATAAACCACACATCCACCAAACATAAAGAATTATAGTAGTCTGCTTGTGTGTACACCAACTGTTAAATAACAGCCACACAACTAGTCCACTCCTAATATCCACTCCCTCGGGATATTAGTGTTCACTAATCAAAATAGGTTTTTCAAGGTTTACCTAAAACCTTCATAATTGTGTCTTTCAAGTGGGCTTACACAATTTAAAAAACCCATGCTATGGGTTTTCTAGATAACTTTAGACAAACTACAACTAGAGAGTTTCTAGAACAATCTCACCAACCAAACAAATAGAATTGAATTATAGAAAAAGTAAAATACTTATTTGTATGACAATTCTGAAGTAGCCCAGTAGAACCAACTTGATGATGATGTAGATGTTCAATGTTTAGTCTCATAAGTATATAGGGTTCTAAGTCTAGATGATTTTTAATAAAATCAGCAAGGGCTTTGCTTTGATTTTGATCTCATAAAAGGGTAAATCAAATATCCCTTTTCAATATAATAATGGAATGGAGAATCAAAATCAAAATACAAGAGCTACTATAAAGAATTTAAAATATGCACAAATTAGCTTAGAATGTACTCAAAATTAACTTAGAGTAATTGCTTAAGAATGATAAGAATTGAATGGAAAACTCTGAAATTTGAACACAATTTATAGGTGAAAAATTGGTTCGCATGACTGGCCTTGGGTTAGCTACGACTGGCTTATCCAAACAGATTTTCAAAAATTCTAACATGATAAGATTTTTCAGTTGCACGACTGGGCTTATGGGTCCCACGACTGGCCTTGGGTTAGCTACAACTGGCTTATCCAAATAGATTTTCAAAAATTCTAGCGTGATAAGATTTTTCAGTTGCACGACTAGGCTTATGGGTCCCATGACTGGTCGAGTGGCCTGCTTGACTGGTCTGTGAGTCCAGATCACTCGCTGGAAAACGAGTCGAGCACTGCACAATTGGTCGAACACTATTCACATGACTGGTCGAGCAGTTTTCAAGACTAGTTGTAGACCAATACAAAAATTTTAAAAATTCATAACAAATCCTAGACTGGTCGAGAAAATTCTAGGACTGGTCGAGCTAGTGCTAGGACTAGTCGAAAGAACATAATTTTACACTTATAAAATGACCAAAACGACCAAAATGACCGATTGAAAGTATAAAATGATCTAATCATGATCTAAGGTCAATTTAGGTCAATCATACCTTACTTGTGAGATAGAACATATGAACCATCAAACTATCAATCACTTCAACAGCTTTAAAATTTTGCACCTTTTGAAGCTTGAACTCGACATACCAAACATAGTCTTCAACTAGGTCTTGAGTTCTTGGACTTTTCTGACTCCAAATCTTGAATCATAATGTTCTTGAACACTAAGTCTTCACTTTCTTCTAGTTTGAAGATGTCAGCAAGTTCTTTGTAGATATTGGCAAGATAAATTTAGCATGAACATAACGAACATCGAAGATTTAATGTGAATAGATACACAAGCTTGATACACATCAAAACACAAACTTGAAATGGTTTGGCACACCAAAATTTTATAATACTCAAGGTTTATCAACATAACACTTTCAATCTCCCCCTTTGTCAAATTTGTGACAAAACCAAAATTACAATATGCACAATGGATATTCAATCAACACATTTCACAAGCATATTATGATATGATCCATAATTAATAATATAATTAACAATAATCAACTCCCCCTTAATCCACTACTCTCTGCAAAAAAATATTAGCCACATTCATCATCATCATATTATTATCATTAATGTTCTCTCCCTTTTTTATTACAACATGACAAAGGAAGTGAATAATGATATAGGAAGATAATAAGAGAGTAAGTAGAATTAATAACTACTTATTCAAATTAAATAAAACAAAGTATCTGAGCTGATACCATAGATAAGAGTTTAAACAACATTATCCAAGCAGTCATAGGGAAAAGAGTTAGAATAAAGTTATTACAAATACCATCAAATCAAAAGATAACTAATCAGATTCTGAAGATGGAGCATGAATAGATGGATTAATTCGATGTAAACCCTTATTAATGCGCCTCATGTATTCGCACATATAAGCAAATTGAGAATCTTGGATTACTCGAATCGGAGCCACTTGTTCCTTAAGAGTATGCAACCTCTCATTGAAACCAGAAGGTTGATAATCAAGGTCAATATCAGAATCCGATTTAAGTTCATCAAATAAATCATCCATATTAATGTCTTCATGAGATAAAGCATCAACATCTTCAACTTCTTCATCTCCTCCACCATTCTCATCAATATGACCAGTTGCCAAGTCTAAGTTCATCTTGTTGAATGGACGGAGATTAATAGAACTTCCCCAACAGGCATAGCAATCAAAGCATGATTAGTAAGGTAGTCATAAGATAAGTGAAAGGAATATCGCCGTGACCAGGGTGAAGATAAAACTGAATAATATGATGATAAATAAGAGATGGAAGATAGATATGGATGCCAGTTACCACAAAATGCATAATGCGGGCCATAAAACAAGTCAACTCAGTCTTATTACTTGAGCGAGGATAGACATTCGAAATAAAAATACGATGCAAGACCTTATATCTGGGAAACATATATTAGGAACTGAGCATAGTACCACCATTCCATTCTTCATGTTATAGAGAACTCTCGTAATCAATTGTTTAGCATTTTCAGAAGGTCTAACTTGCAAAGTGGATATGAGTTTACTGTCATCAACAACAGGTATATTCATGATTGTTGAAATCAAATAACGGTCTACCTTAATTAGACCTTCTCTAGTCGACACAGTAAATGTTAAATCATCTTGAGAGAACTTAGTAATACAAGCATACATGCCTCACAAAAAGGATCAATATGCAGGACCGCCCTAAGATAATATGTTTTCGTACCCTATAGCTTGAAGGAGAGGGACAATGTTAAGGCGCTTAATATGATCAATAATGATAACACGCTCAACAATAACATTTCTAAGACGAAAATCCCACATACTCTCAGGATCCTCTTCGGGAGGCCAAAGATGACACATGGTGGTGGGTGCAGAATGGGAAGAAGAGGGACAACGAGTGGTTCTCTTCTTATTTCTTCCTTCCATTGCAACAAAATAGTAAGAAACAAAGGTTTACAAAAAGGAATGAAGGGATTCTAAGTAAATCAGATTTTAAGGAAGAAACATTATCAAACTACCATAAATCTTGAAACAAGAAGCAAAATCAAGATTAAGGATGATTAAAGAACTTACATTCATAAGGAAATAAAAAATGAAGCACAAACCAGAAAATAATTAGAGATGGGTTCGATCAGTCATGGTTGGGCTTGATGGAGAAGAAGGAAATGAAGAAAAATTATTTTTTTCTAAATAAAAATGCAATTCATGCTTTTTATGACTAGTCGTGTACATAATCGACCGGTCGTGCCACGACGGGTCGAGTGTGTACTCGACTGGTCGTGCAACACAGAAAATGTACAATTTTGCATATATTTAAATAAAAAATGTAGAATAATATATACAAACATTATGATACAAATGTGCATAAATCATCAATTCATATTGCACATACCAAGATTAAATCTTAATTTTAAAAATCAATTTTTATCGAGCAGTTTTGTGAATACATTAGCTATTGATTCTCGATCTGAATATATTCTATTGAAATTATCTTTTTTTCCACCAATTCACGAATATAATGATACCTAATGTCAATGTACTTGGTTCATGAATGTTGAATAGGATTTTTGGAAATATTAACTACGCTTGTGTTATCACAATATAACATCATAGATTCTTGCACAATTTCGTAATTTCTTAGCATTCTCTTCATCCATACTAGCTGAGTGCATGCATTATCTGCAATAATATATTTAGCCTTAACAGTAAAGAGCGATACGAAACTTTATTTCTTACTTAGTCAGGAAACTAGACAGTTCTTGACATAGAAACAACCACCACTGGTTGATTTATGGTCATCAATGTTACCTTTCCAATCAGCATTCGTGTAACCAGCTAATTGCACACTAGTATCATGTGGATACCAGAGACCAAGATTAGTTGAACTAGTGACATACTGCAAAATTGGTTAACAGAAATCAAGTGGGACTCTTTAGGATTTGATTGATATCTGGCATAAATACCAATGTTAAAAGAAATATTCGGTCGACTCAACGTTAAATAAAGTAAACTTCTTATCATACTCTAATACATTTTAGGATCCACAATCTTACCTGTTGAATCCTTAGAGAGTTTCAGAGTGGTACTCATTGGAGTATAAAATCCTTTCCACTCTCAAATCCGAACCTTATACTTAAGTTCAGAGCATATTTGGTTTGAGAGATGAAGAATCCATCAGGAAGCTGTTTGACTTGCAATCCTAAGAAATAATTTAGTTCTCCAACCATGCTCATTTTAAATTTGGATTTCATAAGATCTATAAACTCAATAGTCATGTTAGCACAGGTAGATCCATAGATAATGTCATCAACATAGATTTGCATAATTAAAATATGATCTTTATATTTCTTAACAAATAATGTTTTGTCTACACTCTCCATTACAAAATCATGACATAAAAAAAATTTAGTTAATTAACTTCTCAGACCATGCCCTGAGAGTTTGTTTCAATCCATAGAGTGCCTTTTTTAAGTGATAAACATGATTAGCATGTTTCAGGTCTTCAGAACCCTTTGGTTGTTCAACATATACTTCTTCACGCAAATCACCATTTAAAAATGTACTCTTAACATCTATTTGATATATTTTGAATTTTTAAAAGAACAAAATGGATATAAATAGTTTAATTGATTCAAGATGAGTTACCGGGGCAAAGGTTTCATCATAATCAATACCTTCAATTTGAGTGTACCCTTGTACAATCAGCCTAGCCTTATTTCTAATTATGGTACCAAGTTCATCAAACTTATTCTTAAAAATCCATTTTGTTCTGATAATATGTTTATCAGTTGGTCTTAGAACTAAATACTAAAAATAATTTCTTACAAGCTGATTGAGCTCTTCTTACATAGCTACAATCCAATTTTCATCAGTAAGGGCTTACTTTACGTTAATCGATTCCATCTAAGATGTAAAGAACACGTAGTTACACATATCTTCTAATTGTTTATGAGTGTGTACACCAGTGAGGGGATTTCTAAAGATTTGATCGATAGGATAATATTTATTTGATTATAGTTCAATTTTATTTTGATTAGATGAAGAGTCTGGTTTATCAATTTGAAGAACTTCATCATTTTTTGAACTTGAGACAGGTGTATTCAAATGATCATCAATGACCACATTAATAGATTCTTGTATTACATTGCTCCTTTTGTTAAGTATCCGATATGCTTGACTATTCAGAGCATACCCTAAAAATATCCCTTCATCACTTTTATTGTCAAATTTCCCAAATGTTCTCGATCATGTAAGATATAGCATTTACTGTTGAAAACTTGAAAGTATTTGACAGAAGGCTTTTTATCAAACCACATCTCATAAGCCATTTTATTATTAGATTTTCTCATATAAACATGGTTAATTATATAACAAGTAGTATTATAGCTTCAGCAAAGAGATTTTTATGAAGCTTCATACTATTTAACATTACATTAACTATTTCTTTAAGCACCCTATTTTTTCTTTCCACTATCCCATTTTTTTGTGGTGTTTTGGGAGCAGAACATTCATGTGATATTCCCTGGTCACTATAAAATTTCTCAAAATTTCTATTTTCAAACTCCGAACCATGATCACTACGGATCTTAGTGACTTATAACTCCTTTTCATTTTGTATACGTGTAAGAACACTTTTTTACTTCATCGAGAGTTTTAGATTTTTCTCTTAAGAAGACTACCCAAGTATACCTAGTAAAGTCATTTACAATGACCAGAATATACTTCTTGTCACCTTGACTCTCCGTTCTAATTGGTCCAATGAGATCCATGTGGAGGAGTTCGAGTGGTTTACATGTGGCATTGGAGTTTATCTTTTTATGAGCACTCCTAGTTTATTTACCAATCTGGCACTCACCATATATCTTATCTATTTTCTTTATTTTGGGTAGACCTCTTACCAATTCACTTTTGCTCAATCTATACAAGTTGTGGTAGTGTATATGTCTTAGGTGCTTATCCCATAGTTCGGTCTCATCGATGTGGACCGTGTAACATGATAGCATAGATGAGCTTGAGTTACTAACTATATAACAGTTCTCAGAAGTTCTATGACTAGTTAATATTACAGAACCATTCTTATTTAAGATTTCACATTTTTGGTTTGAAAATTTTACACTGATTATTATCGCAAATTTGAGAAATGCTTAGTAAATTATATTTTAAACCTTCTATACACAAAACATTCTCAAATAGAGGGAGCTTAGGGAGTTGAACCGTACCTTGGCTAACAATTTTGTAGTTGCTACCATCACCGAATGTGACTGAACCATCAGTCATATCTTTAAGATTAGTAAAGAGACTTTTGTCACCTGTCATATGTCTGGAACAACCACTATCCAGCTACCACTTTAAATGGCTCGTGGCTTTGAATGTGGTGTGGGCAACCAAACAAACAACCTTAGTGACCGATTTCATTATAGTTTTAGGTTTAGGAACATAGTTGGTCTTTTTCTGTTTATAATTGTTATATGTCCTACCTACTGAGTTAGATTTTAAGAGCTCCTTAAGCAAGTCTATAATTTTCTCAGCTAAAGGATTACTGTTCTGATTTTTATAGTTGATATGGATCTTTTTAGGATTTAAAGACTGAAAAGTTTTAGTCATTTTAGAAACATTTTGATTCAGACTTTTCCCTTTTGAATTAGAAGACTTTCCTTTAACAAATTTAGGAGGAGTATTCTTATATTTGGGAGGAGTATTTTTATCGTAACCCAATCCAGATTAATCACTACATTTTTTAGATCCAGATAGAAGTTTTTCTAATTTAGGGTCACCTTGGGTATACCTCCAAGTATCCTTCAAACTCAAAAGTGAAGAGACTTATAGTTTTAGGTTTTCATTTTCAGATTTTAAGTTTTCAACTTGGGATGTTTTGAAATCTAAGTCACACTTAGTTTTTTTTTAAAGCAATTTGAAAGGTGTGATTTTTTCAAAACTAGATTATCAAAATTCTCTTTTAATTTTAAAAAATTTTGTTTGAAGTTTTAATTTAACAGTTATTTTACAACTTTTCCTGTATAGGGCATTATAAGCATCCTGAAGATCTTCTTTATTTTAATGATCACTTCCCAGATTTTCTTCACTGGTTGTATCATTATCTGAGAAAGTAAACTTGGCTAGAGTCATTAGGGCTTTAACATCATTACCCGACTCGGTTTCAAAATATTCTGACTCAGAAGAGGTTTCAGAGCAGGAAGATTTATCCCATGTAGCTAACATACCTTTGTTTTTTAGGTTTGTCCTTTTTAGGACATTTGTTTACTAGATGCCCATATTCATGGTAGTTGTAGCATTGACTATCTTTTAAAGATTCCTAGTTTTTAAATCTTGATCTTTTCTTTTTAATAAGTTTTTGAACATCAACTCTCTTTTTTTACTTTTGAAAATCTTAAAAAACTTTTTACCTAAAAAGGCCATATCATCTTCAGAAGTTTCTAAATTAGAATTATTATTTTCATGAGAAATACTTTTAGAAGATTTAAGAGCAATAGATTTACCTTTCGAAGCTTTAAAGTTTAACTCATAGGTTTGTAAAGAACCAACAAGTTCTTCAACCTGCATATAGCCTATATCACGAAGTTCCTGAATGACCGTGACTTTTGAATTGAACCTTTCAGGTAATGAGCGTAGTATCTTTACACAGGCTTTGCTTTTTGGGATGCTATCTCCAAGACCCAAAATAGAGTTGACTATGTCATTTAACTTAGTATAAAAGTCCATGAATGTTTCACTTTCTTCCATACGTATTTTCTCAAATCTAGTGATGAGGATTTGTAGTTTAAACTTCTTAATAGTAGTCGTACCCTCATGTGTCATTTCTAAGATATCCCAGGCTTGTTTCACAGTATCACAGGATATAATTCATTTAAATTCATCTGACGATAGTGCGCAAGTGATTGCATTTAAAGCCTTGGCATTGGCACTACTCTCAATTTTCTGAAGTGTGGTCCAAGTGATATAAGGAGTAACTTTTAGACTTTTATTTCCATCAAGGCCTAGAACTTCAATAGTAGGTGGAGTCCATTTAGTTACTGTGGCTTGCCACACATTCTCATCAATAAACCTTAAGAATATTCTCATTCTAGTTTTCCAATAAGCATAATTAGAGCCATCAAAAGGTGGAGGCCTAGTGATAGAATGACTATCAAAAGTTGATATATTAAATACTCAGATCGATTAGCTCAGGAATTAAATCTAAATAAACAAGCTATTAGGCTTTGATACCACTTGTAAAAATTGAGCAATATGTCCCTTGGGGGGGGGGGGGGGGGGGGGGGGGGGGGGGTGAATAGGACTATGCTAAATAAAAATAATAACAACAAGACCTATAAAAAATGTAATTAACCAAAGGAAATAACAACCTCAATAGTCAAGTATTGAGAGGTTGATACCAGCTTGGTTTTAAGGACAACCTAACACCAAAAACTAATGGTTTATGGCAGGGCAACCTTATTAGAACGTGGGTGAGAATCAAAAACTCAAATTGAAGAGGATATGAAAGAAATAGAAACAAATCTATTACAACATTCACCACGCAATGCTGAAATGTAAAGATTATAACATTCACATCCACAAATACATCCCACAATCTTAAACCACAAAATATAAAGAAATAAACCACACATCCAATAAACATAAAGAATTATAGTGGTTTGCTTGTGTGTACACCAACTGTTAAACAACAACCACACAACTACTCCATTCCTAATATCCATTCCCTTAGGATATTAGCGCTCACTAATCGAAATAGGTTTTTTAAGGTTCACCTAAAACCTTCACAATTGTGTCTTTCAAGTGGGATTACACAATTTAAAAACCCCACTCTTTAAGTTTTCAGGATCACCTCAGACAAACTACAACTGGGGATTTTTTGGAACAATCTCACCAATCAAACAAATAGAATTGAATTACAGAAAAAGTAATATACTTATCTATATGGTGATTCTAAAGCAGCACGATAGAACCAACTTGATGACGACATAGATGTTCAACGTTCAATCTCACAAGTATATAGGGTTTTAATTCTAGATGATTTTTAATTAAATCAGCAAGGACTTTTCTTTGATTTTAATCTCATAAAAGGATAAATCGAATATCCCTTTTCAATATAAGAATGGAATGGAGAATCAAAATCAAAATACAAGAGTTACTAAAAAGAATCTAAAATATGCACAAAATAGCTTAGAATATACTCAAAATTAACTCAGAGTGATTGCTTAAGAATGATAAGAATTGAATGGAAAAATCTGAAATTCGAGCACAATTTATAGGTGAAAAATCGATTCACACGACTGACCTTCGGTTATCTATGACTGGCCTTATCCAAACATATTTTCAAAAATTCTGGCGTAATAAGATTTTTCAGTTGCACAACTGGGCTTGTGGGCCCCACGACTGGTCAAGTGGCCTGCTCAACTAGTCGTGGACACCAAACGACTAGTCATACGAGTCCAGATCATTCGTTGAAAAATGAGTCAAGCACTGCACAACTGGTCGAGAACTATTCACACGACTGGTCGAGCAGTTTTCAGGATTGGTCATAGACCAACAGAAAAATTTTAAAAATTCATAACAAATCCTGGACTGGTCGAGGAAATTATAGGACTAGTCGAGCCAGTGCTAAGACTAGTCGAAAGAACAGAATTATACACTTATAAAATGATCAAAATGACCCACCAGAAGTATGAAATAATATAATCAAGATCTAAGGTTAATCTAGGTCAATCATACCTTACTTGTGAGATAGAACATATGAACCATCAAACTATCAATCACTTTAACAGCTTTAAATTTTGACACTTTTCAAAGCTTGAACTCGACATACCAAACATAGTCTTCAACATGGTCTTGAGTTCTTGGACTTTTCTAGTTCCAAATCTTAAACCGCAATGTTCTTGAACACTAAGTCTTTACTTTCTTCCAGTTTGAAGATATCGGTAAGATGGATTCAGCACGAACAGAACGAACATAAAAAATTCAATGTGAATAGATACACCAACTCAATACACATCAACATACAAACTTGAAATGGTTTGGCACACTAAAATTTAACAATACTCAGGGTCTAGCAACATAACACTTTCAAATTTGACATTCAATACAAGCCTCAAGTCGCAATCAAAGGCCAGACAGTGGCCTACTGTATTGTTGAAGTCACACAGTAGGCTGAGCCAATCGTGGCTGACCCTAACCACATTAACCCACTGAAAGCTCAACCCACGCTTAGAATTCGGAATAGTCCGCTTCCCCTCCTGCGCGACCCCATTGATAACTGTACATCGATGGTTTATCCAACCCCAAGGCAAGCGGAGCAGGGGTCATCCTGGAAACTCCCAATCATACATACATGCAGTATGCCTTAAGACTTATATTTCAAGCTTCCAAAAACACAGTGGAATATGAAGTTTTATTACTCAAACTCCTTTTAGCAACTAAGTTGGGGGTCACTCACCTCGACGTTTACAGTGATTCACAGTTGATCGTCAATCAAATAGCCAATGTCTACCAGACCAAGAAAGATCGACTGAAAGCTTACCTCCAGAAGCAAAGGAACTTATCGGAGGTTTTCAACACTGTACTGTTATCCAGATCCTACAAGCAGAGAATGCCAAAGCCGACTTATTAGCTAAGTTCACCACAGCCGATGAAGAGGAGATCCCTAGGTTCATCTCGAATAAGTACATTGCCAAGCTAAGCATCGATGAGATCGAGGTTGAGACCGTACTCTCAATTGACTTGGGACCCTCTTGGGTTGATCCTATCATTCGCTACCTCGAAGCAAACGAGCTACCCGAAGACCGGGTTAAAGCCTGACGACTCAAGATCCGAGCTGCTCATTACACCTTGCTAAACGAGATATTATACAAGAAAGGATATTACATGCCTCTATTAAGGTGCTTGCGACCAGACGAGGCCAACTATGTACTAAGGGAGATACACGAAGGCATATGCAGAAATCACTCTGAAGGACGATCATTGGCTCGTAAAGTGGTAGAACAAGGATATTACTGGTCGACCATCCAACATGATGCACGGAAGCTTGTCCAATGTTGTGATAGATGCCAAAGGTTCTTGACCGTCCCTCGACAACCACCCAAAGATCTCACCCCTATGACCGGCCCGTGGCCTTTTGCTCAGTGGGGGATTAACATTATAGGACCTTTTCCTACAGGAAAGGGTCAGACAAAGTTCATTGTTGTTGTTGTAAACTACTTCACCAAGTGGCAGAAGCTGAACCATTGGTCGAGATAACCAAGTAAAAAATCACTGACTTTGTTTGAAAAAAACATCATTGTTGATTTGGCGTGCCTCAGACCATTATCTCCGACAATAGGAAACAATTCGACAATAAGCAGTACCGAGAGATGTACAAGAAACTCAGAATCAGATACGTATATTCGTCTCTGCGCCATCCTTAGGCGAATAGGCAGGTCGAAACCATTAATAAGATCATTAAACAACATCTCTGAACTAAGCTCAGCTGAGCCAAACGAGCTTGGGTCGAGGAACTTCCTAAAGTTCTATGGGACTACCGAACTATAGCCCAGACCACAACAGGGGAGACCCCATTCTCCTTAGCATATGGGTCAGAAGCCATCACCTCAATTGAGATCAGACTACCAATCGCCTGAGTAAGCTCGTTTGATGAACAAGACAACGAAGAACTACTAGCGCTCGGCCTCGATCTCATGGAAGAACATAGAGAACAAGCCCAGTTTCGGACGATCATCCGTCAACAGTAAGTGTCATAATTCTACAACGCTTGAGTTAAAGTAAGAATATTCTGAGTTAGAGACTTAGTCCTTCGAAGGACATTCCAGAACACTAAAGAGGTCGGTGCAGGCACGTTGGGGCCCAATTGGGAAGGACCTCACATGATTGCAAATACCATCCGACCTGGCACATATCAATTTAAAGACGTAACCAGCCAACTACTACCTCATCTTTGTAATGTCAAGCATGTCAAGATCTGCTATCCCTAAATCAGTCAACAGATAAAGCATCGCTCAAGTTCTATTGATAAATATTCAAAAATTTTGCAACTATGTAAGTCAGACAATTGAATGCGAGGAAAAAGTATATTCCTTAATCAGAATAAGATTTACATCGGGAATGCATCATCATACACATCAGTTTTACATGAATAGAAAAGGAAAGGAACAAAATGCATAAGTGTCGAAGGTCGACGATGCTCAGGGTTATAGATGCTCTCAAGCTCGACGCTTGGCGTACTTGAACTGCTTTAAATTGAAAAGGGGAGAAAAATGGAATTTTGCTTCGCAAGTTCAACTTTAAGGCTCAGCCACCTCATCAGGAGCTAACTTAGAAGTAGCCTAGGAAGTTACCTCAGGATTAACCACTACCACTGATGGACTAGCTGCAGTCGACTCAGCCTCATTCTTAGCATTCCCCTCGAGCCCCGGGTCACCGGATATTGACCCACTCTTGTCGAAGCCAGAGAGGTCAAGCTGAGGAAAGCCCTCCCTCATCAACTTCACACACTTAGCGTAACCATCTTAGTAGAGATGATCCTAGTCCTCCATGAAAGAATAGGACGAGAGAAAGGCTTCCATAACCTTTGCCCGTCTCTTGCGTCTTATCTTGCATAATGACAAAAGAGGCCTTGGTCATCGTTTTGAGCCGGTTTGCCACTTCGCAAGCTCGAATGTACTCGACCTGACGTTTATCATATGCTACCCTGACCTCTTCCAATCGCAAGGCCATGCGAGTATTTTTTGTAGCAACCTCATCAAGGGACGCCATTGATGAGGTCAGATTGGCCATTACAGTGGTAACCCGAGCCTCGACAGTCACCAATCGCTAGCTGAGCCTCTGTATCATCCATGCACTTATTGGCCTTGGACAGCTCGGCGCGAGCCTTTAGCGCACATGGTGCGAACTACATAAAACTAAAAAGGGCTTACCATCGGATAAAGAAGTTGAATGAAGAACATAAGATTTCTCTCTTACCTCAAGGAGCATCCTCGTCATCTTGGCAAGTGTCCGTTCCATGGAGGACTTAAAGAGGCTGGCAAAATCCTCCTCGGTCCTTTGGTGACTCACCCAATGAAGGATCCATTCGAAGTTCTGAAGGAAACCCATCCTCTCCCTTGGTCGCCTCCCCGCTAAGGGGCTCATCCCCTTCCCCTTCCTCTTTCCTCTGAAGGACCTATTCTGCGACCGGTCCTGACTCTTGGAGGCTAGTTTATACCTCTTCGAGGGCCGCGTGTCGACCTGAGGTTTTCCCCAAGGACGAGCCTTCATCTTGGAAGGGGGATAAAGGATCGGCCTAGTCTCACACATCTCTACGTCAAAAGTAAGATACAACAGGTGTTAGCAAACAAGAAAGAAGAAATTGTGACAAGTACTGATGGTCAGCTATGAATTGTACCTATCGGAGCCAAGTCCAAACTTGATTCAAAAGGCACTTTGGTTGGAGAAGTCTTTTACAAGACCTCATCTCCGGGTCTAGCACTCTCAAATCCTTGATTCGAGCCTCCAAGCTCGATCCAACTCCTAGACGATGCTTGGGGAGGGCTGAAGGAGCATAAACAGTTAAGGATATATTAAAGAGGTTCAGCTAATTAAGAAGGAAAAATAATAAACGCCAAGTCACCTGGCTTGAAAAATGTCGGGGAACAAAAGGTACGAATGTGTAACACCTCAAACTTTTCAATACCCAAGTATTGAAAGTTCTCAAGTATTACCAAGAAATTTCCTTAATATGTACACGTGTACGATACCAATCCAACTATCCTAGCCTTACATCATTGCCCTAATACAAACTTAACCATGGGAATTACCTTCATTCAACAGATTCAACCATTTGACAATTAATTTTAAGACAAGATCATCCATCACACAATTTGACGTAAGTACTTTCCCATGAATGACACGATGAATAACTCCTTATTTGTAATGATTTAGATATATATTCTTTTGTAAGAATTTCTTAGAAACATGCCTATAACCATGTGGAACCATTGGATTTTCTAAAACTCACAGATTAGTAATAATTATGAAACTGCCATTGACCTAGACCCATGAATTCTGGATCACATGGTTCCCACAATCCGTTTCATATGAAATTTTAGTTCAGGCCTAATTACTATAAATTAACCATACACGTCGAATTTCAACCCTTAGATCATAGTAAATTAGTTATTTAACCTCTACATCCATTCGTGCACTTATTAGATCAAGATTCTGACTTGTCAATCTTATTCACACTATATAAATATGCTTAACTCACCATTAGAATTACAATTTGAGGAACTTAGATATGTGGAAAAGTCACTTGAATATAATAATATACATGTCCTACCCCTAATCACTCCAGAAAACCACCTTATGTTCGTCCATTTACAAAACTGATAGTATAATCACCCCGATACATCACTAGAATACCAACCATCAAGTCTTCCTATTTTTAGCATATCATATAACCCTCCATCGTATGTGGATCCCCCAAACAAGCATCCAAATATTAGGGCAATCCATTCATAACGAAGATCTTAGGCCATATGTTGAAACTACCGGTTAACTTCTCTATTAAATGTATGAAAGCATTATTTTAGACCTCGGGGTAGTATATTCCATTAAAAAGGCATCATGGTCCTCTGTAAGTGATCAAGGCCAAAATTGGACCGATGAAAAGAGTACGAAAAATGGGAGATACCCACCAAATTTCAGGGCGTTTGGATAGTGCACTCTGATATAATAGATGTCGGAAGATGAATTAAAAATGGCTGAGAAATTTATAATTAATCGGATGTCAAGTGACTACGTATGGGTGAAGGTGGTTTTAACGGTGAATACAATTTCATACATTAGCGGATCGTGTGGCCCACCTAGAACTCGGATCTACTTCAAATTTGGGCTCGTGGGGCCACACAGCGAGCTGAAGTTGGTGAAGGGAACGGATTTCCTGAAAGATCACCACAGTAGACCCCACCTATTACTTGCAAATAAAAACCAAGAATTCATGTAATGATTTCTTGGTTCAACGGTGAACACAGTCCCATGCATACTAGTGGTGTGGCCCACCCAAATCTCGGATCCACCTCATATTCTGGCACCTGACTTAACAGGACCCTACCAAACCAATGACCGGAGTAGATCTCCCAAAATATCATAAGAAGTGGACCCACAGGTTCCATACAAATGAATCGATTTCCTACTTACTTGTTGTGACAGTGGACAGTTTAAAAGATGGAGATGTGGGAGAAACAGACACCACGACTCTCTGTTTATCATTCGCTACACCAATTCGAACCGTCCAAACTACGGAGAGAGAAGTTCTGATCCTTCTCTGATGGATAGGGAGATAAGAAAGGAAAGGAAACACGACATTCTACCGTTTCTCACACAAACTGGTCTCCTTGCGAAAACTATTTTCGTAGATACCACGTCTCCACATCCGGACCACCTATCTTGTGGGCCAGGGGTCGTCGGATAGAAACCACATACCATTCGAAAAGGGTAGATTCAAATCATGAAGGGTTGGCAACTAACCTGCTTGATCAAACGCTGGCCCGAGTGATAAGAATCAAGGAAAGATGTCTGGTAGATAATCAAAGGCTTCCATTAGATGGCCCGTGTTCAAGAAGACCTTCACCAGTAACCAGATGGGACTAAGCACTTCAACCACTCCACGATTTTGGGCCCACGCGCGAGCCGACTGTTAACTCTAATGTGGAAACAGAGTGCGAAAAGTGGATCATCGTCTGACTATAACTCTTCTCTCGCTAGTGCTGAATAACTATAAATTAAAACCTGAAGAGGACAGGGAGAACATCTAATTTCTCATTCAGAGAAAAGGAAGAGAGAGAAGAAAAGAAAAAGGAAAGAAAAGAGAAAGAGAAGGAGAAAGAGAAGGAGAAGAAAGAAAGAAAAGAAAGAAGCAAGGAAGGCCAATCCAATCCCACACGTGCATTCGATTTCGTTCTTATTCCCTAAACCAGGTCTGAAATATTTAATCCTCTTCTCCCTTCCCAAAACCTTTCTCCTTTATTCTTGGTTAGGAACTTAGAATTCTAAGATAGAGCATAGTTAAGACATCCTTCATATTTCCTAAGTCTAAATAGAATTTAGTTATAACTAATCCTAACCACTCGAATCATCTAAACAAGGATAAGGAGAAACAAGTTTTATCCTAAGATTCCTTAGGACACTAATCTTGCTAAGGACGATCGAATTATCATCACATTTCCTCTATTTTCATTTTAATATGTTATCATCAACTATTGGGCCCTTTTGTAATTATGACATGATGTCAAATACAAGTGATTTCTATGAATTTATGTGAGACCATGGATACAAGCCATGCCCTTGGCTTATCAAATTTATTAAGTTGGCTCTACCACTCGTCCCTTTATTGAGTTGGCTCTACCACTCGTCTCTTTAATTGGGTTAGTTATGCCACTCGCCCTTTTCTTTTATGTTGGCCATTGTCACTTTTGTTGAGTTGACCATCGTCACTCTTCTCTTTATTACGTTGGCCTGATGTTGTCTATCTTTAAGGCTTGGGCATGTGTCTTGCTATTCTAGAACTTACATGATTCAGATTATATTCTTCATGATTCAGTTTATATTCTCTATGATTCAGGTATATTTTCTTGATGCAAGTACTATGTTGGGTATCCATCTTCTAACGATCGATTAAATATCGTGGATGTAATGTGTTTTTGGTTGTGGCCCTGGGGCGACATGTAATTCCATGTTTCTTGGGTGAGAGTGCAACAGCTAGTGTATATATATATCATTCTATATATGTGAGACATCAGTTTGGAGAACTGGATGTTGCTTAGTCACTCCTTTTTTGATTTTAGGGGTTGGATGTAACTTAAGTGTTCGAATCCAGTTTTTCTTGGAGAACTGGATGTCACTTAGTCCCTCCTTTTTTGGTTTTTGGGGGTTGGTTGCCGCTTTAGTCACTCCAATCCGGGTTGCAAGATTCACCTGGTCATGTGTGGTGTTCGTCTTGAGACTATCGCGTAAAACCATGTTAAACGTGGGACATGCTGGCGAATATCCGTAGTATGGGATGCGGGTCGAGTTAGATAACTATAACCATATTCCACATTTTGGTGATCGCTAGGTTTGATACACCATATATACTTTGCTAGGCATGCATCTCATATAAAT
This sequence comes from Magnolia kwangsiensis, assembly GCA_037074715.1. Lineage (NCBI taxonomy): Eukaryota > Viridiplantae > Streptophyta > Magnoliopsida > Magnoliales > Magnoliaceae > Magnolia > Magnolia kwangsiensis. The sequence continues at coordinate 77,145,152 of CM073584.1, forward strand.
TGCTTGTACATTGATACCTCTTATAGTGTGGAATACTTGACGTATCAGAACATTTATCTTACTTTTATGAATCTCTTAAATTACTATTAATCTTAAAGGATAACCATCCCTATGAGTAGGGCATTGACCCTCTCCCAACTGTATAGATTATGTAGATGATGTGTAGATTGAAGACCTAGTGAATATTCCCCTAAGGAAGATCATGTTGAAAGGAAAAGAACATAAATTATAATTTAGTTTTGTACGTCTGCTGCGAACTCGATGAATATAATAAACTTCCCCTGAGAAGGCATTGATTATTCTTTTTACATTGATGAAATATAATCATTACAGTTGATTTTATTCTTATTAATGTTACCTTCATGAATGTATCTGGATGTGATCCAAATGGAAAAAATATGATGCGATTTCAGAGTATTCAGTTTGTACATTATTAACACCCGGGGCACGAGTATAAACTCAAATTTTGAAATTCAAGCTAGTAATTATACTAACCATGCCAGTAATAAGCACTCCATTATAAGCTCGGACCATGCATAATCCGACCCAACATCGATCTACTCCTCGGCCTCTATAGGTCGGCACAAGGAGTAAGGGGCTCACTGTTGGGGGAAAATATGACAAGTCAAATGAGTTGGCTTATGGAGTGGACCAACTATATTGACATGGTTCGGACTCCTCAGGCGCTGAGCTTGACCGATTCTCACATGTCCAGAGCCCCAAAAAGGAGAGACATGACACAGATTTACCAGGTGCGGAGCCTGACAGGGGCCTACATGTCCTGAGCCAAAAGGCGAGATCGACCTTCACGAAGGCTATGCACCTTTACGGACACTCAAGAGGTCTTTCAAAGGTGACTTCGAGCTGACTCTGTACATCGATCGGTTATAAACTGACCCTTGGCCTTGCGCCATCCCGACCTATCTTTTAAGTCGGCCTTGGGTCAGCCATCAGTTAGTAGAGAGTCAATATTGGGTCGACTATGTCTACACTAATCGAAGATCAGCATCCACAATCCACTAACAATTGACAAGAGAGAGAGAGAGAGAGAGAGAGAGAGAGAGAGAGAGAGAGATGCCTAGCGTAAGCCGACCAAAATATTCTGATATTTAAGATCAGTGAGCGGTCGACCAAGCCTCGGTCAGGAAAATCTCGAATATTATTTCCTCCTATGGAACTAGAGCTGAGCCAAGAAGTTGGCTTCCTTCCAAGATCTTCAAAGGATAAACTCCGAACCTGAAAATCTAGGGGTTTAAAGATCTTAAAGATATTAATCAATTCTTTCAGGGAAAGTTCTATATATTACCTCTATAAATAGAGGACCTACCTATGGTAAAAGGTATAGAGACAACTCCACTTCTCACCCCTAAATCTTTATCATTAGACCCAAATTCCAGGCTTGACTTGGCATCGGAGTGTCCCCTGAACTAGCCAGGGTCTCCTTTGTCCTCTTCTTGTGTAGGCACCAGATTCTCAAGTGTTGGTAGAGGGGTGAGCCAAAATCTGCATCAACATATCCAAATCTCAAGTAGACTACACAGTAGGGATTAAATTCTGACCATTAAAAACTTAGGTACACCTTTTTTCTTTTATTTTTTAAGAAGATAAGAAAACTTTATTAATGTTAAAAGTTAAAAGCCCAAGATACAAGGGCATAGGAAAACACCACCTCGGGCTAGGGAAAAAAGAAAATAGAAAAAGGAGAAGAAAAAACCATGTCACGCCCTGCATTTCAAATACTGAGTGTGCACCCTTAGACCTGAGTTATAGTCCATGAGACTTGTACACTTAGTGTACTTAAATTAATGACTCGTGTTATTTTAAAAGAGGGATAATTTAATTTGAATTCTATATTCTCATTAACATCCACCAATACACTCATATCAACTGCGAATCCATTCATAAATATTTACTACCACACATCTATAATAATCGAGAACACTAACTAAAACATTTCCATCTATCCTTTTGAGATTTTTATTAAGTTATTATTCGAAATCAAGGAATTATAAAATTATTAAATCTAAATAAGAAGCCATTTTGAAACAAAAATGAGAATAATAGTATGAAACACTTGTCCCATTTAATCATTCTACTGATCCAGTGCAGTAAGCTCATCTTCGGTTAAATATGGTCACTATTCTCGTGAATCATCCACTAGTTTGGCTTCATGTTTTTGCTCTTGAGTCATTATTTATGCTTTAATTCCATCTGTACAGTTTTCCATTAATACGTCATCAGCTGGCCAGGCCCAATGAGTGGACCCATCATGATTCGTGCACGATATAATTAAAATAATAGACATAAGTAAAGCATAACAGTCGCAAAAAAAAAAATAATGCAATTGATGTAATTAATATGAATGTTATGAATGTTGTTAATGATGCATCAAGTGGGTATAAATAGAAACCATCCACTTGCTTGGGTTAAATATCAGCAACCCGCATCTACACTCAGCAGGCATCGACCATTGGTAGGCATGGGCAAGGCCTGCACCCCTCCCAATAGGTATGTTTCTACATGTAATGGGCTTCTATCCCCTAGGTAACTATACAAGTGTGTTAACGATGCAAGGCATGAATGTTCGATACATCAGTAATCATATATGAGAAGCATTTCACATGTTCATAATTCCAAGAATATCTCAACACTAATTAGTCCATAATCAATTCAATCCAGTCGTTCAGAATCATAATCATAATACAACTATCCATAGAAATACAACAATCTATTTTAATCATACAGAGAGAAAACATGTTCGGATCACTTACCTAATGATTTGGTGAGGAAAGTTAGGTAGAAATTTGATAGAGAAAATTGAAGAATACCTAAAATTCACATACGGTGCACCATACTATTAAAAATGAATGGAAAATCCTTGATTTTTTTTGATCACTGAGGCCATAAATGGGAGTGATTCTTAGGTTCTACAAGGTGATGTACCTAATGAATAGGGTTTATCGTATCTATCCCACACAAAATGTAGATTATATATCTTATAAGATGACCCACCACATGGATGGCTTGAATCTTATAATAACATGCTACGATGACACATTATAGTATGTGGATGTGTTGTCCCAAACATGCATGTGGCTTGGATAAGTTTTAACATACATTCACATCTCCTTCTATAATACATATGGTACAAATATATTATATTATGTATATATAACACATTTTTTCTATGTGGGTCCTACTATGAGGATCTGAATTGATTACACGGTTACCACCACTATGGTGAACCATGGGAAGAAATTTCTATCCAATCTGAAATCTGTGGGAGCTGTAATAGCCTAAAAGATTATCATACAACCACCATTGTTTTCTTACAGTACGAGCCACACAAATTTTGGATATGTCTTAAATTTATACCCCAAGGCTAAAGTGGCCTTTAAAACTAAATGGACAGGGTGCATACAACACAAATCATTATGGGGTACACAATCTCATGGCTTAAGATGGTTTCCAACGTCTGAAAATCGCACTGGTCTCCAACACTAAAACCAAAAGATTATTTTTATTTATTATTTTTTGAAAGGTTCTGATGATGATCAGAGCCATGGGTGAGAAGGGTAATTCCTACATAATGGGTGAGCCAAAAAAAATCCTCAAAACAACACTTTTATGGCCCACACAAATGCGCAATGGTAACAATTCATTTTTCACTGGCGACTACACCGTCGCCATGGTTCTGATGCCGCGTCTCTCTCGTCAGTCCGATACCCAGGCCAAGAGATGTGGGCCAGCGTTCAATTCGAGAAAAATACCGCGCGTGCGAATTTCAAGTGAATCTTTGCAGCATGTCACATTAATCAATCACCTCAACCAAGTACAAATTACCTCACACCCCATCCCCAAGTAACCCCATAAGTCAATAATTCTTTACACAACTCATACCCCTCTTACACAAATTACCCCAAAAGTCAACAAAGCTCTTACACACCCATCACTCCATCACCCATCTCTCTCTCTCTCTCTCTCTCTCTCTCTCTCTCTCTTTACAACCCTCTCTCATTTCTCAAACTCACTTTTTTCAAGCAACCAAAGTAGTGCACATTCAAGCACTTCTAAGAGAAAAGTGAGTTGTGTGTGGCTTACTTCCTCTCCCAAGATCCATCATCCTAGCCCTTCGTTTCTCATCATCTTCCATCAAAGAGAGACATAAGGAGCTCGGCGTTCCATTGGACCAAGAAGATCGAACGGTGGGTGTTTTTATAGGCCTAGATTTCACTTTTTATGATGGGCTAAGTGAGGCCTATTGATAGATGGTATGGATCTCACTTTGGACCCTAGATGTGGCCGGTGACCCACTTTGATTCTCATGATCATTCCATGATGGAACCATTCTCCATAAACCCCATCATGATATTTATTTTCCTTACATGAATGAGGTCATCTAGACCTTTCATTTTGGTAGAGAAGGAATCTCCACTATTGATTTGATTTGGTGGGCCCACATGTATTGGGACCCACTTGATGTATAATTGAATGCATGGAAGGGAGGACCCATAGTGTCGGGGTCCCTCCATTGCATGTCTCTCTCTCTCTCTCTCTCTCTCTCTCTCTCTCTCTCTCTCTCTCTCCTCTTTTTCATTTTTTTCATATGATGATGTGGCTGTGTGGCTCACTCGGATGGACCCCACCTTGATGCGTGTCTTATCTACACCATCCAACCATTTGGTGGTCCACTTGTAGCACGTCTATAGGTGGGGCCCACCTTATATATATGTGTGTGTGTGTGTGTGTGTGTGTGTGTGTTACCCAAATGTGGTTACTTAGTGAAGGGTGAATTGACGGCTTGGCATACTGTCCAGTAATTGAAAATAAAAATTTCAGTTTGATTCTAAACACTATGGTGGGCTGCTCATGTAAGCCCCACCTTGATGCATGAATCTAATCCACCCTGTCCATTTCATTCCCCAGCTCATTTTAGACATTGAGCCGAAATATGAGGCCAATCTGATTTTCTGGCGGGCCATGGCGTCAAAAACAGTTGTTTTTACCGTTAAAATCCACTCTGATCTTTTAACACATTGAAGCAAATTGAATATTCGACTCATTTGGTCTATCTTGAGCCACAGAATCTAATGGGTGGAGTGAATTCTCATGATGCGGGCTCCACATATGAAAAACCTCGAGGAATCGAAAAAAAAAAATAATAATAAAAATGTGCAGTTGTTGTTGCACGTCCAGAGGACGCTGCAGCAGCGTCCTGCTACATGGGTGTGAAGGTAGGGACGTAGGTCCCATTTATGGGCCCCACTATGATGTGTCTCATACATCAACACCGTGCATTTGGTGGGCCCCTTTAGGACGGTGCGCCTCCCCAATAATCAACCGTATGTGGGACTCAGGTGGCCCACATCACAGGGAAACAGTGGAGGATTAAACGTCTGCCATTAAAACCTTTGGGTTTCACAGAAGTTTGGATCATTATGAAATTTGTTTTTCTTATGCATTCCGGTCTGCATGACCTTACCAATAGACTGGGTGGAAAACAAACGTTATGGCGGGCCCCACGTGGGACCCACTGATGTATGTGTTCCACACCTTCCATTAGTGTGGCCCCCACCATGAGGTCATGTGCTTTATCTATGTTGTCCATCCTACGGGACCGACCATGATGCATGTGTTGCATCCAAACCGTCCAACCATTTGGCAAGCTTGTCTTACAGGCTTGAGATTAAAAAATAAGTCAGATCTAAGGTTCAAGTGGACCCCACCATTAATGTGGATAGTGATATTCATAGTTCAAACTTCTAAGGACCACAGTAGTTTCCAATTAAGTTGATATTTATTTTCACTTCATTTATCTCTATGTTAACTTATGAATAGGTCAGATCTCAAAAATACATAAGGGTGGACCCGATTTGATATAAATGAGGCCCATTGGCGTGACTTGATTTGATATATATGAGGCCCATTGGTGTGGCCTGATTTAATATACATGAAGCCCATTGGTGCGGCCCAATTTGATATACATGAAGCCTGTTGGTGCGGCCCGATTTAATATACATAAAGCTTGTTGGCCTGGCCCGATTTGATATAGATGAGGCCTCATTGGCGTGGCCCAATTTGATATAGATGAGGCCTATTGGTGCGGCCCGATTTGATATACATGAAGCTTGTTGGCGTGGCCAGATTTGATATAGATGAGGCCTCATTGGCGTGGCCCAATTTGATATAGATGAGGCCCATTGGTGCGGCTTGATTTGATATACATGAAGCCCATTGGTGCAACCCATCATAATGTATTTTGACCCATCGGCGGGGCCCGCCCATTTGTATTGTTAGGCTCATGTAATGAGGCCCACTTGATATATGAGGCCTAATATTGAGGCCCATGCGATGAGGCTCATATGATATATTTGAGGCCCAGGTGCAAGGTCCACCTATTGTGAATTTAAGGCCCGATGTGATGTATGTTGGCCCATATGACGAGACCGATGTGACATAAATAAGGCCCATCGTGATTGTATGTGAGGCCATGGGCCCACTATATGTTTGGCCCTATGTAGGTCACTCATTGGGAGCGATATTGGTTAGATGTCCACATTGATGGGCAGTGATGGTTGGATGTCCACATTGTGACCTTCTCTTAGGCCTTGTTACGACCATTCTCATAATTCTCTTGTGGGTTAACCCAAATAAGTGGGCCTCATTCACCATAAATGGATGGCTCCATGCTATTGGATTTGATATAACCATGGTCAAGGGCCAATCTTTATATTATGGTTGATCGGTTGTTCATCTATGGACCCCATCTTATTTATAGGCCAATTTTTAATTTGTCAAGACTGATTTCGATTGTCGAGACCGAGTATCTAGGCAGATTCTGATTTGTCAAGGCTGATTATATAGGCTAATTCTAATTTATTGAAGCTGATTGTATAGGCCGATTCCTATTGTCGAGGATGAGTATCAAGGCCGATTCTGATTGTCGAGGCTGAGTATCAAGGCCGATTCCGATTTGTTCAGGTCGATTGTATATACCAATTTTGATTGTCAAGGCTGAGTATCGAGGCCAATTTCGAGTGTCGATCTTGATTGTTGATGTCAACTTCGATTGTCGAGGCTGAGTTCAATTGCCAAGGTCGATTATCGAGACCTATATAAGGTTATAAGTATAGGTTTTAGGTTATAGGCTAAGGTTTAGGTTTAGGTTATAGGTATAGGTTTTGGGATTTGAGAATAAGTTTAGGTTAAGGTTATATGTTCAGGTTAAGGTTATAAGTATAGGTTATAGGTTAAGGTTTAGGCTTAAGAAATTGAGTTCAGGTTCCAGATCATGTATAGTTTTGGGTTTAGGTTTTACGTTATAGGTTAAGGTTTGGGTTATAGGTTAAGGTTTAGGTTATAGGTTATAGGTTATAAGTATAGGTTTAGGTTTAGGTTCTAAGTATAGGTTTTGAGATTTGAGAATAGGTTTAGGTTAAGGTCATAATTGTAGGTTATAAGTTAAGGTTAAGGTTTCGGTTTAGGTTATAAGTATAAGTTTTGGGATTTGAGAATAGGTTTATGTTAAGGTTATAAGTTTAGGTTAAAGTTATAAGTATAGGTTTAGGTTATAGGTATAGGTTTTGGGATTTAAGAATAGGTTAGGTTAAGGTTATAAGTTGTCACGCCCCAGACTCGGTAATCGGACTCACAAGGAACCCGATGGCCGGTTTTAGCCGCAACAGCCTCCGTAGTACTCCATTCTCAGCTCCTGAGGCAGGTTCCGACCCTGGGATCGTATAAGGAGGATTTGTATAACAATATAATCATTTTCAATATGAGCATACCCAAAATCACAGCAAGTAAGTCTGAGAATAACAAAGGCATACATCACAAAATTCACTATGAATTTAAACTTTTACAAGTTTCCATAAGGTCCAAAAGGACATACATAAGATAATAGAAGAAAGAAGGAAGAGGATCTGTAACACTGGGTCGTCGGCTAGCACACCTATCCAAGCTCCGCTGCTAAGACGCCAACTTACGATTTCTTGCACGCATCAATCATGCATAAGCTTATAGAAAGCTTAGAGGGTGGTGAAAGTGTGTGACAATGATACTCAGAAGAAGATAGAGAATGTAGAAGGGAGTCACGATCAATACTAATACCACTATGCTTACCAAGGCGATCATGAACACAAGAAGCTATACTAAGGTAGTATGATAATGTAGGAAGCCATACCAAAGCTAAATAGTACAATGAGTAATGTAATGCAATGAGTACTGGGTGCCATGCCAAGGCGGTGCATTATGAGGCTTACACAGTTGATGTAAATGTAATGCGAATTAATGTCAGTACTCATATCCAATCCACATATCAAGTACATTTTCATCATAAGGAAATCACCGGGGTCCATTACACTGCTAGATGACTGCCGCTCTACAGGCCCCGCACAGTGAAACGAGCGTAAGAGACCTCATTATCCGCCTATGGACAACCAATCACCAGCAAGGCCTGAAGGTAGTGGATCCATTCATGAGCTGGTCAGACTCAGTCTAACAATGCCCTCTTACATCAGGCGAGTAAGGCCACACCCCTATGGAACCGACTACAAGACAGTGGGAGTCGCAACCTAATGATATAAGGCCCTCGTGCGCTCATATATTCCACCCGGTCACGGCGCTAGAGCAGATCCTTGGTACCATGAAAGTTTTAAAAATTTCACCCATGGGCAGCCTATGCACCCGGTATGCTCAATTAACATTTTCGGTGTCTAAACATGGCCATCTACAATGTATCTGTGGAGACTATAACCCTGATGAAGCAAGGGAGATAATGCTCATATGCTATGTAATGCCAGATGCATGAATCACACAATCAACCATGCATCAATCCCAAGCATCCAACGTGCTCAAGAGGAGTTAATACGTCCCTTGGGGAAAGTATCATGTAATGTCCAATGACACAATATGACCACACACACATAATGTCAACTAAGCATACAATGATGTACATGGTCATGAGGATGAATTTAGTCACAATATAGGGTGATGTGCAATGTATATTATATTCCTTTTATCCAAGAAGGAACCAAGACCAGGTACTTAGACAATATCTTTAAGAAATCCAACTTCTAGTGGGGGCCCATTTGCCTGGAGTAGCCTAAGAAACTAAGTGTACGAGCTGCGGATCTAAGTAATATAGAAATGAGTCTAACAAGAGTCTAAGATGAGTATCCAATCACTCTTAAATACAACCGGGCCTAGAGGGGTCTATAATGGGGACATTTAACCACCATTTCTCAAAAGATATATTAACCATAAATGATGTGGATAGAAAGCCCAAGGCTTACATTTAAGATAAAAATAAAGGTAACCATGGACATATATTCCTCATAATAGGCCATAAGAAGATAAAAGATCACTTTTAACTACATGGGCCCCAAGAAAGGAATTAAGGCCCAAGGCTCAATTCCCAATGACCATAGAATCTATGCATTGAGTTGGACTTGATGGGCAGCCCACATACATAATATATGACTAAATAAGTTTAAGTTTGGATGAAATGGGCCCAACTACATCAGCCCAATAACTTAAAAATTTAAGTGGGCAACCAAGTGCCCAATACTATCATTATCTTTGCCCACAAGTCCATCAAAATGGTCGAAGTCGGCCCAATATATGGTTGGGCCAAGCTGGGACGTCCCAACCCACTCTGGGCCCATGGGATGCCCCAAAAAATTTGATCTAAAATGGGGTCCTCATTTGATCACTAAAGGTGACCCAAAAAAATGCACTGATTAAGCCCAAAGATTATAAGAAAACATAAGCATATAACACATACACAAGTTCTTAATATGGTGGGCCCCATAGCCTAATAAAGTTTTGACCATAAAATTTTAAATTTAAGGCCCTTTGATTAACTTTTGGCCGATTTGACTTTCTAGACCTGGTAAGGTCCAAAAATTAGTTAACTATGTGAAAATAATCTCATGAAGGCCAACTATACTCACTAGGGGACCCCACCAGATGGAGAGTATGTATATATCATGAAAAGATCAAGTGGGCCTATTACTGGATTATGAGTCCAGCAGTAACCCAAGGCATAGAGTGCATCCATAATCGGGCGATCCAAGGCTTGGATGGCCTGGACCAAACATGCATTAAGGTAGGTTCCACATATATACACATTGAGCCTTAAATAAATAGCCTAGGGTCTATGGTGGGCCTTTAACCATCCATAGAGAAACCCATGGGCCTACCTTAGGATCACCCAGGAGGACATTCAACCTCAACTGGCTTCCAAGAGGTAGCCCGCCACTACTCATATAATATAAGGTCTAAAGTCCACACAATGCATGGCCTAATGGGCTATACACCAAGCCCAACTTATAGACCAGATAGTGGACCCTCAAGTAAGGTTTGAGCACAACTACAAAGGTCATAATTTCACATATTATGGTGAGCTTTATGGGTAGCCCAGTAATTCATTTACATGGGTAAGTTTTACATTTAACACAAGTGAGTTGGGCTTCATTTTTGGCCCAAGTACAGGGTCAATTTAGTGGGCAGCCAAGAGTCCAACTTCTTGCATATTATTGCCCTTAAGCCCATCATAATAGATGGGAGAGTATAGCCCCAAGATCAATGGGCCTATCCAAAAGAACTGAGTCCAAAAGGCCTAATCACTACAACAAAAGTAGTGGTCATACATATACTATATTATATAATGGGCCCTACGGAAATGGCCCAGAACAAAGGTCATCCAATTCATACATTATTGTGGATTTGAGGTCAGCCCATAAGCCCAAGAATACACAAGGCTTATACTGATAGTGTGGGCCTTACCACATCAGGCCAAAGACTTAGAAAGGCCTTCCACAATATACATTTATATGGGCCTTGCAAGTCGGCCCACAATTAAGCATTTTATGAGGGCATCAAGGCTAATAAATACACATGATCAGTTGTAAATGGCCCATTGGGCTCGTAAAATAATAAGGTCAGCCCCTGCACAGTCTTGGGCTCAAGGAATAGGTTTTCAGCCCAAACGTCCCATAAAACTACCTAAAATCTAGTTAAGGCTAGCCCATATTATCACCTCAAAGATGGGCCTTAAGAGGCACTAATTACGCCCAAAAAAAAATGTCTAAGGAAGGAAAACAAGGAGTGTGTGCAACACTCTCTCAAATATAGTGTGCCACAATAGTTACTAAATAATCGACCATGTAGCAAATTTTGTGCCCCTCGTTGGGATTCCAGCCCACCCATTTCCTAGGCTTGTTGGAGTCCAGAAGTTTATTTAATTTAGATGGGTTACTAACCCATGGTGATCCACATATATCATAGTGGGCCCCACCAGATAAAAAGGGAGATATACAATACTTACTTCAAGTAGGTCATACCATTAGAATGTAGGCCCAACAACCCAAGGTAGGGGTGTCCCATGGTGGTTAGTCCTACGGGCCTAGATAATTGGCCCAAAACTAATCCAAATTACAGGCAATACCACAGTCGATAAAGAGGCCCGATGGCCTTAAAAATTTGTAAGGTGGTCCTTCCATGGGTGGTCCACATCCCTACAAAATTTTAAAATTTTTGAACATCTATAAATATTTTAATTAATTTGAATAAGATAATCTGTCCAGAAAATCAAACTGGCCTGGACGTCCCAATATGGTGGGCCAGTCCGGCCCTTGCCACGGTGTGCACAGGGGTCCATTAGCCCCAAATATTTGTAGGTGGATCCTATAATGGGTGGACCACATCCCTACAAAATTTTAAAATTTTTTGACATGGATAGATATTTTAATTCATTTAAAGAAATCAATCTATCCTGAAAATTAGACAGATCTGGACACCACATTATAGTGGGCCGGTCCAGCCACCACCATGGTTCATACAGGTGTCCATTGGCTCCAAAATTTGGTAGGTAGGTCTTAAAATGGGTGGGCCACCTCCTTATAAATTTTTAGATATCCAAAAGTATTTTAATAAATTTTAAAATTTCAACCTGTCTAGGGTGGAATGTTGCTAGAATAGTGCAGAAAATTCAAACTATCCACCTCACTTGGACCACACCTTTGAGACTCCAATGAATGTCATATGGGGCTTAAATTTGGTATGGTTGTAGGTGGGTTAGGTGGCTACAAGAATTATATGTTATTTTGTTTCAGTATTCCCACCAAAGATCTAGAAATCAGGCCCCAAGGTGGCCCAAAAATCTATCCGGGCAGATTTGGACAGTAGCATGTTGTTGTCCAAACCACCCCAAAAGATAATTAAAAGGGAAATAAATCACCATTTTCTGAAGGTGGGGTCTACCTAGATGGGTCACACAACTCTCAGACCCAATCCCCTTCCAAGATCATCCATAAAATCAAGCCCAAAGGCTCTCCAAAATATACCAATAATATGGGGCAACAAGGTGGGCCTGGATGTCTAACCACTTGGCCTAGTTGCATGGCATATCAAGTGGGCCACACATACATCAGATTTATTATAAAGACAGGAAAGAAAATATGGAGAAGAAACACAATCCAGTCATGGGATAGGGCCCGCCACTAATGGGCCCTCCCAAGAATGAATCATACCCATGCAACTACATTGATTATACATGCAACATAAAATCACTACATGCATGATCTATAATTGCTATGGATGGTTGAGATGTCATCCCAATATTCTCCTTAAGGTCTACATGACCTTGATATGGAGTGGATCATTAAACACATCAAGATGGGGTCCATGGAGAATGGCCCCATCATGGATCATGACATGCATGTAGGATGGGCCAAAGGGCCACATCCATGGGATTAAATGGGATCCCCACCATGGATTGGTGGGTCCCATGTGATCCATCTATGAAGAAATAATGAGATTAAGAAAGAAAAAAATTCAGCAAAAGAATACTCACCCACCTTAAGGTCTCTATCAAAACTCCACTCCGGGCTTCTAACTGCCCGAAGAAGCAAGATGAAGGGTTGAGATGGGTTTTCAATGGAGGGATTGAGGGGAAAAAGGAAGAAAAGGGGATGGAGAAGAGGGAAAAAGGGGCTGAATTTTTTATTTTATTTTTACAAGAGAGAAGGAAGGAGAGAAGATGGGAAGAAATGAGAAGGAAGTTGCTAGGATAGAGGGTTTTTATGAAAGCAATCATGAAATTGCTAAAAACTAAAAGTAATGATGGCTCTTCTCTCATTGAGAAGAGGAAATTTCAGATTTTTCTAGCCTAGGATAGAGAAAAAGGCATGATTGTCATGAGAGAGAGAGAAAAGTGATAGCATAGAGAAGAGAACTCATCATGAGATGCTAGCTATGGGTCTATGGCTTAGGCTAGCTAGGCTAGTAAGGTAATTATGAAATATAGGATGATGTCATGTATGAAAAAACGTGCAACTCATGGTGGGGTCTACCAATCATGCAACCAACGACCCAAGTAATACGTGACCTACAACTTTTGATGAACATGTTGGATTTATGCACGAGACGCGGACCGCGGTGGCGATGCGGTCGTAATGGCATAGGTCTTGAGTCAATCTGAGTCGGGTCTATGTGACCGAACTCAAGGATGACCACAAACACCATCCAAGGGTCGCGGGTCACCGAAATTCGACCGGTAGGACTGCAGAACCAAAATAAACGAAATGTATACTTACATAAGCACACATGTGAACTCGAGTTGGGTCTCACATAAGTTTAGGTTAAGGTTGTAAGTATAGGTTATATGTTAAGGTTTAGGTTTAGGAAATCAGGTTTCGGTTTGGGATCGAGTTTTGGTTTAGGTTTAGGTTATAGGTTATAGGTTATAGGTTATAGGTTAAGGTTTGGATTATATGTTAAGGTTTAAGTTATAGGTATTTGGTTATAAGTATAAGTTTAGGTTTAGTTTAAGGTCTAAGTTTAGGTTATAAGTATAGGTTTTGGGGTTTGAGAATAGGTTTAGGTTAAGGTTATAAGTTTAGGTTAAGGTCATAAGTTTAGGTTATAGGTTAAGGTTAAGGTTTCGGTTTAGTTTATAAGTTTTGGGATTCAAGAATAGGTTTAAGTTAAGGTTATAAGTATAGGTTTAGGTTATAGGTTAAGGTTTACGTTTAGGTTATAGGTATAGGTTTTGGGATTTGAGAATACATTTAGGTTAAAGTTATAAGTTAAGGTTAAGGTTGTAAGTATAGGTTATAGGTTAAGGTTTAGGTTTAGGAAATCGAGTTCGGGTTTAGGATTAGGTTTAGGTTTTGATTTAGGTTTTAGGTTTTAGGTTATAGGTTAAGGTTTAGGTTATAGGTTATAGGTTATAGGTTAAAAGTATAGGTTTAGGTTTAGGTTAAGGTCTAGGTTTATGTTATAAGTATAGGTTTTGGGATATGAGAATAGGTTTAGGTTAAAGTTATAAGTATAGGTTATAGGTTAAGGTTAAGGTTTAGGTTTTGGTTTTAAGTATAGCTTTTGGGATTTAGGAATAGTTTTATGTTAAGGCTATAAGTTTAGGTTAAGGTTATAAGTATAGGTTTAGGTTATAGGTTAAGGTTTAGGTTTAGGTTATAGGTATAGGTTTTGGGACTTGAGAATATGTTTAGATTAAGGTTATAAGTTTCGGTTAAGGTTGTAAGTATAGGTTATAGGTTAAGGTTTAGGTTTAGGAAATCGGGTTCAGGTTCAGGATCGGGTTTAGGTTGTAGGTTATAGGTTAAGGTTTAGGTTATAGGTTATAGGTTATAAGTATAGGTTTAGGTTAAGGTCTAGGTTTAAGTTATAAGTATACGTTTTGGAATTTGAGAGTAGGTTTAGTTTAAGGTTATAAGTATAGGTTATATGTTAAGGTTCAGTTTAGGAAATCGGGTTCGGGTTCCGGATTGAGTTTAGATTTTATGTTATAGGTTATAGGTTTAGGTTAGAGGCTAAGGTTTGGATTATAGGTTAAGGTTTAACTTATAAGTTATAGGTTATAAGTTTAGGTTAAGGTCTAGGTTTAGGTTATAAGTGTAGGTTTTGGGATTTGAGAATAGGTTTAGGTTGAGGTTATAAGTTTAAGTTAAGGTCATAAGTTTAGGTTATAGGTTAAGGTTAAGGTTTCAGTTTAGGTTATAAGTATAAGTTTTGAGATTTGAGAATAGGTTTAAGTTAAGGTTATAAGTTTAGGTTAAGGTTATAAGTATAGGTTTAGGTTATAGGTTAAGGTTATCTGTATAGGTTTTAGAATTTAAGAATAGGTTTAAGTTAAGGTTATAAGTTTTGGTTAAGGTTGTAAGTATAGGTTATAGGTTAAGGTTTAGGTTTAGGAAATCAGGTTCGGGATCGGGTTTAGGTTTGGATTTAGGTTATAGGTTAAGGTTTGGGAATAGGTTAAGGTTTAGGTTATCGGATATAGGTTATAAGTATAGGTTTAGGTTTAGGTTAAGGTCCAGGTTTAGGTTATAAGTATAGGTTATGGGATTTGGGAATAGATTTAGGTTAGGGTTATAAGTTTAGGCTAAGGTTATAAGTATAGGTTATAGGTTAAGGTTAAGGTTTAGGTTTAGGTTATAAGTAATGCTTTTAGGATTTGAGAATAAGTTTATGTTAAGGTTATAAGTTTAGGTTATGGTTATATGTATAGGTTTAAGTTATAGGTTAAGGTTTAGGTTTAGGTTATAAGTATAGGTTTTGGGATTTGAGAATAGGTTTAGGTTAAGGTTATAGGTTTATATTAAGGTTGTAAGTATAGGTTATAGGTTAAGGTTTAGATTTTGAAAATCGGGTTCGGGTTCGAGATTGAGTTTAGGTTTGGGTTTAGGTTTTAGGTTATAGGTTATAGGTTAAGGTTTGGGTTATAGGTTAAGGTTTACGTTATAGGTTATAGGTTGTAAGTGTATAGGTTTAGGTTAAGGTCTTGGTTTAGGTTATAAGTATAGGTTTTGAGATTTGAGAATAGGTTTATGTTAAGGTTATAAGTATAGGTTATAGGTTAAGGTTAAAGTTTCAGTTTAGGTTATAAGTATAAGTTTTGGGATTTGAGAATATGTTTAGGTTAAGGTTATACGTTGAGGTTAAGGTTATACGTATAGGTTTAGGTTATAGGTTAAGGTTTAGGTTTCGGTTATAAATATAAGTTTTAGGATTTATAAATAGGTTTAGGTTAAGGTTGTAAGTATAGGTTATAGGTTAAGGTTTCGGTTTAGGAAATTGGATTCGGGTTCGTGATCAGGTTTAGGTTTGGATTTTGGTTATAGGTTATAAGTTATAGGTTATAGGTTTATGTTATAGGTTAAGGTTTGGGTTATAGGTTAAGGTTTAGGTTATCGGTTATAGGTTATAAGTATAGGTTTAGGTTTTGGTTAAGGTCTAGGTTTAGGTTTTGGGATTTGAGAATATGTTTATGCTAAGGTTATAAGTTTAGGTTAAGGTTATATGTATAAGTTATAAGTTAAGGTTAATGTTTAGGCTTAGGTTATAAGTTTAGGGATTTGAGAATACATTTTGGTTATAGGTTTAGGTTTAGGTTATAAGTTTAGGTTAAGGTTAGGTTATAGGTTATAGTTTATAGCTTTATGGAATTGAGAATAAGTTTAGGTTATAGGTTTAGGGTGTGGTTTAGGTTAAGGGTGTGGTCCCTGCAAATACAGATATAAACATGACCTGTTCAAATGGTCAGGCCTCTCCAATATTGTATATATGAAATGAATAGCTTCATCTTGGTCATAACAGCGGTTCTCACCTTCCAGGAACCCCCACTCATCCGAATAACTTCGACGCATATCTGGGTCTGTTCCATTAATTTCAAACAAATACATAAACATAGCCTGTCCAAATGGTTAGGCCCCTCCAATGCTGTCCATAGAAAATGGACAGCTTCATCATGGTTATAACAGCAGTTTTCACCTTTCAGGGATCCCCGCTCAACATCTGGATAGCTCTGACGCATATCCAGGTCTGCTCTATCAATTTTGAGCTAATACAATTAAATCCTAAATTAGTTACTCATCTAAGGTTGGATAGATTGTAATACTTTCATATTCTCACTTAAACATCCATGTCAAAAATTCGGCAGTATCTCTTCATGCCTCTCCAGATAAGTTGGTCTTACGTTACATTCTGATGCCAAAAATCTAAAGCAATGTAAAGATATTCGTCATTGGATATGGAACGGAAGAAACAGATCCAGAGATAAACGAAGAGATGGACCGCAGATCAGGCATGAACATTTAAATAGATTATATAAAAGCATATTATCCATATAACCTAGAACTGTCCAAAATGGGACAATTTGAGCGATTTCTATACCACCAAAAACACATCATATCTATGTATGGCCCCATAGAGATCCTCAAACAAGTAACTAATTATCTAACTTACAAATCACAATTATAAGTCACAACTATAAACTAACTAATCACAATACTAATTTAAGACAAAAAAAAAATGTAATATCTTAATGTTAAATGTGTACTTAGTAATTAAGGAATAAATAGGTTATATTGAAATTTCTATTAAATGTGTAATTAACAAAAATTGTATTTTTAAAGTATAACAGTGCCACCTTATGGAATATAATGCCATTTTACGAAAAAAAAAAACATAACTGTTATTTTCATATAGGCCCAATCATAACCGCTTTTGAACCATTGATTTCAACATCTAATTCACCTTCAACAAACACGATCTGTATCATTCAAAATAAAGCTAGATCAAAGGCTATATCATAACTAAGAGACTACAATGGTGAGTAGTAGTGGACATGCCAATATGAAACTCATGGGTTACATCAGGTCCAATCGTTAGGTTGGATAAGCATTCAATTACTACTAATTCTTATGGTATGGTCCAGATGAGATTTAAATTTGCCTTATTTTTGGGCTTTTGCTATAAAATAATTTGGAAAAAAAATAGCAAGATGCTTGCTTGATTTACATAATTAAACTTTTGAAGAAGTGACTCAGAAATCCCATTAATAAGAATGGAACATGGGATTGTCACAGTAGACTCTTTATTCCACTTCCTTCTTAAAGTCCCAAATCCATCTTTTGAAAGCATGTATTAAGAATCGAATCCACACAATTAACCTTACATTAAATCCCTGCCTTACCATGCTTGAGTCAAGGTAGTCATTAGCTAGCACAATCCCATTTGTGATTTGCCTTCCTTCTGCGAAAGTGCCTTAGAAAGGGGAGATAATGAGTCCAACATTACCATTAGCTCATCATAAACAATACTTTTATGTTTATCTTAGATTGACTACCAACCAAAGTTATTGGTCTAAAATTCTCCAACTGCAGCCTCCTCCATCATCAAAACTCATGGACCCCTCTAATCACGTGTTACAGGGCCGTAGATGACATAGAAATCTCAGTCTTGGTAATTCTTGGCTTGTAAATTTTGAATCATGAGGTTTTCTTGGGATATCATTGGGAAAACTGTTTGCAATGAATCGGTTTCTCTCTGGGAAGGACATTATGTCCCTTTAGATTCTATATATCCTGGACATTATAGTCCAAAGGACAGAAAATTTCCATATCAAGCTTTCTAAAGCCCCATAGACACGCAATAAAAACTGATATTTTAAAATCCACTGATATTTTGAAAAATCTTCTGCTGATATCAGTTATTGTAATTTTTTGGATATTATCTAGAGATATTCAAAATCTTGGCGATATTTGGCACACTGCTAGATAAGTCATCTAATCATTCACGAAAGATAAAATGAGACAACCTTGCATGAGTAATATTATAAGATTCTCAATGTGTCCCTGTGTGGAGGCTGAGTGTTTAAAAAAGGAGTAAGTACTCTGGCATATGACTCGGAAGCAGACACCTGCACCACAACCCGATGAAACTCTATCCTACAAAGACGAGTACACCATGCCTTTTGGAGGATTCCTTATCATACTACTTACTGTTTATATTAGGATATTGCATTATTATTTGAGAATTAATTGTTAATCTTCAAGTAGTTAGTCTTCGAGAATAGACATTATATAATTCTATGTAAGAGATGATGAGTCCACAATCATTTCAACTGAAGCAGCTATAGTTGTTAGGTTTCTCTACTAGAAAATTTCTGAAAAAACCAATTCCAGAACTCATTGGGACTTTTAGGGCCCATTTGGTTACCATCAAAGTTGTTTGGATAGGCTATTTTGGATAGATCTGTTCAGCTAAGGGATTTCTGGATGTGGCTTATATAGATAGACTATTCTGCCGTGGCAACTGTTGTTTTTCAAACACACTGGATCCTTACTTTTGTCTATTACCAAAGCTTGGATCTAGTGATTTGAATAACACATTATAAAAGATTTTTTTAATAGGTGTAGGGTGAGGGAATGAACCTCTGGTGGGCCACCACTACCTTTCATTTGAATTAAGATCTACCATACGATGCTCAACTCGAGAATTTATACAATTTTACAAGGGTTTTGCACATGGGGTTAATATGTATTCGTTGGTTGAATGGAGCCCACCATGGATGAACCTAAGGAAAAGAACTCCCAGATGAAAATTTAATTAAGTTGGAGAGGAAATAAAATAATAGTCCATTCAATCACATAAGGGCCAGATATTCAATGGCTGGATGCATGGGCATCAAGGGCGGAAATGGTAAGTATTGTCAGATACAAAACGGTTTTATCTTTCCTTCCCACTAAAAAACAATGGCTTAATGTTTATCTAAAGCCAGCAGGTAGTATCCGGTACATAGCAATATCACCACATATAATGCAGTTGTATGTGCTTTTGTAGGCTTAAAATAAGAATGATAAGGTACACGCCCAAATTGATTTGAAATCCAGAGTGGATTCAATGTGATGTCTCTGCTCAGGGCTGTGTGGGGACCCATAGAGATGTCTGTGATAAATTAACTTTGTTCATCTATTTTGAAAAATTACAGTAGAATAATTCTAAAAATCAGGAATACATTTGTTTTGAAAAACTACAGTTGGAAAAAATTCTAAAAATCAGGTATACTCAAAACTTATGTGAGCTATGCCATATGAAAAAGTGGGGATAAATATCATAATGATATTTATTCCTGTAATTTATTTGAGAGGTAATAATTATATGAATGGCTTGGAGGGCATATGAATATCATGGTCAGTTTCAAGAAGGCACCTAAAAATGAGGTCATTTCATTTTAGTTAAGACTAATTATGTATTAGAAATCTAAATCTATAATGAATAACGAGTTCATAATAATAGTAACTATGTAACAGAAAACATGACCTCTGATACATTATGGCGGCAAACTAAAATGAGATGAACTCATTTGTAGGTGTCTACCAAACAGGGGCCTAAGTAGATTGGTTTCTATCAACATGGTTTACCTTTATTTAATGACCCGAACTTCATTTCTTTATTTCCTTCAAAACATGCAGAAACTTTTACTGAGGTTTTGACCAAAACCTAAGGCCCTGTTTGGCAGCCACTTAAAAATGACTTTGTCTCATTTTATCTAATGGTAATTATGTATTAGAGATCTGGATGGTGCTCGGTGGACCCTACAATGATGCATGTATTTTAGCCATGTGGTCCATTCACTTAAATGAGTATTTTAGGGCAAGAGCCTAAAAAAGAGTCATATCTGAATCTCAAGTGGACCACACCGCAATAAAACCGTCTTTCTTTCTTCTTCCTTTTGTTGGAAATCTGTGTGTGTGGACTAATCAGATTTTAAGCTTAAAAAGAGAATTTGAGGTGCATATAGGACTAGCAAGCCTTTTCATCAAGGTGCATACAAATTTGTGCATGGCTCAGATATATTTCATCAAGGTGCATACAGGACTAGCAAGACTCAATGAACATCCTGGTTGAAGAGAAATTTGAGGGAATCCCCCATTAATAGTGGGACCTAGTAGAACAACGGTCTAGAACACCAAATAGGCCCCACATATACATAATCCTAGGTGGTGGTGGACAACTTTATGTCTGCTGCTGTACGGGGTCTATAAATTCTCGGCACCAATTCAAATTCAATAGCAAAGAACCTACATTATTTTTCAATCAACTTTCTTTATTTGAATGTAACAATGTCATCAAATATCATTCTCAAACTTTCAAATTACAAAAAATAAATGAAATAAAAAAATAAATTAATTAATGAAGGAAAAAATCCATGGAAAAAAATAATTTCTAGACACCGTCAGCGATCAGACAGTTAATACAAAGAAATTTTCACATACAACGTTGTACAAGAACTTTCACATATAATGCTTTCCTTTCATCAAACATGGCACCTGTGCAGAACATCTGAGCCATGGAGAAAACTTGACAAACCCACTCATCACGATGGTCAAACTCATACATTGAGTCAAACTGTCCTTTATACATCGATTTTGCCAGGTATCTCACCTGATAAGTGGACCACGCCCCAGGTAATATCTATGGTGTGGCCCATGACATGTACAATAAAGAAATTCTACACAAATGACAGCGTATATCAAATCTGAAAGATAGGAAAAGAGATAGAAATATAAGAAGATATCAAACCTATGGAGAGGAGCTTCACGATGTGAGTTTCTTTGGGTAGGAGATTCACAGTTGCTGCAATCGAGAGAGAGAGAGAGAGAGAGAGAGAGAGAGAGAGAGAGAGAGAGAGAGAGAGAGAAGAGGGTGTTCACGGCCTATGTTTCTTCATGCCTGAGGCATTGGAGAGAGAGGGAGGAGAAAGAGAGATGGAGCAGAGATCGGGAGGGAGACAGTGGATTAGGGAAAGAAGGGTTTAGGGAATGCTTTGATTAGGAATGGAGAGAGAGAGAGAGAGAGAGAGAGAGAGAGAGAGAGAGAGAGAGAGAGAAGAGAGAAGAGAGAGAGAGACCGTATGAAATCCCTAATTTTAGGCGCAGCTCTGTTTTGAGAGCGCACCCAAATTTGGGAGGCGGATTGGCTACTAGTGGTGGGTGCTTTGTGGGTCCCACCATGATGTATGTGTTTCATCCATTCCGTTCATCTATTTTTGGAGATCATTTTAGGGCTTTGTACAAAAAATTATAAGTATATAAACCTCAGGTGGACTACACCATAGGAAATCAATAATGGTTGGATATCCACTATTAAAATCCTCCTAAGGCCCACTGTACTATTTATTTGAAATCTAATATGTTGATTAGGTCATAAAGACCTGGATGAAGGGAAACAATAAATATCAGCTTGATCCAAAACTTTTATGGCCCCCAAAACATTTTTAATGGTCAACGTTCATCCAACACTTTTTCTATAATGTGGTCCACTTAAGATTTAGATATACCTCATTTTTTCAATCATATCATAAAATGATCTATAAAAATAGATGGACGGCGTGGATGAAACACATACATCATGTTGAGTCCCATTAAGCTCCGACCACTAGCCATTGCCTGGTAAATAAATATCAGGCCGACTACACCACATAAAAATAATAATAATTGGTTATCCATCATTAAAACCCTCTTAAGGCCCACTTTACTTTTTATTTGACATTCAATCTATTGATTAGTTCATACAAGCCTAGATAAAGGGGAAAAAATAAAAATCATCTCGATCCAAGACTTTTATGGCCCCTGAAATGTTTTAAATGGTTTATGCTCATTCAACACCGTTTCCTGTTAATGTGGTCCATTTCATATTGGGATATGCCTCATTTTTTGTCTCGTGCCATAAGATGATCTTTAAAAATAGATGGACAACATGGATTAAACACATATGTCAGGGAAGGGCCCACAGAGCACCAACCACAAGCCATTGGATGGTGTTAGGGGAGCAACCAATTTGTTCCCCTTATTTGTGGTGTAGTTCATTTAATTAATCTTTGGATATGAATAATTTTTCGGATAGTTCTCTAAAATGATATCAAAAAATGGATGAACAAGCCAATGATCCTGAATTTTTGGTAAATCCAAAACTCAAGTGGACCATGCCACATGAAACAGTGTGGAATAATGATTTCCACCGTTGATACCTTCCTTGGGCGCATGGTAATGTTTATTTGAGATCCAACATGTTCATAATATCAAGAAGATATGAATGCAGAGAAAACACAAGAAGATATGAATTAATGTGGGCCAACTACGATGACAGTGTAAAATATACCTTCCATCATTTTCTCCGAACCATGATAGAATGAGATCTAAAAAATGAGATAGATCCATTGTCGAAGTGGGCCATATCACGGGAAACAGTGAGACCCGAACTTTAATGGAACATTAGGCTATATGGTCTGGGCTGGATTGGTTCATCTAGCCCATCCCATTGGTTATTTATATTGCTGGGTTGGGTTAGGATGGATATGGTTCAACCCTACTCAGACCCATACCCATTTAGCTTACTCCAACCTTCATTAGGAATAGCTCGGGTCTATTAACCTGCTAGCTGACCCAATTCATTGTCACCTGTACTTCAAAACGTGAGAATAGACTGATCGAGCCAGGGCCCTTAGACAACCCTAATTGATGGTTATGTTTAAAGCCATCCAGGTCCATTGCCAATTAGGGATAGGGGCACCATGTGAATTATGACTTGTAAACAATGGATGGTTGTTAGAAAATTGGCTCCATTCAAAGGGTTATGATCATTCGACCAGTGTGATTCTTACACCATGGCTTGTTCCTAATTGTATGAATGAGTGAATGATTAAGGTAGTGGCATCTATCCAAAAATGTTGTAACTCGCCAGGTCCTTGTTCTGGTGCTAAATGTGCATGTGGTGATCCAATCTGTCCACCTAGTGGGCCATGCCAATTAGCAAAAATGTAGGTAGTCATCTCATCATGAGATATTGGAAATTTCAGGAGATAACAACGAGCAAGATATTATCATTTCCCAACTTCGGTGGGTCCTACAGGTTGGTGGCTGTCTATATCACTACTTTTAAATTATTGTAAGTGTACCATTGTTTATGTACCTGGACAGGAAGGGAGTAGTGCAATTTTTATTTTTTATTTTATTTTTAATATCATTTCATGCAAAGGTCGGCAAGTCAAGCGAAGAACACGTCCTTTCGTCCAACCATACTACAAGAAAATCATCGACAACTTCCTTAAAGAAAAAGATGCACAGAGAATGGACATGGATTAGGTGGATCCCTGACTGTGGGGCCCACCACACCCCATAGTCAAGGATCCATCAAAGCCCTGCTCACATAGAATGACATTTTATAAAGATCATCAGGTCAAGTCAGTCCTTAAGAAAATCACCAGCAGCTTCCTTAAGTAAAAAAATTACACATATCAGGCAATTAGGTCACCTATGGCCCACCAGACCAAAAATTTTAATCACTGTATATGTGCTACATCTAAGACAATTAGCCGTTCATGCTGAAGAGAGTTGGGCCATGGCCCAATACCTGAGATGAACCATACATGTCTATAGTGGTACCTCAAATTGTGTCCCTCACCAAATTCATGGCAAGAAAGCCTAATCAGATGGCCCCATCAACTAATTAGTTACGATCAAGATCGCACACGTCTATGGTGGAGATTGGATTGAACACAATTTATGAAAGAGCTTCCTATAAATGTAAACCTGATTAATGGAGTTGGTTAAATATATACCACATGGTGGCCCGCGCACAAACAAAAGTATATGGTTGACATCCCATTTACATCATTTCATGTGGTGTGGCCCATTTAATTTGTGGATCTAGTTGATTTTTTTAACCTCAAAACCTAACATCGAGTATAAAATTTGATTACCAGAGTGAATCTTATAATTAAAACATGGTGGGGCTCCTAAACTTGGTCATTAGTGTTGAACATCCACCCCATTAGTCAGATGTACCATTCCATGATGGGTCTGAGGCTTAAAAATCAAGACAATCCGTGACTTTTTTAGGCCACACCACATACAAAAGTTGAGAGGGGTTACCCACCATTAAAATATTCATAATCATTTGTTGGGCCCACCGAGATGTGGTTCACAAATCCAGACCATCCATTATGTGTGTCGCACTTAGATGAGGAGTCAGACCAAGTTTCATATGCATCAAAATTTTAGGTGGACCCAAGTGCTTTTATATGTTTGAGTCATTTCTTCACATGATTTTAGATGGTATGGCCCACCTAAGTTCCGTATATGGATGATTTTTGAGATATCCCATAATTTAAAGAGGGCCCATCAAATGCACGGTGTTGATGGTCGACACGCATCATAGTGGGGCCCATTCATCTTTGACATCCTTTAAACTGTTCATACAACTCGGAGCTTGAGCATCAGCGCATAAACGCTCTCCTAACCCCCTCTCTCTCTATTCCTCTCTATCCCCCCTTCTCTTTCTCTCGTGCCCTATTCCTCTCCATCCTCTCTATCTCTAATCCTCTCCATCCCCCCCCCCCCTCTCTCGGGTGCCTTCATCAGGTCCAATCATCTCTCTCTCTCTCTCTCTTTGATCCAAAAAAGGGAGGGAGCTGAACCGATCTGCACATCGGCGGCCATTTCAACAGTGAGGGGCCATTGCAGCAGGTATTTCTCTCCTCTCCTCTCCTCTCTCTTCAACGTCGAATATCCAAACCCTAATTAGGGTTTTCCAATGGTGTATGTATTTGGGGATTTTCATTTTTTAATCCCTAATTAGGGTTTTCCAATGTTGCATGTTTTTGGGGATTTCCATTTTTTAATCCCTAATTAAGGATAATTCATAGAGCCAACCAACACAAGCTTGGATGCGGAGAAGGTATAAATATCAGCCTCATTAAAATTTATGTGGCACCGACAAGTTTTCAACTGTACCCATCATGAGGGAACGCATGCTTCAGCTTTTCCGACTAAAACCAGCTGGCAAAATAGATAAAACAAACACATCACATGGGGTGTCGTTGGGAGAGGCAGGGATAACAACTCGATGGGTTATTGCCTAATCATAGTGTATATTTATATGTTTTACCAGCGTACTTTCATAGGCTCAAAATAAGGGGTGGATCTAAATCTCAGTTAGACCATACCACAAGAAAATAATGGCTCCTAAGGCTCATTGTAAAATTTGAATGCTACTATACAACATGTTGATTAGGTAACATAGATCTCAATGAAGGGAAACATAAGTGGCAGCTGGATTCAAAACTATTGTGGCTCGTAAGAAGTTTTTAATGATGGGAATTTATTCCCAACTATGTGGTTCACCTGAGATTTAAACTGCAATATTTCTAGACCATGCCTTACAATGATATGGCAAAATGGGTGAATGGCCTACAACATATGCAATGAGGTGGACCCCATGCATGGTTAGGGCCTCGCCCACTCTGCTACCCTTGCCTTGCCTAAACTGCGCCCTACACCAGGTTGCCCACGTCCTACATAAGCTATCACGACATGAAAAGACCACACGGCAACAGGAGTTCAATCAGCCCATGACCATGGAGCCAACTTGATTATTTGTTATATGTTTATGTTGTCCATCCATTTTTCTAGCTTGTTTTAGGTTTTGGTCCTAAAAATTAAGTTGTTACAAATCTTAGGTGGACAACACTCCATGCAACTATAGTAATTGAATGCCCACTATAAAAAAAGTTATTGTAAGTCATTAAAATTTTGGATCTAGCTGATATTTGTGTTTTACCTTCAATCAGGTCTTTGTGATTTATTAACAACTTAGATGGCAAATACACTTTATGGTGGGCCCATGAAGTTTTTGTTGGTGGGCATTAATCAATCACCATTATTTCATGTGGTGTCGTCAATGTGAGATTTTGATCCGCCTCATTTTTTGGTTCATGCCCTAAAATGAGTGGTCAAAATAGACAGATGGTGTTACTCCAGCCAGACAAAATTAATCCACCGTCGTTTTATATAACATATGAGACAAAATATAAAAGAGAGTCCCGAACATGCACCAAATCATCAGATTTTGGGCTAGTATAAGTGGGACCCATGGTCATGCACCGTAACTTCCTTGGGCCATTAATCCAACGTCACATTATATAATAACGTTCATCTTTCATAGCCTCTATTCTATTTTTGTTTTCACTTTATATGATAGTTGGGACCATCTTCATTAGGGCCTATCTAAATGTGAATGTGTTTGTATTGTTGGGGCCTCGGGACATTTTTTTTGTCAGCCTGACCTCCTCGCCAAATCCACAAAGTTATAATCTGCTAATGGAAAATTTCTGATTTTGAAAAATAAAAATAAAAATGATGAGCCCTGCACTTTAATTTATACCCTCCGAACAGAATGGATAAGAGAGGAAATACAGTGATCATCTAACCAAGGAGTGAAAGATACCTCGTTTCAACACTGAGGTCTTGGTAACGATCCCTATTGGGGGTGGCTAACAGTGAAGTGTGATTTGACAATGGGGTGTACTAACAAGCTAACAAAAAAAAAAAAATCTTCAAATTTAAGGATTGAATATGGAATGGCATAAAAATTATGAATCATAAAAAAATGGATTTAGTACAACCAATTATATGTTATCAGTTATCAAATTGTTTTTTAGTTCAGAGGTTTGCTGACGTCAATTTGAGTTTGTATGGAGCATTGGCTAAGAACCTATAACCTAAACCTTATGTCAGTTTGAGTTTGGTTCAGAGGTGTAAACAGTTTTGAACAAGGTTTAAACCTAAACCTAAACCTTGCGACAGTTTAAGTTTCGTTCAGAGGTTTAAACCTAAACTTAAACCTATAACCTAAACCTATCTTTGTATGGAGCATTGTCTAAGAACTCGTCATCAACCATGTATGTGCACACGTATGGATGGATGGATGGATGGATGATGCACTCATTAGAGCTCAGAAGCATAGGAGACATAATCAAAATGCAAGAACTCATCATCAACCATTGTGGATGGAGCATTGTCTAAGAACCACAGTGATCAGATGATTTGATAATCTGATTTTTGGAATCATTGAATTAGGACCACAACCCATTTCTTTTTAACTGTTCCTTAGATGGTTATTAATAAAAAAAGTCTCCACCTTTCGATCTTTGTATTTTTTGGCTATGTTTCATACACAATGTGGCCCACAATGTTGAGAATCTAGAATGGTGTCTATGTACATCGATGATCTGCACAATTTAGCACTTCGTATGAACAAACATTGGATTTAAACCACAATCATAAGTATCATGTAGCAATGTTACATCTTTGCACAAAATAAAACAGTTTTGAACAAGGTTTGAAGTATTGGCCGCCTTATCAATGATGAATGATATGATACTTAATACACTAATTTTAATCCTTGGTTTTCAATGACAGGTGGGGTCCATGGTCCAATAATCCAAATCCATGCCTGTTTGTCCCAACAGCAGATGGACTATGCCTAAGAATCTCCTCGATAGGACAATCTTAACCTATCAATTTCTAGCTTGTATATAAAAGGTAACGTGATCTTGTCTCACTTATGTACCATTTCATGTTATATACATCATTGAATATACATTATATAATGCTTATAGTAATCTTGGAGTGAAGAAAATTTTCAAGTATGTGCATTTCAGTCCGAGTTCCTTCTTTAAGCACGATAGCCTTGGGAGGGTTGATCCGATGGATGGGTTGACTGCAAAAGGGTCGATTAAAACTATATTGGGTTATCTTGCTAGTCGTGAAATCATTATGTCCGGCAAGATAACCCAATATAGTTTTAATCATCCCTTTTGCAAGCAACCAATCCCTCAGATTAACCCTCCTAAGGCTATTGTAATTAGAGAAATAACTCGGATTAAAATGCACATACTTGAAAATTTTTTGCACTCTAAGATTACTATAAACCTCATACAATTTACTTAAAAATTTTCATCAGCTGTAGGTGATCTGGTATAAAGAGCTTGTCCTTCTCTACTAACCAAACATAAAACACAAACTCAATGGTAAATTTTCAGCCTATGAATCTTGTGTATATGCAGAAAAGTAACAGAAGTGGTTAATGCTTTTAATCATTCAATGTTCAACTACTATACATTTTTCAGCCTCATCTGTATAGATGGAATATTCCATTATAAGAATTGCCTGATGAATAGTTTGGATGATTGGTTCTCAGCCACAAAAAATAGATGCCTAGCTTATTTTTAATTATATTAGCTCAAAATTGATGGAGCAGACCTTGATGTGCGTCGGACTTATCCGGATGTTAAGCAGGGGTTCCTGAAAGGTGGGAACTATTGTTATGACCATGATGAAGTTGTCCATTTCTTATGGACAACATTAGAGTGGCTTGGTTATTTGGACAGGCCGTGTTTATGTATTTGCTCGAAATTAATGGAGCAAACTCGGATGTACGTCGAAGCTATCTAGATGAGTGGGGTTCCATGGAAGGTGGGAACCACTGTTATGACCATAATGAAGCTATCCATTTCATATGGACAACATTGGAGGGGCCTGACCATTTGGACAGATTGTATTTATATATTTTCTTAAAATTAATGGAGCAAACCTAGATGTGTGTCGAAGCTATCTAGATGTTGAGCAGGGGTCCTTGCAAGGTGAGAACCAATGTTATGACCATGATAAAACTGTCCATTTCCTATGGACAACATTGGAGTGGTCTGACCATTTGGACAGACCGGGTTTATTTATTTTCTTAAAATTAATAGAGCAAATATGAATGTGCGTCGGAGCTATTCGGATGAGCGGGAGTCCCTGGTGGGTGGGAACCGTTGTTATGACCATGATGAAACTGTACATTTTCTATAGACAGCAATGGAGGGGCCTGATAATTTGGAAAGACTATTTGCTCAAAATTAATGGAGATGACCTGGATGTGCGTCAGAGCTATCCGTTTGAGCGGAGGACCCTGGAAGGTGGGAACCGCTGTTATGACTATGATGAAGTTGTCCATTTTCTATGGATAACATTATAGAGGCATGACCATTTGGACAGACCGTGTTTATATCTGTATTTGCAGGGACCACACCCTTAACCTAAACTACACTAAAAACCTGAACCTAAACCTATTGTCAATTCTCCAAAGATATAACCTATAACCTATAACCTACAACCTAAACCTAACCCTAAACCAAAACCTATAACGTAAACCTTAACCTATGACCTATAACTTATAACCTATAACCTAACCTTAACCTAAACCTAAACCTATAACCTAAACCTATAAACTAAAACCTTAAACCTAAACTTAAAACCTAAATGTATTCTCAAATCCCTAAACCTAAACCTACACCTAATCCTAATCTCAACTCCTTAGCATAAACCTAAACCTAATCCTAATCCTATACCTAATCCTCATCTCAACTCCTTAACATAAACCTTAACCTTAAACTATTCTTAATTCCCTAATCCTAATCTCAACTCCCTAACCTAAACCTAAACCTAAACTTGAAAACCTAAACCTAAACTATCCCGAACCTGAACCCGATTTCCTAAACCTAAATCTTAACCTATTCTCAATTCCCTAAAGCTATAACATATAACTTATAAACTATAACCTATAACTTAAACCTAAACCTAACCTAAACCTATAACTTAAACCTATATCCTTAACCTAAACCTAAAACCTAAACCTTAACCTTAACCAAAACCTATAACCTTAACCTAAACCAAAACCTATAACCTAAACCTAAAACCTAAACCTCAACCTATAACCTATAACCTATAACCTAACCTTAACCTAAGCCTAAAACCTAAACCTAAACCTATAACTTATAACCAAAACCTATAACCTTAACCTAAACCTAAAACCTAAACCTATACCTAAAACCTAAATGTATTCTCAAATCCCTAAACCTAAACCTACGCCTAATCCTAATCTCAACTCCAAAGCTTAAACCTAAACTTAAACTTACACCTAAGCCTACACCCGATCCAGAAAACCATATTTCCTAAACCTAAACCTTACCCTATTCTCAATTCCCTAAAGCTATAACCTATAACCTAAACCTAAACCTAACCTAACCTAAACCTAAAACCTAAACCTAAACCTAAAGCTAAAACTTAAACCTAAATCTAAACCTAAAACTTAAATGTATTCTCAAATCCTTAAACATAAACCTACACCTAATCCTAATCTCAACTACTTAATCTAAATCTAAACTTGAAAAGCCAAACCTAAACCCGATCTCGAACCTGAACCCGATTTCCTAAACCTAAACCTTAACCTATTCTCAAATCCCTAAAGCTATAACCTATAACCTACAACTTATACCTAAACCAAAACCTATAACCATAACCTAAACCAAAACCTATAACCTAAACCTTAACCTTCAACCTATAACCTATAACCTATAACCTAAACTAATAACCTATAACCTAAACCTAAAACCTAAACCTAAAACCTAAACATAAATCTATAACCTAAACCTATAAACTAAAACCTAAGCCTAAACATAAGACCTAATTGTATTCTTAAATCCTTAAACCTAGACCTACACCTAATCCTAATCTCACCTCCCTAACCTAAACCCAAACCTAAACTTGAAAACCTAAACCTAAACTCGATCTCGAACCCAAACCCGATTTCCTAAACCTAAACTTTAACCCATTCTCAATTCCCTAAAGCTATAACCTAAAACCTATAACCTAAACCTAAACCTAAAACTAACTTAAACCTATAACCTAAACCTAAACCTAAAACCTAAATGTATTCTCAAATCCTTAAAGCTAAACCTACACCTAATCCTAATCTCAACTCCCTAACCTAAAATTGAAAACCCAAACCTAAACCCGATCCCGAACCTGAACCCAATTTCCTAAACCTAAACCTTAACCCATTCTCAATTCCCTAAAGCTATAACCTATAACCTTAACCTAAACCAAAATCTATAACTTAAACCTTAACCTATAACCTATAACATAAACTTATAACCTATAACCTAACCTTAACCTTAACCTAAAACCTAAACCTAAACCTATAACCTAAACCTAACCCTAAACTTGAAAACCCAAACCTAAACCCGAACCCAATTTCCTAAACTCAAACCTAACCTATTCTCAATTCCATAAAGCTATAACCTATAACCTAAACCTAAACCTAACCTAAACCCATAACCTTAACCTAATCCTAAAACCTAAACCTAAACCTATAACCTAAATGTATTATCGAATCCTTAAACCTAAACCTACACCTAATCCTAATCTCAACTGCTTAACCTAAACCTAAACTTAAAAACCCAAACCTAAACCCAATCTAGAACTCGAACCCAATTTTCTAAACCTAAACCTTAACCTATTCTTAATTCCTTAAAGCTATAACCTATAACCTATAAGCTATAAGCTAAACCTAAACCTAAAACCTAAACCTATAAACTAAAACGTAAACCTAAAACCTAAACCTATAAACTAAAACGTAAACCTAAACCTAAAACCTAAATGTATTCTCAAATCCTTAAACCTAAACCTACACCTAATCCTAATCTCAACTCCTTAGCCTAAACCTAAACCTAAACCCAAACCCGAACCCGAACCCGAATTCCTAAACCTAAACCTTAACTTATTCTCAATTCCCGAAACTTTAACCAATAACCTAACTTAAACCTAAACCTATAACCTACACTTATAACCTAAACCTATAACCTACACTTATAACCTATAACTAAAACCTAAATGTATTCTCAAATCCTTAAACCTAAACCTACACTTAATCCAAATCTCAACTCTCTAACCTAAACCTAAACCTAAACTTGAAAATCGAAACCAAAACCCAATACCGAACCCAAACTTGATTTTCTAAACTTAAATCTTAATCTATTCTCAATTCCCTAAAGCCATAACCTATAACCTATAACCTAAACCTAAAGCTAAAGCTAAACCTTAACCTAAACCTAAACCTATAACCTAAACCTATAAACTAAAACCTAAACCTAAACCTAAAACCTAAATGTTTTCTCAAATCCCTAAACTTAAACCTACACCTAATCCTAATCTCAACTCCCTAACCTAAACCTAAACCTAAACTTGAAAATCCAAACCTAAACCCGATCCCGAACCTGAACCTGATTTCCTAAATCTAAACCTTAACCTATTCTCAATTCCCTAAAGCTATAACCTATAACCTAAACCTAACCTAAACCTATAACCTTAACCTAAACCTAAAACCTAAACCTAAACCTAAACCAAAACCAAAACCTATAACCTTAACCTAAACCAAAACCTATAACCTAAACCAAAACCTATAACCTAAACTTATAACCTATAACCTAACCTTAACCTAAACCTACACCTAAACGTATAACCTAAACCTATAAACTAAAACCTAACCCAAACCTAAAACCTATATGTATTCTCAAATCCCTAAACCTAAACCTACAACTAATCCTAATCTCAATTCCTTAGCCTAAACCTAAACCTGAACCCGAACCCAATTTCCTAAACCTAAACCTTAACCTATTCTCAATTCCCTAAACCTTAACCTATAACCTAACTTAAACCTAAACCTCTAACCTACACTTATAACATAAACCTAAACCTATAACTTAAACGTAAAACCTATACCTAAACCTATACCTAATCCTAATCTCAACTCCCTAACCTAAACCCAAACCTAAACTTGAAAACCGAAACCTAAACCCGATACCGAACCTGAACCCGAACCCGATTTCTTAAACCTAAACCTTAACCTATTCTCAATTCCCTAAAGCTATAACCTATAACCTTTAACCTTTAACCTAAACCTAAACCTAAACCTATAACCTTAACCTTAACCTAAACCTAAACCTAAACCTATATCCTTAACCTAAATCGAAACCTATAACCTAAACGTTAACCTATAACCTAAACTTATAACCTATAACCTAAACTTAACCTAAACCTAAAACCTAAACCTAAACCTATAACCTGAGACCTAAATCTAAATCTAAAACCTAAATGTATTCTCAAATACCTAAACTTAAGTACACACCTAATCCTAATTTCAACTCCCTAACCCAAACCTAAACCTAAACTTGTAAACCCAAACCTAAACTCGAACCCGAACCCGAACCCGATTGATGTAATAACGTAGCCCAATCACATGGCAACAAATAAGAAAATCTTGCTTTGTTGGCAAGCATACTCGAACTCAAGCATCACAATGTATCTATTTCCATCTCCATTATCTCTTATAGCATAGATTATTTGAGATTTGGATTTATCTCATTTTTAGAGTCATGTCCTAACACAATATGATAATATTAATAGACAAGGTGGATTTGTCACCAACATTATTCTAGGATCCATATAACTTCTCCTTATAGGAAGTTGGGTAGGGCATATCAGCTTGAATCCATCAAAGGAGATAAGGATCACCTCTCATATGTTCTCTCTCTTTTCATTTTTCTTTCATAGGATTATTTGGATGAATGTATTTTATGTTTGGATGGATTTACGTAGTTTGGGTTAGATGGATATGAATGTGAATATGATGAAATATATTATATAATAGGTGTATATCAGGAAGAATATATTGTAACAGGTGTATATCAGGAATTTTGTGCTGGGAGATTGAAAAAAAAAAAAACAAAGAGAGAGAGAGAGAGAGAGAGAGAGAGAGAGAGAGAGAGAGAGAGAGAGAGAGAGAGAGAGAGAGAGTGAGAGAGAGAGTTTTACCAACGAAATATTTCATAGGTAAAAATCTCAGTCACGTTTTTTACCTACGAAAATTTTCATGGGTAAAGGTATTGTGAAATATTTTTACCTACAAAAAGCGTCGTAGGTAAAACTCTTAGTGGCATATATAACACTTTTCAATAATAAGTTCAATTCAAAACACCATTTACCTACAAAACATTTCGTAGGTAACGATGGCTTTTACCTACGAAATTAGATTTTGTAGGTAAAAGTAAACATTAGGATTTTTTGTTTAGGTAAAAGTAAACTTTTAAATTTTTTATTTTTTGAAAAATTCAAAACACCATTTACCTACGAAAATTTTCGTAGGCAAAGGCAGTTTTTACCTACGCAATGTAATTTCATAGGTAAAAGTAAAGTTTTCATTTTTTGTTTTTCAAAAATTCAAAACACCCTTGTCCTACAAAAATTTCCATAGGTAAAGATGGCTTTTACTTGAAAAAATTCAAAACACCCTTTAGCTACGAAAATTTTGTAGGTAAAGATGGCTTTTACCTACAAAATTGGATTTCGTAGGTAAAAGTAAAGTTTTCGATTTTTTGTATTTAGAAAAATTCAAAATACCCTTTACCTATGAAAATTTTCCTAGGTAAAGATGGCTTTTATCTACAAAATTAAATTTCATTGGTAAAAGTCATCTTTACCTATGAAAATTAGTTTCATCGGTAAAAACCATATTTCTTGTAGTGGGATAAGATCTACCAAATCTTCAACTAGTCAATAGCCCTATTCGATTAGTCGAAGGCCTTACTCGACTAGTCGAAGTTGGTCTTTGACTGGTCGAGGATGCCAAAATCTGAACGGTTTTAGTTGTTAGACTTTGAGCCGAGGAATGCTTGACTGGTTGAAGAGTGTCCTTCAATTGGTCGAAAGAGTAACAAATTTTTCTGTTTTACTTAGTTTGTATTAGGACTGGTCGAGAAATTCTTAGGTTGGTCGAGCCAAAAACTTAGGTTGGTCGAAACTTTACCAAATACAAGCATATAAACCCAATTTCAAATATATTTTGAAAGCACCTAAACCGAGGGTCTTTCTAGGGTTTATAATACCTATATGAACTGAACTCCATTTCCTTGAAGAATATTAGAGATTTAAACTTCTCTTAGGAGCTTGATCTTTTACTAGAACATTTGTAGATCTTCACTTTATGTTGACTTCTGAGCTTGGTCTTCGACTTGAGCTTGAGCTTGATCTTCGACTTGATCTTGGACTAGGCTTGAACCTTGGTCTTGAACCATACTCGAAGATAACTTGCTAAGATGTTTTGATTAATGGACATTTGACAAACAAGGTATGAAGTGTGCTTTAAACATTATAGCACTTATAGAGTGCGTTAAACATCTACTATTAAAATCATTATTACAACTGTTTCCTCAAGTGTGGTCCACTTAAGCTTTGGATATGCTTCAATTTTGGGCTAAACTCCTAAACAAGCTAGAAAATAGAATGGATGATGTGGATAAACCACATACATTCACGATGGACCGATGAAGGAATTTGAAATGCATTTGAAGGGGTTACAATGCAGGTCAGAGTGGATCAGTGTGGGTCGATATATGGTCTGAGTGTGTCTTGAGTCCTAGTTACCTAATGTAACATCTTTTCAAGTGAATACACACCCATTCATAGTTTGTTGTAGGAGTTTGATGTGCGTTCAAAGGGAATGTAGTGCAAGCTGGAGTTAGCTTGTGTTGGTCGGTGTGGGTCAGACTGTCCTTCATATTGTACAGGATGCCATAGATTCTACCAATTTGTTGTGCAGAGAAGTCCTGGTTCAGCTCAACTAAAGCCATTTTCGGTTGCATACAAAAATGGAGGATTCTCACGTTGCACACTATGAAGATTTACAGTTTTTCGGTTTGATTGAAAAGTGCAGTCAGGTTGGCTCAGTCAGACCAAAGGTTCCATTTGGTCTAATCGATCATATCATGTATATTAGTGTAAATTAGGTTATTTAAGTCCAATTAGGGATTATGGCTTGTAATTCAAGTGTTTTCTCTCTAAGGGCAAGGGTTTGTGAGGTGAGAGGGTTTCTAAACACTTGTAGGTGAGAGGGTTTCTAAACACTTGTAAGGGCTTGAGAAAATTTTTTTCTCAAGGGGTTGCGCATCGCAATGGGAGATTGGGTGCTTTTGTAATCGAAGAAGGTAAGTGTATAAACTCTAAGGTTTTGATTATAGTTTATTTATGTTGCTTTATGCCATTACTTTTTCCCACAAGGGTTTTCCACATTATCTTGCATTTTTTGGTTGATTGCTTTATTTCTTGGTTACTTTGCTCTATTAAATTGTTTTATCTTTGTTGAATGTGCTTTCGTAAAGCACATAGATTGATGGTGGTATTAGATCCAATTATCTAATGCTTAAGGTTTATCTGGGTTTGTTAAGGGGTCTACATCTCAATAAAGTGCTATCAGAGCGCCAAGTTAAGTTTTTTTCCTAAATTCCATAAATATGTCAGGGTCGAAATTTAATGGGAAGAATAATTTCATTTTGTGGTAGCGAAAGGTTAAGGATATTCTAGTATCACAAGGGTTGAGCAAGGTGTTGTTGGAGACTAGAAGATATCGGATGATGAATGGAATGATCTCAATGAGAACGCTATGTGCACCATCTGTTTATGTCCATCGGATGAAGTCATGTACAATGTCTTAGATGAGGAATCTTCCCAAGAGATGTGGAAGAAAGTAGAAGATCTATACATGGTGAAGTCCCCCACAAATAAGTTGTTTATGAAGAAACAACTATTCGGGCTACATATGAAGGAAATATCTGATCTCCTAGAGCATATGAACACGTTTACAAAGGTGTATAACGAGTTATTAAGTCTTAGAGTGACGATTGAGGAAGTAGACAAAACAATGCTACTTTTGCCATCACTTCCCTCATCATACAACCATTTTATCACTACTTTATTGTATAGGAAGAATAAGTGAAGCTAGAAGAGATCATCCCGGCTCTCATTTCTAATGAGATGAGGAAGAAGTCGAGTGATGATGACTCTCAGGTAGAAGGGCTAGTCGTGAAAGGGGGTCAGGGATGTGGGAGATCCGTAGAGCGATCTCAGTCTCACAAGAAGAGAAAGTCTATATTGAAATCAAATGCAAATGACAGATGCTTCTATTGTGCTAGCAGCTTTCTTCCTTGCCTTGCTAGCTTAGCTAGCTTGTAGTAAGCTCTTACTCTTTTTGAGAAAGTTATCCTTATCTATTGTAAACAATTAACACTAACACCGTAACTAGATGCATGCCTTGCTTCTCGAAACTAGTTGATAGTCATCCCTTCACAATAAGGCTAGGGAAGATAATGACTATTAAGCTTGATTAAGGACAATGCCTCTGCTAGGTTTAGCTTTTATTGAAAGAAAAATCCTCCTTTCAAAACAAATACAACTACTAACATTGTCAGTATGCCCTAGGCCAGTTAAGGCAAGTGTAAGGAAGTGACCCCCTCACCAGCAAATGGAGGCTTCAAAGCCCGTCAATAGTAATTGTGTGCAAGAGCACCGATGTGCAGCCACCCCCCCCCCCCCCCCCCCCCCCACACACACACACAAAAAATGGCTTTTCTAAAGCTGCTTGTTTTTGTTCAAACTCCACTCTTTGCCTACTCCATGAGTCACTATGTATAAAGGGACACTTCAAGAGAGACTGCTAAAAATAGAAGAATGTCCTAGAAAGCAAGGGGAAATGAAACATAGTTGAATTGGCTAGTGTTGTAGAGAGAGCTCAAAAGAATTCCTCCTCTCAGTCTTTTCACATGTGTCTTAATAAGACTTGGTTCAATTCCTACAAGTCCTATGATGGTGGAAGTATTCTTATGGGGAATGGTGCATCATACAAAGCCATCATAATATGGACCATTAAGGTAAAGATGTTTGATGGAGTCATACGGACTCTAGTTGATGTTGTACATGTACCAGATTTGAAAAAAAAAAAACTTAATATCCTTGGGAGTTTTAGATACGATTAGTTGCACATTCATCGTAATGGGCGGTGTAATCAAGATCACCAAAGGTGCAATGGTGTAAATGAAGGGACAAAAGATAAGAAATCTGTATAAGTTGATTGTGAGCATAGTTATAGGTGAGGCCATTATCACCTCACATGCAGAATCTAGCACAGATGATACTAATTTGTGGCATATGTAGTTAGGGCATATGAGCGAGAGGGGCATGATGGAACTCCATAAATGAAAACTGTTAAAGTGAGTTAAGGTGTACAAGGTGGATTTCTTTAAACAACGTGTCTATGAGAAGCAGTGCAAGGTAAGTTCGAGATTGCTACACACGCTAGCAACGGGGTGCTTGATTATATTTATTCTGATATTTGAGGGCAGTGACAGTACACTCTGAGGAAGGTTTGAGTTTACTTCTTAAAACATGAGTTTGAGGTGTTCACCAAGTTCAAGGAATGAAAGATGGAAGTAGAGAAGCAAACTAAGAGACAAGTTAAGTGTCTCAAGTCAAATAACGATACATAGTATAAAGAGACAGGATTCATGAAATTTTATAAGGAACAAGGCATTACAAGAAACTTCTCAACCTAAGGGACCCCACAATAGAATGGCATGACAGAGAGGATGAATAGAACTCCATTAAAGAGGGTGAAAAGTATGTTGTTGCATGAGGGGCTACCTAAAACTTTTTGGGCAGAAGTGGTGAACATGACATACTGTATTATAAATCAATCATCATCTACAGCGCTAGACTTTAAGGTTACAAAGGAAGTCTAGATAGGTAATGACTTCGATTACTCAGGGATGAGGATCTTCGGGTGTCCAGCATATATCCATGTGTAGAGTGGACATAGACAAAAGTTGGATCATAAATCCAGGAATGTCATTTTTCTTAGGTATGAGAAAGGTATTAAGGGCTAGAAGCTTTGGGATGCTGACTCTCAGAAGATGGTCATTAGCAAGGATGTCATCTTTGATGAGGCATCAATTTTGAAGGCCAACAATGATGTTGTAGGGAAGTTGGAAACACATGGTGAGAATGAGAAATTGTCAATTCAAGTGGATTTAGTCGAGCTAGTTAGTAAAAATGAAATTCGCAAGGAGCAAGATACTGAGTAAAACAACCAGCGAGATACTCAAGAAAGTATATTTAGGAACATGGGGAAAAGAACCTTTAGAGCTCCGACTCGGTATGGGTTCGAGGACATGGTCTCTTTTGCATTGTTTATAAAGGGTGAAGATCCCTACACTTTTTAAGAGGCAAAATCTAGAGAGGATTATAGCAAGTGGGTGTCGGCCATGATGGAGGAGATAAAATCTCCACATATGGATCAAATATGGGGTTGGTCAAACTTTCAAAAGGTCAGAGGGCTATACGGTGTAAGTGGGTGTTTAGGAAGAAAGAATGTGAAAAGTACAAGGTACGAATCATAATAAATGGATACTTGCAGATGAAAGGAGTAGATTATAATAAAGTTTTCACTCATGTTGTGAAACATACTTCAATTAAGGTGTTATTGGATATGGAAGAAAATTCCAATTTAGAATTGGAACAACTCAATGTGAAGACAACATTCCTTCTTGAAAACTTGGAGGAAATCATTTACATGAGGCAGCCTGTGTAGGCTAAAGAAGTCATTATATGGGTTGAAGCAATCTCTAAGGCAGTACAAGTAGTTCAATTTATACATTGTCGAGATAGGGTATATCAAGTGTGAAGATACACAAAGACAGAAAGTCTGGAAAGTTGAGTTTCTCAGAAGGATTATATGAAAAAGATGCTAGAGATGTTCCACATGGAAGGTGTTAAACCAGTTAGCACGCCTCTAGAAGTTCAGTTTAAGTCGTCAACTAGATCATTTCTAAGTACAGAGGAAGATATTTCAGAAATGTCACGGGTGTCGTATATGAGTGCAATTGGGAGTCTCATGTATGTAATGGTTTTCTTGAGGCTAGATATCTCACGAACAATTAGTTTAGATAGCAGATATATGACAAAACATGGAAAAGAGCATTGGAATATTGTTAAGTGGATTCTTAACTATTTCAAGGGAAAAATCAACATCGGGATCATGTTCGAGGGACATGAAGCTTCAGGTGAAGTTGTTGGTTATGTGATTTGAATTATGTAGGTGATATGGACAACATGAGGTCTACTACAAGATATGTTATCACATTAGCAGGCAAGTTGGTATGTTAGAAATTTATGCTACAGTAGATGATAACGTTGTTTAGAATCCGGCGGAATACATGTATGTGATATGGGCATCAAAAGAGGTATTATAGTTGAAAGGTCTAATAAGAGAACTCGAGTTGAAGCAAGAGCTGAGTTAATTGCAATGTCATCGTTAGAGTGTTATCCATCTACTGATGAATCAGGTGTATTATATGAGAACCGAGCACATCAATGTGAGGCTCCACAAGATACAAGAGCTCATTACTTTAAGAGAGATTCTATTTTAGAATATTCATACGATGAGAATGCTGGAGACATGTTGAAAAATCCGGTGACTAGATAGATGCCCAAGCACTGCTTGGGCTTGATCAATCTCACTAGTCATTAATGAGGTTAGGAACCCTTGCACAAGGGTGCAGATGAAGCTGCATTCCCGGTGGAGAATGCATGGATAGGTCTACGCTTAAGGTGGAGGATATATGATAGGTCTTCATAGTGACTTGGTAGAATGCAAGTCAATGTGGAGATTGTTGTGCAGGGTGCCTTGGATTTTGTTAATCTGTTGTATAGAGAAGTCCTGGTTCTTCTCAACTGAAG
The DNA here is from genome assembly GCA_037074715.1 of Magnolia kwangsiensis. Classification (NCBI taxonomy): domain Eukaryota; kingdom Viridiplantae; phylum Streptophyta; class Magnoliopsida; order Magnoliales; family Magnoliaceae; genus Magnolia; species Magnolia kwangsiensis. The sequence goes on from CM073584.1 coordinate 77,186,248, forward strand.
CCATTTTCTGTTCCACCAAAAATTGAAGTATTCTCAGGTTGCACATTGTGAATATTTGTACTTTCTTTAAATTCTAAAGTGCAATCTGGTTGGTTTGATCCAAGCAGACATGTTCTGTAGATTAACATAAATTGGGCTATTTAAGTCCAATTTAGGATTAAGGCTTATAATTCAAGTTTTTTCTCTCTAAGGATAAGGGTTTTCTAGGTGAGAGGGTTTCTAAACACTTGTAAGGACTTAGGAAAGATTTTTCTCAAGAGTTTGCACATTTTAAGGGGAGATCGGGTGCTTATATAATCGAAAAAGTTGAGTGTGTAAACTCTAAGGTTTTTATTATAATTAAACTCTGACGCTTTGTGCCATGGTTTTTCCCGCAAGGGTTTTCCACATAAAATATCTTGTGTTCTATGGTTGATCACTTTATTGCTTGGTTGTTCTGTTTTATTTGATTATTTTATCTTCGTTGAATGTGTTTCCACAAAGTGCACAAATTGACAGTGGCATTCGATTCAAATTATTAATACCTAGGGTTTATCTAAGTTTGTTGAAGGGTCTAAATCTCAATAGTTCGAGCGTGTTCAGAGTCTTCATAGACTAACATAACATCTTTTTAAATGAATACGCATCCATTTGCAGTTTGGTGAAGGTGCTTGATGAATGTTTGAAGGGGCTTCACTACAAGTCGGTATTGGTTGGTGTGGATCAATATGGATTTAATTGGGGTATGAGTGGATCCGGAGTCTTCGTACCTGATGTAACATCTTCTCAAATGGATATCAACCCATTCTCAATCTGATGAACGAGTTCCACGTGCGTTCGATGGGGCTGCAATGCAAGTCAAGTCGATGAGGGTTAGAGTGTGGTTCGACTATGTCCGAAGTCTTCTTAACCTAACGTAGTATCCTTATGAGTGGATATGCACTCATTCATAATTTGATGAAGAAGTTCACCGTGCGTTCGAAGGGGCTACAAAATAGGTCACAGTTAGTCGAAGGGGGTCGACGTGGGTTAAAGTAGGGTTCGAGTATGTCTGGAGTGTTCGTAACACAATGTAACATTTTTTTCAAGTGGATACACACCTATTTGAAGTTCGATGAAGGAGTTCAACATGCGTTTGAAGGGGTTGCAATGTAGGTCAAAGTTTTTGGTGGTGGTTGGAGAGGGTCGGTATGGATCGTTGTGGGCTGGAGTCGGGTATGAGTGGGTCTGGAGTCTTTGTACCCTGATATAACATCTTCTCAAGTGGATATTGACCCATTCTCCATCAAGTGAAGGATTTTGACGTGCATTTGATAGGGATGTAGTGAAAGTTAGGGCAATGTAAGTCCGTGTGGGTCGATGTGGGTCGGAGTAGGGTTCAAGTATGTCTGGAGTCTTCGTAACCTAATGTAACATCTTTAAAAGTGAATTCAAACCCATTCGTAATTGGATGAAAGAGTACAACGTGTGTTCGAAGGGGTTGCAATGAAGGTTATAGTTGGTTTGTGTTGGTCAAAGGGGGTTGATGTGGGTCGTTGTGAGTCAGATTGGTGTTCTAACTGAAATTGTATGAATTGTCTACCATGGCACATGTGGAAGCTCAATAAAGCTTAGAATTATGGCTAACTCCGAGAGGGGGGGGGGGGGGGGGGGGGGGGAGCAATTCTAAGGGTTGATAACCCCAGGTATAGGGTTGCTATTCAATAATAACTCGGTAAGACAGAGGTTAATCCAAAGGAAATTTAATGATAATATACTAAGAACTTAAATTCAGAAATCCAGTTGGTTTGGATTTTCAAAGATGTAAAAAAATTACAAAATGACTAAGAATCCATGAATCCCCAATCAATAAACTTTAAATTTAATTTGTTTTCTCGGGTTGATAACTTAACTAGAATTGAATTCTAATTTGTTCTAATTAGAAGATAACACAGTAATATATATATATATATATATATATATATATATATATATATATATATATATATATATATATATAAAAGCATCCAACATAACTTAGAATCATGATAAGCGTGAACTCTCATGAAAATTTAGGTAATCACATAACAGGAAATTAAAAGCATCTAATGTACCTAGAGGTGACAAAAGATCAAACAACTTTACAAATTGATTCCTTCCCCAATCTAAGAATTCAATCACATTTAATCATAATTCAACATAAAAATCTTAATTTTCATTAAAAAATGAATTAATTATCTAGTATCCATTGAAAGGTTCATCTCTTAGCCTTACCTAAGAGATTAATCAAATATGACTAACATCTTAAACAAAACAAAAGGAAAAATAAAAAAAAAGAAAACTAAAACTGAAGGATTAAGAAGAAAGAATGATTAAGAAGAATCTCCATCACTCAGTATTTCTTCTAAGCTTTAATTCATCCTTATATCAACTTAAAAACCTATTTAAATAGGAAAAGTTCACACCAACTTAGAACTAAATTTAAATTTTTGCACTTATATTACGCTTTGGTCACACCAAAGTTGAATCAAGTCTAGCCGAAGATGCCTTCGGCTGTAACCGAATTTTATAAAAATTTGTCTGAAGTCTTTATCTTTTTTAAGTCGCATCGAACTCTTCTTCAATGACACCGATCATAGTTTCAGTCGAACGTAAGTGTCAAGCTGAATTATCTATGAAAAATCATAGTTCATTGTTAGATTGTTCTGTGCACATTTAGTCAAATCGAACTAACCTTAGGCAGGACCAAATAATCTATTATTTCTGTTGATGGACTATGTGAGTTTTCAATCTTTTCTCTATCATTTGTACTTAATTTTCTTAGATCTTTAGCATGCGAATTCTTTATTAATGACCTTCAAATCTCCATATCTTCACTTGATCAATCTTTTGAGCTTTAATTCTCCTTTTTAAGCATGATTTTATCTTTGTTTTCTGAATTACCTTGCATGTACAAAATATATGTTAATTAATCAATTAAGCACTTTGAATACGTGGAAATTAAAGCAATTAGAAAATAAATATGTAATATTTAGATGTTATTGACACATTAAAAGTTGTGTTGTGTTGTGTGGTACACAATCTATTAGAGAAAGAAGATCAGGGTGTTTTGTGAGCTCTTATCATTGGTAATGAGGTATACTAATGTAAATTACTGATGAACTTGGATTTCTGTTGAAAAATTTTACTAAGTTGTTGTGCTGGGATGCTAGGTGGGGCCCACTGTGATGTTCGTGAGAAATTCACCCTGTTCATCCATTTTGCAAGCTCATTTTAAGACGTGACAAAAAATGAGGTGGATCCAAAACTTAATTGAGCTACATGAGAGGAAATACTGGTCATTAAACACACCATTATAAACTTCCCAAAGTCGACCGTGATGTTTATTTGTCATCCAACCTATTCATAAGATCGCATGGTCTTGGATGAATGAAAATGAATGAAAAACATAAATATAAGCTAGATCCAGAACTTTAACCAGCCCACGAGAAGTTTATAATGGTGGGTGTTCAATCACCACAGTCTCATTTGATAAGGTCCGTATACGATTTAGATCTATTCAAATTTTGGGCTGATGGCCTAAAATGAGTTGGAAAAATGGATGGATGGTGACGATCACAAACTTAGATAATGGTGCACCCTATCAAAATTTCCGTACGCCCATCCCTATAATTGTAAATACCAAAGGGAGTGATGGCAAATATGTCTTTTTCACCATGCCTATAATTTTAATTGCCAAAGGGAGTGACCACAAATACGTCTTTTTCACACATTAACGGAAACATGTAATTGAAAGTATCAAAGGGAAGTGAGAGCAAATATGTCTCTTCCGCAAACCTGTCTTTTTCACACCTGAAGGGTGTTTTTCCTGCCTAAAGTGCCGGTCAAAATGCAAGAGCTATCTATTTTTCAGTAATTATAAAGCATAAGCTTGCCTTTTAAAATATTTTAATCATAGATCAATGGCCCTGAAGGCCGAGGGTAATATGGAAAAAAGTCTCTCTCTATTTTTTATTTTTTTTATTATTTTTTTATAACGTACAGTGCGAGGATGGAAACCAGATTCACGGTTTGGATTCTGAACACACGTCCGGTGGGCCCACACAGCTTGAAGGATACCTTCAAATGCATGTGATCATTTCCCATTTGTTAATGCATGCTAATCCACTATCAGAACATGCGTCCAAATATTCATCCTCCCAGCTGGATGTTGGTCAGTGGGCGCCGTCCAAACAGGATGTGGATTAACTGCGACCCAGGATCCCGCAACGTGTGTCTGACTCTGAACCTGGGGCCCACCTCAATCTATTTGTTGTATATCCACGCCGTCCATCCGTTTTTTGAGCTTATTTTATGATATCATTGAAGAAATGAAGCAGATAAAAATCTCAAGTGGACCACACCATAGGAAACAGTGGTCATTGGATTCCCATCATTAAAAACTGCCTAAGGTCCACTTAATGTTTCTTTTCCATCCAACCTATTGATTAATTCACAAAGACCCAGGTGAAGGGAAATAAAAAATAACAGCTTGATTCAAAATTTGATGGCCACCAAGAACTTTTAAAGGTGGGAATTCATTCCTACTGCGTGGTCCACCTGAGATTTGTATCTTCTTTACTTTTTGGATCATTCCTTTACATAAGATGGAAAAATGGATGAACGGCATGGATATACAACTCATATATTGAAGTGGGCCAACGGCCATGGTGGCACCAACCTTGTTGGATCCGAGGTTGCAGCTAATCCGCGTTCGTCCAAAATTGGGAGGACCTGGCATTGAATCCCCTGGAACGGCTTAGCTGTATTGCTGCCTGGAGGCTTGCTAAAAGAAGTGGGCCACGCATTGATTATCACCTGAAATGAAAATCATTGGATAGCCCATGGTATTATTCACTGAACTTATGTGGACCCTGAATGTCCTGATTTCCTTAGCTAGATCATCACACTGTGACCCACTTTTTAAAGGACCAGATATAATCCTGAAAAATGTGGGCGCCGATTCCCTGTGCCCGGGGCAGAGGAAGTTACGGCAATCGGAAGCTGCATGGGGCCCACAGAGATGGGCGTCGCAAATCTATTACGTGCATCAGTTTTGCAAGACTACATGAGAGAGGGGAACGGAAACGTTCACTGTTGAAGCCTTCCCGAAGCCGGCCATAGTGTTTAGATGCTAAATAGGGTTACCGCGCTATGTAAACTAGTGTAGGCACAATATCATTCGGGGCTGTACACGAGTCGGGTTAGCTTGGTCAGCTCACTTGGCCCCGCTCGGAAAAGCTCAACGAGCCTCGGCTCGAAATTGGATTCAAACTGCGCTGAGCTGGTTTCAGAGCTGGAAAAAATTTCAGAGTTGAGCTTGAAGTTGTCCGAGCTCAACTCGACACGGATTGAGCCTCAACTCGACTCGGATTGAGCCTCAACTCGAATTGACTCATATCGAATTGACTCGGACTCGGTCTCAGTGACTCAGTTATTTTAATATTGATGTTACTGGTGGAGTGTTTGATGAGATGACTCGATGAATTATAAATGTTCTTAATTTTTATGTTTCTTGTTGATACGAAAAACTGGATCAGCCTCTTCCTCTACTTCCGCTGCACCACAATGAAAGATAAAGGGAATCCTGGCTCGAGCCAGGAAACCTCCGATGCTTAAGTCAGTAAGGATCCCGGAAGAGGAGTTTTTTGAGTTTTTTCTTGCATACTTTGATTCTTGGAAAGTCCTCTTTTTATAGGAACGAGAGGTCCCAGCGTGAGGGGATTCTCTCCTAATTTTTAGGAGATTTAATTTGGTTGCTATTTGTTTGTAGATATTTCCCGATACTGAGATTTCCGGGGTCGAATATCTTTTCACAAAATTCTCGGATCGATGTTTAAGATTACACCGTCTCTCCTTTGCTTGGCTCGGCCTCAATGGACTATACACTTTTGGCTAGCTTACAAAGATTGGGTTGTTTGCCTACTGTCGGACGAAAAAGAATCGATTTAAGATCGATGTCCTTTCTTAATCCGATAGCCAACACTACAACCAACCTCATATGGGTTGGTTTTGTAGTCGGTCAGGTGGCTTTTAGCTCTAGGGCCTTTAATTGGTCCTTTCAGACATAGCTGTCTCTTTAACCGAGTTAACTTCATGTCTTATAAATTTCGCCTGTGACTCTTGACTCTTTTACTCTCGGTTGGGATTAATATCCTACAGATCCGAGCTAAGTCTCTCCTCTAGGCTTTATCTTCGGTCAGCTTTCATAGTTGCCTCTGGTTTTGTAAGCAGAGTTAATTCATCTTACAACTGACCCCCTGGACTCGTCATATTTTTTTCCAACAGTAAGCCCCCTACTCCTTGTGTTAGCCATGTCAACACAAGGGAGTAATGAGTTGTTGGGTCGGTTTATATTGGGAATTGAGATTATGATGGAGCATTTAATGCTTCTTATATCGTCCTTAACATACGATGGTTCGTTACTCGAGGTCGCACGAGCGGACAACCGTCAGGTCATTTCGTCCGCTTATGAGCATCGGACACGTGGCGAGGGCGTTACCCACGTCAGTCGGTGTGCGCCACACGTCAGGCAGGAGAGTCGAAACAAACATTGATTCGACTCCTTAAATGCGGATGCTACGTGGCTCAGCTATAAAAAGGGGTGCGGGAGCGCTTTTCACACTTTCGCTCTCCTGCTCGAATTTCCTTCTGTTTTTTCTTTTTCCTCATTTTCTCCGCTGTTCTCTTCGCCTTTCTGGTGAGTTCGCTCCCTCCTTTTTTTTTTTCCTAGCGATAATACATCTTTCGAGTCCCTGGGAGGAGGTTTCTGATAATGAGGGCGAAACAAGGCATTTCTGGAATGTCTCGAAATCGCCCTCTCTTCTGGCGGAGATGGTGGTGAGTGTCAACGAAGCCTTCCAACTTAATGTTAGGCTATCCAGTGGGGCTTCAACGGAATGCTCCGTTCCAATAGGTCCCTCTAGCTTGAGACACGCCCCTAGGAGGCCTACTCCTTATTTTCCTGGAGACAACTTGGAAAAAGAGGAAGAAGAAACTATTGAGCTGGCTCTTCCTAGGAGACCGGCGAGGACTGATCTTAGAGGAACCATTGGGTCGATTCTCCCACAGAGGTCGGCTCGTTTCGTTAAATCGACAACTGAAGAAGGAGAAGCTACCGAGAGTGAGGAGGTCAAAGATGAACAAAAGGGACCGGTTCCCTTAGTTTTGACTGAGGCGAATTTGGATAGAATCCGAGTCGGGTATCATGTTCCTGACTCGTTAATCCTTTGACTTCCACTCTCGAGTGAGTTACTCAATCATCCCCCTTCTGGGATGGTCACAATCTTCTAAGTTGCCATGCAATGTGGCTTTGCTCTTGCCCTTGCAACCCGTTGCTTGAGATTTTCTTTCCCGACTCAGAATTGCTCCCGGACAAATAGTTCTGAATGGATGGAGGAACTTGTTTAGTTGTGTAGTATTGTGGGCTGAAGCAGAATAGCCCCCACTGACCATGGATGAATTTCTCTATCTATATCAAGTTCAACCAAACACTTCACAGCCCGGCTGGTATTTTTTGAGCGCTTGGCGGAACAAGGGTGGCTCTTTGATAACTGACCCTCCTACCTCTAATAAATACTGGAGAGAGAGGTGGTTCTAGGCGTGTGGTCGATGGAAGACTGTCAAGTCTGGGTTGTTCAAACCTCGCATTCCTCGGGCCTTCTCTAAAGTAGGTGACTCGGCATGCCCTTTTTCTTATCTTTTCTTATCTCGATCTTTCTGAGTCTGACTGATTATACTTTGCAGAAATCTTCAAGAAGAAGCCAAAATTGGGAGCCAACGCTTTGGATCGGATCAAAGATCTATGGACGATAAGTCCAGAAGATCGGTTCTGGAAGTCTCTCTTGTAGCCAGAGCGTCTTCTTCTATCGGGCTTGGATTCATCCGTGACAGGTATCTTTAGGTTACTCTGGTACATCTTTTTAGAATTTTTCTAACTCAGTGTTTTGTCCGACAGAGATATGGCTAAAGCTCGACCCCTTCTGAAGCTGTCATCTAAATTGAAGGCTCCTCCTAGGTCAGTGCTTCTATTAGAGCCTCGACCTCCAAAGAAGGCGAATACTATTCCTTTGATCGTGGAGCCTCCTGCCCCTGCCGCCCTTGCTCCAGCCGTCCCAACCATTTTCATTCTCTCTGACCCTGAAGAGAGGGCAGAGGATGCGGGCACTCTTCCTACCGAGTCTCAAGCTACTTCCGAGCCAGGACCTGTTGCAGAGAGGGTCTTGGGATGAAGAGAGGAGCAGAGAGGGGAGACTTCAAGGGGGGAGATAACTCAACAGGAGATGTTGTTCTTCCGTCACGTCATGAAAGACATGGTCCCTTGGGCTGTCACTCATGGGAGTGAGAAAGAATTTTCCTCCCTCTTCGAAGCCCCTGGGAGTCGGATACTCTCCCACGCTACGAGGATCTTGCTTCAAGTAGGATTTGCACTTGTCTTTTAGCTCATTGTCTCTTTCGGCATCAATCTGACTTTGCCTCTTTATGCAGCTTGCACCTTGCCTGTTGAGAGCCAACAGAGATTTATCTGAAGCTGAGAAGGCTCAGAGAGTCGTGGCGGAGGCTGAAGCGGCTCGGAAGCGGGCAGTAGAGGCAGAGGCTTAACTCGAGATTACCTCGTCTTGTATTAACTGACTAATTGGCAAGTTGAGCATAAATCAAAAAGCGACCGAGGATGCTAGAGCTGAGTGTGCTCGGTCGGCTCAGCTGCTGAAGGAAGCTCATGACGAGGGCATACAACTCCGCCTAGCTCGGGACACATCTGAGGAGAAGCTGGCTCAGTTGAAGGCTGATACAAAAGCAGCACTTGAGTTGGCCAAGAAAGAGGTTGGGGAGAAGGCTGTCAAAGACTTCCTTGAGTCTCCAGAGTTTGAAGATGAGAGGGATCGCCTATACGAGAGCAGGTACACTGCTTGCATCAGAGTGATAAAACAGTTTTTTCCCGATTTTGATCTCTTTAGGTTTAAGGGTGGCCCTCCCGAGGATCCACCAACTAAGGTAAGTGAGCCTGTTGATGTCATGACTAGTATCAAGGTCGAGTTTGATGTGGTCCTAGCTCCCAAGATCATTCTGAGTGATCCTTTATGGTCTCAGGTCTTAATTTTTCGTACCATCGTCAGTTCCATTTTAGAACCATCATTAGCTCCATTTTGGAACCATTATCAGCTCCAAGCAAGCTTGTGGGTAATTGTTGATGAGAAAAAAGTTCTTATGTTTTGGCCGACCTTTCATTTACTATTAACCCTTTTAATCAGACAATGTTATACTGAGGCAAGATGTGACTCGATGTAACAAATATACTGATAAATGAATATACTTGGTTTTATTCCATTCATTTTTAACTCAGTTTACATGTTTGCCATTTTTGAGTCTTTTTCATTGCTTTGCTATGCCGACTTTAGGGGTAGTAGATTTTTAAATGCTCGGCATTCCATGGATGAGACAGTAATTGCCCAGTCAAGTCTTCTATTTGGTACGTTCCTGGTCGGATGGTGCTTGAGATGACATAGGGTCCTTCTCAATTACGTTTTAGTATGCCTGCACCAACTTCTTTAGTATTGAGGAACGTTTTCTGGAGGACCATGTCTCCGACTTGAAAACGTCTAACCTTCACTCGGGCATTATAGAACCCAGCTACCTGTTGTTGTTGAGCCATCATCCTTAATTGAGCCTTTTCCCTTTGCTCGTACATAAGGTCGAGTCCAAGAGCTAGGAGTTCTTCATTTTCTTTCTCATTAAATGAGCTGACTCGGGTAGAAGACAACCCGATCTCAATTGGAGTGACAACCTCCGAGCCATACACAAGGGAGAAAGGGGTCTCTCCAGTAGCGGTCCGGGCAGTGGTCAGTAAGCCCATAGTATCTTTGGAAGTTCCTTAGCCCATGCTTTTTTGGCTCGGTCAAGCTTGGTCCGAAGATGCTGTTTAATGATCTTATTGACTGCTTTAACTTGTCCATTCATTTGAGGATGATGAGGCGACGAATACACGTTCCTGATTCTGAGATTGTTGCACATATCGCGATAGCTTTTGTTGTCGAACTGCTTCCCATTGTCAGTTATAATAATCCGAGGTATGTCGAACCGACAGACAATATTCTTCCATACAAAGTCTATGATCTTTTATTTGGTTATCTTTGCCAACAGTTCTTCCTCGGCCCACTTCATGAAGTAATCTACTGCCACGACTGCGAACTTGATTTGTCCCATCCCTATGGGGAGAAGTCCAATAATGTCGATTCCCCACTATGCAAAGGGCCAAGGACCGATCATAGGAGTTAGTTCTTCAGGAGGTTATCTTCAAATAGCTGCAAATCGTTGACACTTATCACATCTCTGGACATACTTACGAGCGTCATGCTGGATAGTCGGTTAATAGTATCCTTAGCATAAGACTTTATGTGCGAGGGATCGCCCTCCTGAGTGATTTTTACAAATCCCTTCAAGAATTTTCTACAACACATAATCGGCTTCATCATGGTTTAGACATCGTAGCAACGGAGCGTAATGACCCATTGAGTATTGTGTAGTGAGAGGCTCGGATTTTCAATCGTTGAGGCTCGGCACGATCTTCAAGCAATTCCCCACTGCTGAGATATCAGACGATTGAGTCACTCTAAGTAGGTCCCGAATCGATAGGAAGTATGGTTGAGCTAATTGGTTCCATAATACTTGGTTTAGCAACGTACTCAATCGAAACAGACGTGGGTATGTCGTCTTCATCAGCAGAGGCGAGTTTCGCCAGTAGGTCGGCTTTAGCATTTTCCATTCAAGGGATTCGAGTGACAATACAATACTGAAATTCGTTGATCAACTCCTTAGCTTTTTCTATATAAGCTTTCAGTTGTTCTTTTCATATTTGGTACACACTCGTGACCTGATTGATGACCAACTGAGAATCACTGAAAACGTTGAGATGCGTAACACCTAAGCTGGCCGCAAGTCGGAGACCGAGTAACAATGCATCATATTCTGTTGTGTTGTTCAAGGCTTGAAATCCAAGTCGCAAGGCATACTGTATATAGGTTTGATCGGTAGTTTCTAGTACTACTCCTGCCTCACTTGTCTTAGAGTTGGAGGAGTCATCGACATACAGCTTCCAATGGATTGGGTCGGGAGATGACTTGGGAAAAGCGGTAGTTGGCTCTTCAACTGACTCAGTAACATGTATGTCGGCTTGCAGTGTGACTTTAGCGATGAAGTCAGCCACAGCTTGTCCCTTAATTACTACTCTCGGCTTATATTGATGTCGAATTCGTCGAGTTAATTACCCATTTTGTAAGACGACCTGATGCTTTCAGTTTCTGCAGAATCTGGCGTAGCGGGAGGTTGGTCATGACGATAATGGTGTGAGCCTAGAAATATAACCGAAGTCGACACGAGGAGACTACTAGGACAAAGGCCACTTTTTCCAAGAGTGGATATCTCGTATCTGCCCGTAAAAGTGCCTTACTAACACAGTAAACTGGCAGTTGCTTTCCTTCGTGTTCTCGTATCAAGGCTGATCTAACCGCTGCCTCAGACACCGCGAGATATAGTAACAGGGCTTCTACTAACTCGGGCTTCGATAAGAGGTGCAGAGATCCGAGATAAGACTTTAATTGCTGGAACATAGCTTCGCACTCTTCCGTCCAGTCCACTACCTGTCGTCCCTTTAATTGCTTAAAGAATGTGAGACATTTGTCGGTGGCTCGGGATAGGAAGCAGTTGAGTGCCGCTACTCGTCCAGTCAGTCTTTGTATGTCTCTGATCATTTTCGGGGACTCCATGTTGAGCAATGCTTTTATCTTCTCTAGGTTTGCCTTGATCCCTCGCTGACTGACAAGGAATGTGTGGAACTTCCCCGAGCTTATGTCAAAGGCACATTTGCTCGGATTTAACTTCATTTAATACTTACACAAGATCAGGAACATCTCTTCTAAGTCAGCTATATGGTCGACCGTGTGTACACTTTTAACGAGCATGTCGTCAATGTACACTTCCATGGTTCGGTCGATCAGCCGAGCAAATATTTTATTCACTAATCTTTGATAAGTTGCTCCAGTATTTTTCAAACCAAAAGGCATCACACGGTAACAATAAAGATCCTTGTCAGTGACAAAGGTGGTTTTTTATTTATTAGATTGATGCATTATAATTTGGTTATATCCTAAATATGCGTCCATAAAACTGAGTTCATGCCCCATTGTACTATCTACCAACCGATCTATCCTTGGAAGAAGAAAGCTATCTTTTGGGCGGGCTTTGTTTAAGTCGGTATAGTCAATATAAACTCGCCACTTACCATTGACTTTTTTCATAAGTATGACATTAGCTGCCAATTCTGGGTAATATATCTCTTCTATGAATTTTACCTTAAGGAGCTTGCTGACCTCTTCTTCAATGACAGCATACCTTTCCGGCCCAAGTGCTCGTCGCTTTTACCGGATCGGGCGGTAGGTCAGATCAATATTGAGTCGGTGAGTAATTACAGACAAGTCAGTTCCTGGCATGTCTTCATGGCTCCAGGTAAATGTGTCGGCGTATCATCGGAGTAGGGTTATCAGATTATCTTTCAGGGGCGATCGTAGAGACGAGCCAATTTGTACCGTTTTAGAGGCATCTGTCTCAGCCAAAGGTACCGAAATAAGGTCTTCAACCGGTTGTCCTCATTTATGAGTCTCAGTCCGAGGGTCCAACGATTCGATCATTAATGCCTAGGCTAGAGTTTTCTCGAAGGGGATCTTTACAGCAATTGTGTAGCAGGGCCTTGCATCTTGCTAATCTCCCTTAACAACTCCTACTCTCTACTCAGTTGGGAATTTTATGGAGAGGTGGTATGTGGATACCACTACTTAGAGGAGACTCAGAGAGGGTCGACTGAATATAGTATTATAGACTGATGATTGATCAACTATTAAAAAGTCGACCATCACAGTAGCCTGATGCGGGGGATTCCCTGCCGTGAGTGGTAGTGAGATGATTCCTTCTGGGAGCGTCTATCCTCCTGAGAATCCAATTAATGAGGTACAAATCATTCGCAATACCGATCGTTCAACTCCCATTTTGTCGAATGCCTGAGTGAACAACACGTCGGCCGACGATCTTGTGTCGACTAATATGCGGAATACCTTTCGATTTACGATGGTAAGGGTAATCACTAGTGCATCATCATGGGGGTGATACATGCCTCGGGCATCCTCATCAATGAAGGAGATGCAGTACTTCTCCCTTTTCTTCTCCTTCGAAGGTCGAGTTATAACCAGTAGTTCAGACTCGGGTCGGCTGAGGCTTCTGGCGTGATTTTTTCGTGCATTGTTAGAGTCACCTCCGCCTCTAGGACCACCGACAATAGTTTGGATTTCTTCCATGGGTCGGTTGTCCACTGGGCGTTCTTCAGTTATCCTGGTCCTTTCGACATGTTCTGTGAGTCGGCCGTCTCGGATGAGCCTTTCAATCTCTTCCTTGAAGTGAATATAGTCGCTCGTATTATTCGCATGATCATGATGATAATGACAATACTTGTTTTTATTCCACTGATTGGAGTTGCTTCGAAGCCTGTCCGGCCAGTTAACAAACCCTTCACTCTTGATTTCCATCAGTACTTGCTCTTGCAGTTTGTTGAGTGGAGTGTATGTGGAAAACTTCCGGTCGGGTCATTTACTTAACTTACAATCATTACGAGTTCAGTCGTCCTTACATTTTTTTCCTCCAGCCGAGTCAACTTCTTTTTTAGCTGACTCTTTTGCCAAGGCTTTTACATTCTAGGCAGCTTCATGCAGGATTCTTATTTCTTCAACGTCTGCATATTTGTCTGATTAGGCTAGAGTCATCAGTGGACTCTTGTCTAGAGAAGCCAAAAATGGCTTATCCCTAACACCTTGCATGAGGGAGTTGAGCACTGTCTCTTCTGAGTGTTTTCGAACCTGTAGCGATTCAAAGTTGAAACGCTTGATGTAGTCTTTTAATAGCTCTCCCTCCTTCTGGACTATATTGTTTAGATGCGCAAGGGGCTTTAATTTCTTTTTCACTTACGTTAGCTGACGTAGCTCATCTTTGGTTCAAGCAGTTGAAACCGAATTCAATTCCATATAAGTTTAAAAATATTCAATGTGTTCAATTGGGTCGGTCTTTCCGGTGAAAGGTGTAATCTGAGGCAGACGAAACCTTTTCGGTAACCGGGCTCACATTACTTCATCAACGAAAGGGGATGCTGTAAGACCCGTATCTTACTCCATACCATTCCATAGACTTCCGCGGTCTTACCGGTCGAATTTCAGCAACCTTCGACCCTTAACCGATATCGACGCGCGACCCTGATTCATATGCCATCAGTATCGACTCAACCCAAGACCAATACCCTTGCGACTGCGCCGTCGCTGCGGTTCCGATGCAGTGACTCGCGCGCCGACGCGATACCCTGGTCAAGAGTTGTAGACCGACGTTCGGTGTGAGAAAAATACCGCGCGTTGCGAAACCCAAGGGAATCTCTACGATGTGTCACATCAATCTCATCAATCCATCAATCAATCAACCCATTACATGTCAAGTACATGTCAAGTATACATCACCTTTCACCCATTTCCAAGTAACCACAAAAGTCAAGAATTTCTTACAAGACCCATACCTCTCTTACACAAAAAGCCTCTAAAGTCAAAAAGTTCTTACACCTCTCATGCCTTTCTTACACAAAAGGCCACAAAAGTCAAGGTTTTCTTACACAACCATCACTTACCACATCCATCCATCACTCTCTCTCTCTCCCTTTACAACTCTCTCTTTCGCTTTCTCATTTCAAACTTAAAAAAAATTCCAAACACCTCCATACGTATGAGCTCTCCAAGCTCTTCCCAAGTAACAAAGGTGGCCCACTTTCCTACCCCATCACCTCCCATCTCAACCATCCATTTCCCATCTCCTCAATTGAAATCAAAGCTAAGGTGCTAAGGAACCCCTAGGAGCAAGAAGATCGGACGGTGGGTGCTTGATAATGTAATTTTTTAAATATTTTTGAGATGGGCCAAGTGAGGCCAACCGATCAATGGTTTGGATCTCACTTGAGACCCTAAGATGTGGCCGATGGCCCACTAGGATCATCATGATGTTTATTTCATTATGAAGGTCATCTAGACCATCCGTATTGGTGGGGAAATGATCCTCACCATTGATTTTCAATTTTGGTGGTCCCATATGATTAAGGGACCCATTTGATGTATGATTTGCTTTATAAAGAGGGCTCATAGTGGCGGAGCCCTCCATCATAAGCGGGTCCCACTCTTTATCTCTCTCTCTCTCTCTCTCTCCCTCTATTTCATAATTTTTTTCTATACATCATGGTGTGTTTGTGTGGCCCACTTGAATGGACCCCACCTTGAAGTATTTATTTTATCCAAGCTTTCTTCAAGTGGGGCCCACCTTATATGTTGTACCCACATCATGGTGGCCCACCTAATCAGGGCCCACCACAATGTTTTTTTTTTTTTAAAAAAAAAAAACCAACCCGTCCAGCGTCTGGGACGCTGGACGTTCCTGTGTATATAAAAAAAAAGAGCCTTCTTGGGGGTGGGCCACTTGTATAGGCCCCACCTTAGGGTAAGCATTCAATCCAAGCCGTCCATCCTCTTACCCATCTTATTTTAGGCGTTGAGATAAAAAGTGAAGCTGATCCGACTTTCAGGCGGGGCATACTTTAGAAAACAGTGATCTCCACCGTTTAAAGTCCCCTAGATTTCTTCTACGCGCCGAATCAGGCCCAAGTTTGGACTCTGTCGGTACCGAGCCAGTGAATACAATGGACGGGGCAGATTTCCTTGATGTCGGCCCCACACAGAAAATCCTTAAAAATTCTAGATTTAAAAAAAAAAAAACAGCTAACACATCAGCCAACGCTGCTGTGTCAGTAGTGCAGGCAGCGCCTGCTGCACCACATGCGGGCGGGCGAGCGGCCACCCACGGCTGCTGCCGTGGGCCCCACCATGATGTATATATGAGATCCAATCTGTTCATGAGGTGGGTCCCCTCCTCAGGTGGGCCCCCTCCAAGTTTCGGCTGGATCCAAAATTCAGGTGACCCACACCATAGGAAACAGTGTGAATGAGCATCTACCATTGAAACCCCTTCTATGGTCCACAGAAGTTTTGGATCAGGATGAAATTTGTGTTTTCCCTTCATCCAGGTCCGAGTGACCTTATGAACGGGCTGGATGACATGTAAACATTACGGTGGGGCCCACGTGGAGCCCACATTGATGTATGTGCTTCATCTCCACCGTCCAACGGACGGTGGAGCCCTGAGGGATGTATGTGCCTTATCCTCCACCGTCCAGCCGATGGTGGAGCCCACCTATACGCATGAGTGCTTGCGTGCATGTGGCGTGTGTGTGTTTTATGTGTGTGTGCAACATGTGTATATTTATATATATATATATATATATATATATATATATATATATATATATATATATATATATATATATATATATTATATTATATTATATTATATTATATATAACATTGTATATACTATATATATTATATGTAATTTATGTATCACATTATTTATAATGTACATGATGGTGGGCCTTCATGTGGGCCCCCACCATGATGTATGGGTTGCATCCAATCCATCCATCCATTTAGACAACCCATTTTATGGCATGGACAAAGAATGAGCCAGATCCATAGTCCAAGTGGACCCCACCTTGGCATGTTATGAGGCATATCTTAAATGTATCTGTGGTAATCCATTGGGGCCCACTTTGATGTGGATGTAAGGCCCAGGTTATGAGGCCAATTGATGTACTTGTGGCCCGTGGATGAGGCCCACTTTGATATATCTCTAAAGCCTATGGGTTGAGGCCCATTTGATGTACATATGGGGCCCAATGGGTGTGGCCCATTTAATACACATAAGGCCCATTTGATGTATTCAAGGCCTAATGGGTTATGGCCCATTGCAATGTACATAAGGCCCATTGGTGTGGCCCATTGATGTGGCCCACTTGATGAACATAAGGCCCATATGATATGGCCTATTTGACGTATTTAAGGCCCAATGGGATGTACCTAAGGTCTATTGCAATATGTGATCCCAACACGGATTATGTAATGATGTTCACGACGATCGTACCTTGGGAGCAATGTTGGTTTGACGTCCACATTACGAGTGTAATGTTGGTTGGATGTCCACATTACGACTCTCTTTAGGGCCCATTGTTAGGCCCGTACTTGTTGTACATAGGCCGTCTAGGCCCATCTGCTTTGTAAGGATAGTGCATTACTTTATAACATGTTTAGTATAGTTTCATGACTCATGATCATACGCATCATATGTATGCTTGATATGAGAGGTGACTGATCATAGCATATGCTTTCGGGCAGGTTGTTTATGGGCTCCCGATTACGCAGTGTTGCCCTACATGAGCGCACGTTACGTGCAAGGATTGTTGCATGATTGGATAGTGTGATTTATACATCTCGCACTGTGTGATATGGTTACTGTACACCCTAGTGACATCGGGATTGTAGCCTCCACAGACGCATCGTGGTTGGCAGGATTGGATACCAGAAATCTTATTTTACATGAGGTGCTATAGATATCCCTGGGTGAAAGTCCCTAAACCCTTATGGTATCAAGAGGTTGCTCCAACGTCTAGACCAAGTGGGTAGATGAGCGTTGAGTGCCGATTATCAGACGGTTGTGCTCTCTACTGTGTCGTGGTCGGTTGGAAGGGGGTGCGGCCTTACCCGCCCAAGTGTAGGGGGCAATGCTAGGCTGAGTCTGACCAACTCGAGGAATGGGTTCGCTATCGACGAGTCGAGCCCGATATTGGTAGATGGATAGTGAGGTCTCTTCCACTTACCCTATCGCACGCGATGTGGCGACGATCTGGTTTAGAGTGTACTAGACCCCGGTGATATCCCAAAGTTGAGTTGTATTAACATGCGGACATAGATGAGGATTTGTATGCTTGAGTTGCATTTCACATCGCATGGCCTTAGGATGGCCGATATCATTCATGTCTGGCATCGCATAGCCTTAGTACGGCTCATGATATTATGGATCCATTTGCATATTTTGCATTACTCTGACATTACATGATCATATTACTACCTTGCGCACACACTTTCACCACCCTCTAAGCTTTCTATAAGCTTATGCACGACCGTTGCGTGCAGGTGATGTTGGGGCGCAGCAGCGCTGAGACAGGAGCACTTTGCAGATCACTTTGGAGATTTTGATTCATAATTATTGTATTTCCGTTTATGCTCATTGTACTTGTAAAGTTTTTGATCATAGTAGAAATGTAATGGAGTTTTTGGTTGTTGTTTGTGGGTTATGCCTTTGGTTATGCTTATTACGAATTAATCTGACATTGAAAAATCCTCCTCGTAGCATCCCAGGATCGGAACCAGACAAATGGGCGCTAGGAGCCGAGAATGGGATTCTACAGAGGCTGTCAGCGCTGGATTCGGCGATCGAAAATTTTGTGACCCCGGTTTCTGAGTTTGGGGCGTGACAGATGCTTTAGCCTCCAGCCTGGTTTAGCGTGCATCCCAACCCTGTTTCATATCCGTCATCTCTTCCATCACTTCTTTCTTGAAGTCCTGGAGGTCAGCTTTTTAGAGCTCGACGCTTTCTGCCACACCCTCATCGGAAAGCAGGTTGCGCCTCCTCCGGTCTATCTCATGTCAGAGATCCGTGGAAGGCAGCACAGTGGTTGCCAAGTGAGTGGGTGTTGGCTCGGTTGGGCCATGGGGCTGACTCGGGTACAGAAGAGATCGCGACACGGTTGGTTGAGGGTCGATAACCTGTGGCAGAGCGTTCATCACTTGACCCTGTTGAAGCTGCTGCATTTGTTGTTAGTGTATTTGTTCCAACATTTGTCGCATAACATTTATGTCAGCTCTAAGCTTCTTAACCTCCTAATCGAACCGTCCATTATTTCGATTCTGCTAGTTGTTAGTTTCCGCAGAAGCAGCGGGGACAAGTGCGTAACCTTGACGATTAGTGGGTTGGTTTTAAGCCCCGTGGGCCGCACTTGTACCCAATTTTCCAGTGACAACAGCGTCCGGCCCTTCTGGACTCATTCTTCGAGTTCTTACCATCAAAACGAATCAAACAGTTCCTTGGGTAAAATACAGAAAATGACTTTTTGTATCGTTTCCCATAGACGGTGCCAATCTGTTGATGTGAAAAACTGGATCAGCCTCTTCATCTACTTCCGTCTGCACCACAATGAAAGATAAAGAGAACCATGGCTCGAGTCGGGGAACCTCTGTTCACTCCCCAAGTGTAGGGTTGTGATGTAGTAATAAACTCGGTAAGACCGAGGTCGAATCCCAAAGGACTGGAACCTGTACGTAATCTAAAATTAACTAGAACTAGAACTAGAATAAGATGAAATTAAAAATAAATGGAGTTGAGGAAATAATTGTGAACTACTTATCTAAAACTTAAGAACTTCAGAGGAAAGAAAACTAGGGATTCAGAGGATCCGCTTGTAGAGATTAGAGAGATCTTATGCCTGTTTCATGAATCATGGAATTTACTGAACTGTCATTGATCTAGTTTTCAAAGAGATGAAAGGTGTATGAATTAGAATGGATTCCATCACCAAACCATGCCCAGAGAACTATGGAAAACAACAGAATTAAACTAATTACCAACCCATCACATGTATGAAGGTTAGGAAGGGTACCGACATCCGACCATGCCCAGGAGACTATGGTGAACAACAGGACTTCCTGACGTCATAAACACTAAAAGAAAAAGGAAATACTCAAAGCCATTGCAGACTTATTGTAATTTCAGTCACAATAGACCATTAAAGACTAAGAACATTCCATTGATTAAACTAGCATCAATATTAATTCAATCTAAACAAAACACAAGCAAAAAGTTCCCATCACGCTACAAGCTTCACCTCTTAGTCCTGGCTAAGAGGTTTAGCCCATAAACATGATTGGGCTAATCATATTAAACAAAATAAATTAAATTAAATTAAACAAAAGAAAAAAAAATAAAAGAGAAACAACTCTACTCTCTTTCTCTCCTTTGTGCTTCACGTCTCCTCAGCTGCTGATCTTTTTCTGTTCTTCCTTCTTTTTCTTTTATAGCAAGAAAGGTGGTGGAGAGGTCGGTTGGCTCTAGCTGAAGTCGGTTTCGCAGTAGCAGCTGCGTATCTCCTTTACATAACTAATTTCGAAGTGTTCAAACTCCCGTTTTCCTTAGATGTTATCTGAAAATCAACGCCTCCTAGGAATGATCTCGATGGCCTACATGATAGACGGCTTGGATCAGCCATCTGATCAACAATCTGATCGTGCAACCGCCCCAAAGTTGGCCGATTTTCGGATGTTAAAACAAGGTATGAGTAACCTTCCCACTGTTGAAGTCGGTGGGTTCACGATCAGTGCAAGAAGAAAAATCCAATCCGTCCATTGGTTTTTTTGTGAAATTTCAGTCAGATAGGGACTGTTTTGGAATTCTGATGAAGCGGCCCACAGAGTTTTAAACCTACCATCCATTCTGCATTTTGAACGGTTGAAACGCCAATGACATGATGTCTTCAATTTATGTCACCTAGGTCTTGGTGATATTGGCCGTAGAATTCTGATGAACGGTCCGGATCAGATTTTTGTAGCACGGTGATGGGCCACAAGGATCACGTGCAGCCTCTATTTGCAGCTTCATGCGAATAGAGCTTCCGCACCTTCTCTGTGACAATCGATGGGCCCCACCATGATGTCTATGGATAAATCTACCCCGCCCATTGAAACCCTGGAGAAAAACCGTTCTGGAAGGATTATTTTTTGAATGAATTTGGTGCGGCCCACGAACATATCTACCCCTCCATCCATCTGACGTTTAACAGCTAGGATTTTACATTGGCTTGCATGGTCTCAAAAGGCCACCTTGGTGAGGTTATTACCCCACCTTTACACACAATGGACGGTCCAAATTAAGTATTTGGATGAGGAGTGGGCCCCACTAGCCAAAATGGATGTCGTGCGTCCGTTCGCTGGTGGAAAATCCAATTTTCAAAGAAATAACGGGTCAGAGACCCTTTTGACCAAGAAGTCGATCCGGTGTGCGTCCATTGCACGTGCACTCTATGTACACGCGGTGTACATCTGGGGTTCAGCATGGTGTTCATGAGAAATCCGTTCCGTCCATCTCTTTTCTCAGATTATTTTAACCATTGAATCTAAAATCAAAGCGAATCCAGAAATCTGGTGGGCCCCAAATTGAAAATTATTGGGCTGATCTGTCCGTTGGCCCACTTTTTGAGATCTTCAATGGCTAAATTTTAATATGTACGGTTAATTTATGGTATTAAGACCACGTATGAAGTTTCGAGCTGGATGGATGGTTGGAACCATATAATTTTGCATTCTGGACCAATTTTGGGCCATTTGAACTTCAGTTTCTTAATTTTCTCGGGTCTCTGACTTGTAAATCTATCGATCTTGGTCCCCTTGGGTCCGTCCCTTGCCTTGGTGATCATCAGAGTATTAAATCCAAGCTTTTAGCATCCTTTTTCAGCTTAAGCTCCTAAATTCAACCTGCAGAATAAAACGATTAAATCAGCTATTAAACAATATTATGTTCATAAATTCAGACAATATCTGATTCATGAATGTTGGAAAATATTTTCTCCTAGACTCAAGCACACAGTAAACTTTATAATCAAGTTCAAAGTATTAATCCATCAATCAGAAAAATTCTAAACATTAAGTTTCATGAGTGCATAGTGTAATCTCTGCTTATCATCCTTAAGAGATCCAATCGGCAATTTCATGATATCATTGATAACCAACAAAAGAACTCATGACAACAAGCTGAAACATGTCTCATAGATCATTCTTTTTCTTTCTTTCAGCCTTTGATTTTTCTATTAAACGTAACGATAAGGAGGGGAATCAAGTCCTCACCTATAGGGAGCAAACCTATGGTGAAGACTGTACACCCAACCCTTTTCATATATCATCCATAGGAAATCAAATCCTCACCTATAGGGAACAAACCTATGATGAAGATTATTCACCCAATCCTTTCCAAAGGTATCTATTATTATTATTATTTTTTCATATCACTCCTGTTAGGCAAATGTTCAGGCTAATTCCTTTCATACTTTAATGATTACCAAATTAACCCTTCAATATCAGACTGAAATCTTAATGTGAAAGCGAGATGTGACATGTGAAATCTTGACTCAATTAATGTTTACAACTTCTAATTCTGGATTAGCAACTAGATCTTAACTGTAAAATGCCACAGATACTGAATCCAAGAGTCATAAATTATCAACATCATATATCTCACAATTCTAAATCAAGGATATTCGTCAAAATCACTTCAAATTTACAGGAATTTTAAAAATTTTCACCATTTTTGCTCAAGACCAAGAAAACACTGATTAGGAAACCTAATCTCCCACCCCCAATCTAAAATCTACATTATCCTCAATGTAAAAGATATAAACATGCAATGCACATGGGGCAACGAAAGTAAATGAGAAGTAATGGGAAGATAGTACCTGGATAACGTATCGAGAGAGATTTTTCAAGAGATAACAGTATGGAAGCTGGTTAGCACGAGAGAAAAAGAAAAATAAAAATAACGAAAATAAAATCCTACCTATACCACTTTCCCAGGTGCTCTCGATTGCATTTAGCGTATGCAATAAGCCTTTAAACCCCTAGGTTATCCCTAGTGGACGAGTTGTAGTCTCGTGAGGGTTTGCAGTAATGTTACCCACAAACATTGAATCATCTACTAAAGAATGAAAAGGAATAAAAAGCTGGGTTGCCTCCCAGGAGCGCTAAATTTACCGTCTTTAGATAGACAAATAAAGCAAACTACCCTAGTCCTATGAAAGCAATAAACCTACCTATACCTCCATCAGACTAGGAGATTAATCCTGGTAATCAAGCGTAATCAGAGGCATGGACATATCCTCTGAATCAAATGTCTCTACAAATGGTTTTAATCGATGTCCATTGACTTTAAACTCTTTGTCATTTTCGGGATCTTTTATCTCGACGGCCCCATCAGGATAAGCAGTGACAATAATGTAAGGGCCGGTCTAACGAGATTGAAGCTTACCCGAAAAGAGATGTAGTCGAGAATCGTACAAAAGGACTTTCTGACCTGGCGTGAATGATTTTCGTAGAATATGTTGATCATGAAACGCCTTCATCCTGTCCTTATAAATTCTCGAGTTCTCATATGCATCGTTCTGGATTTCTTCAAGTTCATTTAATTGAAGTTTGTGTTATGAGCCAGCGTTGTCCAGATTGAAATTTAGATTTTTGATCACCCAGTATGCTTTATGTTCCAATTCCACAGGCAAGTGACAGGCTTTCCCATAGACAAGTCTAAAGAGAGATGTTCCAATAGGAGTTTTGAAAGCAGTACGATACGCCCATAAGGCATCGGTCAATCGGATTGACTAATCCTTACGGTTAGGGTTAACCGTTTTCTCCAGGATATGTTTGATCTCCTTATTGAAAATCTCAGCTTGTCCACTTGTCTGTGGATGGTATGGGGTGCTCACCTTATGAGAGATACCGTATTTCTTTATTAAGCTCTCAAATGGTCTATTACAAAAGTGTGAGCCTTCCTCACTAATGATGGCTCGAGGCGTTCCAAACCGTGATAGGATATTTTCCTTCAAAAATTTAATGACCGTGCGATGGTCATTTTGCGGCACGGAATTGCTTCGACCCATTTAGTGACATAGTCTACGACAAGAAAAATATACAGATTTTCAAATGATTGGGGGAATGGTCACATGAAATCAATGCCCCAGCAATCAAATGCTTTAATGATAAGGATGAGATTCAAAGGCATCATATTTCGATGGGACAATGCTCCTAATTTTTGACAACGCTCACAAGCTTTACAAAACTCGTGAGTGTCCCTGAACATAGTGGGCCGGTAAAAGCCACACTGTAGAATCTTGGTCGTAGTCTTTTTAGCAGAAAAGTGACCACCACAGGCCTGTGAGTGATAGAAGGAGATGAAACTCTAATGCTCATCGTCTGGCACACATCTCCTTAAGATTTGGTCTGGGCAATATTTAAACAAATATGGATCATCCTAGAAAAAGTTACGCACCTTGGTAAAGAATTTCTTCTTATCTTGTGTCGCCCAGTGTGTCGGTATGGCACCTGTAGAAAGATAATTAGCAATATCAGTGAACCAAGTTGAATGGGAGACTCTAAACAGTTGTTCATCAGGGAACATGTCATTGATATGGGTTGCCTCAAGAGAATCAGAGGTATTAAGGCGAGAAAGGTGATCAGCCACTATGTTCTCTACTCCCTTTTTGTCTTTAATTTCTAAATCAAATTCTTAGAGTAGAAGGATCCATCGTATTAGGTGGGGCTTGGAATCATTCTTGGAAAGAAGATACTTAAGTGCCGCATGATTTGTATAAATAATGATCTTGAATCCGATCAGGTAGGACCGAAATTTGTCCAAAGCGAACACTACGGCTAAGAGTTCCTTTTCCGTGGTTAAATAGTTCACTTGGGCAGGATTTAAAGTCCTACTTGCGTAGTGAATGACATAAGGCCGCTTATCTTTTCTTTGGCCTAGAACCGCTCCAAGAGCATAATCAGAGGCATCGCACATAAGTTCAAAAGGAAGACTCCAGTCAGGTGGCTGCATGATAGGTGCAGTGGTTAACATGTCTTTAAGCTTAGTGAAAGCTTCTTGGCACTGCTCAGTCCACTCATATGGTACATCCTTTTGAAGAAGATTACATAAAGGACGAAAGAGGAGACTAAAGTCCTTTATGAATCGTCGGTAAAATCCTGCGTGTCCCAAGAAGGATCGCATATCTCTGATGTTCTTGGGTGGAGGTAGGTTAGAGATAAGATCGATTTTTGCCTTATCTACCTCGATTCCTTTGGACGAGATGATATGCCCAAGGACAATTCCCTTTTGAACTATAAAATGACACTTCTCCCAGTTAAGTACCAAATTTTTTTCTTCACATCTTTTCAGCACACATTTAAGACTTGTTAAGCATTCGCTGAAAGATGAACCGAAAACAGAGAAATTGTCCATGAAGACCTCTAAATATTTCCCTACCATGTCAGAAAAGATACTCATCATGCATCGCTGAAAGGTGGCAGGGGCATTACATAACCCGAATGGCATCCTTCTGTAAGCAAAGGTGCCATAGGGACATGTAAATGTGGTCTTTTCCTGATTTTCAGGGGCGATTTCAATCTGATTATAACCTGAATACCCGTCAAGGAAAAGTAATAGGAATGACCAACTAACCTTTCCAAGATCTGATCTATAAAGGGCAAAGGAAAGTGGTCCTTCCTAGTGAAGGTATTCAGCTTCCTGTAGTCAATGCACATTCTCCAACCAGTACTAACTCTGGTCGGTACGAGTTCATTTTTGGCATTGGCTACGATGGTGATCCCGAACTTCTTAGGAACCACCTGAGTTGGACTCACCCATTGACTATCGGATATGAGGTATATGATCCCCACTTCCAATAGTTTGAGAACCTCGGCCGTAACCACTTCCTTCATGTTTGGATTTAGTCTACGTTGTGATTTCTGAACAGTCTTTGCATTATCCTCAAGATATATGCAGTGAGTAAAAATCGATGGGTCAATTCCCTTGAGGTCCGCTATCGTCCATCCAAGAGTTCCCTTATGCTCAATGAGAGTAGATATGAGCATACTCTCTTGTTCTTTCTCCAGGTGGGCAGAGATCACCACCGGATATGTCTCATCTTGACCTAAATAGACATATTTTAAATCAGAGGGCAAAGGTTTTAGGTCAAGCTTCGGTGGCTTGAGGTTAGACAGTAGAGGCACCACATCAGTTTGGGGCAACTCTTCAATTTGTGGCCTCCACTAGTTAACTTCAAGTACCGGTGCAGTATCAAGCATGGCACACGTCTCCCTAATTATATCATCATCAAGATCATGGGAGTGGGCCAGGCATGTCTCTAGAGGATCAGAGGATAAGGTGAGAGGTGTTCTATCTTCCATAAAAGAATCAATCATGTTAACATCGTGGAAATCGTCATCATCCTCTGAGTTGCTGCCGTTATTGAAAAAGATATTCGATTCCAATGTCAAATTTCTAAAAGACATAGTCATAACACCATTCCTGCAATTGATAATTGCATTTGAAGTGGATAGGAATGGGCGACCAAGGATGACGAGAATCTGAGTACTCGTGTCATTGATGGGTTCGGTGTCCAAGATGATAAAATCAACAGGGTAGTAGAATCTATCAACCTGAACCAACACATCCTCGATGATCCCTCTTGGTACACGAACAGAACGATCAGCAAGTTGTAGTGTGGTTTGAGTGGGTTTTAATTCACCCAAGCCTAACTGTTGGTATACCGAGTAGGGAATTAGATTGACACTCGCTCCTACGTCAAGAAGTGCGTGATCAATTCGATAGTTTCCGATTACACATGATATGGTTGGGAAATCGGGATCTTTGAATTTTTACGGCACGTCTTGTTTCAAAATGGTACTCACTTTCTCAGTTAAGGAAAATTTCTTTTGAACACTTTTTCGTCGTTTGGTCGTGCATAAGTCTTTTAGGAATTTAGCATATAAAGGTATCTGTTTTACAACATTAAGCAGAGGAATATTGACTTTCACTTGTTTCAACACCTCTAGGATATCCTGAGAGTTAGATAGACGTTTTGGTTCAACTAACCGTTGGGGAAACGGAACAACTGGCTTCTCTAGAGGTTCCGGTTCAAATTTTTGTGGGGCATCACTAGATCCATCATTGTTGTCCTCTTCTGGTCTTGAGGATTTTCGGGCCTAACCGGAAGGATTTTATCAATAACCTTCCCAAACCTAAGAGTGGTGATGGATTTAGCGTGCCTCATTTGATTTGAAGAGGTGGGATCACTAACTCCATAATGCGGTTTAGGATTGAGAAGAGGTTGAGCTGGGAAGTTCCCCTTGTTTCCAATCGTATTTTCAGCCTTAAGTTCATGTATTGCTTTTGTAAGGTCTTGAAAGGCTTGCATCATACCCTGATTGAAAAGCTCTTGCTTTTGAAAATGTTTTAGAACCAAATCCTCTTGAGGTTTCTCTTGAGTTGGATTTTGGTTTAGGAAACCTTGAGGTGTAGCCGTTTGTCCATTCCTCCAACTGAAATTTGGATGATTTTTCCAACCAGGATTGTATGTATTAGAGGGTGATCCATTGAAAGGTCTTTGATAGTTATTTACGGCATTAGATTATTCATTCAATACTTCTCAAAAGGCAGGTATTGCAGGACAATTTTTCGTAGTATGAATGTTGCAATCACAGATGCCGCAAACACTTTCATTAACCTTTTCCTTCTTTCCTTTCATGGCCTCAAATTTTCTGGTGAGATTAGCCACCTTAGCGTTAAGATCATCATCCTCTTTAAGGAGATATATTGCTCCTTTTTTCCTTAAATGAGTTGGCCTAGACGTAGCGTTCGTCCTTGGGTAATAGTCCCATGATTGTGTTTTTTCAGCGAGACTATCGAGGTAATCCCATACCTCGTCGACATTTTTATTGATGAAATCTTCATTATACATTGTCTCGACCATTTGGCGCATGGAAGATGTTAGCCCATCATAGAAAAAATTCGTAATGTGCCATATTTTAAAGCCATGTTGTGGGCATGCATTAATCGGATCCTTGAACCTTTCCCAACATTAGAAGAATGTTTCATCTTCCTTTTGGGCAAAGTTCATGATGGCTCTCCTGAGGGTAATTGTCTTATGATGTGGGAAAAATTTCTTTATAAATTCCCTCTGCATATCATTCCATGTGCCAATGGATCTAGGACGCGGTGAATGTAACCACATCTTGGCTTTTTCTTTCAAGAAAAATGGAAAGAGTTTCAGCCTAATAGTATCTTCAGATACATTAGGGAAATATAAGGTGCATATGATTTCGTCGAACTCTTTCAGATGCAAGTATGGTTCTTCAGATTCAAGCCCATGAAACTTGGGAAGGAGTTGGATAACCCCTGGCTTGATGTCCATTTGTCCTGTATTCACAGGAAAAATCATGCATGAGGGCGTACTCACCCCCGCCGGTTGTAAATAATCTCGTAAAGTACGAGGAGGGGGTGCGTGGTGCACCTCATTCTCATCATATACTTCCTCAACCCTAGATTGGGGTAGTGCTTGAGGTTAATTTTCAGCCATAACCTCCTCTGTCTCAAGAGAATTCAAGTGGTGTTTAGTCCTGCGATGGACAGTCAACCCATCAACTAATCCTCCTTTAGTCACGAGACGTCGAGTGTTATCGCGTGCCCACTGGGGCATAAAACACACTCAGCCCTCGATTTAAATTCTACCTAGACCTAAGAGAAAAGAAATAGAAATCTAGAAAATAAAAGGGAAAGATGGAAAGAAGTTACCAAATTTGGAGTCCTAGGTTAAGAATATGCAAAGCAAAATAAAATAAGTTAGTTTCTAAGAATATAAAGTCCTAATTAAAAGTAAATTAATTTCTAGAGAAAAGAAGAAATTTTAAAGAAAGAAGAATTAGAAAGAGGTTACTAAATTACAAGCTTCCTATAAAACAGAAAAATTGAGTTAGTTCTAAAAATCAGATAGAATGAAGAATAGCAAGTTTCTAAAGTTAGGAAAATTTTCTAACAAGGAAAATAACTAAGCTTCTAAACCTAGAATTAGAAAATTTTAAAAAGAAAATCTAATCTTAAACTAATCATAAAACTAATTAATTTCAGAAAAACGTATCCGACAGTCCCCGGCAACGGCGCCAAAAACTTGTTCACTCCCCAAGTGCAGGGTTGTGATGTAGTAATAAACTCGGTAAGACCGAGGTCGAATCTCAAAGGACTGAAACCTGTACGTAATCTAAAATTAAGTAGAACTATAACTACAAAAAGATGAAATTAAAACTGAATAGAGTTGAGGAAATAATTTTGAACTACTTATCTAAAACTTAAGAACTTCAGAGGAAAGGAAACTAGGGATTCAGAGGATCCACTTGTAGAGATCAGAGAGATCTTATGCCTGTTTCATGAATCATGGAATTTACTGAACTGTCATTGATCTAGTTTTCAAAGAGATGAAAGGTGTATGAATTAGAATGGATTCCATCACCAAACCATGCCCAGAGAACTATGCCGAACAACAGAATTAAACTAATTACCAACCCATCACATGTATGAAGGTTAGGAAGGGTACCGACATCCGACCATGCCCAGGAGACTATGGTGAACAACAGGACTTCCTGAAGTCATAAACACTAAAAGAAAAAGGAAATACTCAAAGCCATTGCAGACCTATTGTAATTTCAGTCACAATAGACCATTAAAAACTAAGAACATTCCATTGATTAAACTAGCATCAATATTAATTCAATCTAAACAAAATACAAGCAAAAAGTTCCTATCACGCTACAAGCTTCACCTCTTAGTCCTGGCTAAGAGGTTTAGCCCATAAACATGATTGGGCTAATCATCTTAAACAAAATAAATTAAATTAAATTAAACAAAAGAAAAAAAAAAAAAAAGAGAAACAACTCTACTCTCTTTCTCTCCTTTGTGCTTCACGTCTCCTCAGCTGCTGATCTTTTTCTGTTCTTCCTTCTTTTTCTTTTATAGCAAGCAAGGTGGTGGAGAGGTCGGTTGGCTCTAGCTGAAGTCGGTTTCACAGTAGCAGCTGCGTATCTCCTTTACACAACTAATTTCGGAGTGTTCAAACTCTCATTTTCCTTGGATGTTATCTGAAAATCAACGCCTCGTAGGAATGATCTCGATGGCCTACATGATAGACGGCTTGGATCAGCCATCTGATCAACAATCTGATCGTGCAACCGCCCCAAAGTTGGTCAATTTTCGGACGTTAAAACAAGGTATGCGTAACCTTCCCACTGTTGAAGTCGGTGGGTTCACGATCAGTGCAAGAAGAAAAATCCAGTCCGTCCATTGGTTTTTTTGTGAAATTTCAGTCAGACAGGGACTATTTTGGAATTGTGATGAAGCGGCCCACAGAGTTTTAAACCTACCGTCCATTCTGCGTTTTGAACGGTTGAAACGCCAATGACGTGATGTCTTCAATTTCTGTCACCTAGGTCTTGGTGATATTGGCCGTAGAATTCTGATGAACGGTCCGGATCAGATTTTTATAGCACGGTAATGGGCCACAAGGATCACGCGCAGCCTTTGTTCGCAGCTTCAGGCGAACAGAGTTTCTGCACCTTCTCTGTGACAATCGGTGGGCCCCACCTTAATGTCTATGGATAAATCTACCCCGCCCATTGAAACCCTGGCGAAAAACCGTTCTGGAAGGATTATTTTTTGAATGAATTTGGTGTGGCCCACGAACATATCTACCCCGTCGTCCATCTGATGTTTAACAGCTAGGATTTTACATTGGCTTGCATGGTCTCAAAAGGTCACCTTGGTGAGGTTATTACCCCACCTTTACACACAATGGACGGTCCAGATTAAGTATTTGGATGAGGAGTGAGCCCCACTAGCCAAAACAGATGTCGTGCGTCCGTTCGTTGGTGGAAAATCGAATTTTCAAAGAAATAACGGGTCAGAGACCCTTTTGACCAAGAAGTCGATCCGGTGTGCGTCCATTGCACGTGCACTCTATGTACATGCGGTGTACATCTGGGGTTCAGCATGGTGTTCATGAGAAATCCGTTCCGTCCATCTCTTTTCTCAGATTATTTTAACCATTGAGTCTAAAATCAAAGCGAATCCAGAAATCAGGTGGGCCCCAAATTGAAAATTACTGGGCTGATCTGTCCGTTGGCCCACTTTTTAAGATCTTCAATGACTGAATTTTAATATGTATGGTTAATTTATGGTATTAAGACCACGTATGAAGTTTCGAGCCGAATGGATGGTTGGAACCATGTGATTTTACGTTCTAGACCAATTTCAGACCATTTGAACTTCAGTTTCTTAATTTTCTCAGTTCTCTGACGTGTAAATCTATAGATCTTGGTCCCCTTGGGTCCGTCCCTTGCCTTGGTGATCATCAGAGTATTAAATCTAAGCTTTTAGCATCCTTTTTCAACTTAAGCTCCTAAATTCAACCTGCAAAATAAACACGATTAAATCAGCTATTAAACAATATTATGTTCATAAATCTAGACAATATCTAGGGTCTAATATGTAATAATTGACCCTCAACAACCTTCAATGTTTAAGTCAGTAAGGATCCAGGAAGAGGAGCTTTTTAGGTTTTTTCTTGCATACCTTGAGTCTTGGAAAGCCCTCTTTTTATAGGAATGAGAGGTCCCAGCGTGAGAGGATTCTCTCCTAATTTTTAAGAGATTTGATTTGCTTGCTATTTATTTGTAGATATTTTTCGATCCCGAGATTTCCTTGGTCGGGTATCTTTTCACAAAATTCTAGGATCGGTGTTTAAGATTACACTGCCTCTCCTTTGCTTGGCTCGGCCTCAATGAACTATACAATCCCGGCTAGCTTACAAAGGTGGGGTTATTTCCCTACTGTCAGACGAAACAAAATCGATTTAAGACCGATGCCTTTTTTAATCCGATAGCCGACACTACAAGCAACCTTATATGGGTCGGTTTAATAGTCGGTTATGTGGCTTTTAGCTCCAGGGCCTTTAATTGGTCCTTTCAGACATAACTATCTCTTTAAGTGAGTCAACTTCATGTCTTTCAAATTTTGTCTGTGGCTCTTGACTCTTTTACTCTCGGTCGGAATTAATACCCTGCAGATCCGAGCTAAGTCTCTCCTTTAGGCTTTATCTTCGGTTGACTTTCACAGTTGCCTTTGGTTTTGTAAGCAGAATTAATTCATCTTACAACCGACCCCCCGAACTCGTCATATTTTTTTCCAACATTGCTCATCGAGCATTTGATAAAATACCTATAAAGTATTCTTACTAATTTGCATTTTGTGAAAATTTAAAGATGCATTCTACATGTTTGAGAAAATATGCCATGTATTCAAACTCATCTCTAACGGGCCAAGCTACTGATCAAATTGAGCCAGCTAGATAGACCAGCTCAAGAATTGAGCCAGCTTGCTAGACAGGTTCGAGGACTGGGCCAAGCTGAGTTCGAGCCAGAGTTAGTCACTGGCCAAAGTAGAGCCGAGCTGTGTCAAGTTCTACCACGTACAGCTCCAATCATCCTTATAAAAAAAACCTTATGTGGCTCCGCTGAGCTTCCAATGGTAGCGTTCAATTCCGGTTGTTTGGTACGGTGTGGCCCAAATGAGTTTTGGATCCGTTGCCTTGCAAAACTGATAAATATAGTAGATTTGTAGCCGGGAGTGGATACTACCATCACGAGGAGCTACGGTGATGCATGTGTTTTATCCCTACTGCCTATTCATTTTTAAAAATTCATTTTAAGAGATGAGCTTAAAAAAAAAGTGAAGCAGATCAAATACACAAGTGGACCGCACCATAGCAAACAAGGATTAAATACTTACTATTGAAAATATCTTAGGGCCACGGAAGTTTTGGATCCAGCTGATATTTAATTTTTATCTTCATTTAAGTCCTCGTCACCTTATAAACAGAGTGAACGGCAAATATACATCACGGTGGCTCTAAGAAAGTTTCAACACGCGGAGGGCATTGTCACCACAGCACGGAGCTTTGAATCTACCTCTTTATAGCTCATGTCTTAAAAAGAATGATTAGTCAG
Source organism: Magnolia kwangsiensis (assembly GCA_037074715.1). Taxonomy (NCBI): domain Eukaryota; kingdom Viridiplantae; phylum Streptophyta; class Magnoliopsida; order Magnoliales; family Magnoliaceae; genus Magnolia; species Magnolia kwangsiensis. The sequence continues at coordinate 77,218,890 of CM073584.1, forward strand.
AAAACGGAGTAGATAAAACAAATATATCACGGTGAGTCTCATGGATCTTGGTAGACCGTCCGTATCTAGCTAGGTCCTGGTGGCGTTATTGCCCAACCTGGGCATGTGGATTTGTGACGGCCGACGCCCCCACATAGCTTCGCACACAGCCGGTCACAGGCAATCGGCGTCCAAATTAAACTGTATCAGTTATGGATCTTATACACTTAATATAAACTGTAGAGCCTGCGTATCAAGTGTGTACTCATCCAGAGTATCAGATGCATCTCCTTATTACACAGTTGATACAAATGAAAAAGAAACAAGTATTCCACGAATTAAATGTTAGGATCAGTCAAATCAATCTGATTTTGGCATGGTAACACAGACAGTGGGTTTCGCAATTTTACCTGTTAAATTTGAGTTTACGTTGTAAGAACTCTATGCAGTGGGCCTTACTGATCAACGGCTTGGATTGTACTCTGGTTGGACTATTTGATGGAGTTAATCGGTGGGCCCCACTTAAGGTAATGCGCTGCACAATATATCTACACAATTTTGCGTATTTGGGGTAGAATGCTATAGCCTTATGCAAGGCAATTTGACTCGAACTAGGACATGGCAATGTGGAGCGTGGGAGGGAGAGTTTTGATGGGTTTCAAACTCTCTCTCCACAGTCTCTATAAAAGAGAGCTGGGTCCCCAATCCTACACCACGGAAAAATTCGAGTCTCATCTACTGATTTGCAGAAAGGGTGTGAAGGAGAGAAAAATCCTAAGTTCTATCTATATTTTAATATTCTTATCCGGCTTTCATGGCGACGTCTCATATACGTACGTCATCTAAACCCCTAATCGTCATGTCCCATGCACAGACAATCTGCGGGCCTATTCCACATATAGACTAAGTCCCACGGTTGGTATTAGAGACATCTGTGCATAAGTATGGATGATCACATCCAGCTACATCTGATCACATCAGGGATTTACGAATTCCTGAAACAGTTATGATCAGGGATTTTCGAATCCCTTAATCCAGAAATATTCAGATTAGGGATTTGAATTTCAAAAACCCTGAAACCAAATTTTCAAATTGGAAATTTCAATCTAGAATTAGGATTTCGAATTCGAATCTCCAAATCCAGATATCAATTTGGATTTTCAATTCGGAATCCTCAAATTAAGAAAAATTAGGGTTTTTCAGATTTGAATACCCCAAAATCCATATTAAATTAGGGATTTTAGATTCGAACCCCTAAATATAGACATCCGATTGGGGATTTTTAATCCAGTAATTGGGGATTTGAACCCCAAATACAAAATCCAGACATTAGGGATTTCGAATCCAGTATTGGGGACTTCAGATCCAAAACCCTAAATCAATTGGAGATTTCGGATTTGAATCCCAGACTAGACGTTAGGGATTTTAATTCCCAAAAAATTGATATATTGGGATGTTGGATTTCAAACCCCAAAATCTCAAAATCTATTAGGGATGCTGGAATCCAAATCCCTGATCCAGATTGGGATTCTTTTCATCCCGTTAGGTTTCTCACTGTGATTACCTACGATTCGAGGATGCCGAATGCCAATATCAAAACTTCGGAGTTGTAGTCGATAGATATGGCATGTCATGATAGCATCTTCGTTGCTAGACGGCCATATTCGTTGTTTCTGGTGGCTTTGATTGCATCTCGAATCCATCTCGGTTCGATAGATCTTCTGGAGATCCAGGCAGGATTGGATCCTTTCATTTCTCCTCGAGTCAGATGGCAAACAGCGAGAGCTATTCTTCTTCTTGCCGCCAAAGGAACACGGACATCTGATCGTGCAGTGTAGCGAGCAACTATAGCTTTAGGGCTTTCATTTTCTCGGTCGGACTCGTCAGATTTTCTTTTTATGGCTAATCAGGTCTGAGGCTTCCATATATGATCTGGGTTTGGTCCTTGGGCCTGTATCAGACTTCCAGGTCTGTCATAGGGCTGATCTTTGGGCCTGTACCAGACATGCAGATCTGGAATGGGCCTAGTCCTTGGGGCTGATCACCCTATGGGGTGATTTCTTGCCTGGGCCTTAACAATCAAATTATTAGGGATTCCTATTGTCTTTGCTCGGCCCATAATGAGTACTCAAGTTGGTCTATTCACTAGATAGATAATAAAGATAATAACCTTTATTTAATGGATATATTGAATATAGGCTGATCCATCTATATTATGGATACCCATGGATGGATCTACACGTCGATTGTAAAAGGTTAATTTTTCTGTCCATCATATACATGTTATACACCATATTTGTTTTGCTCATTGATAGTGACCTGACTATACAGAGTCTTGATTCAGCCTAATAGAAAGCCTATTACCCATCCTTTATGAGTTGATATAGATCGTTGGAATATATGGGATGTAACCTATCCGCATGTTTCACTTTAAGGTTTCCTTATTTTTCAAAAGGTCATTACCAACTAACCTATGGGCCACATCAGACTAATTAAGATATAATCCATAGAGAGGCAGGATTATAATAGCAATCCTAAAGTCTATATTTGTAGTTTTGAATTTGGTTATGTTAACCACCATAGTGACCTCAATCAATAAAATTTTTACAAGTATAGACTTATAACATTGGGATAAGAAGGATTGTATACAGTTGTATTCACATTATCTGCGTACGATAATGAAAACACAAACGATTACCATTTGGCAATCACGTGAACGAGTGAAGTAAATAGTGTCGGTAATGTAAAGCTGAAAGACTCATCTCACCCACAGGTGTTGAGTGTCTCAGATTTACATGACTGACATCACTTGGCTTCATGTTCAGGAGAATCACTAACATGTTATTATTACCACCCACAGGAGGAATGATGATAATGTAACAAATTCTCACTAGGATGAGATGATTGGGCCCATCGTCATCCTGGATGATTTACTTGATGCCTTTCTTAACAACTGAATTGATTTAATTTGCCTGATATTCTTTGTTTATAATCATGAAATTGCTTTGTGAAATAATGAACTAATGTGAGTATATGTGTATCTCTTATTTTTCAGTCTCAATTCTCACTAATACACTTCAAGTCCTTGCCATAAATGGGTCTAACTATGCTCAATGGAAGAACGTCATTAAATATGTACTAGGATGTGTACAATTAGATCTTGCCTTGATAACACCAGAACCGCCAGAACCATCTGATAATGCCACTGAAGCTGAATATAATCGATGAGTTGCATGGTTTAAGTCAAATGATACATGCCTAAAAGTCATTAAGTATTCGATTTCTAAATCTATGAAGGGCACCATGCCTAAAACAGATAAAGTCAAAATTTTTCTGGCTGAAATGGGAAAAAGGTACAAGAAATCTGATAAGTCTGAGGTGGAAATTCTTCTGAATAAGTTGATTCGCTCGTCCTATGATGGAAAAGGCAATATCAGTGAATACATTGTAGAGCAAATCGAGGTTGTTTCTAAGATTCGTGCTCTAGGGCTTATAGTCATTGATGATCAGCTGGTTCATTTGATCATGATTAGCCTACCTCCCCAATTTGGCACGTTCTTAGTGAACTATAACACTCTGAAGGACATGTGGACATTGGATGAACTTATCACTCAGTGTGTCCAAGAAGAAGACAGAACCAGGCAGACAATTAAAATTCAAAATGTTAATATGGTGACCTCAGGTCATGGGAAAGGTTAAGAGAATAAAGGTAAAAGGAAAAGGAAATAAGTTTCTAATAATGGATTTTCTAGTCCTTCATCTGGAAACCCCGAGAATCAATCTGAAAACGGATTTAAACGCAAACGGGTTAAAGGTAAACCGTGCTTCTTTTGTAAAAAGGCGGGGTCATCTAAAGAAAGACTGTGAAGGTTTTCAGAATTAGCTCATAAATAAAGGTAATCATTCTGTTGTTGTCTGTTTTGAATCTAATCTAACTGATGTGTCAGCGGATTCTTGTGGATAGATTCAGGAACTACTATTCACATATTTACTTCTATGCAGGAATTACTAAAGGCCAGGCTACCAACTGATGTTGAGCGCACAGTATACGTAGGCAATGGTGTTAAGGTTGACGTGGAGGCAATAGGAGTCTATAGGCTTAAGTTAAAGTCTGGTCATTTTTTGAATTTAGTAGATACATTTTATGTGTCATGTATAAGGTGCAATATAGTTTCATTTTTCTGTTTGGATAAGTTGAGATATTCGTTCCACTTTGGAAATAAAAGTTTTAGTATTTACTTTAATTCGATTAAAGTTGGAATCGGCTATATAGAAAATAACTTATACCAAATAGACTTGATTGCCTCTCACGTTTATAATATTAATTCCTTGCATGAAAATAAAGTGGGATCCAAGCAAAGACTAGACTATGAGAATTTCTCCATGTTGTGGCATAGGCAGCTATGCCATATATATCGTGAGAGATTAGACAGACTTATGCGAGAAGAAATTTTACATTCTCTAAACTTCTCTGACTATAAAGTATGCATTGATTGCATAAAAGGAAAATAGACTAAAACAAGAAAGAAAGGTGCAAATAGGAGTATAGATCTATTAGAGGTTATACATATAGATATCTGTGAACCATTTCTTATAGCCTTATAGAGTAGCCACAAATATTTTATTACCTTTATAGATGACTACTCTCGTTTCAGGTACCTCCACCTTATTAATAAGAAATCAAATACCCTGGATGTTTTTAAAATCTATAAGGCTGAGGTTGAAAATCAACTTTATAAGAGAATTGAAGTTGTTAGATCTGACCATGGTGGTGAATACTATGACAGATATGACGAATCAGGATGTCATCGAGGGTCATTCGCTAAATACCTACAGGATTGTGGCATTGTCGCTCAATACACTATGCCTGGTACTCCAGAATAGAATGGTGTGACCGAGAGACGTAATCGCACCCTTATGGATATGGTGTGGAGCATGATCAACAATTCGACATTGTTAAAATCTCTGTGAGGTGATGTGATCAAAACCACAGTTCATATACTAAATGGGGTTCCCAGTAAAGTAGTACGCAAAACTCCTTTTGAGTTGTGGAATGAGAGAAAATTAAGTCTCCGATATCTACATGTTTGGGGTTGTCCTGCTGAGGCCAAAGTTTATAACCCGCATGAAAAGAAGCTTGATCCTAGAATCGTAATTTGTTTCTTCATTAGATACCCAAAAAGATCAAAGGCTATCGATCGATTCTACTGTCCTTCCCACTCTATCAGGATTGTTGAGACTGGAAATGTCAGATTTATTGAGGACATTGAGAACAGTGGGAGCACGAACAGCAGAAATTTTGTATTTGAGGAACAAAGGACAATGACTCCTGTCATAGTCAATCCAGATCACGTGGACATTAATGATGCAGTTGATTCTGCAGTCACTGCAGAGCGCCATGTAAAACCTCATATACAAACCACTGAAAAGGAAAATCAAGATCAGACCCAACAAACTGAACCATTGAGAAGATCTGAAAGAGAGAAAAGGCTTGTAAATCAAGACGATTACATCGTATACTTACACGAGAACGACTTTAATATAGGGGTGGAAAAAGATCCCGAATCTTTTACACAAGTCAAACAAAGTGTTGATCCTTCTCGTTGGTTTGATACTATGAAATATGAGTTGAAATCCATGCAAGATAATAAAGTATGAGATCTTGTAGAATTACCTACTGAAATAAGGCCAATTGGTTCCAAATGGATATTGAAAACCAAAAGGAACTCCAAGGGTAATGTCGAAAGGTATAAAGCCCGACTTGTTGCCAAGGGTTTCAACAAACGTGAGGGCATTAACTTTAAGGAGACTTTCTCACCAGTATCAAAGAAAGACTCATTTAGGATCATAATGACTCTTTTAGCTCTATGAATTTAGAGTTACATCAGCTGGATGTAAAGACTGCATTTCTCAATGGGGATCTAAATGAGAATGTATACGTGTTGCAGCCCGAAGGTTTTATAGCTACTGGCTCAGAATATTTAGTTTGTAAACTTAAGAAGTTTATCTATGGGTTGAAACAGGCATCGCGACAGTAGTACCTTAAGTTTCATGAAGTAATTTCCTCATATGAATTTGTAGAAAACACTGCAGATGAATGCATATACATTAAAACCAGTGAGAGTAAGTTCTTTATGATGATTTTGTATGTTGATGACATTTTGTTGGATAGCAGTGATACCAGGATGTTGAGCGACACCAAGAAATTCTTATCTCAAAGGTTTAAAATAAAAGACCTTAGTGAAGCTTCTTACATCATCGGCATTGAGATTCGCTGTGACAGAACACTTGGACTGCTCAGCCTGTCACAGAGGACTTATATTACTAGGGTACTTGAAAGGTATAGCATGCAAAATTGTGCTTCAGGAAAGTCGCCCATTGTGAAGGGTAACAAATTTGGTCTATTTCAATGTCCAAAGAATCATTTAGAAAAGAATCGAATGAAAGAATTTTCGTATGCATCAGTAGTAGGGAGCATCATGTATGCTCAAGTCTGTATGCGACCGGACATTGTCTTTGTCAATGGAATGTTGAGAAGATATCTATCTAATCCAGGAATGCAACATTGGATAGTTGCGAAGAAAGTATTACGGTATCTTTAGAGAACGAAAGACTTCAAACTCACATACAGAAGATCTGATCAGTTGGAGTCGGTCAGATATTCAGATGCAGATTTCGCAGGTTGCGTTGACACTAAGAAGTCTACTTCAAGATACATCTTCATGATGGTAGGAGGAACTGTCTCGTGGAAAAGCATGAAACAATCTACCACAGCCTCATCCACTATAGAAGCTGAATTTATTGCTTGTCATGAGACATCTAATCAGGCACTATGGTTGTAGAGTTTCTTCTCAGGTTTGTGAGTACTGGATCATATCCCGAAACCCTTGAGAATATTTTGTGATAATTCACCTGCTATTTTCTTCTCTAGTAACAACAAGTATTCGTTAAGTTCGAAGCATATCGACATCAAATACCTTATTGTAAAGGAAAGAATTTAAAATCATTAAGTGTCCGTGGAATTCATCGGCACTAAACAGATGATTACAAATCCGCTCACTAAAGGGCTCCTTATCACACCATTTCAGGAGCATGTGACATCCATTAGAATCATTGATCCAACAGATGTTTTCAGTTAGTGGGAGTTGAGCATATTTTAATTTTCACAGACATTTAGAGATCTCATTTTATACAGTTTATTTGGGATAATTTTGATATAAAGATTTATTTCTACTTCTCTATATATATTTGTAAATTTTGAGTAAGTAGAACTACAATTGTGTGTCGTTGGAGACATGTAAAAGCTTCAGGACCTCTTAAGGATAGACACATATCATCACACTAAAGTGTGTAATCCTTATACCACATTTCCTAGTTCGTAATTTATGTCGTTAAGATTGAAAGTATTTGTGATCGCGCTTAGACTCACTTCGCCTAAATTAAATGTTGTGATGACTACCGCGTTTCGATACTGACTGTCTTAATGGACCAGATTGAATAACATTATTTATATTGTCTAACTATTTCCTTAGTTAACTATTCAGATGTTTTCTTAATATCACCACTTATTTTTAAAATTATTTTAAATATATGACAATCATTGACGTTGCTCAATAAGGCCCAAGTGAGAGAATATAAGAACTCTATACAATGGGATTTACTGATCAACGGTTTGGATGTACTCTGGTTGGACTATTTGATTGAGTTAATCAGTGGGCCCCACTTAAGGTGATGCATTGCGCAATCTATCTGCGTAGCACTGCGTATTTGGGGTAAAATGTTATAGCCTTATGCAAGGCAATTTGAGTCAAACTAGGACATGGCAATTTGGAGCGTGGGAGGGAGAGTTTTGATGGGTTTCAAACTCTCTCTCCACATTCTCTATAAAAGAGAGCTGGTCCCTGAACCTATACCACGGAAAAATTTGAGTCTCATCTATTAATTTGCAGAAATGGTGTGAAGGAGATGAAAATACTAAGTTCTATCTGTATTCTGGTATTCTTATCCGGTTTCTATGGCGACGTCTCATATAGGTACACCATCTAAACCCCTAATCGCCATATCCCATACACAGACAAATCCATGTTCCTATTCCGCGTATAGATTAAGTCCCACGTATGTATCCTGCATATCAAGTGCCATATTATTCCATGGTATCAAATACCTTCCAATATTTTACAAGTAATACACGTCAGCAGAAAGGAAGTCGACATTGAAGTCACTGTATCGGAACTTAAGGTAATATACCTATTGTCGTGTAGCGAGGAGCAGCTACCTTTAATGGGACCCACATGCAGTGGAATCTGATCCCAAATCCCTTGAAAACCCCACGCCTCTCTCACTCTCCTCACGTAGTTACTCCACCGGATGGCCGACTCAACTCCTCTCCTCTCCCGAGTCAACTCGTCCGAGCCAGAAGCTCACCCAGCGCTGCACAAAGGTGCATCTACCCTCGATGAGGTGATCGAGCAGTGCATCGGCAGCTTCGGCCCAGCTCAGCTTATCCAAGCCGACCTTGTGTCGTTCGCATGGGTCTTCGACGCCCAACAGACGTTCATCAACATCTTCACAGATGCGCAACCATCGTGGCATTGCACACGTGTAAATGACACTGTTTGCTTGTCTGCTGCCACCCCATGTGGGCTACCGAAGCATGCATGGGCATGGGACCAGCCCGCGAGTGCATCCATCATCTCTGAGTGGGACCTGGTGTGCTCGAGCACACTCATCTCCGGGCTCCCAGCATCGTCCTTCTTTGCAGGCTGCCTTGTCGGTGGCTTCCTCCTTGCGACACTCGCTGACTCATCACTTGGCCGCAAGAAAATGCTCCTTCTCTCGTGCATCATCATGTCACTGACTATGGCCTCACCCAACTTGTGGGTCTACTCGGCCTTGCGGTTCATCAGTGGCTGTGGGCGTGCAACAATTGGCACGTCCGCACTCGTGCTGTCAACCGAGATTGTTGGGAAGCGGTGGCAGGGTGAGGTCGGCATCATCAGCTTCTTCTGTTTTACGCTCGGATTCTTATCATTACCTGCCATGGCCTACTTAGCTAATGGATCGTCATGGTGGACTCTCTATCTGTGGACGTCAGCCCCGCGATTGTTTATTGCATAGCCGTCCATTTTCTCGTGCATGAGTCCCCAAGATGGCTCTTTGTGCGCGGACGCAGGGATGAAGCGATCCAAACACTTCTAAGCATCGCGTTATCAAATGGCAAGATATTGCTTTCCAGCTTCTCGGAAGTGGCTGTCGAAGAGGAGTCATGGAACGCTGACATATACTCGGCGATGAAGATCTTGTGGGAGAAGAAGTGGGCATTTCGGCGGTTATCGATGGTTATGGTGGTTGGTTTTGGAGTTGGCATGGTCTACTACGGGATGCCGCTTGGCCTTGGAAATTTGGATTTCAACCTCTATCTGAGTACCACGTTCAACGCATTATCGGAACTTCCGTCGGCCTTATCGACGTTCTTCCTGATAGGGAGGCTGAATCGTCGGAGCGCGATTCTGGTGTTTACTATCATAAGCGGACTGTGTAGTGTTCTCTGCGTGGTGATGGATGGTGGACATAGGAAGGAGGTGCAGGTGGGGCTGGAGCTGGTGTCGTTCTTTAGCGCCTGCACCGCTTGCAACATAGTTTTGATATACACCCTTGAATTATTTCCAACATGCGTGAGGAACTCAGCGTTGTCGTTGGTACGGCAGGCACTTGTGCTCGGTGGCACGATCAGCCCCTTGCTGGTGGTAGCTGGTAGGAATCAAGGGTTCTTGTCATTTGGGGTGTTTGGGGTGGTGATTGGAGGGTGTGGATTGTTTGTGATGGGGTTACCAGAGACAAGAGGTGGGCCATCTTGTGATACAATGGAGGAAGAAGAGAAGAAGGAGATTCTTGCTTTCAGGGGAGATAATGCATAAAAAAAATAAAAATGGAAACTCGTCTTAGTGAGCTTTGCTAAGCGCACGTGCGTGTGTGATAAATCTCATTTACAAGCTTTACACGTGCTTACATGGTATGATAGGTCCGATATCCAATCCATCCGAAAAAAAAAAGAAGAAAAGGAAGCAATACATTGATTCGCTTGTTCAAGAATCAAATTGATCCACTGGTCAGGTGGGCCACATTTTGCAAAACAAGAAAAACTACGGTTCTAACCCATACATCAGTTTCCAATGCGTGGGCCCACATGCTGAGTGGAGAAGATTTATTTTTGGGTAAGCATGTAGAAGGTCGGACCAACATGATAGATGGATTGGATCTTGGACCTATGTGCCAAGAAGAGGATCCGTATTCAATAAGTAAAGTTTACGTGGTGTGGGGGATTTCAAATCTGGAAGGATTTGGTAGTAGGTGAAGTTATGGCAGAGCCACGTACTGGTGGCAGTGAGATGTGTCGATCGTGGCCTTCCTTCGAGTGGGCTGTATCAGTGATGGATCATGTATCAAAAATCACAACTGAAAAATCTTGTCCTGTATTTCTCAACTACCCTTGCGAGTGTTTGGCCATTTTCCGACTCAAACTGTAGCTGGGCGTGGATTAGATGAGGTAGTAAAACGGCTTGCTGGGGTCGCGGTGTGACCCAACACCAGCTAGCTAGCTGATGTCAAAGCTCTGTGGGCCCACCATGGTGTATTTGTTCCATCGATGCCTACATCCATTTTGCGAGCTCAATTTAGGTGAGTCTGAAATTGAAGTATATCCAAAGGCTCAGGTGGTTCATACCACAGAAAACAGCGGGAATAATGACCTCTACCGTCCAAACCTTCTTGGAGCCTACTGTAAGGTTTATTTGTCATCCAACCTGTTTATAAGGTCGTACGGATGTAGATGAATGGAAAATACAAATATTAGCTCGATCTTTTTTGTGGTGCGGTCCACTTCAGCTTTGTATATGCTTCAATCTTGGGCTCATGACTTAAAATGAGCTTGCAAAATGGATAGACGAACATCATGGTTGGGCCCACTGAGCTTTGACACACTGACTATCCCACCTTTCACACTTTGCCAAGGTTTGAGTAATACGCTGGGGTTTTTAGCGAGTAATGGGGCACCTAATAACACCTATGAGTGCCATGCACGGGGATGTATGATTATCAAGCTTTTATTAATCTATATTCAAATAGCAGAATTCGGGAAGTCAAATTACCACGATTGTAGGACAAATCAAGTAGGACACATACGTGGCTTGTCACAAAGGTCCTTAATTCATTTAGAGTCTGTCACGTGGTGTACAATATCATCAGGAATGAAAGTGAAATTACGGAGAATTTATGAAAACATCTTAAGACAGCACAACTCATAAATTAGAAAAATTCAAGGATTTACATATTGACCAAGAAGGTAACTACTGTGAGTACACAATTTCCAAATCAATACGATTTTTGGGTCATCACCCAATCATTGATGGTAGGCTCATCACCTCCATTGGTACTCAAGACTCATTGTAAGGCTTGCTCACCTACCCAATTTAAAAATAACACAGACATAGTATCCCATATCATTGTGCCTGACTGATGAGTTATAACGAGTAACTCACTGAATCATGAATACAAATGGCTATGAATGGTGACTATATATTAATGGTAATCATGGTATTCTAGATTCGACAAGATGTTTGATAATATTCATTAAATATCAATGATAATATTCATAGAAAACATTGCCGATTATCTAGATATCATTGGTTATTGCCATTATCGTCAATGATCATCGACCATGAAATGTCATTATAAAGCATCGACGATCATTAGGACATCGTTTATTATGGAATATTATTACTGATCATCATTGATATTGTCACTATTGCTACCTAGCTAATATTATCGCCTCGACAAAACAATGTTATCATTTATTAGTGAGCTATTATTATCGTCGAGCACTGTCAAATGTCATCGCTTATTATCAACATAACTAAAATTGTAGCCGTGTTAATAATATTACCAACTATCGATCATCACTGACTATCGCTGACTATATAGCATTGATTATTTTACTGATTCATTTTATATGGTAGCATGCCCAAGAAGGCCAATTATGCGTAAGCCCTATATTATCATCGATGATGATTCATTTTATACTGCAATGTTGGACCTAATAAGGCCAATTACGTGTAAGCTCTATATTATCAGTAATGACGATTCATTTTATATGGTAGCGTTGCACCCAAGAAGGCCAATTACACGTAAGCCCTATATTATCAGCGATGGCGATTCATTTATATACGACAGCGGTGAGCACCTGAGTAAGCCAATCACACATGAGACCTATATCTTATGCCCCAATAACTTATGAGTCTAAACTGTGAATGCTCTAACAACTTACAAGCCTAAACTGTGAATGCTCTAACAACTTATGAGCTTAAACTCTGAACGCTCCAACAATTTATGAGCCTAAACTATGAATGCTCTAATAACTTAGGAACCCTTGTACAAGGGTGCAAATGGAGTTATGTTCCTGGTGAAGAATGCAAGGATCGGTCTATGCTCAAGGTGGAGGATACACGACAGGTCTTCAGGGTGACTTAGTAGAATACAAGTCAATGTGGAGATTGTTGTGTAGGATGCCTTGGATTCTGTTAATCTATTGTGCAGAGAAGTCCTGGTTCGGCTTAACTTAAGCCATTTTCTATTCCACCAAAAATTAGAGTATTCTTAGGTTGCACATTGTGAATATTTGCACTTTTTCAGTTCTAAAAGTGCAGTCTGGTTGGTCGGTCTGACTAAAGGATCCATTCGATCCAACCAAACATGTTACGTAGATTAGCGTAAATTGGGTTATTTAAGTCCAATTCAGGATTAGGGCTTGTAATTTGAGTGTTTTCTCTCTAAGGATAAGGGTTTTCTAGGTGAGAGGGTTTCTAAACATTTGTAAGGACTTGGGAAGGATTTTTCTCAAGGGGTTGTGCATCGTAAGGGTAGATCGAGTGCTTATATAATAAAAAAAGGTAAGTATGTAAACTCTAAGGTTTTTATTATAATTAATCTCCGATGCTTTGTGCCATGGTTTTTTCCACAAGGGTTTTTCATTTAAAATATCTTGTGTTCTATGGTTGATCATTTTATTACTTGGTTATTCTATTTTATTTAATCATTTTATCTTTGTTGAATGTGCTTCTACAAAGCGCATAGATTGACCATGGCATTAGATCCGACTTTTTAATACCTAGGGTTTATCTAAGTTTGTTGAGGGGTATAAATCTCAATAGTTCAAGCATGTTTAGAGTCTTCATAACCTAATGTAACATCTTTTTAAATTAATACACATCCATTTACAATTTAGAGAAGGTGTTTAACGTGTGTTTGTTGGGGCTTCACTGCAATTTGATATTGGTTTGTCTGGGTCAGTGTGGATTTGAGTGGGGTATAAGAGGATCCGGAGTCTTCGTACATGATGTAACATTTTCTCAAATGGATATCAACCCATTCTCAATCTGATGAAGGAGCTCTATGTTCGTTCGGTGGGGCTGCAATATAAGTCAGGTCAATATGAGTTGAAGTGTGGTTCGAGTGTGTCCAAATTCTTCGTAACCTAACGTAACATCTCTTCGAGTGGATATGCGACTATTCATAATTTGATGAAGAAGTTCAAATTGCATTCAAAGGGGCTATAGAACAGGTCATAGTTGGTCATAGTTAGTCGGAGGGGGTTGACGTGGGTCGGAGTAGGGTTCGAGTGTGTCTAGAGTCTTCATAATATAACGTAACATCTTTTTCAAGTAGATACACACCTGTTCAAAGTTTAATGGAGTTCAACATGTGTTCAAAGGGGCTATGGTGTAGGTCAGAGTTATTAGTGGTGGTTGGAGATGATCATTGTGGATTGTTGTGAGTCGAAGTGGGGTATGAGTGGGTCTGGAGTCTTTATACCCTGATATAACTTCTTCTCAAGTGGATATTGATCCATTCTCAATCAAGTGAAGGATTTCGATGTGTGTTTGATGCGGCTGCGGTGAAAGTCAGGTCAATGTAGGTCGATGTGGGACGAAGTAGGGTTCGAGTATGTCTGGAATTTCCATAACCTAATGTAACATCTTTAAAAGTGAATTCAAATCCATTTGTAGTTCAGTGAAGGAGTACAACGTGTGTTCAAAGGGGTTGCAATGAATGTCGGAGTTGGTTGGTGTTGGTCAAAGGGGGTTGATGTGGGTCATTGTGGGTCATTGTGGGTCAAATTGGCATTCTAGTTGAAATTGCGTGAATTGTCTACAATAACACATGTGGAAGCTTAATGAAGATTAGAATTATGACTAAGTCCTGGAGGAGGGGTGGTGAAGTCCAAGGGTTGACAACCCTAGGTATAGGGTTGCTATGCAGTAATAACTCAGTAAGATTGAGGTCAATCCAAAAGGGAATTTGGTGAGAATATACTAAGAACTTAAATTCAGAAAACTGGTCGGTTTGCATTTTTAATACAGGGGAATAAAAAAGTTATAAAATAATTATAAAAGGACTAAGAATCTAGGAATCCCCAGTCAATAAACTTTAAATTTAATGTAAGACCCGTATTGTAAACCATACCGTTTCATAAACTTTCGCGATCCTCCCCGTCGAATTCCGACAACCCGTGACCTATAACCGGCATTTGCGTGCTACCCTAAGTCGTATCCCGTATATTTGAGTTGACTCGACTCGAGACTTATACCTTAGCGACCGTATTGTCGCCATGGTTCCAACATCACTTCTCACACGCCAATGCGATACCCAGGCCAGGAGTCGTGAGCCTGCATTTATTTCGAGAAAAATTCCATACATTGCGAATTTTGAGAGAATCTCTACCACTTTTCACATCAATCAATCAATCACAAGTCAAGTACACAACCCATCCCTCTCTTACATAAGCCTTACCAAAAGTCAACTTTCTCTCCATCTCCCTCTCTCTCTCTCCACCCATCCTCTCTCATCCAAAATTCAACCAAGCCCATACCCTCCATGTCATTCTTCTTACAATATCCATTCCTCCCATCTCATCTTTCTTACAACACCCTCTCCTCTCTCTTTCTCAATCCATTTCCCAATCAAACCAAGAGAGAGCAATCGTCCAAGCTCTTCCCAAAGAGAGCTAAGTGTGGCCCACTCCCTACCACCCAATCTCCCATCCTAGTCATCCATACTCCATCAACCTCTATCAAAGAGAGAACATAAGATCTTTGCATTCCAAGGAGCCATAAAAAAAAAGACAATCAGTGGGTGTTTCTAGGATTAGATTGTGATTTTTGTGATGGACCAAGCAAGGCCTACCGATTGATTGTATGGATCCTATTTGGGACCCATCTTGATGTATGTATAAATGTAATCCTAGGAGAGCTCATAGTGGCAGAGTTCTCTCTCTCTCTCTTTCCCATGTGTTGTGGACCCCACTGTGATGTATGATCCAAGCCGTCCGTCTGATGGGCCACACCGTAATATATGTATTTCATTCATGCTACTGTGCAGCACATGTGGCCCACTAGACGTGGGGCCCACCTTGACAACATGCTACATCCAGCATGTGGACCCCACTTTGTTGATGTACGTGTCCAAGTCGTCCAACATGCTGGACGCTAGACGCTGGACGTTGTTTTCAAATATATGTGTGTGTGTGTATGTATATGTATATCTAGTGGGCCAGACATGGGACCCACCTGATGGGAAGTTAATCAGCTGGTGTACTTTACATCAGCTATATAGCTGATGTATTAACGTTAGCAGGTTCTGTGGGTCCTACATGATGCATTTATTCCATCCTACATTGTTCGTCCATCTAGATGGGACCCACCGCATGATGTATGTGTTACATCCAAACCGTCCATCTGCGTGGGTCCCCCAGCAGTTCCCGCATGTTGTATGCACACCATCCATCTGCTAGGTCACACCAGCTATATAACTATTGTAGTAACATCAGCAAGTGTGGGCTTGATCATGAGTTGTGTTACACTACGTGAAAAATGGAAAAAAAAAAAAAAAAAAGACGGATTTCAAGATGGTTCTGGACTGTCTCTAAAATTGCTTAGTTTAAAGACGCTTTATAGAAAACCATAAACTGTCTCTAATATTTTAGATGGCCCCTAACCGTCCTTAATATTGTCTTAAAATTTTTAATGTCCACAAATCGTTTAGGACAGTCGTTGACTGTCTTATATGCGGTCATCTGAGACAATCATTGGCCGTCTAAATTAGAGAAGGTCATTGGCCATCTTTTACTTATAATCTGAGACTGTTAAAGACCGTCTCTATTAGAGACGGTCCTTAGCCATCTTATAGCCCTGCCAAAGACCGTCTCTATTAAAGACTATCAATGACGGTCTCTATTAGAGACTGTCCTAAACTGTCTTATAACCCTGTCAAAGACCCTCTCTATTGTAGACTGACAAAGATCGACTCTGTTAGAGATTGTCAAAGACCGTCTCTATTAGAGAGGGTCCTAAATTGTCTCTAACGCTCAGGTCAAAAATTAAGAAGCTCAAAAAAATTATGAATTTCGAAAAAAAAAATAGTTGAGAAGCTTAAAAAAAATAATTAACAATGTTTAAGAAAAATTTAAATTTTGAAAAAAAAAACCTGTAATTTTATAAAAATCTAGATTTTGCAATAAAAATAAAAATAAAAATAAAAATAAAAAAATTAAGAACTTTGAATAATGTTGATAAATTTGAAAAAAAAAATGATATTTTGAAAAAGAAAATTTAAAAAATTAAAAAAAATTGTGAAAAAATTAACAAATTATAAGAAAATATATTTTTTAAAAAAGAAAACTAAATTTTGTATAAAAAAATGTTAAATTTATTTATAATAAAAATGATATTTAGTTAAAAGAGTAAAAAAATATACATTTTGAAAAAAAAATGTTAAATTTATTTGTGAAAAATAAAATTGCTAAATTATTAGGCACATCCACTAATTGAACCTTTAATCATTTTTGAACAATCTAATCAGTTCAAATTGAAGAGTAAATAACTTCAGATGTTTAAATCAAATTTCACTGAAATTGTTGATCAATTGTATGCCCAATATCTTTCTCATACGTTGCCAGATTGAGGTGAATAACTAGTAAAATTGAGAGTTTTGATAGTAAAATAGAGCGAATGGACTAGATGTAAGATCCGTATCTTAGACTGTACCGTTCTATAGACTTTCGCGGTCTTCTCGGTCGAATTCCGGCAACCTTCAACCCTTAACCGATATTTGCGCGCGACACTAATTCGCATACCGTCAACCCGAGTCGACTCAACCCAAGACCTTTACCATAGCGACCGTACCGTCGCTGCGATTCCGATACCATGACTCACGTGCTAAGGCGATACCTTAGTTAGGAGATGTGAGCCAGCGTTCGGTGCGAGGAAAACATCGCGCGTTGCGAAACTCAAGAGAATCTCTACGACTTGTCACATCAATTAACCCCATCATGTCAAGTACATGTTAAGTACACATTACTTTTCACCCTTTCCCAAGTAAGCCTCAAAGTTAAAAAGTCTCTTACACTCCCATGCCTTTCTTGCACAAATGACCATAAAAGTTAAAAAGTCTCTTACACCCATCACTCACCACATCCATCACTCCATCACCCATCGCTCTCTCTCTCTCCCTTTATAAGTCTCTCTCTCTCATTTTCAAACTCATTCCCAAGTAAGAGAGAATACTCCATACGTATGAGCCCCTCCCTCTCTTCCAAGCTCCAAGTGTGGCCCATCCTAAGATCTCCCATCTCAACCATCCAAACCTCATCTCCTCTATTGGAATCAAAGCTAAGGAGCTAAGGAACCTAAGGGAGAAAGAAGATCGAACGGTGGGTTGCTTGATAAGAGTAGTTTTTCATGTTTTTAAGATGGGCCAAGTGAGGCCAACCGATCAATGATTTGGATCTCACTTGGGACCCTAAGATGTGGTCGATGGCCCACTAAGATCATCATGATCATTCCATGATGGGGCTATTCTCCATGGACCCCATCATGATGTTTATTTTCTTGCATTAAAAAGATCATCTAGACCGTCCATATTGGTGGGGAAAGGATCTCCACCGTTGATTTTTGATTTCGGTAGTCCCATGTGTAAAGGGATCCATTTGATGTATGATTTCTTACAAGGGAGGGCTCATAGTGGTGGAGCCCTCCATCACAAGCGTGTCCCACTCTCTATCTCTCTCTCTCCCTCTCTATTTCATTTTCTTTTTTGGAGATCATAATATGGTTGTGTGGTCCACTTGAATGGACCCCATCATGAGGCATGTATTCTATTCGAACCATCTACAAGTGGGGCCCACTTTATGTGTTGTATCCACACCATCCTCCATGAGGTGGCCCACTTAAGCAGGGCTCACCTCTAATGTATTTCATTCGTGCAACGTCAAGTGTCCAGGGATGCTGGACGTGGGTTGGAAAACACAAATATCAGCCTGTTTCCAAGCTTATGGGTGACCGACTCATGTAGGCCCCACCTTGATGAATGTATTCAATCCACGCCGTCCACCTCATTCGCTGGATCATTTTAGGTGTTGAGCCAAAGAATGAAGCTGATCTGAGTGTCTGGTGGGCCATAACATAGAAAACTTTGGTGGTTGCCGTTGAAAAATTGCCTGATGTTTCTTTACACCCAAAAATCTCAAACTTGGAACTCATTTCGCCTAGTAGGAGCCGTAGAATCTCATGGCTGGGATGGATTTTCTGAATATGGGCCCCACCTGTGAAAAACCACAGGGAAATGGGTTTTAAAAAAAAAAAATGAAAAGGAAGGAGGGGTGCTTCAGCTGCGCTGCTGCTGTCAGCGCAGGCGTTGCTACCAGTGCCGTGGGCGAAAATGATCCAGCCGTGGGCCCCAGCTTGATGTTTATTTGCCATCTAATCCATTCATACAATGGACCCCCTCCTTAGGTGGGTTCCCTCCAAGAATGAGCCATATCCAAACCTCAGGCGACCCACACCACAAGGAACAATGTTGATTAAGTGTTTACCATTGGAACCTTTTTGGGGCCCACAGAAATTTTAGATTAATATGAAATTTGTTTTTTCTCTTCATCCAGGTCTGTACGACCTTCTCAACAGATTGGATGGAAAATAAACATTATGGTGAGCCCCACATGGAGCCCACAGTGATGTATGTATTTTATGAGCACCGTCCATGGCTGTGGATGGTGGCAGCCACCATGATGTATGTGTTTTAAGGCCATCCAGTTGTTGGATGGCGAGTAGGGCCCCACCCTTGGTGTCTGTGGTGGGCCATGTGTGTGCGCCCCACCATGATGCATGTGTTGCATCCAAACTGTCCATCCACTTTGCAAGCTCATTTTATGGCTTGAGACAAAAAAAGAGCCAGATCCATAGTCCAATTGGACCCCACCTTGACATGTTTTGAGGCCCATCTTAATGTATTTGTGGTAGTCCATTGGGGCCCACTTTGATGTGGATGTAAGGCCCATGTCATGAGGCCATTTAACGTATTTGTGGCCCATGGTGAGGCCCACTTTGATATATATGTAAGGCCCATTTGATGTATTAGGGGCCCATGGGTTAAGGCCCATTGAGATGTATTAGGGCCCATGGGTTAAGATCCATTTGATGTACAATATGAGGCCCAATTGGTATGGCCCATTTGTTACATATAAGACCCATGAGATTAGGCCCACTTAATGCATTCTAAGGCCCACGGGTTATGACCCATTACAATGCACATAAGGCCCATTGATGTGGCCCACTTGATGAACATAAGGCCCATATGACATGGCCCATTTGATGTATTTAAGGCCCAATGAGATGTACCTAAGGTCCATTGCAATGTGTGATCCCAACACGGATTATGTAATGATGTTTACGACGATCGTGCCTTGGGAACAATGTTGGTTTGACATCCATATTATGAGTATAATGTTGGTTGGATGTCCACATTACGAATCTCCCTAGGGCCCATCGTTAGGCCCGTACTTGTTGTGTATAGGCCGTCTAAGCCCATCTGCGTTGTAAGGATAGTTCATTACTTTATCACATGTTTAGTATAGTTCCATGACTCACGATCATATGCATCATATGTATGCTTGATATGAGAAGTGATTGATCATAGCATATGCCTTCGGGCAGATTATTTAGGGGCTCCCGGTTAGGCGGTGTTGCCCCACATGAGCGCATGATATGCGCAGGATTTATTACATGATTAGATAGTGCGATTCATGCATTTCGCATTGTATGACATGATTATTGTACGCCCTAGCGACATCGGGGTCGTAGCCTCTACAGGCGTATTGTGGTTGACAGGATTGGATACCAAAAATTTTATTCTACATGGGGTGCTATAGATATCCCTAGGTGAAAGTCCCTAAACCCCTATGGTACCAAGAGGTTACTCTAATGTCTAGACCGAGTGGGTGCATGAGTACCAAGTGCCGATTATCAGACGGTCGCACTTTTCACTGTGTCATGGTCGGTTGGAAGGGGGTGCAGTGTTACCCGCCTGAGAGTAGGGGACAAAGCTAAGCTGAGTTTGACCAGCTCAAGGAATGGGTCCACTATCGATGAGCTGAGCCCGATATTGGCAGGCAGATAGTGAGGTCTCTTCCACTTATCTTATTGTGCGCAATGGGGCGACGATCTAGTTTAGAGTGTACCAGACCCCGGTGATATTCCAGATTTAAGCTATATTGATATGTGGAGTTAGATGAGGATTTATATGCTTGACATGCATCTTGCATTGCATAGCCTTGGTATGGCCGACATTATTCATGTCTTGCATTGTATAGCCTTGGTACGGCTAATGGTATTTATGGATTCATCAGCATTTTCCACATTACTCTGATACTGCATAACTACATTACCACCTTGCGCACACACTTTCACCACCCTCTAAGCTTTCTATAAGCTTATGCATGACCGTTCCATGTAAGTGACATTAGGACGCAGCAACGCTGAGGCAAGAGCACTTTGCAGATCATCTTGGAGCTTTTGTTCATCATCATTGTATTTTTCTTTGTGCTCATTGTACTTATAAAGTTTTTAATCATAGTGAAAATGTAATAGAGTTTTTGGTTATTGTTTGTGAGTTATGTCTTTGGTTATGCTTATCACAAATCAAACTGATGTTGAAAATTCTCCTTGTAGCATCCCAGGATCGGAACCTGGCGAATAGGCGCTGAGAATCGAGAATGGGGTTCTACGGAGGTTGTCGGCGCCAGATTCGGCGATCAAAAATTTTATGAGCCCGGTTTTCGAGTTTGAGGCGTGACACTAGACATGTAAAATGGGCCAAATATTTTGGTTAAAATTGTGACCCAACTAATTATTGACCTTGTAAGAACCTAAGAATTGATGTTAGTAAGTTTTGTGGGCCCCATTATGATGTGTGTCGAACATCAACACCGTGGATTTGATGTGACCCCTTTAGGTTATGAGATATCTCAAAAATCATTGGTAAACAAAACTCAAGTGGGCCATACCATTTAAAACTATGTGAAGACATCCTAAAAAATATAAAAGCACTTGGTGGAGCCTACATGAGTTTTGGATGCGGTTGAAACTTGGTCTGACCCCTCATCCAAGTGGGACACACATAATGAGTGGGTTAGATATATGAATCACATTTAGGCACGCCCAATATATGATTATGAATGTTTTAAGAAAACCTTTCTCCACTATATTTAAGTGAGTTACTCATTACCTTTACTAGAGTAAACTCTGTGGGGTTCACCATTATTTATTTATTTTATTCACTCCATTCATCCATGTTAACAGATAATTTGAGGTCTAAAGAACAGAAAGGAAGCATATCCAAAGCTCAAGTGGACCACACCATAGGAAATAGTGTGATTGAACCTCTATCATTTAAAATTTCTTAGAGGCCATAAAAGTTTTGGATCAAGCTGATGTTTATGTTTTCTATTCATTTATATATTTTTGATATTATAAACAACCTTTAACTATTTTTGGACAATCTGATCAATCCGAACATGAAGAGTAAATAACTTCAGATGTTTAAATCAAAATTCACTCAAATTGTTGATCAATCTTGTTTGCCCAATATCTTTCTCATATGCAGTATGATCGAGGCGAGTAACTAGTCAAATTGAGGGTAATGATCAATAAAATAGAGTGAATGGACACCCATCATGATGTGTGCTTCTCTGCAATAAGTGATCAATTCCATTTGCATCTTGACACAGGAATCCTAAAGCTACGATTTTGAAGATAGTGAAAGTAACGTCTTACCTGTTGTAGTAATAAATACACTATCTATTCTTTTCTTTGACTTTCTGTCCATCAACTTGCTATAAATGAATGAGGGGAATATGACTTCTATGTTAGTTTTCCACCATTTGAGAAAATGATAGTGACTTATCATTTTCTTTGTGGCACTGATGTTCAGTTATCCAGATCATCCAAATTGTGAGTTCCATTGCAGATGGATTGTATCTCTAAAATAGCACTGATCAATCAATTGTAACCATTCAATTAATGGTTGACAAATGGGCGGTTGGGAGTAAAGTAGCACTTGGTCCAAATTCAAAAGGAAAAATCAGATTATTAGTTTATGCTAAACTATTTATATAATTTGAGCTCTTATACAACTACACCATGTGTACAGTTAAAGAATCTTCCCCAATTTTTAAAGTTGTTTATAACTAACAATGGAATAATAAATACTTTAATACTCTGGTAGTTGAACGAATGATAGGCAGGTATAAGAAATCGTACATGTGACACACAAATTATTCAAATTAAGTTCCAATCGAGTCGGATCAAGTCGGGTTTCGGACCGAGTTGGGACGAACTGGGCCCTATCCGAGCTCAGCTCGAACTCAATTTCGAGTTGAGAAAAATGGCCCATCCGGACTCAAACTCAGTTTCAGGTCGGGTCGAGTCGAGCTTTTTCGGGCCAAGTCGAGCGAGCTAACGGGGCTAGCCCGGTTTGTGTACATCTTTACCAGCCAATGACTGGTGGTTAGTGCTCTATGGCCCCCACCATGATGTATGTGTTTCATCCATTCCGTTCATATATTTTTATAGATAATTTTACAATATGAGACCAAAAATGAGATATATGCAAATCTCAAGTGGACCACATTACAGGAAACAGTGTTGAATGAGAGTCGACCATTAAAAACATTTTGGTAGCCTAAATTTATTGGATCAAGCTGATTTTTGTTTTTTCCCTTCATCTGGTCCTGTATGACCAAATTAACAGATTTGATGTCAAATAAACAGTATAGTGGGCCTTAGGAGGATTTTAATAGTGGATATCCAATCACTATTGTTCTCATGTGGTGTGGACCACCTGAGATTTATATTCCTCTAATTTTTTGCAAAAAGCTCTAAAACGATCTTTAAAAATGGATGAACAGAATGGATGAAACACGTACATCTGGTAGGGCCCACATAGCATCGTCGACGGTCTCATCCATGCCATTCATTTATTTTTACAGATCATTTTACGATATGAGTCCAAGAATGAGGTATATCCAAATCTCAAGTGGACCACATTATAAGAAATAATGTTGAATGAGCATCGACCATTAAAAACATGTTGGTAGCCTAAATCTATTGAATCAAGCTAATTTTTGTTTTTTCCCTTCATCTGGTCCTGTATGACCAAATCAACAGATTTGATGTCAAATAAACAGTACAATGGGCCTTAGGAGGATTTTAATAGTGGTTATCCAATCACTATTGTTCTAATGTGGTGTGGACCACCTGAGATTTATATCCCTTTAATTTTTTGCAAAAAGCTCTAAAATGACCTTTAAAAATGGATAAACGGAATGGATGAAACACGTACATCATGGTAGGGCCCACAGAGCATCGTTGACGATTTCATCCATGCCATCCATCTATTTTTATAGATCATTTTACGTTATAAGTCCAAGAATGAGGTATATCCAAATCTCAAGTGGACCACATTACAGGAAATAGTGTTGAATGAGGGTTGACCATTAAAAACATTTTGGGGGCCATAAAAGTTTTGGATGAAGTTGATATTTGCTTTTTCTCTTCATATGGGTTTGTTTAACCTAATCTACAGATTGGATGTCAAATAAATAGTATAGTGGGCCATAGGAGGATTTTAATGATTGATATCCAATCACTATTGTTTTCATGTGGTGTGATCCACATGAGATTTGTATCCCTCTCACTTTTGGGATTAAGTAATAAAATGATCTATAAAAATGGATGAACAGAATGGATGAAACACATACATCATGGTGGGGCCCACAATACTCTACTGTTCTCCTAGTTGTATTAGGAAATTTGTGAGTACAATCCATTGATCTAGACTGTTTATTAAGTCCAACTCATATTTCATAGGCTACCATGAATAAATCATACTGATCTAACTATATATAAAAAAAAAGATTCGATCAATTGTCTTAAAATGGACGATTAAGATCATTTACAAAAAAGTAGGTCCAATCAACAATTTGATTCAAATTTTTAGGGACCATCATGGATTGCTTATGAGTCTAAAGAATCACTTTTGTTAGCCAATTGAAAGCATCCTATCCATGTCTTGGAAAAAGGATGGTTAGAGAAAAAGGCCAAATTAATCATAGATTATATCACTCGTTCAATTTAAATATTTTTCAAGGTAGCCTAGAAAATGTGTTCTAAACTTAATAAATGGTTGAGATCAACCAATTGGACCTTCTAAGTGTCTGAATACAACCAGAAGCACTATAAGTTATAGTGCCCCGATAATGCTCCCCTTGACACTGGCCAATGATGGTGGTCGGTGCTTTGTGGCCCCCACCATGATGTATGTGTTTCATCCATGCCATCCATATATTTTTACAAATAATTTTACAATATGAGACCAAAAATGAGATATATCAAAATCTCAAGTGGACCACATTAAAGGAAACAGTGTTGAATGAGCATCAACCATTAAAAATATGATCAATAGCCATAAAAGTTTTGGATCAAGCTGATTTTTATTTTTTCCCTTCATCTGGTCCTGTATGACCAAATTAACTGATTGGATGTCAAATAAACAGTACGGTGGGCCTTAGTAGGATTTTAATGGTGGATATCCAATCACTATTGTTCTCATGTGGTGTGGACCGCCTGAGATTTATTTCCCTCTAATTTTTGGCATAAAGCCCTAATATGATTTGTAAAAATGGATGGACGGCATGGATGAAACACATACATCATGGTGGGGCCCACAGAGCACCGTCTAGTCTCATTGAAAATTGGGCGCGCGCTCAAAACAGAGCCACACCCAAACCTACCCCCATTTTCTCTTGTCACCCTCCCTCTCTCTCCCTCTCTCACCCCTACCCTCCGCGCACCATCATCTAACTCTCTCTCTCTCACCCTCTTCTTCTCCCATGATCTCTCTCCTTCTCAATCTCAGATCTCTCTAGATTTGTCTCTCCTTCTCCCTCTCTCTCTCTCTCTCTCTCTCTCTCTCTCTCTCTCTCTCTCTCTCTCTCTCTCTCTTAATATGCTTCTCCCTCTCCCTCTCTTGCGATCTGCTTCACCCTTCTCTCTCTTGCGATTTGCTTCTCTCTCTCTCTCTCTCTCTCTCTCTCTCTCTCTCTCTCTCTCTCTCTCTCTCTCTCTCTCTCTCTCTCTCTCTCTCTCTCTCTCTCTCTCTCTCTCGACTCTCGATTTGCAAGCCTTAACCCGCATCCACCAGCCGCTAAAACCTACCGCATCTCTGGTCATCAACAATAATAGAAAGTTGTTGAGCTCCCACCTATTGCCAATCTGAAAAGGTGATGTTGCATTTTGATTTTTAGTCTTCATTTTGGTTATGAATCTCTATTTGGATGACTGGATCATGGAAAGTTGTTTTGAGGATTTTTGCATGTAAGGTGTATATTGATATGCTTGTGAGAATATCATTCCAAATTTTATTTGTGATCTGATTGGAAGCTCATGAGGACCCCCACCTGATGCAAATGTTTTATCCCCACCGACCACTTGCTGTATGCAGCTGGACCACCGTGATGTATTTTTTATCCAAGCCAGCAGGGTCGTCCATCTATGGATGCTGCTGGACTGACACAAGGGATAACATGCCCCATGTTCTGTGTGGGCCCACCATGATTTGTGCATTTTATCCCTGTCATTTATACGTTTTGCCCGCTCATTTTAAACACAAGTCCAAAGAGTAGAATAAGGATGCCTACCTGTGAAACTTTTATGTTGTTTTAAACATAACCACTCCTGCGCCACTCCTGCGCCACATGGGCACTACAACTAAGGATTTCAGTGATGAAACACAACCAGTTTACCATTGAGCCATGGAATCAAACCTTGCGTGGATGAAACTTTACTAGGCCCGACGTGAATTTTGTTTGCCATCCAATTTTTTCATAAAGTCACACAAATTTAGGGCTCGTTAAGCATTTTAGGGCCTGTTTGGCCAGTTGCATTGGAAATGATTAGGTGGGATGGAATTGCATCTGGTCCTGTGCCAATTCCACTCCATGTTTGGGAAGAATGGAAAAGCTTGGAAGTAGATTAGATGGAATCACATTGAGTCCCATGCCAATTTCATTGTTAGCAAGTTGTATAAAAAAATCTGTTTCTATAAAAAAAATTCGATTTGATTTTTTTGTATGGGTGCATCATGCATGATTTTATTGAGTCCCATGCCAATTTCATTCAATTTTTTTTCTTGTTATGATCAATCATTTTATATTGCTATGAGTGTGAGATAATTTTTTGTTCTCACTCAAAAAAGCTTCTTTCTTCTGATCTCATGTATTTTTTTGAAGAAACAGTTACGGAAAATTTCTCCTGTCGGTGCAATGTGAAAATTTTAAGGTGAGATCTATATCTATGTCACTTTTTGAGGTTTCATATGGTGGTAGATAGAATGCTAAAAAAAATTTTGTAAAGGTTTTTATTGGAAGCTTAGGTTTTGGTTTACGGTGTATCACAATTTCAGTGTGTTCTTTATAGGGTCTGAGATACCACTTAACCACCTCTCATGATTTATTCAACTATGAGTTTTGGGTTAGTAAACTACAGCACTTCCAAATGACATTTTGATAATTAACTGTTATTGACTCTTTTACTGAAGCAAGTGGTTGCCTATTTTGTAAGTAACTAAAGAGTATCAAGCTGTGAATGTTTCTGTAAAAATTGATATATGGAGATCTGAGGTTTGAACTCTCTTCTCATTTATAAGTATTCTTCTGTAGGATTCTCGGTTGAGGCTAAATTGCTTGTTATCTCTTAAAAATATACATGTGGAAAAACATGTTCCACTATCAATTTAATAAACATAGCTTCGCAGTTATTTCTATTCAGGACAACCAAGTTGATCCTTTATAAGTTTTCTTTCCTTTCAAGAAGCTGTCCTTGTGTGAAAGGATGCTTGAAATTGCAGCTGCAAGATCTATGCATTAATGCTTGACTCAAATGGACCTTTTGGGTGCTACCACTATCCAGTTTGTGCCAGTAGTTCCTAAGATTGATTGAGCTGCACTCAACGGTTTAACAGCTATGGTGTGACCTTTGCAGCCACATTCCTGCTTTTAAGACAGAACAAAGTTGTTGTTTCCAATCTTCTAAAGGACCTTGTCCATCTAAAGTGGTTAGAAGGTCTAGATTCATATTCACATTGTAGTGCATTAGCTAGCTTGTGTGATTATTCTTACCTTAACTCAATGAAAATTTGTGTCACTTGCCGTTAATTTTTGTTTATAAATGTTCGTGAGTTAGATCAAGGCACACCACGCATTCACATGTTCAAGGAACACCATCATTTACCCATGCTATTTATTTAAAGTGTTTAATTGTTGGTAATATTTATTTATATACAGTGTTGCAGATGGAATTGACCCAAGGCTACAGACATTTTCCTTCTGGTAATTTTTAGATTTAGTTGCAGTTCTGATCACAATTTAGCTATTTAAGGGTTGGGTTGCAGAGGTCACAAAAGCCATTGCATCCAACTCCAATGTTGCAGGTTTTAGCTCTGCTACAGCACAAGCTTCTGCTAGCAATGAATGTGTGCAGCCCATATCTGCAAACTATCTGCCCCTTCTATGCTTCAGTTTGCAAAGACAAGGAAATTATCTGCTAACTGAGCTGATTCCAGAAAGTAAGTTTATTCATTTGTTTCTCTTAAGTTATTTCTTCATGCATTCCAAGACCTATTTACCTTGTATGTCACTGAAGAATGCATGCCTTTATAGTCATGCTATTAGCCTGGTCCATCTTCCTCTAGAATTTTTTAATTTTCAATTTTTAATTTTTTATCATTGCCAAATTCATTAAATGTGTTTTATTGACCATTATTGTCTCTTTTCTCCAACCATGCACTTCTTCAGAAGCGCCGGTTCTTCCATTCTCACAGAGCTTAGGTGATGACTCTTTTACCTCTTCGATGATTCCGTTACTTCCTTCCTTCTATGCTTAGTTTCTATAAGCATGTTTTATCCATTAGTTTGAGGTTGTTGTATGTTTATAGATATATATAGATGCATATGTCAGACACACAAAGATATATGTGCAATTTCTTTGGAATTTTGTACACATGCTCTTTCCAGCATATAATATCTTATTTGCAGTGTTGAGACTTACAAATACTTCCTTGTCATCATCATTGTCATTGTCATCATTTTAGCCATCTCAGCTATTTGGATCTTACAAATGCTTAACTTCTATGAAGTTAATTTGCACAATGATACTGGATGGCAAGATCTTGATTTGATTTTTAGGGCTTCATGTAGATCTCATCAATTCTTTTTTCTATCATTAGAAAATACTACATTCTTTCCATGATATTACATAACTTTGCTTAAGAAATGGGAATCTTTATTGTTGTTGTAGCCCATAACACTTGATCAAGTATTGTCCGATTGGGATAGTGAGGATGAGGTTGATGATGACATTGCAGACTTTGAAGATCGGAGGGTATGATCCCAATCTAACTTTTTGGGTACATAGGCAGCTGTTCATAATGTACTAGAATATCGGTGCAGCCACAAATCTTTTTCTCCTTTGAATTGTAACAGACTGTATCGGTTGCATTTTTCTCTGTCATACAGGTTGTGGCTATCAAAGATATAATATCACTTCATAGAGAAACATTTAATTATGTGTACAGGTAAATTCATTTTTTCTTATTCCTTATATTGTTTTCTAGTTATATTTATGTTGGTTTCAGAATATAGGTCCAGCTATAATTGTGTTGGTTTCAGAGTACAGGTAGTGATAGAAATTGTTGGTCGTTTGTGGCTTGTAGACAAAGGGATGAATTATCGACAATACAAATATGGGAGACCTTCCCCAGGTATTCAGATGCTTTTAGATATATTTATGTTATTTTTAAATGTATTAGCTTGAAATTGATGGAGTAGACCCGAATGTGCGTCGGAGCTATCCGGATATTGAGCGGGGGTCCCTGGAAGGTGGGAACCACTGTTATGACCATGATGAAGCTGTTCATTTCCTATGGACAACATTGAAGGGACCTGGCCATTTGGACAGACATGTTTATGTATTTTTTAAAAATTAATGGAGCAGACCTGGATGTGCTTCGGAGCTATCCGGATGAGCAGGTGTCCCTGGAAGGTGGGAACCGCTATTATGACCATGATAAAGCTATTCATTTCCTATGAACAGCATTGGAGGGGCTTGACCATTTGAATAGGCCAGGTTTATGTATTTACTCGAAATTAATGGAGCAGATCCGGATGTGCGTCGGAGCTATCCGGATGAGCGGGGGTCCTTGGAAGGTGGGAACTGCTGTTATGACCATGATGAAACTGTCCATTTTCTATGGATAACATTGGAAGGGCTTGGCCATTTAGATAGGCCATGTTTATATCTGTATTTGCAGGGACCATACCCTTAACCTAAACCACACCTTAAACTTAAACCTTAACCTATTCTCATTTCCTAAACCTATAGTTTATAACCTTAACCTTAACCTAAACCTAAACCTAAACCTTAACCTTAACCTTAACCTAAACCAAAACCTATGACCTAAAACCTTCACCGATAACCTATAACCTATAACCTAACCTTAACCTAAACCTAAAACATAAATCTTAACCTATAACTTAAAACCTAAACCTAAACCTAAAATCTAAATGTATTCTTAAATCCCTAAACCTAAACCTATACCTAATCCTAATCTCAACTCCCTAACCTAAATGTAAACCTAAACTTGAAAACCCAAACCTAAACTCGATCCCAAACCTGAACCCGATTTCTTAAACCCAAACCTCAACCTATTCTTAATTTCTTAAACTTATAGCTTATAACCTAAACCTAAACCTAAACCTTAACATAAACCTAAACCTATAACCTTAACCTAAACCTTAACTTAAACCTAAACCTATAACCTTAACCTAAACCAAAAACCTATGACCTAAAACCTTAACCTATAACCTATAACCTATAACCTATAACCTAAACTTATAACCTATAACCTAACCTTAATGTAAACCTAAAACATAAACCTTAACCTATAACTTAAAACATAAATGTATTCTTAAATCCCTAAGCCTAAACCTAAACCTAAACCTAATCTCAACTCCCTAACCTAGACCTAAACCTAAACTTGAAAACCCAAACCTAAACCCGATCCCAAAACCGAACCCGATTTCCTAAACCTAAACCTTAACCTATTCTCAATTCCCTAAACCTATAGCTTATAACCTAAACCTAAACCGTAACCAAAACCTAAACCTAAACCTAAACCTAAACCTATAACCTTTAACCTAAACCAAAACCTATGACTTAAAACCTTAAACTATAACCTATAACCTAAACTTATAACCTATAATCTAACCTTAACCTAAACCTAAAACCTAAACCTTAACCAATAAAGTAAAACCTAAACCTGAACTTAAAACCTAGATGTATTCTCAAATCCCTAAACCTAAACCTACACCTAATCCTAATCTCAACTCCCTAACCTAAACCTAAACCTAAATTTGAAAACCCAAACTTAAAGCCGATCTCGAACCCGAACCCGATTTCCTAAACCTAAACCTTAACCTTTTCTCAATTCCCAAAACCTTAACCTACAACCTAACCTAAACCTAAACCTATAACTTGCACTTATAACCTAAACCTAAACCTATAACTAAACCCATAACCTAAACCTAAACCTAAACCTAAAACCTAAATTTATTCTCAAATCCCTAATCCAAAACCTACACCTAATCCTAATCTCAACTCTCTAACCTAAACGTAAACCTAAACTTGAAAACCCAAACCCAAACCCGATCCCGAACCCGAACCTGATTTCTTAAACCTAAACCTTAACCTATTCTCAATTTTCTAAACATATATCTTATAACCTAAAACTAAACCTTAACCTTAACTTAAACCTAAACCTATAACCTTAACCTAAACCAAAAACCTATGACCTAAAACCTTAATCTATAACCTATAACCTATAACCTAAACTTATAACCTATAACCTAAACTTTAACCTATAACTTAAAACCTAAACCTAAACATAAAACCTAAATGTATTCTCAAATCCCTAAACCCAAACCTACACCTAATCCTAATCTCAACTCCTTAACCTAAACCTAAACCTAAACTTGAAAACTCAAACCTAAACTCGATCCCGAACCCGAACCCGATTTCAAAAACCTAAACCTTAACCTATTCTCAATTCCCTCAACATATAGCTTATAACCTAAACCTAAACCTTAACTTAAACTTATAATCTTAACCTAAACCAAAACCTATGACGTATGACATATAACCTAAACTTATAACCTATAACCTAACCTTAACCTAAACCTAAAACATAAACCTTAACCTAAAACTTAAAACTTAAACCTAAACCTAAACCTTAACCTAAACTTATAACTTTAACCTAAACCAAAACCTATGATCTATAACCTATAACCTAAACTTATAACTTGAAATAGCGGTGAAGACCGCTTGAGTTGAAGTAGGAACATGCCAATATGTCCTAGAGGGGGGTGAATGAGACTTTTTAAAGATTTATAGATTATGTTAAAATCCTATCACTCTAATCCTAACAGATATTCAATTTTCAGGATTACTCAGATGAAACTCTACTGGCTTCCAAGCTTAGTAAAGGATCCAATCACAAAACTATGCAATTAATAAACATGAAGCATTTATAGTTTATGATGGATGTGACTATGTGTGTGAAGTGTGATTAGATAAGAATGCAATTAACATATTCACACAAATAATCAAGCATAAGAATCAATCACAGACACAATCATTTTTATAGTGGTTCGACTACTTGTCTACTCCACTCCCAGCTTCCACACTCAACCCTTGAGTGACCGAATTTCACTAAGGAGGTTTCTCATGGTTCACCTCAAACCTAAGGTTTTAAATCAGGTTCACCTTCAACCTTTACAGAGGTTTCTACTTAATTCATCTCAAACCCTGGAGTTTTACTAGTGCACTCCTAACCAGATATTTATGCCTACACAGAGCAAGGGTCCACACAACGCACCCAGATATTTATGCCCACACAGAGTAAGGGTCAACACAACGCACCCAGATGTTTATGCCCATACAGAGCAAGGGTCAACACAACGCACCTAGATATTTATGCTCTCCACAGAGCAAGGATCCACACAACGCACCCACGCACGTACACTCCCGTCGGAGGCCTCCTTTGATGACTTTAAAGGGTGAGCAACACTTAAGATCTAATCCTTGAAAGGAATGATCACAAGTGTCCTCTGGACTTTAAGTACTTACAGATAAGTTGATGAGTCCCGTTCAGCGCAATGTCAAAGATCTCCTCCTTGTTGTTGAAGGGTCTTCGACTCCCTTGATCCACAACACAAAAGGTGTACCTATACTACGCTTCAGGTTGGATCAAGGTTATGATGAAATCCCACTCTCTAAAGATTTTCCTATTAGGAAGATAGAGTGATTCCAATCATCTAAGCATTCAAGGCATCCCAGTATAATGATTTGTCATTAAGGAATAGCTGGAGGATCCTTGAATGTGAAAGTTTATTCCCCAATCCACTCTATGAAATATCAATGATAAGGGTGGATTAGAGGATGAACTTTCTGAGAGAAAGGGCTTATGATAAAGGATATGAAGTTTAAAACACTTAAAAGCACTCTCTTCTTTCTCTACAGTAATAAAGGCAAGCTACTCTATATATAGGCAAAAGGTTCCAACGGATATAAAACGGTCATATTTATACAGAGTTCGATATCATCGAGCAAGAGTCGATATGATCGAGCGTATACTCTCGATTGTATTGACTGACCTCTCGATGATACAAACTCAAATGTCATTTTCACTTTTGAAAACCTTTTGCCAACTGGTCGATGGGATCGATGGGAATGAGACACTCATCGATGTTATCAGATTTTGAACTCCGATTCCATCGATAGATGAATCGATCTATTGACAGGTGAAAACAAGAGAGACAAGCCTTGAAGAATTTCAGGTTCTAACGATATGATCGGGGAACAATCGATGTCATCGAAATTTGTATATCGATGATATCGAAGACCGTGTCGATGAGATCGATAAATCATATAGATTTACCTATAAGCTTGTTGGACGGTTTATGTTCGATCTCGATCCAATCGACCAGGTCTCGATATGATCAACATAAGAAATATCAATTTCTCGACTGGTACCCCGATCAACAATTAAAACAACCTAAAATTCATGCTGGAGAAAATATGCGCCCACAATCGATGTGATCGACAGACTTCCGATATGATCGATATTTAAGTTCAGATTGAATCGGACAGCCATCGATATATCGAAGCTCATAGTGGTTTTCTTTAGAAAAATAGGGGCGCCGAAAGCTACTGTCGATATTATCAATCCCTTTTCAATAGAATCGATATTTGAATATCGATGATATCGACTGACCGTCGATATATCGATAAATCGTCCAGATGAATGTTTGATTGCTGGACGCTTTTTGTCCTCACTCGATTGTATCAATTGAGATGCCGAGGACATCAATAGAACAAGTCGATCATATCGAAAGATGAATCGATATAATCGACAGTGTAAGAAAAACTTGAAGATTTTCCTGTTTGGTAAAAAGTTTTCTTATACAAAAGCCCTAAGATATTTTATATATTTTAAGGGTTTTAATCACCTAGTGTTTTGGGACAAGGGATGTGAGGCCATAATTTACCTATGGCGAGATTTCACACATCCGGTTGAGGCAGACACTTGTGTTGATCTTCCTGTTAGGCGCTGTTGTCCGATTGACTCAACTTACAACGTAATTGACAAACCAGGGCACTAGTCAGTGCACTTTCAATCCCCTCCTTTGTCAATTACGTGACAAAATACCCAAAACACCCTAGAAAAATATCTAGACAGATATATCCTAAATTGTGTGTACATGCATTAACACAATTGTACAAATTCTAATCACCCATGTATACAACCAGTAATTTCTCCCCCTTTCTTGTTGTGGCTTCTCCCCCTAACACCTGCAACATATAGAGCACAAATATCCAATTTTTCCACAGGGGTGTTTGTAATTTTTCTCCCCCTTTTTGTCAGTCATTGACAAAGATATAACAAGTGATATTGACTGAAGAAGTGAAGCATATGGGAGAACCTCAGGCAGATAGATGTATATAAATGAAAGCAGTGTAAGTCATACATCATGAGCAGATAGTATGGATTTAGTAAAGCACTGAAGTCATAGGATAAACATTCAATCCATAATTCTGAAACTTCATAAAACCAGGGAGACGTAAATTTAAATGGCAAGAAGATAAGAATTAGATTCAGCCATAAAAGAAACTGCCCAAGATTGGTAGAAATATCTAATACTGGCCCAGACAGCAACAGTTTAAGAAAAAAAAAATAAAAACCATTTGAGAGCACCCAAATATCAAAACCAGTATTTTGGCCCAACCATGGGCATATTCAAACCAAAAATAAAACTATGCATGGTGAAAAGACTGTCATACACACTACTGAGAGCGCAGAACATCCAAAAAGATACTGATGTTCTTCTGCAAGATAGGAGTAAGATGTGTAAGATAGCATGCATGATCCCAGCCTCATGGAGCAGAATGAGATGGCATCGTGTCATCCCGTCGGCACGTCAGTAGATCCACCAATTGTTGAACCGTGCTCTGCACTCCTTGAACCATCCTTTCCAGGACGGTAAGCCGTTCCTTAACTGAGTGCATGTCCTTTTGAATAGCCCCAATCCTGTGCAGTTTGAGCCTTTTCCCATATCCAGCGGTTGATGTAGATGGAGTGACATCAGGTCCATGAGGTGCATCATCAGTCATAACATCTCCTTCCATGGGATCACCACCTTCTCCTCCTTCCCCTTCTGCATGAATGTCTTCCTCGATTTCCTCCTTGTACTCATGAAATATCAAATCCATTCTTCGAATATTCTTCTTATTAAAAACTTTGAAAGGGAATACCAGATCAGTTGTAGATGGAAAGCCAATGCTTTGACAGATTCGGCTAATAATCCAGGGATATGGCAGATGTAAATCTCTAGATGTATGTATGACATTGACAAACTAATTGACAATCAGAGTAGGAAGGCAAATACTCGTCCCGATTGTAACGGAGTAGACTATCATGACCATGAGACTTGTGAGATTTGATCGGTTTGTACTTCTTGGGTACAAATTAGTGGTAAAAATCTCATGCATGACTCGAAACCGGGGCTCCATATACTTAGCTTTTAAAGAATTCCCTTGATGTCATGGGATATCTCTGTTTTGACATAGGTATTTGGTTATTTTGACATAGGTATTTGGTTATCTTTGATCGCACGTCTGGAAGATCAAGATCCCAGTTTGGAAGGCCTTCTAGAGCCAACTGTAGATTGAGAGTGTAAGCTACAGTGGCGGGAGTGATGTATGCATCATCACCATCCAGAGATACCATGAATGAAGGAGGGTCAGCCACCGGGAAATGACATGCGGCAAGGAAGTTGTGTATCATTTCTAGTTGGCATGGTCCACCAAAATTCAGGATGGGCAGCCAACTGATTGAAGCAAACAGGGGTTCTAATTTGTAGGGTGTTAAACACTCCATGTCTACTTTTCTCTCAAAAATCAGCTTCCTATTTGCATATTTTGGTCGGCGTTAGACAGCTAGAGGAGGAGGCGCTGGTTGAGATGGTGCAGGAACTTTGGTTTGGGACTCACTGCGTCGTGATCTCTGTCGTGTGGGGGTCCCACTGTCCGGGATCCTTGCTCTTTCCCTTGAGGTAAGGACTTTTTGTCGGGTACCTCTTGAAGATTCTCCCGGATCGGATGCTACGTTTTTGTCTTTTCTCATTTGGAAGAAAAGGCTGTTTGAAGTATTTGGGAAAAACAACAAAAACTTCTGACAAACCAAGAAAAGTGGATTCTGACAATAAAAGAATATTACTTGATTTGTGGAGGGATTTAGTTAGTCTGACTTGGCTTTTGATGATTGGTCAAGAAGATCGGACAAGAAAGATGACCGAAAAGTCTTTTGAAGAAAAAACCCTTTTTTTTAACTGCCGACTTTTATCGGGCGCCATCTATCCATCATATCGACCAGTACATCGATTGTATCGAGAGCTTGCCAATTGATTCTATTAAGTCTGCCCACGATGTTATCCACGGTCATATGACTTTTTATATTCTGAAGAGCCGTCGATTGTATCGACCCTTGGTCGATGAAATCGAAAAAGGCCGACACTCATATCAAAAATAGATACTATTCAGAATTTTCAAAATTTTGACACACTTTTGGGTATTTCTTAGCTTGATCAGTATATGTAACACCCCAAAAATCAGGGGTCGGGTAGAAACCCAACTCCCGAGTTTCAGAACGTCACTTATGCAACATAGATAATGATAAATGCATATTATCTGTAGAATGGCATTAAACAAGATTGAGACTAAGCCAAAACAACATATTATACTCCAGAGAGTTAAATTAGCAAGCGGAAGACTGTGATAAATACATAAAGTATATAATTAATTGTAAGTCTCCAGAGTGTGAACATGTTACCAGGTTAATTAAATACATGTATACTCCAAAAATGAAGAGAAAAGAATATACATGAGTGCTCCAAAAAAATATAAAATGACAAGTGTCCAGACATCTACTCAATCTCCCTATAATCCCGTCGATCAGATCACGCATAAAGAAGGGATCCTCCTCATCGTCATCAATTTCGGCTCCACTTCACAAGCAGCGCCATCATCTGAAACTAAAATAGGGACTGGTGGGTGTCCGGAACACCATCCCATAACGTGGGAGTGAGTAATTAACTAAGTGAAATTATAGAGCAAAGATTAGCATGTTATCAAATTAATCGCGCGATAATAGTAAAGTAAACAATCAAACATTCCTAGATACTGTTGTTAATGCAAGCATGAAATGACATGATGGATGCCTTCACCGACATTCTCCCTCATACGGCACCATCTTACGCCCGCGGCATGCTTTCTTCCCACAGTGCTCCACATCTTCTAGGCACATGCAATGCGATGTGGATATGATTACTGAGTTATTATTAGTTCTTTTCATACAACAGGATTGGAAACTAAGGTACCTTCCTTATATCAATCCCAACACAGATCCTGTCTAGGGTCGTCACTCCTAGTAATCTCATACAATGTTATATTTGTAGGTCGCTGCAAGGGCTGCCAGGGCTGTTGCTCGCACTCGTTGCACCACTCCCCTATCACCTTATCAATACAGGCCTAATGTACTCTTGTCGCTACGGAAGGGTCATCGCCTCTCGTAGACTCAGAATACGCTCGAAGTCACTACAAAGGGCTCATCACCTGATCAGTGTAGGCCGACAGTAAGAATATAGTGTTCCATACCACCATAATCTGCTCATGAGTTATAGGTGCTCACTAGTCACTACGGGGAGGTTTGTAGCCCCAGCGTAGGCCGACAGCTCGACCACGGTATCGTATACCACCATGCCCGGCTCATGAGTCTTTATGGATCAAGGTAGCATGGTTAACAGGGTTTCCAATGGTAAGTTCAGTACCCTAGGTTCAAGCAGTTATGACTCATACATGGTGAACATACAATGGCCAGTCGGATTATTTGACAGGCTCGATTAGTACGAGCGCATCTCAAGCTAAGCGACATGAAGTGCATAAAACACTTCGTGTGACCTAACCACTGCCGCCAACCCAAAACACGACTCGCGTTCATCGACGCGCCCTTCGTGGCAATTAGAAACCAACCACGAATTCAATTCATTACCGACTGCCTGGACTAGGTCATAGCCCCAAGCATTTGTGCATCAACATCAGTAAGCATATGTGATTAACAGAAAAGAATATAAACATTATAAGTATGTTGACACATGTTATATCATACTACGTAAGCCAATCAACCAACAAATGCATTCCATATATGTATAATGAAATCGATTCATATAGCCAACATGTGGAAACCATATACATCAACACATTAATTGAGAATTCAATCTCAAAACTAATTCACAACACCATTTACTTAATACCTACTAATACAAACATTTATACAAACACTTAATCTACACACTTTAGTCTACATAGCGTATGTCGATTCAAAGTGCGCATTAGGGCGAATCTCTTGGCCAAACAGATCATGCATGCATTCCTAATATCATAACATGACAAATAGCCATGGCAAACATTTCAGCAAAATGTGGATGTAAACAATATTTCCTACAAATGACTAAAATGCCCTAAATCTCATATTTTCCATACGTTTACGAAACGAAAAATGGACAGCGTGTTGTACATGTCAAACGGCGTTTCCATCGATAATCTACTATTAAACGACATTGAAAGCTTTGAAATCAGTCAATCAAAGTGTCTAAAATCCTCACCTTTTTCCTTAGACATGTATCGTTTCGAACGGAACGTATACGCTTCGTCAACGGAATACAGGCAACCTAATGCACAAGATACATGAGCTATGTTGCTATTTGAATCGAAAGAACCCTAAATCAGCAAGTAGTTAGAGTTTTTCTTACCTAGGAGTGCGTTGAAATCGTCGAAAAAGTGATT
This sequence comes from Magnolia kwangsiensis, assembly GCA_037074715.1. Classification (NCBI taxonomy): domain Eukaryota; kingdom Viridiplantae; phylum Streptophyta; class Magnoliopsida; order Magnoliales; family Magnoliaceae; genus Magnolia; species Magnolia kwangsiensis. The sequence goes on from CM073584.1 coordinate 77,257,766, forward strand.
GGAGTGCGGTGCTTTGGCACGTGCAAAAGCTGCAGCAAGTGGCGGGAATTCTCTCCCACTACTCTCTCAAAATCTCTCACTTTCTCTCTCTCTCAATCTAGGGTTTTATCCAAATTCGGATGGGAGGGTTGTGAGAGGGTTTAAAGCCCTTATATAAGCTAAAACATAACCTAAATAGACTTGGGAATAAAGTATACTTATTTTATGTCTAAATACGGACTGTTCTGTCTCAACGGAACATTTCTAGAGGTCCCTTGGCCGAATGCGGTCGGAATTAAGCTCATGGATACTGGATCTAGCACACATCAAGTTTTCAGACCGGTAGAGTTCCCAGATCGCACGTGGCGGACTAGTTTCAGTTCAGCGGTCGTCGTACCTAAATAAGGTCTACAAGTCTCATGATATGAAAGAGAAATTTTTCCTGATCCGAGGGTGAAATTTGGCTAAATTCTGATAGTCAGAACGCTTAATAATAACGCGTAAAGACTCGTGCCAGATTTGGATTAAAATTTTCAAATTTAACCCATTTCTCACTCTCTTCACTCCAGGCTCAATGAAATAGCCTCTAAACATCGGTTGGGCTTGATTTTTGAAATGATTGTCAAGTCCAACAAGGCGGTCGCAATGGTCTAAGATTGTAGGTATCGAACTTTCGACGCGCGGTCTAGATCCAATACAAAGTTTCAAAGGGTTCCTGAGAACAAACCGGTTTAGAGTTTGATCCTGAATTTTAGGGTATTGTAGCGTCCTTGTTTCTACAAGGTTTGGGTCTTGCAGAACATATTTAAAGCGATCAAGGATAATTTCGCAGCTACTCTAGCGTAGCGCTAGCTAACTTACGCTTAATTTCTAAAGGAATTAATCCTAAGTGATTTCTTTGGCTTTGGAAGTGGGTTCTGAGAGGTTACCAAGGTGTTATGGTTGACCCATCACCTAAGGACGCCTAACCTCAGGTTGGAAAAAATTCGGGGTGTTACAGTATATGTCACAAAAATTTGTACCAGCTCTGTACAATTATAAACATGATAATGTTTATATACAAAAGTTCAAGGTCTCCAACCTCAGATGTAGTATTTGAAGGCTCAACAAAATTGCATCTCTTCAGTAAATATCCAGATCTAGATGCCTCATCTAGATTTGTTCCTTTTTCTGCTTAATATATCAGGGTATATGAGATTTAATCATCTGACAGTTCAGTTTTTCTTTAACTACCCATTGTGAGACAGATTTCTTCATTCTATTTTTTTCTTTAGGTGGTGATAGATGAGTTCTTCTCCTAGACGGACTTTTAACATTCTGAGTTTCTCTAATTGGTTTGAATTTTCCAATGTGATTTTAATCAGAGTTATATAGAGTCCATCTAGGTGCTAAACACTCAAATTTATAATGACCAACATCACCACATAAATGACAAACTGGAGAAATTCCCATGTTGCTACTTGAAGCAGTAAGTTTTGTTTGGGTTTTATTTCCAGTTTTCTTTTTTCTTTTCTCATATCCTAATCCACTCTTGTCTTTTCCTAGTCTTTCCATCCCTAACAATTTTTTCAATTTCTCACCACTCTGAGAGAATTTGTAGTTTGTCTCGGCAAATTTTCTAGATTTTTCTAAGTCAATACAGAGTGAGTGGTTCTCATTTTTGAGTTGTGCATTATCATCTCTTAACAATTCAGCCTGGTTCATAAGTTTTGATAATTCTACTTTTAAGGATAGGTTATCTTTTTCTAATTTAACATTGTCTGTGTGATATTGTTGCAAATCATTGGTTAAATGTATGTTTATATCCAAGGTTCTGTCCAAGTCTTTCTGCAACAATTTCTAATTATTTCCAGACATGCCAAGTTTTTTAAGAATATGGATGCTATGAATGTATAGTTGATTATAAGCATCTTACAATTTATCCTTTTCAACTACTTCTTTTTCTTCAGACTCAAATTTCTCATTGTCAGATGGAAATGATTCAGTGGCTTGCTGTTCTTTCTCAGTTTCAGTTGGAATGATTGAATTAGTGGAGACCATAAGTATTTTCAATGATTTTTTATCTCCATCACTTTCTGAGTCACTATTTTCTGAGTTTGACTCTTCTTTATCATCCCATGTGGTAGCCATCGCCTTGCCCTTGGTTTTTCTGTTTGGGCATTTGGTAGATAGGTGTCCATACTCATGACAGGCGTAACATTGTGGTTCTTTGGTCTGCTTACCAAATTTGTCTGTATGAGGTTTGTCATCCACTTTTCTTCCTCTGGAAGGACGGTCATGATTCTTTTGAAAGAATCTTCTGAATCTTTATGCCAGCAGAGCCACTTCCTCATCTTCATCTTCCTTTTCACTCTCACTATCCTCATGTTTTGTTTTCTTTGACACTTTTAGGACAATTTTTTTAGATTTTTGGGGTTGTGTGAAGTGTAGTTCGAAGGTTTGTAGGGAACATACTAGTTCTTCTACTTTTATCTCATCAATATTCCTACACTCCTCAATTGTTGTTACCTTGGGATTGAACCGTTTCGGTAAGGACCTTAGTATTTTCCTACATATTTTTGGTACTGGAACCTTCTCTCCCAATCCACCCATGGAGTTACAAATATATTCAATATAGTGACAAACTCCATAAATGTCTCATGCTCTTCTATCCTGAGATTTTTAAACTATGAAGTTAAGAGTTGTAGTTTAGATCTCTTCACAGTGCTTGTGCCTTCATGGGTTGTTTCTAATAAGTCTCATGCTTCTTTAGAGGTCCCACACATACTTATTTGATTGAAAATATCTTGGGAGACGACACAGTAGATGGCTTTCATTGCTTTTTCTTCAGCATTTCACTGTTCTTTGTCAAATGTCGTCCACTTTTCATTAGGTTTGGGTTTAGTGATTGTGGTTTCATTTTCAAGTACAATTTGTTATGTGGTACTACATATCCTTTCTCAACTACATCCTAAACTTCATGATCCAAAGATCTTAGGAAGTAATGCATTCTAGCCTTCTAGTAAGGATAATTTGAACCATCAAATACTGGAGGTCTAGTGACAGACGAGCCCTCTCCTTTGGCCATATTCCTTAACTTTTGTCAAGATCACTCTCTAGGCGGTGAAGCCCTTAAAGAGAGACCTGCTCTGATACCAATTGAAATAGCGGTGAAGACCTCTTGAGTTGAAGTAGGAATATGTCAATATGTCCTAGAGGGGGTGAATAGGACTTTTTAAAGATTTATAAATTATGTTAAAATCCTATCACTCTAATCCTAACAGATATTCAATTTTCAGGATTACTCAAATGTAACTCTACTGGCTTCCAAGCCTGGTAGAGGATCCAATCATAAAACTATGCAATTAATAAACATGAAGCATTTATAGTTTATGATGGATGTGACTATGTGTGTGAAGTGTGATTAGATAAGAATGCAATTAACATATTCACACAAATAATCAAGCACAAGAATCAATCACAGACACAATCATTTTTATAGTGGTTTGACTACTTGTCTACTCCACTCCCGTCTTCCACACTCAACCCTTGAGTGACTGGATTTCACTAAGGAGGTTTCCCATAGTTCACCTCAAACCTAAGGTTTTAAATCAGGTTCACCTTCAACCTTTGCAAAGGTTTCTACTCGGTTCACCTCAAACCCTGAAGTTTTACTAGTGCACTCCTAACCAGATGTTTATGCCCACACAGAGAAAGGGTCCACACAACGCACCCAGATGTTTATGCCCACACAGAGCAAGGGTCAACACAACGCACCCAGATGTTTATGCCCACACAGAGAAAGGGTCAACACAATGCACCCAGATGTTTATACTCTCTACAGAGCAAGGGTCTACACAATATACCCACGCACGTACACTCCCGTCGGAGGCCTCCTTTGAGGACTTTAAAGGGTGAGCAACACTTAAGACCCAATCATAGAAAGAAATGATCACAAGTGTCCTTTCGACTCTAAGTACTTATAGATAAGTTTATGAGTCTCATTCAATGCAATGTCGAAGATCTTCTCGTTGTTGTTGAAGGGTCTTCAGCTCCCTTAATCCATAACGCAAAACGTGTACCTATACTAGGCTTCAGGTTGGGTCAAGGTTATGATGGAATCCCACTCTCTAAAGATTTTTCTATTAGGAAGATAGAGTGATTCTAATCATCTAAGCATTTAAGTCATCCCAACATAATGATTTGGCATTAAGGTAGTAGCTGGAGGATCCTTGAATGAGGAAGTTCATTCCTCGATCCACTCTATGAAATTTCAATGATGAGGGTGAATTGGAGGATGAACTTTCTGAGAGAAAGGGCTTAGGATAAAGGATATGAAGTTTAAAACACTCAAAAGCACTCTCTTCTTTCTCTACAGCAATAAAGGTAAGTTACTTTATATATAGGCAAAAGGTTCCAATGGATATAAAACGGTCATATTTATGACAGAGTTAGATATCATCAAGCAAGAGTCGATATAATCGAGCGCATACTCTCAATTGTATCGACTGACCTCTCAATAATACAAACTCAAATGTCATTTTCACTTTTGGAAACCTTTTACCAACTAGTCGATGGGATCGAGACACTCATCGATGTTATGAGATTTTGAACTCCAATTCCATCGATAGATGAATCAATCTATCGACAGGTGAAAATAAGAGAGATAAGCCTTGAAGAATTTGAGGTTCTAACGATATGATCGGGGACCAATCGATGTCATCAGAATTTGTATATCAATGATATAGGAGACCGTGTCGATGGGATCGATAAATCATATAGATTTACCTATAAGCTTGTTGGACGGTTTGTGTCCGATCTCGATCCAATTGACCAGGTCTTGATATGATCGACATAAGAAATATCGATTTCTCGACTGGTACCCCGATCAACAATTAAAACAACCTGAAATTCAAGCTGGAGAAAACATGCACCCACTATCGTTGTGATCGACAGACTTCCGATATGATCGATATTTGAGTTCAAATTGAATCAGACAGTCATTGATATATCGAAGCTCATAGTGGTTTTCTTTAGAAAAACAGGGGCGTCGAAATCTGCTGTCAATATTATCGATCCCTTTTCGATAGAATAAATATTCGAATATCGATGATATCGACTGATCGTCGATATATCGATAAATCGTCCAGATGAATGTTTATCCTCACTCGATTGTATCGATTGAGATGCCGAGGACATCGACAGAGTAGGTCGATCATATCAAAAGACGAATCGCTATAATCGACAGTGTAAGAAAAACTTAAAAATTTTCCTGTTTAGTAAAAAATTTTCTTACACAAAAACCCTAAGATATTCTATTTATTTTAAGGGTTTTAATCACCTGGTGTTTTGGGACAAGAGATGTGAGGCTATGATTTACCTATGGCGAGCTTTCACACATCCGGTTGAGGAAGACACTTGAGTTGATCTTCCTGTTAGGTGCTGTTATCCGACTGACTCAACTTACAACGTAATTGACAAACCAGGGAACTAGTTGGAGTACTTTCATAACCTATAATCTAACCTTAACCTAAACCTAAAACATAAACCTTAACCTATAACTTAAAACTTAAACCTAAACATAAAACCTAAATGTCTTCTTAAATCCCTAAATCTAAACTTGAAAACCCAAACCTAAACTCGAACACGAACCTGATTTCCTAAACTTAAACCCTAACCTATTCTTAATTTCATAAACCTATAGCATATAAACTAAACCTAAACCTTAACCTTAACTTAAACCTAAACCTATAACATTTAACCTAAACCAAAACCTATGACCTAAAACCTTAACTTATAACTTATAATCTAACCTTAACATAAACCTAAACTTAAAACCCAGATGTATTCTCAAGTCCCTAAACCTAAACCCACACCTTATCATAATCTCAACTCCCTAACCTAAACCGAAACCTGAACTTGAAAACCCAAACTTAAACCCGATCTTAAACCCGAACCCGATTTCCTAAACCTAAACCTTAACCTTTTCTCAATTCCCTAAACCATATCCTATAACCTAACCTAAACCTAAACCTATAACTTGCACTTATAACCTAAACCTAAACCTATAACCTAAACCCATAACCTAAACCTATGCCTAAAACCTAAACCTAAAACCTAAATGTATTCTCAAATCCCTAAACCTAAACCTACACCTAATCTTAATTTCAACTCCCTAACCTAAATGTAAACCTAAACTGGAAAACCCGAACATAAACCTGATCCCAAACTCGATTTTCTAAACCTAAACCTTAACCTATTTTCAATTTCCTAAACCTATAGCTTATAACCTAAACCTAAACCTTAACCTATACCTATACCTAAACCTTAATTTAAACCTTAACCTATAACCTTAACCTCAAGGGAAAACCGATGACCTAAAACCTTAACCTATAACCTATAACAAATAACCTAAACTAATAACCTATAACCTAACCTTAACCTAAACCTAAAACATAAACCTTAACCTATAACTTAAAACCTAAACCTAAACCTAAAACCTAAATATATTCTCAAATCCATAAACCTAAACCTACACCAAATCCTAATCTCAACTCCGTAACCTAATCCTAAACCTAAACTTAAAAGCCCAAACCTAAACCCAATCCTGAATCCGAACCTGATTTCCTAAACCTAAACCTTAATCTATTCTCAATTTCATAAACCTATAACTTATAACCTAAACCTAAACCTAAATCTTAACTTAAACCTTAACCTAAACCAAAAACCTATGACCAAAAACCTTAACCTATAACCTATAACCTAAACTTATAACCTATAACCTAACCTTAACTTAAACCTAAAACCTAAAACTTAACCTATAACCTAAAACCTAAACCTAAACCAAAACCTAAAACCTAAATGTATTCTCAAATCCTTAAACCTAAACCTACACCTAATCATAATCTCAACTCCCTAACTTAAACCTAAACCTAAACTTGAAAACCCAAACCTTAACCCGATCCTGAACCCGAACCCGATTTCGTAAACCTAAACCTTAACCTATTCTCAATTCCCTAAACCTATAGCTTATAACCTAAACCTATTACCTATAACCTAAACTTAAACCTAAAACCTAAATGTATTCTCAAATACCTAAACCTAAACCTACACCTAATCCTAATCTTAACTCCTTAACCTAAACCTAAACCTAAACTTAAAAACCCAAACCTAAACCCGATCCCGAACACGATTTCCTAAACCTTAAGCTTAACCTATTTTCATTTCCCTAAACCTATAGCTTATAACCTAAACCTAAACCTAAACCTAAACCTTAACCTAAACCTAAACCTAAACCTATAACCTTAACCTAAACCAAAACTTATGACCTAAAACCTTATCCTATAACCTATAACCTAAACTTATAACCTATAACCTAACCTTAACCTAAACCTAAAACATAAACCTTAACCTATAACTTAAAACCTAAACCTAAACCTAAAACCTAAATGTATTCTGAAATCCATAAACCTAAACCTACACCTAATCCTAATCTCAACTCCCTAACCTAAACCTAAACCTAAACCTAAAAACCCAAACCTAAACCAAACCTAAACCCGAACCCGATTTTCAAAACCTAAACCTTAACCTATTGTCAATTTCCTAAACCTATAGCTTATAACATAAACCTTAACTTAAATCTAAACCCATAACCTTAACCTAAACTAAAAACCTATGACCTAAAACCTTAACCTATAACCTATAACCTGAACTTATAACATATAACCTAACCTTAACCTAAACCTAAAACTTAAACCTTAACCTATAACATAAAACCTAAATCTAAACCTAAACCTAAACCTAAACCTAAAACCTAAATGTATTCTCAAATCTCTAAACCTAAAACTACACCTAATCCTAATCTCAACTCCCTAACTTAAACCTAAACATAAACTTGAAAACCCAAACATAAACCCGATCTCGAACCCAAACCTAATTTCCTAAACCTAAACCTTAACCTATTCTCAATTCCCTGAACCTATAGCTTATAACCTAAACCTTAACCTAAACCATAACCTATTACCTATAACCTAAACCTAATCCTAAAACCTAAATGCATTCTTAAATCCCTAAACCTAAACCTACACCTAATCCTAATCTCAACTCCCAAACCTAAACCTAAACCTAAACCTAAACCCGATCCCGAACCCGAACCTGATTTCCTAAACCTAAACCTTAACCTATTCTCAATTCCCTAAACTTATAGCTTATAACCTAAACCTAAACCAAAACCTATGACCTAAAACCTTAATCTATAACCTATAACCTAAACTTATAACCTATAACCTAACATTAACCTAAACCTAAAACATAAACCTTAACCTATAACTTAAAACCTAAACCTAAACCTAAAACCTAAATGTATTCTCAAATACCTAAACCTAAACCTACACCTAATCCTAATCTCAACTCCCTAACCTAAACCTAAACCTAAACTTGAAAACCCAAACCTAAACCCGATCCCGAACCCGAACCTAATTTTCTAAACCTAAACCTTAACCTATTCTCAATTCCCTAAAGCTATAACCTATAAACTTAACCTTAACCTAAACCTAAACCTATAACCTTAACTTAAACCAAAACCTATGACCCAAACCTTAACCTAAACCTAAAACTTAAACCTTAACCTATAACCTATAACCTAAACCAATACCTAAAACTTAAATGTATTCTCAAATCCCTAAACCTAAACCTACACCTAATCTTAATCTCAACTTCCTAACCTAAACCTAAACCTAAACCTAAACTTGAAAACCCAAACTTATACCCGAACCCGAACCCGATTTCCTAAACCTAAAACTTTAACCTATAACCTATAACCTAAACTTATAACCTATAACCTAACCTTAACCTAAACTTAAAACCTAAACCTTATCCTAAAACTTAAAACCTAAACCTAAACCTAAAATTAAAACCTAAATGTATTCTCAAATCCATAAACCTAAACCTGTACTTAATCCTAATCTCAAATCCCTAACCTAAACCTAAACCTAAACTTGAAAATCCAAACCTAAACCCAATCCCAAACCCGAATCCAAATTCTTAAACCTAAACCAATTTTCTAAACCTAAAACTTTAACTTATAACCTATAACCTAACCTTAACTTAAACCTAAAACCTAAACCTTAACCTATAACCTATAACCTAAACCTAAACCAAAAACCTAAATGTATTCTCAAATCCGTAAACCTAAACATATACCTAATCCCAATCTCCACTACCTAACCTAAACCTAAACCTAAACCCAATCCCGAACCCGAACCTAATTTCCTAAACCTAATCCTTAACCTATTCTCAGTTCCCTAAACCTAAAGCTTATAACCTAAACCTATGACCTAAATGTATTCTCAAATCCCTAGACCTAAACCTACAGCTAATCTTAATCTCAACTCAACCTAAACGTAAACCTAAACTTTAAAACCCAAACCTAAACCCGATCCCGAACCCGAACCCGATTTCCTAAACCTAAACCTAAACCTTAACCTATTCTCAAATCCCTAAACTTATAGCTTATAAACTAAACCTAAACCTTAACCTTAACCTTAACCTAAACCTAAACCTAAACCCATAACCTTTAACCTAAACCAAAACCTATGACCTAAAACCTTAACCTATAACTTATAACCTAAACTTAGAACCTATAATCTAACCTTTTTATTTTTAAACCTAAATGTATTTATGTGTGGATGAATGTAATGTTGAAGATTGTTTGTGTTTGGATGGATGTAGTTTATGTTTGGATGAATGTAGTTTATGTTTGGATGGATTTATGTAGTTTGGCTTTAGATAGATGTGAATGTGAATATGATGAAATATATTATATAACAGGTGTATATTAGGAAGAATACGATGTCGTAACAGGTGCATATTAGGAAGAATATGATATTGTAATAGGTGTATATTTTTTTTATGATGTAGTTTATGTTTGGATGAATGCAGTTTATGTTTGGATGGATTTACTTAGTTTGGGTTTAGATGGATGTGAATGTGAATGTGATGAAATATATTATATAATAGGTGTATATCAGGAAGAATACGACGTTGTAATAGGTGTATATTAGAAATAATATGATATTAATAGGTGTATATTTAAATATGAGACGGCTAAAGACCATCCTTTTAAAGGATGGTCCACGACCGTCCTTTTCAGGTTCATAAGAGACGGTCTATGACCGTCCTTTTGAGTCTCATAAGAGACGGTTCATGACCGTCCTTTTAAAGGACGGTCTACGACTGTCCTTTTCAGGCTTATAAGAGACGGTCCATGACCATCTTTTTATGGTTCATCAAAGACACCCTATAACCGTCTTGTTTACTAACAATCATGGGTCGTTCTTCTTACGGACGGTCCTGGATCGTCCTTTTAAGCTTCATATCAGTCCTCTAATGCCTATCTTTATAGATGGTTCATGACTGTCCTTCTTTGGAGACGGTCCATGACCGTCCTTCTTTATAGACAGTTTATGGCCGTCCTTTAAAAAATACGACGTCCCAAAATATGATGGCCGTTGCGACGGTCTAGGACCGTCCTTTATGGCCTTTTAAAACGGTTTTCAACCGTCCTTTTTTCGTTATTTTAGCATAGTGTTAGATTCAAATCGTCCATATATTAGACGAGCTCATCTTAAGGTTTGAGACTAAAGATAAGACAATTCTATCTATCAGATAGACCACACTATAAAAACGAATGGAGGGTTGAACGCCTACCATTGAAACCTGTTTGGGGTTCCAGAAGTTTTAGATCAATATAGAATTTGTTTTCCTCTTAATTTAGGACTTTGTGACCTTAAGAACAGATTGGAAAATAAACATTTTGGTGAGCCTATGAATTGTTAACGATGAAAACCATTATCTCCACTACTAATTGTGGAATGGTCCAGATGATATTTCAATATGGTTCCTTATTTGAGTAATGCTCTAAAATGATCTCTAAAAGTAGATGAACAGTGTAGATAGTCCAATTAGGACGATGGGTCCCAATTGACGTATATGAAGCCCATTGTTGTAGCCCATGTGATATAGCTCGATGTGATGTATGAAAGGCCCATGGGACATGGCCCATTGTGATGTATTCGAGGCCTATAGGATGTGGTCCATTGTGATATATTTGAGGCCCATGGGATGTAACCCAATGCGATGTATATGAGGCCCTTGTATGAGGCCCAATGTGATGCATGTGAAGTCTATGAGTGATGCCCAATGCAACGTATGTGAGACCCTTGTGTGAGGCCCAAAGTGATGTATATGAGAACCGATGTGATGTGTGATTCCACCATGATGTATGTAATAATGTTTATGATGGGTCATGCATTGGGAGAAATGATGGTTTGATGTCTATATTGTAAGAGCAATGATGGTTAAATGTCCACATTATAACTCTCCCTTAGGGCTAATAGTTAGGCTCATTCTCAACTCCCCTTAGTGGGCTAATGCAAACTGTTGGGACCCCATGATCATTAGTCTCATTCTTGATATGAGTAGGTCATCTAGGCCCATCCTTAATATATGGAGAGTACACCATCATCATATAATATGCTTAGTATAGCTTCATGATTCATACCCATGCGCGTCATATGTATGCTTGATATGAGAAGTGATTGATCATAGTACACGCCATTTGGCGGATTATTATGGGACTCCCTAATAGGAGTTTACACATGAGCATGTGGTATGCACATGATTGTTGCATAACTAGATATTATGATTCACGTATCTCGCATTTGTGTGATATAATTTCTGTACACCCTAGCGACATTAGGGTCATAGCCTCCTTATGCATATCGTGGATGGCAGGATTGAACACCAAAATACTATTACTAGCATCAGGGCGTCATAGATGTCCCTGGATGAAAATCTCTAAACTCAATGGTACCAGAGGATTATTCCAATATCGAGACTGAGTGTATATATGAGCGCACAAGGGCCGAATACCAAGAGACCGCATCTCCCACTATGTCGTAGTTGGTTGGAAGGGGGTGTACCCACCCAAGGGTAGGGGATAATTGGTAGGCTGAGCCTGACCAGCTCTTAAATGGGTCCGCTATCGACATGTTAGATATGTATTGGCAGGCTATTGGTCAGGCGGATAATGAGGTTTCTTATGCTCACTTGAACTATGCGCCTAGGGAAGGGGCAATGTCATTTGGAGTGTACTAGACCCCGATAATTGTCCAGAGTGAGAACTTTACTGATATTTGATGCTCTAGTGATGAGCTTCATTAGTATGTGGATTTAGATGAGGATTAGTATGCTTGAGTTGCATCTCGCATCGCATGACCTTGGTATTGCCGACATCATTCATGCCTTGCATCGCATGGTCTTGATATAGCCGATAACATTCATGCCTTACATCGCATAGCCTTAGTACTATTGATTGCATTCATGGACTTACCAGTATATTTTGCATTACTCCGATATTGCATTCTAAGCAAGCTTATATTGTGCACAGACTTTCATCACCCTTTAATCTTTTTATAAGCTTATGCACGACCATTGTGTGCAGGAGACGCTAGGACGCCGTAACAGCATTGAGCTTGGAGCGTACAGTTGACTTCTAGAGCTTGTGATTATCAATATTATATTTTCCTTACGCATTGTACTCAAAGTTTTTTATCATGGTGGATTTGTGATGATGCTGTTGGTTGTTATTTGTGGGTTATGCTCATAATTATGCTTATTATGAAATAAATTTATGTTAAAAATCCTTCTCGTAGGATCTCAGGATCGGAACTTAATATATGGATGTCGGGAGCCAAGAATGGGGTACTACGGAGATTATCGGCGCTAGATTAGACGATCAGGAATTTTGTGAGCCCTGTTTCCGAGTTTGAGGCATGACAAATTTATCTTTTCGAGTTGATAACTCAAGTAAAACTAAATTCTAATTTGTTCTAATCAGAAGATAACACAGTAATATAAATAACAATAAAAAAAACATCCAACATATATTAGAATTATGACAAGTGTGATCTCTCCTGAAGATTTAGGTAATCACATCACAGAGAATTGAAAGCATCTAATGTACCCAAAGGTGACAAAATACCAAACAACTTTACAAATTGATTTCTTTCTCAATCAAAGAATTCAATCACATTTAATCATAATTTAATATAAAAATCCTAACTTTCATTTAAAAATGAATTAATTATCAAGTATCTATTGAAAGGTTGATCTCGTAGCCTTAGCTAAGAGATTAGCCAAACATGACTAACATCTTAAATAAAATAGAAAGAAAAACTAGAAAAAGAAAACTAAAACTAAAGGATTGAGAAGGAAGAATGATTCTAAAGAATCTCCGTTACTCCTAAGTCTTTCTTCCAAGCGCTAATTCATCCTTAGATTAGCTTAAAATACTCATTTAAATAAGAAAAGTTTACAGCGACTTGAAACTAAATTTAAATTTATGCACTTATGTTACACTTCTGTCACACTGAAGTCAAATCGAGTCCAACTGAAGATGCCATTGGCTGCAGTCGAATTTCATAAAAGAATGTCCGAAGTCTCTGTCTCCCTTAAGTTGCATTGAACTTTTCTTCGATGACATCGATCATAGCTTCAATCGGATTTAAGTGTTAAGCCAATTTATCTATGAAAATCATAGTTCATTGTTGGACTATTTTGTGCATATTCAATCAGATCGAACCAACCTTAGGTGGGACCGAACAATCTCATTTGTACTTGATTTTCTTATATCTTTAACATCTGAATTCTTTATTAATGACTTCCAAATCTCCAAATCATCACTTGATCAGTCTTTTGAACTTTATTCCTCTTTTTTTAAACATGATGTACAAAATATATACTAGTTAATCAGTTGAGCACTTTGAATGCATGGAAATTAATGCAATTGAGAGGATAAATATGTAATATTTATATGTTATCAACATGTTAAAAGTCGTGTAGTACAAAATCTATTCAGGAAAGAAGATCAGCATGTTTTGTGAGCTCTTATCATTGGCAATGGGGTGTACCAATGAAAGTGATGAACCTAAATTTATGTCGAAAGGCTTTAGTAGGAAGTTACTGTGCTGGGATGCTAGGTGGGCCCACCGTGATTTTTGAGAGAAATCCACTCCGTTCATCCATTTTGCAAGCTCATTTAAGACATGTGACAACAAATGAGGCGGATCTAAAAATCAAGTGGGCCACATGAGAGGAAATAGTGGTCATTGAATACACCATTAAAAACTTCCTAGGGCCCACGGTGATGTTTATTTGTCATCCAACCTATTCATTAAATCACACAGACCTGAATGAATGAAAAACATAGATATGAGCTAGATCTAAACTTACCGGCCACTCTATACTTTAGTGTGGATCATTTGAATGTTGGATTTTTCTCATCTTTCAGCTCATGCCTCAAAATATTACGATAAAACCGATGTACGATACAAATATGTCATATGGATGACCGTCATGGGCCCACTAATTTATGCCAGTTATTTTGGACCATTTTTCAAAGCAGGAATACCTGGTAGTGACAAAGAGGTGAAGTTGTAATAATTGGCTATTTGCAGGTATTTACGCTGAATTTGGAAAAATCAAACAGGCCCCAAGGTGGACATGTAATTGTAAATATCAAATGACGGGAGGGCAGATATGTCCTCTTCACACCCTCGGGGTCTTATTCCTGCCTTAGTGCCGGTCAAAATGCAAGAGCTAGCTAGTTTTTCAGTATTTGTAAAGGATAAGCTTGCCTTTTTAAATATTTTAAAATCAGCAATCATGGATCAATGGCCCTGAAGACCGAGGGTAATATGGAAGAACCTCTCTCTCTCTCTCTTTTTACTTTTTTTTTTTTTTTCTTGTCTTATAATGTACGGTGCGAGGATGGAAACCAGATTCACGGTTAGGATTCCGAACACACGCCCAGTGGGGCCCACTCAGCTTGAAGGCATGCTACCTTCAAATGCATGTGATCATTTCCCATTTGTTAATGCAAGCTAATCTACAATCAGAATATACACCCAAAGTTTTCCTCCAGCTGGATATTGGTCTGTGGGCGCGTCCAAACAGGACGTGGATTAACTGCAACCGAGGATCCAGCAACGTGGGTGCGATCCTGATTCTGGGGCCCAGCTTTATGTATTTGTTGTATATCCATGCCGTCCATCCATTTTTTAAGCTTATTTTAGGAAAATTTCCAGGAAATGAAGCAGATAAAAATCTCAGTGGACCACACCATATGAAACAGTGGTCATTGGATTCCATCATTAAAAACTTCCTAATGTCGACCTTATTGTTTATTTGCCATCCAACCTGCTGATTAGTTCACACGGACCTAGATAAAGGGAAATAAAAAATAACAGCTTGATTCAAAATGTGATGGCCACCAAGAACCTTTTAATGGTGGGAATTCAATTCCTACTGCGTGGTCCACCTGAGATTTATATCTTCTTTAGTTTTTGGATCATTCCTTTAAATAAGATGGAAAATTGGATGAACAGAATGGATATACAACTCATATATCGAAGTGGGCATACGGCCCTGGTGGCAGCAACAAGAGCCTTGTTGGATCCGATGTGGCAGCTACACGTTCCTCCAAAATTGGCAGTACCCGCATTAAATCCCCAGGAAAGGCTTAGCTGTATTGCTGCCTGGAGGCTTGCTAGAAGAAGTGGGCCACGCATTGTTGATCACCCGAAATGAAAATCGTTGGATAGCCCATGTTATTATTCACTGAACTTATGTGGACCCTCAAATAAGTTGAATGTCCTGATTTCCTTAGCTAGATCATCACACTGTGGCCCACTTTTTCACGGACCAGATATAATCGAGAAAAAAGATTTGATGCAATGGCAGAGTGTGATGGATGATACGCAGCTAGATAGAAGTTACTTAGAAACTGCATGCGTGACATGAATGCAGGTCAGGACGCCGATTTCCTGTGCCTGGGGCAGAGGAAGTCACGGTAATCGGAAGCTGCGGGGTCCACAGAGAATGGAAAACACAACCTGTTTATAAGGTCCCACGGGCATGGATGAATGGAAAATACAAATACCAGCTCGATTTTTTTGATGGTATAGTCTACTTCAGCTTTGGATATGCTTCAATTTTGGGCTCATGACTTGAAATGAGCTTGCCAAATGGATAAACGGACATCATGGTTGGGCCTACGGAGCTTGGACACGGGCTCTCCCACCTTTCACACTATGCCAAGGTTCGAGTAATATGCTGGAGTTTTTACCGAACAGTCGGCACCTGATAACACCTACGAGTGCCCATGCACATGGATGTATGATTATCAAGCCTTTATTAATCTATATTTAAAAAGTAGTATTGGCAAAGCCACGATACTACAATTGTAGTACGAATCAAGTATACAAGAACCACATGGCTCATCACCTAAGTCCTTAATTCTTTCAGAGTTCATCACCTGGTGTACAATATCATTAGAAATGAAAATGAAATTACCAACAATTTATGAGAACACCTTAAGACAATAAATAGAAAAATTCAAGGATTTACATATCGACCAAGAAAGTTACGACTGTGAGCACACTATTTCCAAATTAATATGATTTTTGGGTCGTCACCCATGTTAGTGCACTCATCTTGCACACTTGTTTGTCAATCACATGACTCGTTGTGTCAAGTAGTTGAATGAGTTTTTGAAAAATGAAGACCGACGACGCAACTGGAGCAGAAATATTAAGCAACATTCACAAAGTAAAGAGAAGCTCCTACGATCCTGATGATCCTAAGCCAAATAGGAAACCCTACCTAGATCATCTATTCAAAGCCATTTTTAAGTTCATATTTTCCATCCTTCTGGATTTGGCTTTAGAGAGTTCAAAAGTTATTGAAAGAATAACAAGACAAAAACTTAAAACCGGAAATTCTATCTCACCTTTAGTTGGAGTAGGTCCCACTGAAGTAACCTTTGGTGCAACCAAAAGTGACCAAAATAATCCAGCAACATTTGAAGATAATTCGGTCCTACCGACTGCAATCGAAGACATCCATCGGTGCCACCAAAATGGACCAAAATCTTCCAGCAACTTCATGACTTAATTTGGTGCCTCTGAGAGATAATTCGGTCCCACCGATTACAGTTCGGTGCGACCAAACGTTCTCTCGGTAGGACTGAAAAAGTAGCTATTATAGATCCGTTAGAACTTTTTCTCTATAAAAGCAACTAGAACTTTGTGAAAAGTATGGATTAAGGCATCTCAGAGTCCCTAGTGCATCACAAACTTACCCTAGACCTTCTAGACTCTATCCATATGAGATTCATGTTCTTTTCATTGTGATTCATCATCTCAAAGAGCATTCAAAGCTCGAATTAATGAAGAACATGATTTCAAGCCTTCATTAAAGTATTGAGACCAAAACCGATTAGTATATTCTTAGTCTTAATCATACTGTAGTGCATCCATCAGTTGAATCCCCTAAGAAATTCACTTGTCATCAAGTTATAGGAGATTCAACTCACTCTCACTACCTTATAAACCCTATAAAGGAATATCATATACAAGGAAACCGATCGTAAAGTTAAAACATCAGATCAACCACAACATTGAGATCAGGAGAGCATTCGGGAGCTGATTAAAGCTTCGTCAAGCAAAGATCAAGCAACCCACAAGTTACAACGAGGACTCATCTGCTTACAAGTATTAGAGTTTAAAGAGTTTGAAACATATTCCTTAGGTAGGATTTGGTTTCAGAGTTTGTTTTTACAAAGACTTTTTGTAGCCCTCCGATGAGAGAATACGTCAAGTCCTTGTGTAGGACTGATTATATAGCATTGTGTAGGCTTTACCTTGTGTAGGAATTTAATGTTGCCTTGTGTAGGCTCCTTGTTAGGCCCTTGTGTAGGTTCTTGGCCTGTGTGGCCTAAACTTAGGCCCTTGTGTAGGACCTTCGCCGGTGTGGCCTAAACCTAGGCCCTTGTGTAGGACCTTGGCCTGTGTGGCCTAAACTTAGGTTCTTGTGTAGGACCCTTGCTCTTGTGTAGGGCATAAATTGTTGAGTCCTTGTGTAAGGCTATAAAGGTTAATGGTGAACCAAATTTAAAACCATTCAAAGTGAAATTCGGTACACTCTAGGAGAGAGTGCGTCCACCGGAGTAAAGTAGGCACTTAGGCAAACCACTATAAATGCTCGTGTTTGGAATTGTTATTTGTGCATCTGTTTAAATATGCTTATGTGTTTAAATGCTTGATTATATATGCATGTTTAGATGAATTCCTATGATTGATAGGTACAATATTTCATACATACATGTTCACTATGCTTTAGGCTAGTCACTTAATTTTCATATCTTGAGTAGCCTATGTGATTGAATCCTTTATTGGCTTGGAAGCCTTTAGAGTTTGTTTCCTTACTTAGTTTAAGTGCTAAGTAGTTTTTGTTAGGTAATTAGGATTTTTAAATTGGCAAAATAATTGAAAAGTGCTCCCCCCCCCCCTTTAGGATCTTGTCTTACATTCATAATTCGGTACCAGCGGTATAAATCAAAATTTCAATTGGTATCAGAGCAGGTTCCTCTGGAAAGATTTAACAACCTAGAGGTAGATCTTAACTGAAGATAGAATTATGGACGAAAGAGAGGGAGCATCAGTCTCATGACCAACAAACTATGCATACTGGAAGACTAGAATGATATATTTTCTTCAGGCCTTAGATAATGATGTGTGGGAGATTGTTGAAAACAGATATGTTGCACCAACATAACAAATTGCTCTCGAGGATGGCATGACAATCACAAAACCAAAACCAAAGGACAAATGAACCCAATTTGATAAAGAGATGAGGATGTGTAAAGGCAGAGCCATGAATGCAATTTTCTGTGGAATTTCACAAGAAGTATTTCATTAGATAAGTATGTGTGAAAACTCAAAGGCAGCATGTGAGTTATTAGAAACTACCGATGAATGAACTAACACAGTAAAAATGCCAAGGTTACAACTTCTTACATCTCAATTTAAACACATAAAGATGGATGAAGATGAGACGTTCACGGAGTTTTTCACAAGATTGAATGGCATATGAAACTTCATGGGAGGACTTGGAGAGAGAATTCTGCTATCCAAAATTTGTAGAAAAATTATGAGATCCTTACCGAAACATTTTAACTCTAAAGTCACTACCATTGAAGAATGTAGGAATATAAAAGAAATAAAAGTAGAAGAACTAATAGGTTCCATACAAACTTTTGAACTACACTTCAAACTACTCAAAAAATTCAAAAATAACGTTCTCAAAACCTCTAAAAACATGAATACAATAGAGGAAGAAGATAGTGAGAATGAAGATGAAGATGAGGAGATTGCCCTCTTAGCTAAAAAAATTTAAAAGATTCTTTAATAGGAACCGTGAGAGACCATACAATAACAAATGAACTCAACCGGACTACAAGCACCAAACAGGCAAAGCCTTCAACAAGTCCAAAGAGCTTTAATGCTACAATTGTAGAAAATATAGTCTCGTCTCCACGAAATGTCCTACAAAGAAGTCCAAAGTGAAAGCTATGGCAGCCACTCAGGATGATACTGACGAATCAAATTCAGATTCAAGTGAGTCAAAAAGTGATGGAGACAAAAAATCATTGAAGATCCTCATGGCCTCCACCACTACAGTCATTTCCAAGAAACTGGATGAGGAAGATGAACTTGATCTTGAAAGAATTAAAAATGGAAGAGGAACTATTGTTAGAAGCATAACTTTTGATAATCTGATCAAGAAAATTGAACAACTGAAAGTTGAAATTTTAAAAAGAGAAAAAAAAAATCTAAAAATAGAAATAAAAAAATCTAACCCAAAAATTCACTCAAAGTAATAAAAACTTTGAGAAACTACTGAGCATGGGTAGAAACTCCAAAAATACGACAGGTCTAGGATATGAATCGGAATATTCCTCAACCTTAATAATGATGACAAATTCAACTACCACTACTATAAATAAATAAATAAATAAATAATTTTAAAAAATCCGTTGGATCATCATGCCATCACTGTGGAAAGATAGGACACTACAAATGGGAATGTCCTACATCCAAAAACTCTGATGTTATTTCTAAGGAAAATCTCAAAATCACATCTAAATCATTTGGAAGTCACTCAGAGAAATACACTTCTGGCTCAAAGAAAATAGTTACCAAATTGGTAATGCAAAACAGATACAAGTGCCCTGAAAATAACTCGGGCCCTTGTAACATCTACTCAAAGCAAATCAACAAGTTACCAATGGGTCAGGTACTTTAAAAGGGGAAATTTTGATAGTAAAAATTAGCCATAAAAATTTTGAGGATTGATTTAAGGAAATTGGTTAAGAAGTAAATCACAGTTACATAAAACGGATTCAAGAACATTAAATAGCACATTCTTTTTGGGATCAATTTACAAACTAATTCTTGCCTGATAAATTCATTATCTATGGAGTTTGATAAAAGTGTTTTCATGATAAACATCTCCATATAAATCAAGTATCATGCATAACTTTTGAAATCTTCATGAATAATATGATAGTTGGAACCAGAAAAGATTTATACACATACTACCATTAACTGTTTATAACCTATTGATCAATCATTTCTAACGAATGGTTAATGGTTCATTTGAGCTAAATTTGTATATCAGAGGATCATATCTCCTATATGAGCTCCATTGGTAAATTTGAGGATTCATGCCACACAATTGAACACACAGGTTAAATTAAAGGACTAAGCCTTATGTTTGCTCTGAATGTCAGATTTGAGGATTCCTGACCTCTAACCATTTTGGTAATTCCATGCAAGATTATTCACTCCATCTCAAATCATAGAATTCTACTTTAGAACACAACATATGTATAGACATAATAGGAAAATTTGTTATAGCAAATTTCTGTGTTCCAGGGATATTTCGATGGCACCAAACTTATATTTGATGTAACCGAAATTAAACTGTGTCTAGTTATTTAAATCCCTCACTGCCCAGTTTTGTTTAGAATGTCACTTCTCCTGTTTCTTTCCAAGTTTGGCTGAAGGGCTGCCCAACCAAAATCAGCAAAATCTAAGGTATCACCTAGCTCTTTTTCCTTAAATCTTAAAAACTAGCGTTTATTTGCCTTAGGATTGTCTCTTACTTGATAGGTCTTTATCATTCCACTTCATTTTCCTAAAATGGAGTCATCTTCTCCTAGAGAAAGCTGATCTAAGAAGAAACATGACATTGAAGAATCGACCGGAACTAGGCATAAACTTTACATTCTAAAACGAGGGTGATCATCTAGACAAACCTATAGACCCTCATCTTCCTCAAACCCTAATTCTTCCAGGCCCATTGCTACCAAATTTTTGAAGGAAAAGATTATGTGAAAGAAGTGTGGATTTGAACTGTTTAGAAAAGTTTAAGGTCCAAGAAATTCTTTCTTGCTAAGGATGGCTAGCAGTTCTATTTTTTGAGGGACCAGAAAACGAAAACTTAGTCCTATTATTTTTGTCCCAATGCACACTATCTATGGGTTTTGAAGTTCATTGTGATCGTCAAATAGTTAAAATCACTCCATACCTCATATCAACTCTAATAAGGATACCATTGTGTTCCAAACAACGTACTGAATTACAATTACACAGAATAAAAAAAGAAGAGTTATTTAGACATCGAAGGAACTCACTATATGATTTATATGTGCTTGATTGGAAAATCTGTGATTTAAACCTCATTTTGTTTTAGGATACAAGCTTCTTTCAAGATTAGTTATTATTTTATTTGTGTTTATTGTTTTACCATATGATTTCAACACAACATGCTCAAGGACAAAGGGAAGGCACATGTAAAAGTAGAGAACTCATCTAGAAAAATTAGAAATCATTCACAGTACCCACATTCTACTGCCATGGAAAATAAATTTACCTTTGATTGATTTATCAAAACTCTTCTCATAGAACCATACGAGATAGACATCTATCTAGGATCAATAGGGTGGGATAACATTCTTTACTTAGGAGGAGAGATACAATATAACCTCATTCATCAATTCTTGAATTCTTGCTATAATAATCAGGATGATCCTCCATCGATCAGCATAAATTACATGAACCAAACCAAGAAGATCACTCCTTTGATGCTTGGACAACTTCTAAATCTTAGAGTCACACATATCTCACCAACTGAACGTTCCTTAAATCATTCAGGTGTTTGGGAAGAAGTGACCAGAATGTTGAGTGATGAATCAATGATTCCTAGTATCATGCCCCAAACTCAAAAAGTGGGCTCATAAAATTCTCGATCGTCGAATCCGGTGTTGACAACCTCCGTAGTACCCCATTCTTGATTCCTGACACCCATATACTAGGTTCCGATCCTAGGATTCTACAAGGAGGATTTCAACATTAATTTGATTCGTAATAAGCATAACTATAAGCATAACCAAGACATCATAAAAAAATCCATTATGATAAAAAAAAAACTTTAATAAACAATGCGTAGAACGGAAAATACAATAATAATAATAACAAAACTCTAGAAGCTCTGCAACACGCTCCTGCTCTTATTGAGTTACGGTCTAGCATCACCTGCACACATCAATCGTGTATAAGCTTATAAAAAGCTTAGACGGTGGTGAAAGTGTGTGAACAATATAAGTGTGCTCAAAATACAATATCAGAGTAATGTAGAATATACTAGTATGTCCATGAATGCAATCATCCGTACCAAGGCTATGCGATGCAAGGCATGAATGCTATCGGCCATATCAAGACCATGCGATGCAAGGCATGAATGATGTCGGTCATACCCAGGAAACTCAAGCATACCAAACCTCATATGAATCTACATATCAATGCATCTCATCACTGGAGCATCAAATATCAATATAGATCTCATGTTGGACAATCACCGGGGTCTAGTACACTCTACGCCAGCTTGCTGCCCCTATCTGAGCACACAACTGGGTAAGTGGAAGAGACCTCACTATCCCCTTGCCAATATCGGGCCCGTCTCGTCGATAGCGGACCCATTTCTCTAACTGGTCAAACTTAACCTAGTCATTGTCCCCTCACTCAGGCGGGTAAGGTCACACCCCCTTCCAACCGACTACGACACGGTGGGAGACACGGCCGACTAGTATACGGCCCTCGTACGCTCATATATCCACTTGGTCTCAATGTTGGAGTCATCCTCTAGTACCATCGGGTTTAAGAATTTTCACCTAGGGATATCTATGGCACCCCGAGCTAGTAATAGTATTTTCAGTGTCAAATCTTACCATTCACGATATGCTTATGGAGGCTATGGCCTTGATGTCGCTAGGGCATACAGAAATTATATCACACAAATTCGATATGCATAAATCATATTATCTAGTCATGCAACAATCCTGAGCATACTACGTGCTCATGTGGGGTAACCCCTCTTATCAGAGAGTCCCAAAATAATCCACCCGATGGCATGTGTTATGATTAATCATTCCTCATATCAAGTGCACATATGATGTGCATGGGCATGGATCGTGAAGTTATATAAAGTATGTTATATAATGATGATGTACTCTCCTCATATCAAGGATGAGACTAGACGGCCTAATCATATCAAGAATGGGCCTAACAATCATGGGGGCCAACTGTTTAGGTTAGCCCACTAAGGGGAGATGAGAATGGGCCTAACCACAGGCCATAGGGAGTGTTACATTATAGACATTTAACCATCATTGCTCTTACAATGTAGACATCAAACCATCATTGCCCCTAAGGCATGACTCATCATAAACATCATTACATACATCATAGTGGAATCACACATTATATCGTTCCTCGTATACATCGCTTTGGGCCTCACTCATGGAACTCACATGCATCACATTAGGCCTCATACAAGGGCCTCATATACATCTCTTTGGGCCACATCCCATGGGCCTCAAATATATCATAATGAGCCACATCCCATCGGCCTCGAATACATCACAATGGGCCACAACCCATGGGCCTTCAACACATTACAATGGGCCTCTCATACGAGCCCAATATACATCACATTAAGGTGGGACAAACATTATATTTTCATTTTATTATATCTACACTATACATCTATTTTTAGAGATTATTATAGAGCATTACCCAAAAAATGAATCATATCGAAAGATCATCTAGACCATACCACAAATAGTAGTGGAGATAATGATTTCACCGTTAGCAATTTACAAGGCCACCATAACATTTATTTTCCATCCAATCTATTCATAAGGTCACAAAGGCCTGAATTAAGAGGAAAAATAAATTTCATATTGATCCAGAACTTCTGTGACCCCAAATGGTAATGGTGGACATTTGATCCTCCACTAATTTTGCGGTGTGGTCCACCTAATAGACGGTGTGGATATAGAACATATGCATCAAAAGTGTCCCACCGTCCAGCCATCTGGATGGTGTGGATAAGACCCGTACATCATGGTCAGACCCACAGAACTAGCTGACATTAAAGCAGCAGCTATCCAGCTGTTGGACTGCTGGCCTAGTGTCCAGGAGACGGACAACTCAGATATAACACATATATCAAGGTTAGACCCCAGAACTTATTGACATTAATCTAGCAGCCATATAGTTGGGCTGCTGGCCCAACATCAGATGGACGGTTGGGATGAAACGTATACATCTAGTGGGACCCACAGATGGATGGCTAGGTGAAACACATATACACAGCGGGCCCCTGAACTTGCTGATGTTAATACAGCAGCTTGGCTATTGGTCGTCCAACAAATGGACGGTCCAGATATAACACATGCCTCATGATCAAACCCACCATCCAGAGGTCTAGATGGTGTGGATCTGAAGCGCATACATCATGGTGGTCCCCACGCGGGACCCATGGACAGACAGCATGAGATATAACTCATACCATAGGATGGGACCCATAGAATTTGCTAACGTTAACAGCAGCTATATAGCTAGAGTGGGGTCCACGTCCCGATGAATGTATGGTTAGTATATAACACATACATATTGGGTCCACAGAGCTTGTTGAAGTCAAATAACAATTATGTGGTTGCACCATCTAGATGAACGGCTGGATATAACACATGCCATGATGAGGCCCACAGAACTTGCTGACGTCATAATAGATGGACGGTTTAGATATAATAATACCTCATAATCAAATGTACTAAACTTGTTAATGTCAATATAGAAGCAGTTGATGTAAATACACCAGCCAATTCGTTTCCATAGGAAGGTGGGTCCCGCGTGCTAGATGCAGCACATCCTCAAGGTGGGCCCCACGTTGGATCAAACTGATATCTATGCTTTTCCTCATCCAAGCCCCACCATCTGGACGGTCTAGATGAAGCACGTCCATTAGGTGGGGTCCACACAAGTGGACGGTGGATAAACCACTTTCATCAGGTGGTCCCGAAACATGCAGACGGTGTGGATCCACATGTTCATCAGGTGGATCATAATAAGAAAGAGAGAGAGAGAGAGAGAGAGAGAGAGAGAGGCGTAGTGAAGGGACCCCGCCACTATGGGCACCTCTATGTTTACAACACATACATCAAAACGGGTCCCATCACAAGTAGGCCTTACATCAAAATTAAGATTTAATGCTATGGACACCCACTAATTTTGCTTCTTCTTGGCTCCTTGGAATGTTAAGCTCCTAAGCTCTCTCTTTGACAGAGATTGATGAAGTATGGATGGCTATGATGGGAGATTGGGTGGTAGGGAGTGGGCGACACTTGAGGTTCTCTTTGGGAAGAGCTTAGATGATTGCTCTCTCTTGGTTTTCTTGGGAGTGAAGAGAGAAATGAGAGAGGAGAGAGACGAGATGGGATGAAAAGGGATGGGATGGGTGTAAGGAAGGGATGAGTGATGTAAGAAAGGGATGGGTGAGAGAGAGAGAGAGAGAGTTAACTTTGGGAATGGGAGAGAGATGGGTAGGGTATGGGTTGGTACCTAACTTGTGATGGGATGTGTATTTGATTGATTGATGTGAAAGGTAGTAGAGATTCTCTCAGAATTTGTAACGCGCGACGTTTCCTTAAGATATATGTCGCCTTACAACTCCTGGCTTGGGTATCGCATCGGCGCATAAGACACGGTGTTGAAACTGTGGCGACGGTGCGGTCGCTAGGGTACAAGTTTCAAGTTGACCCATTTAGGGTTAACGGGGTGTGACTCAGGGTCACGCGTAATTGTTATTTACGCGTCGCGTGTTGTCGAAATTCGACAGGGAGGACCGAGGGAGTCTAAGGAGTGGTACGGACTACGATATGGGCCTTACACCCAAGAACAGAAGAAACTACCTACCTTCATCATGTCTGGACTCAACCACAAAAGTGCTCCACAATATATTGAGTACAAATGCATATCCATGTGAAGTCTTCGGAAATATGCTCTCACCATTTGTTCTAAATACCTTATATGATATCTATCAGAGAACTGAAATATGTCTACTCACTCTCATTTTAAAATAATTAATCCTAGTTGTCAAAGGTACTCATCTCACCAGCCTTCCTTTTCCACGTGTCATTTGCAAGCTCTCCAAGTTTCTAAGATTACCACCTACCCATGATACAGTATATCCCACGATGTGCTTTACCAAGAAAACCTTACTCCAGTTAAAAGTATTTAAAGAAAACCATGACTACAAGAGTAAAGAAGATGCTCAAGACACTCCAATGGGTACTGCTTAGGGTTCATGTCGCACCACAATGCCAACTTTAAGCCCAATCAACACTGGGTGCTTCCTTCACCAGAAGGATCTTGTTAGTCAACTTCTTGAATGACAGTCCAATATGGAAACTCGCCTCTGGCAGTGCGAAAATTGGCTCTCCAGAGTTGAACTGCGTCTTGATGCCCTTCAATACACTGGAGAGCACATCACGAAGTTACTTCTGGCTCACCACACTCATAACTCTTCCTATATGGGAGGGCCTTCCAAATGATGGATCAAAGAGATCTATGTTGCTATTGTGTCGTGATACATTTAAAATTTTGGATCTTTATGCCCCTGAGGGCTTGACATATTTTCTTTTGCTGCTGATGATTCTACCCAATCTTGGGGTAAATATTTTTGATTAATAGTTATGGTTTAATGATATATATATATATAGAGGAACGCTCAGCTACGCACCAGATCGCACGTCATTACGTGCGAACCTTCCTATTAACCGTCGGATAAGGTAGACAGTCTGGATGAAGGCGCTATTAGCACAAGCCTAAAAAAGCGAGTTTCCTTCTCTCGCACATCTCTTCACCCCCTCTCCGATGGATGCGCGAAAGCCTTTTCACATAAAATTCTTTCGCTGGGATGCTAGGTGGGTCCCACCAAGATGTTAATAATAAATCCACGCCGTCCATACATTTTTAAAAATAATTTTATGATATGAACCCAAAACTGAGGTAGATCAAATTCTAAAGTAAGCCACATAGTGTTGATTGAACTCTCACCAATAAAAACTTCCTCGTGCTACCAAATTTTTGGATTAAGCTGATATTTGTTTTTTTTCCATCATCCAGGTCTGCATGACCTAATCTATTGGTTGGATGTCAAATAAATATCACAGTGGGCCCTAAAAAATATTTAACGGTGAGAATCATTATCACCGCTGCTTCCTGTGGTGTGGTCCACTTGAGATCTGGATCTGCCTCAGTTTTGGGTTTATGCCCTGAAATGATAAGGAAAAATGGATGGGCGGAGTAGATTTCACAAAAACATCATGGTTGTTCCCACCTAAATTTGTAACAAAATTTGTAAATTGCCAGCATAATTAGCGGCAGAATTGATTTCACGTGAAAGCAAAGGGAAGCGGATTGCGTACTGAGTAACCCAGTACGCTAAGCCTGCTAAGTAAACTATGTGGGGCCCAACATGATGTATTTATTTTATCCACTCCGTACATACATTTTATAATTTAATTTTAATAAATGGGACCAAAAATAAAGAATATCCAAATCTCAAGTGGACCACACCACAGGGAACAGTTTGAATTGAACATCTACCGTTGAAAAATTCTTTGGGTGGACAGACATTTTGGATCAAGCTTATATTTGTTCTTTCCCTTCATCCATCTTCTTGTGATCTTATGAACAGTTTGGATGACAAATAAACGTTACTGTGGGCCCTAGGAAGGTTTCAACGGTGGAAATCATTATTCCCATTATTTCCTATGTTATGGCCCACTTGAGATTTGGATATGTTTCAATTTTTGGCTCAACTGCTAAAAAGAAATTAAAAAATGAATGGGCAGGATGGATAAACTACATGAATTCATGGTGGGCCCAACACAGTTTACTCAGTATGATAAAAGCTTACTGAGTAACTCAGTACGCAATCCGATTTCTTTCGTAAGAAGTCCCCGCGCAAGGATGCTGGGTTGGGCCCACCACCATGTTTTTGGGAAATATACTCCATTCATCCGTTTGTCAAGATCATTTTAGGAAAATCGACCAAAAATGAGGTGGATCCAAAACTAAAGTGGGCCACACGAGAGGGAAAATTGGAGAAAGAAATACCTACTGTTGAAACCTTCCTGGGCTCCGCCTTGATGTTTATATGCCATCAAAACTGTTTGTAAGGTCATTAACATAGGGATGAAGTGAAAATATAGAAAATTTATTTTGAAAAAAAGCTTTTATGATCATAAAAATGTTTCAAAGGTTCTCACTGAAACCCTATTATTTTCTCTCGTGTGGCCCAGTCAAGTCTTGGATCCACCTCATTTTTTGCCGCCTATCCTAAAATTAGCTTGCAAAATGGATGAACAAAATATATTTTCTAAAAACATGGTGGTGGACCCCACCCAGCATCCTTGCTCAAGAACTTCCTACCAAAGCTTTCGCATGAAATCCGCGTCACCTAGAGGTTGACGCGGATTGGATTCTCGTGCAGGTTGAGGGGCCAGAGAGGACTGGAGTGACGTCACCTCTCTCTCTCGGATCTCTCTCTATCCTAAAAGAAAATCTTCTCTCAAACCCACCCTATCAAAAACACCATACACCTCTCTCTCTCTCGGGTCGACATCCGTGACAGCTATCTAATTGTGCCATTCTTCCGTTCTCCCAGATTCTACTCTCTCTCTCTCTCTCTATCTCTCTCTCTCTTACCCCTTCTCTATTGTTTGGCTTCCTAGATTCCCCCTTCTCTATTGTTTGGCTTCCTAGATTTGGGAAAGCTAAATTTGGTTAGAGTTTTGATATTCGGATTTCTGCAATGTGTAAAAATAAAATTTTAAAAAAATTTAAAAAAAGAAGCTTAATCAGAAACAATCAAATTTAAAGCGATATCATGAAATTGACCAAAACAAAGTTTTTCCTTTTCCTTTTGATAGAAAAAACCAAACTTAAGTAGCACAACCTTTAAGAAAAACTTCACCTAATAAACTTATAAGGAAAAAAATTGATAAATTTGCCTTAAAAAAACATATCCAAAAAAAGCAATGTGTATCAATGATTAATTATAATAATTATCTATTTAGCATAGGCAATGAGATTGAATTAATTACAGGTGAAGTGATATAAGATTCTAAATATGAGAGAGTTGAAGATGTTATTCTCAGCACATGTGGGAGTCATGGTGGTCTAGGAAGAGATCCGTTCCACTCATTAGATGGGTCCACCATGAATAACACCTTACCCAAAATCAAGCCCTAGTTATAATAAAAAAAAATGGACTAATAGGCTATTCAATGTACATGCTAGTACATTTGATGGGGTTTTTTGACTGTTGATAGTGGGACCCACCTGATGCGTGGCCTGGATCTTGAAAATGTGTACCACATTGACACAATTGTGACTAATGTTATCCTAAATCTCTACTCCCGCGAATCCCCTAACATATGTCAACATGTAATTTCTTTTTTAGTTCAAATGAGTCACTATTAAAGGCTGCGTAGAATGAAATTATTGTTCTGTGTAGTACTTTTTCTATTTTCTATTCCGCATATTGAACTTGGACAATGCCTCTGAGAAAGCATCAATTTTTTTTTGTAGGTCATACTGCTATTAACAAATGAATGCCGATGGAGAGGATCCCATTATGGCAACTGAATCATGTGAAAGAACTGTTTCTAGAAGTGAATGGATTCCTGAAGTAGAAGAATCTAAAAAACCAATTGTAGGGAAAACTATATTCTCTTCATTAGAAGAAGCCTATGAATTTTACAATAACTATGCAAGAGTGTTGGTTTTAGTGTTAGGAAATGCTCTTGCAAGTATGCTCGCAAAAGTAAGATGGATGATAGCAACAGTGAAATGGAAGATGAATTAAACTTGAAAAAAAATAGATTGATATTTTGGAAAAGATTTGTATGTGTGAGAGAGGGAAATACAGATCAGAAGGCACAAAAGAAAAAAGGCCAACTAAAAAGGAGAAGGGGTGAAACAAGAGATAATTTTCCTGCCGTTATGATTGTGGCGTTTCAAAAATCTATTTCTAAATACATAGTTAAAAAATTCATTGAGGTGCATAGTCATGACCTGGCCACACCTCGTAAGAAGCATCTATTGAACTCCCATCGTATGGTGACGAAAATGCAGAGAAGCTTACAAGACAACTTCCAAGGATCCAACATTAAGACGACACAAATAATGGTCGTTCTTTCAGCACAGTTGGGTGGGTACGAAAATATAGGTTGCATTGAAAAAGACTTGACAAATTATGAAAGGGATAAGCGACGGAAATCCAAGGGTCGTGATGCTTAGATGTTGTACGAACATTTTGAAGAAATGAAGGAGTTGCATTTAACATTTGAATATGAAGTGAAAGTTGACGAAGAAAATAGCTTATTACATCGTTTTTGGGCTGATCATATTGCACGTTAGTCGTACAAATATTTTGGTGATGTTATAGTCTTTGACACTACTTATAATACCAACCGATATGGTTTGATATTTGCTCCATTTACAGGAGTAAATCATCATGGGCAGTCTATTACTCTTGGATGTGGTTTCATACACGATGAAACCACTGAATCTTTTATTTGGTTGTTTGAGTCGTGGTGTAAAGCGATGCAAGGAGAGTCACCTAAAGCCATAATAACAGATCAAGATCCAACAATGACGAAGGCCATTTCTATTGTATTTCCAAATACATTCCATCGGTATTATATTTGGCATATAATGCAGAAGGTACCTGAGAAATTATGAGCCATCGCACATAGGGATGAATTTATTCGACCATTCAAGGATTGTGTATGGAATTCGTAAACGCCTGAAGATTTTGAAGATTCATGGGAAAAATTGATGACAGAGAATAGTTTGGAAGATAATGTATGGTTGAACTCTATATATGCAGTCTGTCATAAATGGATACCCATGTTTGTACGACATTTATTTTTTGCGGGTATGTCAAGTAGCCAGCGCAGTGAAAGTATGAATGCATTCTTTCGTAGTTATATCTCGAAGCATAATTCATTTATAGATTCCATTGTTAGGTTTGATAGGGCACTTGCTCGCCAAAGGCATAACCAGCTTGCTGCAGATCATGAAACGATAAGTAGTAAGCCAAAGTTAAAAATGCCATGTGAAATTCAAAAAGTAATGGGCAAGACATACACGAGTAGGATATTTTACAAATTTCAGAATGAATTATTTGAAGGATTGGATTATGTTGCAGAAGGTGAAAGGGAAAATGATGATATTTATGTCTATAACGTATTCAAAGTTGCAAGCTTGGAAGAAAATGACTGTGACCGAGTGGTTAGATATGAAGTGAGTAAAAAACATTCTGATTGTAGTAATCTCAAATTTCAATTCGAAGGTATATTGTGTAGACATATATTATGCATACTTCGACATGTTCGTATACCTATACTGCCAGAGTATTACATTTTGAAGAGATGGACACGGTATGCAAGAGTAGGTTCTGTTCACGACAACGATGAGGTAGCAATCAAGCCAGATTGTGATGATTCCATCTCACTATGTCATAGTGATTTATCTCAGATTTGCCGATTACTTGTCGATGAAGGGTCATCCTCAAAACAAGGGTATCTCTTGGCTAAGGAAAGGTTGTATGACATTTTAAGGGATGTTCGAAGTATAGAGTCGGAAGCATGTGCTGAAATTATAAGAAAACCAGCAAGGAAGCCAACTAGAAAGCAGAAAATGAAAATCAATGATCCAAAACCTACCAAAACAAAAGGAACCGGAAAGAGAATGATATCAGAGAGGGAAAAGGATTTTTTTTTAAAAAGGATCAAAGAAGATGCAATGGTTGTGGTAAGCGTGGAAAGAAGCATGACAAAAGAAATTGTCCAGCATTATGTGATACACGTACTTCTGTTATAGAGCATGGAGCACAAGGTATACTATTTTTTCATTAATTTATACGTGTACATTATAGCATTGTAATTTTTTTAATTAAGAAAAAACTGTTTGATTCTAAAACAAATTCTATAAATCTGATAAAATTTTTGTTATCCAGGTTTAGACCGAGAAGTTTCATAAAGTGATCGATGCTATATGAGTTTACTTCTTTCGTTTATTTTTCTTGGCTGTAATAAAATGAAAAAAGTAGAACATAAATTTGCACAGCATTATTCTCTCCATAGAACTTATTAAAAGGTTTGTTTATGTAATTGAAATAACATTTTTCTCAAATATTGGTGTGCTTCAAATATTATCAATTTTTTTTTCTAATGTTTGGGCAATATCTATAATTTGTGGGAAAAGAAAATTGAAGAGGTTGCGTTCAATCGTCCCCAACATGAGCAGGAAATTTTTTTTTACCCACGCCCGTACTGAGAGAGAGAGAGAGTGTGTGTGTAAAAGGATTAGTGTGGATTTGGCGAGAAATTACGGTGGCTTCTCAAAGCTACTGCCCGTACTGACCAGTTGTAGGAAAAGAAAATTGAGGAGGTTGCGTTCAATCGTCCCCAACAAGTTCCGTGGGATCCATCATGATGTATGTGTTATATCCATCACAAATTTTTTATATATAAAAAAAGAAATGCCTAATCCAATTCTTATTTGGCCCCATGAAGGTTTCAATGGTGAGTGATCAATCCCCACTGTTTCATGTGGTTTCACCTAGTAGTCTGAGATCTACCTTAATTTTGAAATTAAATCCTAATATGTAATGGTGAAACTAATGAACAAAGTTGATTTCTCACGGACGTTGCACTGGATGAAGTTTCTGCCAACATGAACTTCCTTGCTCGTGAAGGAACAGGCAATTCGCGTCCGTTTGAAATGATCAAAATCCAACAACCAATGTGACATATACTGTTATAATACGTTTGGTTGTTCTCTCGCAAATGGACATCGTTTGCCTGCAGCGCCAGACTTTAGGGATTCCTGCATCACTAGGCTTTGTGGGGCCCATTGTGATGTATGAATGGGCAGGAGTTTGAGTGGTCATGTGATGTATGGGTTTAATCCGCAATGTCCATCCATTTTTTCTTATCATTTTAGGGCATCGTCCTAAAACTAAGGCAGATCCAAATCTCAAGTGGGGCCAACAGAGGACCCTCAATTATGCTTTATGCCTCCTACCCTGCCCCTACCCAGCTCAGAACGGGCAGTAGCTTTGAGAAGCCACCGTGAAGTGTAGGTTTTATCCACACCATTCATCCAATTTTCAGCATCATTGTATCGTATAGAACCAAAATTTAGACAGATACAAGGCTCAAGTGAACCACACCAAAGGAAGCAGTGGTGATAATAATTCTCACCATTAAAAATTTTCTAGGGCCCACCGTGATGTATATTTGCCATCCAACCTATTCATAAATTTACATAGATTTGGATGAAGAGAAAACACAAATATCAACTCCATCCAAAACTTCTTTGGCCCCCATGAATTTTTCAATGGTAAGGGTTTAATCCTCAGTGTTGCCCACATCTTTCTTGGATCTGGCACATTTTTGAGCTAATAGCTTAAAATGATAAAATAAAAAATAAAAATGGATGGATGGTATGGATAAGACCGTAGAAAATATTACTGTGGCCACTCAAAGTTACCTCCTGTTCCAGAGACGGGCAGAGGTGGGACGCTGTATGCGTCTATAGACTCCCTGACAAAGTGAACATCACCAAGTTCTGTTGGCCACACCATGATGTATGTTTTGTATCTACATCGCCCATCCATTTGGGGAGATATATTAGGACATGATCCAAAGAATGAGTCAGATCCAAAGATCTAGTGGACCCCACCACAGAAAATAGTGGGGAGAGTGACGCCCGACATTAAAAAGTTCTGAGGGTCACAAAAGCTCTCGATTAAGATAATATTTGTGTTTTCCCTTCTTTCATGTCTGCGTTAACACATGAACAGATTAGATCTCAAATAAAAATTATGGTGGACCTTTTGAAGGTTTCAACAATGGGCATCACTCTCACCACTGTTTTCTATGGTGGGGTCTAGCCCAGCCTTGGATCTACCTCATTCTTTGGATTATATCTTAAAATGATCTCTCCAAATGTATGGACGATGGGGATACAACACATACATCATGTGGGGCATACAAAACTTGGTGACGTCACTCCAGTCCTCTCCAGCCCCTCAACCTGCGCGAGAATTCAATCCGCGTCAACCTCTGGGTGACGCGGATTTCATGCGAAAGCCTTTGGCAGGAGGTTCCTGAGCAAGGATGCTGGGTGGGGCCCACCACCATGTTTTTGGAAAATATATTCCATTCATCCGTTTTGCAAGCTAATTTTAGGATAGGCAGCAAAAAATGAGGTGGATCCAAGACTTGACTGGGCCACACGAAAGAAAACAGTGGGTTTCAGTGAGAACCGTTGAAACATTTTTATGATCATAAAAGCTTTTTTTCAAAATAAATTTTCTATATTTTCACTTCATCCCTATGTTAATGACCTTATAAACAGTTTTGATGGCATATAAACATCAAGGCAGAGCCCAAGAAGGTTTCAACGGTAGGTATTTCTTTCTCCAATTTTCCCTCTCATGTGGCCCACTTTAGTTTTGGATCCAACTCATTTTTGGTCGATTTTCCTAAAATGATCTTGACAAACGGATGAACGGAGTATATTTCCCAAAAACATGGTGGTGGGCCCCACCCAGCATCCTTGTGCGGGGACTTCTTACGAAAGAAATCGGATTACGTACTGAGTTACTCAGTGAGCATTTATCGTACTGAGTAAACTCTGTCGGGCCCACCGTGAATTCATGTAGTTTATCCACATCGCCCATCCATTTTTTAATTTCATTTTAGCAGTTGAGCCAAAAATTAAAACATATCTAAATCTCAAGTGGGCCATACCATAGGAAACAATGGGAATAATGATTTCCACCGTTGAAACCTCCCTACGGCCCACAGTAACATTTATTTGTCATCCAAACTGTTCATAAGATCACAAGAAGATGGATGAAGGGAAAGAGCAAATATAAGCTTGATCCAAAACGTCTGTCCACCCAAAGAATTTTTCAACAGTAGATGTTCAATTCAAACTGTTCCCTGTTGTGTGGTCCACTTGAGATTTGGATATTCTTTATTTTTGGTCCCATTTATTAAAATTAAATTATAAAATGTATGTACGGAGTGGATAAAATAAATACATCATGTTGGGCCTCACGTAGTTTACTCAGCAGGCTTAACGTACTGGGTTACTCAGTACGCAATCCGCTTCCCTTGGCTTTCACGTGAAATCAATTCTGTCGCTAATTACACTAGTAATTTGCAAATTTTGTTAAAAATTTAGGTGGGGCCAACCATGATGTTTTTGAGAAATCTACTCCGCCCATCCATTTTTCCTTATCATTTCAGGGCATAAACCCAAAACTGAGGCAGATCCA
This sequence comes from Magnolia kwangsiensis, assembly GCA_037074715.1. Classification (NCBI taxonomy): domain Eukaryota; kingdom Viridiplantae; phylum Streptophyta; class Magnoliopsida; order Magnoliales; family Magnoliaceae; genus Magnolia; species Magnolia kwangsiensis. Next base: position 77,293,400 of record CM073584.1, read on the forward strand.
AATCTCAAGTGGACCACACCACAGGAAGCAGCGGTGATAATGATTCTCACCGTTAAATATTTTTTAGGGCCCACCATGATATTTATTTGACATCCAACCTGTAGATTAGGTCATACAGACCTGGATGATGAAAAAAAAAAAAGAAGCAAATATCAGCTTGATCTAAAAATTTGGTAGCACGTGAAAGTTTTTATTGGTGAGAGTTCAATCAACACTGTGTGGCCCACTTGAGAATTTGATCTACCTCAGTTTTGGGTTCATATCATAAAATTATTTTTAAAAATGTATGGTTGACCTAGATTTATCATTAACATCTTGGTGGGACCCACCTAGCATCCCAGCGAAAGAATTTTATGTGAAAAGGCTTTCGCGCATCCGTTGGAGAGGGGGTGAAGAGACGTGCAAGAGAAGGAAACTCACTTTTTTAGGCTCACGCTAACAGCGCCTTCATCCAGACCATCTACCTTATCTGACGGTTGATAGGAAGGTTCACACGTAATGACGTGTGAACCGGTGCGTAGCTGAGCGTTCCTCATATATATATATATATATATATATATATATATATATATATATATATATTCTGCTCTTGAAAATTATTCTCTTAACTGTTGTATTTCCTTTCTAACATGATGATATTGATTCACATACTACTCACACACTTCTGTGATTCACCCAAATTCTCTCTCTAAACTATGATTGAATATCATATCTTAGTTCATATTGGATCTTTTTTTATATTACCCTTTGCCAATGACAGACAATAAGGGAGAGAACCATATATATTTGTATATCTTATGCTTGCAGAATGATTTTTTTGACAAAGAAACAAATGCATTTGATTTGGGAGATTGTCTTATTCAAACATAACAGAGAAAGAGTACTAGGAACATTCATCACATTTATTGATACTAAGTTCATTTACATCCTCTTTACATCTCTTGATTCTAAGATAGATCATTTAGAAATAAAGGACTTGTGCTTTAAGTATCAAAAGTTCATTTCGACAGCCTTCCGGCGTCTGTTTCAACTATCTCCTAAGACTTAGGAGGAATGTCAATTAAATCGATGAGTCTTTGATGAGACAGAGATTTCAGTAGCACAACGGCGTCTGTTTCAGCCATCCCTAATACTTAGGGAAAATGTCGATTCGATCGACTAATCTTCTTCCTCTGCACTTGACAATAGGAGGAGAAAGGGTGCTGGAAGAACAAAAGCCTTGCATAGGCATTTCGACAGCATAGCGGCCCTTGAGCTTTACAGACTGCAGAGTAGTCTGGTTGCGCGGACCCGCGCAACCAACACCGGTTATGCGGTCCTGCGCAACTGTCAGGAGACTTCTCTCCTACCTTCTGTCTTCTATTCTGCTTCCCTCTTGAAAATCTTTAAATAACCCTTAATGAAGGAGGGGAAGGGGTATTTATAGACCTTCGCACGTGTGAAAATCCTGATCTTAGCGATGTAGGACTATTTTTCAGTGCTTTAAATCACTCTGAACGAGACCCTTCGTGCAGTACGTTTCGGGATCCCGCGCAACTAATATTTCCTTTACGCGGACCTGCACAACTGGGATTGATTGCGCGGTCTTGCGCACTCTCTTGAAAGTTATCTCTATCTTCTTCTTTTCAAAATTTCTTTCTAACTCCTTATCTCTTCTTGCTTCAATCCTTTGCCATTTTTCGTACCTCAACAGATGCCCCCTCGATCCTTCTTTGATTAGTTTACAAAATCAAAGAAGGATCGATCCTCCTTTGCCCGAAAAACTTGAATGAACTGCAACTCAAGGATGACCAAATAATTATGCTTGCATGGCAGGCTGGATGATCATGCTTGACCAGAAGGTTTGAACAATCGCTTTCAAATGGAAGACCGGAATGCTCGTATCCAAACAGAAGACTGAGTGACTGCGCCTGAATAGAAGACTTGAATAATGACACTCGAACGGAAGACCGGGAGGCTCGTGCTTAAACAGAGGGCTCTCGCATTTGAATGAAGGGCTTAAATGATTGCATCCAACTGGAAGACTTGAATGAGGACACTCGAGTGGAAGACTAGAATGATGGTACTCGAGCTAAAAAAAAAAAGTTAAATACCCCCAATCAGCAGTGTCGAGCAAATGCTTCACTAGATAGGATAAAATTCTCTTTTCATTGAAGCACGCTTCTTCAACAGTCGTGACGGCTCATCTTTGAGCGACTTGATAAGAGAGCTTTCTTCCAACACCGTTGCTGTTATAACGACCTCTTTGATCAACTCCAGCAATTCTTTCCTCTTGATCAACTCCAGCGATTCTTTCCTTTTGATCAATTCCAGCGATTCTTTTCTTCAAATTTGTATCTGGAATTGCTCTTTAATGCTGCTCCTGCTGCAACATCCTTTTTCGATTGTTTCCTTTATTCACAATCTGCATAACTCAAGCTTTCAAGTGATGATCTTTCCTGCCAGATTAATTGGAATTAGTATTTTAATTCATTATAATTTTCAATGTAACTTGATAATTTTTTGAAATAGATTGAAAGTTTCTTCTCTTTTTAGACTGAGTGTGGTATTCACAATATGATTTAAGCAATCTTTGAACTTGTCATTGTGCTTCACGTTTTATTCTTTATATCGTACTCTTGGAGATTTGAGCTCTTGAATAGATAATAGCTAATATCTTGGGGGCATTTACTGTCGATATAATTGGGAACCTGATTCCAGAGAAATTCATTCTTGCATATTGTCTAATCAATGTTTAGAATTTTACACATTTGAACGCATCTAGAGTGAAACATGGATTTTCTATATTCTAAATATCGCACAGTTTATGCTTTGCATATTTGAACAAACATATATATATATATAATAAAATAAAATAAAAATGAGATATATGTCTATAACGTTGCACCTAGTTTATCATGATATTCAATAAAGCATTGATTATAAGAACATCAACATTTTATTCTTATTAGTACGGGATTTCCTACATGACTTTATTCATTTATATTTTATTGGTGGTGCTAAGTTTCAATTCAGTCAGTTGCGCACACAGTTTAAGCTCTTGAGTAGTGAAGCAAATTTACTTGGCGAATTTACTTGGACTATAGTTAGAGTCAGGTCTTACGTGATGGTCTCTGTAACTCTCTAGAGTTCGCTGGACTTCTCACTACCTAGGGAGTTCACAAACCGCGATCCATCAGAGGAGCGCAATGAAGCTACCGGGACCGTGAACTCGGTTGGTTTTACGCATAGGGTTGGCCATGGTAACTCTCTAGAGTTTACAGAGCTCGCAAGGCTACCTTTGGGGGTACCAAATCCATGGTTGTCGATCCATCAATGAGTAGGTTTAATCCCTTCCTCATGAGTGAGTACCGGAATCGAACCATAAATCTGGAGAGTCTTATGCATGGTTGACCTATCTAAAGTGCACACTGCAGCTCTCATTTTCTTCGCCTGCAAGGTCAGGCCCATTCACGGGAGGGCATTATCCTCCATTCCCCGTGATGCTGCCGGAAAGCTATACAGACGGCATAGGGGTTACGCTGACTGGTCATTTGAGGACTTTTAGCACTTTGGCTTTTAGTCAACTTTTTGTCCTTTTGACTTTTGGTCGTTGAAGAATTTTAACTCTTGGCTTTTTTGTCAACTTTTGGCCTTCTGAATTTTGGTCATTGACTCCGTCAGCTGCCCGCATGGGTATGCGTACGATAGCCTTCACGGGATTTTTAGGGCCACTGGCTTCTCGCCGCTGCCCGAATGACGATCTTCATAGGTCTCATGCACAGCGGGCCATTGGCTTGACTGGGCTGCCTTTTTTATAATCATAGGTCTTATGCATAGCCGGTCCCTTTCAAGATTCAATCCTTTTAGGATTTGGCCTTTTTAGGTCTTGAAGACTTGATCCTTTTAGGACTTGGCCCTTTTTTCTCTTTTTTTTTTCGGGACTTGTGGCTGACTGCCTTTTTATGATCAGCAGTCATCAATGTCGCCAATTTTATATAGTTGGTTGTATGATTCATCATATGGTTGAATAATAATTGACATTTCACTGCTGCTGACAATGTCATAAGGACTTTTGTATCATGTTTAATGCAATGTATCAGCTTAGCGATGATGGCAATTTTGATGAGCGATTGATCGGCAACAGCGATAGCTGTCCTCTTTTCTTTTTATGATCATCAATACCTGATGATTCTAATTTCGACGGAGATTTTCTATCGGCGATGAGCGTCAATGCTTGATAGCGATCATTGGCACTTTTTTGTTCGGTGATGATTTAATATGTTGTCTTCAAATGTCTTGGAAGACTGAAGACTTTTGGCGATGATCTAGCATGCTGTCTTGGAAGACGATGATAGGTATTTTCCCCTGAAATTGCTTATCTGTATCGTTTGTCTGTATTGTTTGTCATATACCAGTTTGATGGTGATATCAATTTCAGGTAAAATTTTGTAGAACTCTCTTGATGGTGCTCACCTTCTTCGTCTTTCTTTATTTGCTATCATATGATCTTGATATGCTTTGTCATATGATTTTGATATGGTTGCAAACTTCTTCCTTATTCATCCTATTCATCTTGTCCCCTTTTGATAGAGAATTATTATCTTGATAATGTTTTGTATCAAAATCAGTAGCGCCTTCAGAAGCAATTTCCTTTTTGCCAATGCGAGTATAGGCCAACATAGGCTTTCATTTACTTCTTTGAAGAATTTTGCTTTCATTGAGCACACTTCATCTCATTTGGTTTTGAACTTGCCCCCTGGATATAATTGTGACTGTTATTGAAGATATATTTTCTTTCTTGGAGATATTGAGGCAGTATATTTCTGTAGAAGACTGCACGATTTACCGTCATATTTATCGACTAAGTTGCCCCCTTTTGATGCAGAATCATAACTCTGATAATTTTCTAGAGCAAAATCAACAAATATATTTACGAACAATATCTCTTAAGGAAGCGAGCGTTGACTGGTATACTGATTCCCTGTACGTCTTGATCTACAACTCGATACGCTCCATTAGAATATACTTCTTTTATTATGTAAGGACCATCCCATTTAGGCTCAAACTTGCCTCTTGTTCGACGGGTGACCACGATTGGTCTTTTCAACATTAGCACCATATCCCCCTTTTTGAAAGAGCGATATTTAACTCGCTTATCAAAGGCGGCTGATATTCTTGCTTGGTATGCTTACAAATGTTGTTGTGCAGCCAGGCATCTCTCGTCAAGCAAATCCAATTCCTTCAATCTTATTTTTGCATTATCATCATCAGTTATAGAGTGATGCACTGCCACTCTTAGTGACACTACTTGTATTTCAATTGAAATTACTGCTTCCACATGTTCACTCCCCAAGTGCAGGGTTGTGATGTAGTAATAAACTCGGTAAGACCGAGGTCGAATCCCAAGGGACTGATACCTGTACGTTATCTAAAACTAACTAGAACTAGAACTAGGCTAAGATGAATTCTAAATCAATTAGCAATGGTGGAATACTTGTAGAATAATTAATCTAAAACTTAGAAAACAAATCAGAGATAGGAAACTAGAGATTCAGAGAATCCACTTGTAGAGATCAGGGAGAACTTATGCTTGCATTAAAAATCATGAAAATTACTGAACTGTCGTTGATCTAGTTTTCAAGGAGATGAAAGGTGTATGAATTAGAATGGATTCCATCACCAAACCATGCCCAAAAGACTATGGAAAACAACAGAATTAAACTAATTGTCACCTAATCACATGTATGCAAGTTAGGAAGGGTACCGTCGTCCAACCATGCCCAGGAGACTATGGTGAACAACAGGGCTTCCTGACGTCATAAACATAAAGGGAAAAAGGACATGCTCCAAGCCATTGCAGACCCATTGTAATTTTAGTCACAACAGACCATTAAAGACTAAACAAAACATGCCATTAATAATCAACTAAAATCAACGTTAATTCAAGAATTAAAATTAAATTAAAGACATAAATAAAATCTCCCATCTCACCACAAGCTTCACCTCTTAGCTCTAGCTAAGAGGTTCAGCCCATCACAGACATGATGAAGCTGGACATGTTAAAAGAAAATATGAAGAAGGAAAAAAATAAAAATAACAAAATTACTCTACTCCCTCTGCCCTCATTTCCAACCCAAGCCTCAAGCTCTCCACCTCCTGATCTCCTTCCAAGACCTGAATGAATGCTCCCCACGTCCAAAACCTCCTTTTATAGCTGCTGGAAGGCTAGAGTCAGTGACAGAGTTGTAGTAGGACACGGAGTGCAATTTTTGCAGCCAAGTTCGGTGCCTCGAAACATGCCACTTTTTTCGCTCAAATTCCAAAGAAACACCGTCCCTTAGTACTTTCTTGAGTCCTCTACATGATAGACGGTTCAGATCTGCCATATGATCAAAGATGGTGGGCCAAAACTATCTGAAAAAGTAAGTTTTTGCGGATGTGCAAAACATTTCGCACCATTTCGCTGTTGTGATCGGTGGGCCCCACAGAAATATTTTCTGGAAAATTCACCCCGTCCATTGGATTCAGGATGAATTTCAGTTAAGAATGGGTGGTTTTGAACGTCCATTGACGTGGCCCAGAGAAGAAATCACAAAAGGATTAGTTTTGAACGTTGCAGGGCAGCCTTTTTGTGGCCCCTGTGTATCACACGTGTGATTGCATGGGTGAAAATGATTAGCATGTTTTTGAAGTTCTCGAGCCCGTCTACACGGTGGACGGCTTGGATTATTCGTACGTATAATGGGTGGGGCCCACAACCATTCGTAAGACGGACAGCGTCCGTGCGTTACGCGGTGCGTAAGAAATTTTATTTTTTTTGTTTTTCTTTCTTTCGGCCAGAGACGGTCAAACCGTCTCCGACACTTGCCATGCACGGCTAGTGTACTTATGCACTATACACACCTATCTCATATGGGGTCCATTGCACTGTTTTAGAGAAATCTGCACCGTCCATCTGTTTTGACTCCTCATTTAAGGCGTTGACTCTAAATTCGAGGCAATTCCAGATATCAGGTGGGCTCAGAATCGACGGTTTATAAGCTGATCGGTCAGTTAGAGCACTTTTATAGTGATCCAAGAGCTGAAATTTAAAATGTACGGTTAATTTATGGCCCTTATTTCATGTATAAAGTTTCGAACCAATCAGATGTCGGGAACCATATGATCTTGTATTCTGGATGCGTTTCAAGCCACTTGAGCTTCAGTTTCTTAGTTTTCTTAGATTTCTGACCATGTATATCCGTCAATCTTGGTCCTCTGAAGTCCGTCCTATGCCCTAGTGATCATCAGAACGTTAAATCCAAGCTTTTGGCATCCTTTTTCAGTCAACTCTCCTAATCACACCCTGCAACAAAACACGATTAAAACTGGGCATTAAACAATATTATGCTCGTAAATTCAAGTAATAAATGGGGTCTAATATGCACTATTTGACCCTCAACACCACACCATAGACTAATGAATACGGTATTGCCCTTGTGGCTGTTCGATGAGTAGTTCTGTATGCCCATAACGCTTCCTGTAACCTTTCATCCCAATCACGTTTGTTTCCTGTCACTGTTTTCTTCAATATTTTGACTATTGTTTTGTTGAATGCCTCTGCTAATCCATTAGCCGGCGGATAGTAAGGCATTGAGAACGAGTGATGGATATTGAACTTCTGATACAATTTTTCCATACCTTTATTTTTGAAAGGAGTGCCATTATCTATAACAATGTTTTTTGGGATACCATGTCGGTATATTATAGCGTGGCGGATGAAATTAACCACATCTTTTTCTTTTACATTTCACAAAGCAACTGCTTCAGTCCATTTGAAAAAATAATCGGTTGCTGCCAGAATATACTATTTTCCTTTAGATGAAGGCGGGTTTATAGGACCGATTACGTCAAGTCCCCAAGTAGAGAAGGGCCAAGAGGTAATAGACTGGTGCAAGTCTTCTAGAGGCATGTGTATAACATCTCCATGAATCTGGCATTCATGGCACCGCTTCACATAATCTATCGCGTCTTTAAACATAGTGGGCCAATAATATCACATTCTATGTACTCGATGAAATAAATTTTGACCAGCTTGATGTGCCCCACACTCCCCAGAGTGTGCTTCCTGCAGCACATGGATCGCTTCTTGCTTATTTAAACAACGTAGCAACACTCTGTTGTAAGATTTTTTATATAATACTTCACTGCAGATAACGAATCTAATTGACCATTGTCTGATTCGTTGCCTTTGCGCGGACTCTTCTGGCAGAATGTTGAATTTGATATAATCAATGAAAGGCTGACACCAATCATCTATTGTAATTTCCAAGTATGATACAGAAAGGGCTTCAATAACTTCTTTAACAACTTCTGCTGATGGTAAAAGTTACTTGAAGAGGGCTTCGATTAGGGCAAGATAAAGCTGCCGTTAAACTGGCTAAGGCATCGGCTTTTGCATTCTCTGACCGGGGAATATGCTTGATTTCAACATAGGAAAAATATCCCAACAATTGTTGTGCCTTCCGACAATATGACAAAAGTTCTTGCTTTCTTACTTCGAATTCAGTCGTCAATTGATTTATAATCAATTTAGAATCCTCAAAAATATGCAATACTCTTGTCTCCATTTCTTTAGCCATCTCCATTCCAATAATCAGGGCTCTATACTCGGCCTCATTGTTCGTGCATGCAGTTCCTAATGTAAAGGAGTAAGGTAATAAATCACCTTGGGGAGTAATGAATATCACTCCTGCCCCCACTCCTGATGTTCGAGAAGTGCCATCAAAATACATCTACCATGGATTCTGTGATTCAGTCAGCATGACTTTCTCTTCTAGAAAATCATCATTGATGGCTTCAGATTCTGCCACGGGGTGCGCTACTAAGAAATCTGCCACTGTCTGCCCTTTCACAGCTTTTGCCGATTCATATGTAATAGCGTACTCTAAAAGTAACAACATCCATTTAGCCAACCTTCCAGAAAATATTGGCCTTGTCATCAGAAACTTTATCGAGTCAGCCCTTGAAACCAATGTTATATCGTGTGATAGATAATAATGCCTCAACTTCTGTACTGCGAATATTAACGCTAAACATTCCTTCTCAATCGGGGAATAATTGTACTCTGCACCTATTAAAGTTCGACTTAAGTAATGGAGGGTTGTTTCTTTTTCAAATTCATTTTTTTGTGCCAACAGAGCTCCTAAGGAATGTTCGGCTACGGATGTGTATAAGATAAGCGGCTTCCCTTTTATTGGAGCTGCCAGTACTGGTGGCTTTTTCAGCAACTCCTTTATCGAATCGAATGCATTCTGACATGCTTAAATCCACACAAATTCTATATATTTTTTCATCAAATGAGAAAATGGCTGACATCTTCCAGCCATATTTAAAATGAATCGACGGATATATACTAATTTTCCTTGCAAACTCTTTAGTTCCTTTAATGTCTTTGGCGGTGGCATATCCTGAATAGCTTTGACTTTCCCGGGGTCAATCTCAATACCCCTATACCAAACAACAAAACCCAAAAACTTTCCGGAGGACACTCCGAACGCGCACTTAGCGGGGTTCATCTTTAACTATTTCTTTCTAAGTCGCTGGAAAATCGACACCAAGTGTTTGCGATGTTCCTAATGACTTCCTGACCTGACCACCAAGTCGTCAACATAACATTCAACGTGCTTATGCATCATATCTTGAAAAATATTTTGCATCGCCCTCTGATATGTTGCCCCAGCATTTTTAAGCTCAAACGGCATCACCTTATAACAGAAAATTCCCAGTGAAGTTCTAAATGTCGTCGCCTCTTCATCCTCAGGAGCCATTCGAATTTGATTATATCTTGCATAACCGTCCATAAAGGACATAACAGCATACTGAGTCGTACTATCAATTAGTAATTCAGTTATCGGGAGCAAAAAATCATCCTTCGGGCAGGCTTTATTTAGGTCTCTAAAATCGACGCACACTCTGATATGTCCATTTTTCTTTCTTACCGGGACGATATTCGATATCCACTTAGGATACTTGACTCCCCTAATAAATCCGACCTTTATCAACTTATTAACTTCTTCCTCGATGAGGGGAACCAGATCTGGATGAAATCGCCTTTGCGCCTGTTTAACCGACTTCTTCTCCTTAGAGATATTTAGACGGTATAACGCCACGGAAGGCTCCAATCCGGGCATTTCTGCATACGTCCAGGCGAATACATCTTTGTTTTCTCTAAGAAGCTGAACGTATTTTGCCGACTCTTTTTCAGAGAGGTTGGCGCTAATGAACGTGTTTCGTGGTTCCTCTTTCGTACCCAAGTTTATTTCTAACAGGCTATCCGTCGTTGGTCGCCCCCGTCCTCCATTTGCTTCGGAGCTACCTCAAGATGCTCCATTACTTTGGTATCTTCTTTCACTGGCTCCTTTGCTGTAACCATGTTTGTTGACGACCTTATCCCCATGTCTTTAAATTTTCTTCATCTTTCCTGGCCGATCCCAATTGAAATTCCTTTTTCATGATTTAGGCCACTGGAGTCTTCGCAATCGAGGCCCATACCTTTCATGACCTCCTTTCTTGTCCTATCCTCGATGATTATTTGATTCCTATCTATCATCCGCTGTATAATACACTTCAACGTGTAACAATTTTTCATTGGATGTCCCAATAAGCGGTGATAGCGACAAAAATTTTGCTCCTTGCGCCTTGTCGCCTCCTCGGGGCATTTAGGCTCTGGCAATTCTATCGCGCCAACTCTCAATAACTGGTCCATCATTAGAATGACATCTTCCTTATCGAAAGAAAATCCCTCATGCGAATTAAGCATTTTGACCTTTTTATTTCTTCTTGATTGAGCCAATTCTTCTTTTCGCCTCATACTTTCTTCCTTTAAACCTTTTATACTTTTACGCTGCTGATAGCGATCACTGGTATTTGCTGTTATCCTGCTAGGATCCTTTTGAGCCGCATCATGGTGAAATATCGGCACCGTCTAATTTACTAATTCCAAAGCATGAGCCTTTACGGCCAAATCATGAAGAGTGTTGATGTTGGAATTGGCCAGTCCCATTACGAATTCCTTTTTCAAAGAGTTTAGACATATCTCGACTTGCTCAGTTTCTTTTAGCAATGGTTTGCACAAAGTTCCCAATGCCTTCCATCTATCTACATAGCTCCTTTCCGACTCATCTTTGCCTTATCGTACAGAAGCCAACTTAACAATATTAATGTCGCGACTTGGGGAAAAAACTGAGATGTGAAATCATCTTACATCTGCTTTTAAGTGCGGATAGAACCCGGAGCCAAATTGAAATACCATCGAAATGCACTACCTGTCAGCGATGCCCCGAACAATTGCAAACAATATTGCGGTACTGCAGAGAGATCTCCCATACTGGTAATGAAGCGTATCAAATGTTCTTCAGTGGATCCTTTCCCATCAAACTTTTGAAAATCTGAATACCTGAAACTGGCTGGGAATGGAATATTATCCACTTCTCTCGGATACGGTGCACGATACCTATAATATCGAGTATTTCCTTGTTCCTTTTCCATTCGGCCATCCTTTTCAATAATTGTTATTTGAGCTGCATTATCCATGAAGGTCGTCAAGGCTTCTTTAAGATCTCTGCATTCTTTCATTAATATATCTTGGGCTTCTGTCATTGCATTGAAACGATCCTCTGTAGTTGCTTTATAATCTGGATTTGTTCCAGCCATGAACACCGCAGCTTCTCCACTTATTGACGAAGCGGTAATTGAAGGAGAGTAAGAGTACGCTGATGTAACAGGGCTTGCAGAAAAGGGAGGGGATAGAGTTTCATCGGGCCTTTTCGTGCTCCCTATGGCATCAATTGACTGAGATGACGCTGATACTGGTGAATCTTTTCGGGATGGCATTGGCGATCTAATGACCAATGCTTTTACCTTTTGTTCTCTTGTTTGTTCAGCCATTGAAGCATTTAAAGTCGGGAAGTCGCGTGCTGTCAACTGGGAAACAGTTTGCGCTGTTTCAATATCTGCATTGGATAAATTGCCGGAGGAGCAAGTTCAGGATTTCTTCTAACTTTGCTTCATGTTACGGTCCCTCTGATTCTTAATGAAGGCTGATTCATTCCCGAATTTTTGAAGTTTTGTGTTTTTGCCTTACGAGAGATCACGACGGTCCAGCCTGCATTGTCTTCTGATGACTGGGGAGAAGCAGAAATGACCCCAGCTATTACTTGAGCCCTGCTATTTTTACGCACATGACTCAGTGCGTATTCTATCACGAACCCTGTCGGGGTGAATCAGAAGTTTACTTTTCTTATGGGGATCGCCATGGGTAATAAGTCGTAATCGGATTTTCAAAACCTTCAATCATGAAACATAGTTATAATTAGTAATTGAACGATTAGAATGATCTATCTTAGAGATGAAGGGGAGGACTTCCCACTGAGAGTCACCATTTTGGCGTCCATAGGACACCAAACCGTGATGAATGTTTGTAACAACTTCACTGTTAAAATTTTAAATAAGACAATAAGATAGGAGTCCCCAGTGGAGTCACCATTTTATTTCGATAAAAAAATAAATGCATTTGATTTGGGAGATTGTCTTATTCAAATATAACAGAGAAAGAGTACTAGGAACATTCATCACATTTATTGATACTAAGTTCATTTACATCCTCTTTACATCCCTTGATTCTAAGATAGATCATTTAGAAATAAAGGACTTGTGCTTTAAGTATCAAAAGTTCATTTCGACAGCCTTCTGGCGTCTGTTTCAACTATCTCCTAAGACTTAGGAGGAATGTCAATTAAGTCGATGAGTCTTTGATGAGACAGAGATTTCAGCAGCACAACAGCGTCTGTTTCAGCCATCCCTAATACTTAGGGAAAATGTCGATTCAATCGACTAATCTTCTTCCTCTGCACTTGACAATAGGAGGAGAAAGGGTGCTGGAAGAACAAAAGCCTTGCATAGGCATTACGAAAGCATAGCGGCCCTTGAGCTTTACAGATTGCAGAGCAGTCTGGTTGCGTGGACCCCCGCAACCAACACCGGTTGCGCGGTCCTGCGTAACTGTCAGGAGACTTCTCTCCTACCTTCTGTCTTCTGTTCTGCTCCACTCCTCTTGAAAATCTTCAAATTACCCTTAATGAAGGAGGGGAAGGGGTATTTATAGACCTTCGCACGTGTGAAAATCCTGATCTTAGCGATGTGGGACTATTTTTCAGTGCTTTAAATCACTCTGAATGAGACCCTTCGTGCAGTACGTTTCGGGATCCCGCGCAACTAATATTTCCTTTGCACGGACTTGAGCAACTGGGATTGATTGCATGGAACCGTGCAAATGATAGTGGTTGCGCGGTCCTGCGCACTCTCTTGAAAGCTATCTCTATCTTCTTCTTTTCAAAATTTCTTTTTAACTCCTTATCTCTTCTTGCTTCAATCCTTTGCCATTTTTCGTGCCTCAACAATGATCATGGAAGAAAGTCAGGAGGAGCATTGCTACAATACATGCTTTCAGTATTTTAGTTTTGTAAATTTTTATATTGTTATGTAATTTTTATATTTTGGTCCTCATTGGTATGGACCTTGACATTATCCTAGGATAGGATGTTTTTGTCATGTAATTGACAAAGGGAGAGATTGTTAGTGCACTCACCTTGCACACTAGTTTGTCAATCACGTGACTCATTGTGTCAAATATTCAGATGAGTCATTGAAAAATGAAGACCGATGATGCAACTGGAGCAGAAGCATCAAGCAACATTCATAAAGTAAAGAGAAGCTCCTACGATCCTGATGATACTAACCCAAATAGGAAACCCTACCTAGATCATCTATTCAAAGCCATTTTAAGTTCATATTTGGTTTTAGAGAGTTTAAGAGTTGTTGAAAGAATTGTAGAATAAAAAATTAAAACAGGAAAATCTGTCTCACCTTCGATCGGAGTAGGTGCCACCGAATGACACCTTTGGTCCCACCGAAGTAATCGAAAGTGACCAAAACAGTCCAGCAACATTTGAAGATAATTCAGTCTCACCGATTTAATATTCGTTCCCACCGACCACAACCAAAGACATTCATTGGTGCCACCGAAATGGACCAAAATCTTCCAACAACCTCAGGACTTAATTTGATGCCACTGAGAGATAATTCAGTCCCACCGACGACAGTTCGGTGCAATCAAATATTCCCTCGGTAGGATTGAAAAGTAGCCATTATAAATATGTTGGAACTTTTTCTCTATTAAAGAAGCACCCAAAACTTTGTGAAAAGCATGGATTAAAGCATCCCAGAGTCTCCGGTGCATCACAAGCTTACCCTAGCCCTTTTAAACTCTATCCATATGAGATTCATATTATTTTCATTGTGATTCATCATCTCAAAGAGCATTCAAAGCTCGAATTGATGAAGAACATGATCTCAAGCCTTCATTAAAGTATTGAGACCAAAACTGATTGGTATATTTATAGTCTCAATCATACTCTAGCACATCCATCGATTGAATCCCCTAGGAAATCCACGTGTTATCAAGTTAGAGGAGATTCAACCCCCTCCCACTACCTCGTAAACCATGTATAGGAATATCATATATTAGAAAATCGATCGTGAAGCTAAAACATCAGATCAACCATAGCATCGAGATCGGGGGAGCATTCGGGAGATGATTAAAGCTTCGCCAAGCAAAGATCAAGAAACCCATAAGCTACAAGGACGACTCATCTACTTACAAGTAAGTATTAGAGTTTAAAGAGTCTGAAACCTATTCCTTGTGTAAGATTTGGTTTCATAGTTTATTTTCACAAACTCACTAAGACCTTTTGTAGGCCTCCGAAGGGAGAATATGTCAAGTCCTTATGTAGGACTGGTTAGCCTTGTGTAGGCATTTAAGTTTTCCTTGTGTAGGCTTATTGTTAGGCCCTTATGTAGAATCGTGTCTTGTATGGCCTAAACTTAGGCCTTTGTGTAGGACCCTGGCCTGTGTGGCCTAAACCTAGGCCCTAGTGTAGGACCTTAGCCTATGTAGCCTAAACTTAGGTTCTTGTGTAGGACCCTTGCTCTTATGTAGGGCATAAATTGTTAAATCCATGAGTAAGGCTATAAAGGTTAATGGTGAACATGATTTAAAACCATTTCTAGTGAAATTCGATACACTTTAGGAGAGAATGCGTCTGCTGGGAGTAAAGTAGGCACATAAGCATACCACTATATACGCTCATGTTTGGAATTATCATTTGGTCATTTATTTAAATGTGCTTATGTGTTTGAATGCTTGTTCACAACCCCAAGTGCAGGGTCACGATGTAGTAATAATCTCGGTGAGACCGAGGTCAAATCCACGAGGACTAATCTTGTGTGTTTATTCTGGGAGTAATTAGGATCAATACTAGGAGAAGATCTAATGTAAATCTGGGAGTGTAGAGAGTAATTATGAGAGATTTAATGAAAACTTAAGAAAATTAAAGGTGGGAAACTAGGGATTCCAGGGATCCACCTGCAACTATTGGGATGTTTCCTTATTCGATTAAAGGCACTCAATGAGAATTGGAGTCCCATCCTATCCAATTGGAAGATATTCAATAAACTCATATTTGAACTTCAATTGACCTAGTTCTCAATGAATGAAAGTTGTGAAGATTGGAAGAAATTCATCACCTAACCATGCCTGGGAAAAAATGGTAGACAACAAGATTGCCTATTTTCACAAACTCCAAATAGAAGAAGAAGAAGATACTTCAAGCTATCCCAAATCTATTATAATTTAAGTCACAGCAAACCATTAAACACAAAAAGTATTTATTAAATATGAATCAAACAAAAAAAAAAACATCACAATCACGCTGCAAGCTTCACCCCTTATCCTTAGCTAAAGGATCTAGCCAACTATAAACAATGTTGGATTTAAAACCCTAAAAAAACATTAAGAACTAAGGAGAAGGGAAGAAGAACTCTTGGGAAGCAGCTCCACCCTTTTCTTCTGCTTCTCCAAACCCCAGATATCCTAGAAAGTGTAAAGTTTCATAAAATTGTAAAACTGAATCAAATTTATGCAGTCCGCATAATGCCTTCGATATCATTGAACACCCTTCGATGTCATCGAAAGGGTTTGAATCTAGAAGTTACGCCTTTTCTTCTTTCACATTGTGCAAGTTTCTGTGTCATCGAACCGTCCTTTGATGTCATCGAGCGAAGCTTCAAACCATCGAATATGTCTTCGAGTCATTGAAAATGGGTCCAAAATAGTCCAGCAAGTTGCTTTAATTTCTTCAATAAATTCGATGTCATCGAGCAATCTTCAGTGTCATCGAGCACCTTCCTTCGAGTCATTGAAAATGTCTACGATTGATCGAGAAAAGCACCCAATATATCCACAACCAACAAGATTTTTCGTCATAAATTCAATGTCATTGACCAGTGTTCAATGTCATCGAACTAATCTTCGATGTCATAGAATGGTTGTTGTTAGCACAGTATTTGTGCTTTATGTGCTTGTTCTTTTGACTTCCTTCCTTCTCTACTTAGTTTTCTTAGATCTTAGAGTCTTAAAATCTTTAATCTTGGTCTTCACAAGTTCATTCTTTTCTTTGGTGACTTTTAAGCACTAAATCTATGCTTTTAGCATTCTTTTCAATCCATGCCCTTAAATTCACCTTGCAACACAAACACATGTAAAATATACCATTAAGCCATATTATGTTTGTAAAACTAAGAAATAAATGGGGGATAATATGTAATATTTGACCCTCAACACAACCCCAAACCAGCATTTTGCTAGTCCCGAGCAAAATATGTGAAAAATAATCTTCAATCTCAAGTGCAAAATATTTTTTAGAAAACAATATTTTGTGCAATCAAGTATGAATGAGTAACCTTAAGTGAGATAGTGACATCTTTGAAAACTTAGAGCCAAATCAACTAGGTAATTATTCAAGTAGGTTCTTTATCAATTACATCAGAATCGAAGTTCAAATAACAAGTTTCCTAATGTTCTTGGTGACAATTAATTTACTTCTTTGAAAACTACTTTTGTTTCGTAATGTTAGTCACGTTTATCATATTAAGATTAATTAAAAACTCAAGCACTAATTCTAAACCTATCCCCTTTTTCATTATTTTTCTAGTTTTTGATTTTATATCAACAGTCACCATTATTTATTCCTCTTTTTCAGACATTACATCATTTTCAAATACATTTTTCATTCCCTTCATAGATGTTGTCATTCTTCATTCTTTATGACCAATTTGTCGATCTCCTATTTTTTAACTAGTTTTTCATCTTTTAAGGTGGATAGAATTCTCTAGACTAAATTCTCAATATCTAACAATGATCCACATACTAACTATTAATAACTCAAGCACACTCTAAGAAAGCAAATTGAATGTGTCTTATGGTTTCGATTAACATGATATTCAAACTTTTTTGTAATCAATTCGAATGTAAGAACTATGAATGATATTTTACTTAGATGATCAAGCTCCAACTATAGAAAATCCAATCGCACTTCTCATCATACTCAAAGCATTCTTAATTACACAATTTATTGCCTTCCAAACAGAGTTCAACTTAAAATATTGAAAATTTTCTAAAATTTTTGCTCAAAACTGAGAAAAACACTGATTATGTTACCTAATCCCCACACCCTACAAAAATCTACATTGTCCTCAATGTACAAAAAGTAAGATGTAATGCAAATGAGGTAACAAAATGAAAGGGAATGGTGATGGAAAGATAGTACCTGGAGGATGAAAATTTAAAGCTTTTCCACAGATTTTAGCATAAAAATGAGTTAACACAGAATAAAACTCAATAGAGTATAAGCAAACTATCCTAAAACAATGGAAGAAAACTACCCTAGTCCTAAGAACGTGATAAATCTACCTATATCTCCATCAGACTAGGAGATCAATCCTGGTAAATAGGATCACTCTGAATCAAAATTTTTAATAAATGGCTTTAATCAATGTCCACTTACTTTGAATTCATTTCCATTTTCTGAATTCTTTATCTCGACAGCCCCATGAGGATATACATTAGTAATAGTGAATGGGCCAGTCTAACGAGATCAGAGTTTTCTCGGAAAGAGATGCGACCCTAAATTGTACAAGAGGACTTTCTAACCTGGTGTGAATGATTTTCGAAGAATATGTTGGTCATAAAATACTTTCATCATATCCTTGTAAATTTTTGAGTTCTCGTATGCATCATTTCGGATCTCCTTGAGTTCATTCAATTATAGCTTAAGCAGCGAGCCAGCGTTGTCCAAATTAAAGTTCAAATTCTTTATCACCCAGTAGGCTCTATGTTCCAGTTTCACAAGTGGTAAGATTTCTCATAGATGAGTCTAAAAGGAGACATTCCAATTGGAGTTTTAAAGGATGTACAGTAAGCTTATAAAGTATCTGTCAAGTGGATTGACCAATCCTTACAGCCAAGGTTAACCGTCTTTTTCAGATTGTGTTTGATCTCCCTATTAGAAATCTTAGCTTGTCCACTTTTCTGTCGGTGGTATAGAGTGCTCACCTTATGAGAGATATCATATTTCTTCATTAAGTTTGCGAATAGCCTATTATTAAAATGTGAGCCTCCATCATTAATGATGGCCTAAGGCGTTCCGAATTGGGAAATGATGTTTTCTTTTAAGAAATTAATGACCATCTGATGGTCATTATTCCAACTCGGGATCACTTCAACCCATTTAGTGACATAGTCTACGGCTAATAGAATATATAAATTTCTATGAGATTGGGAGAATGGTCCCATGAAATCGATGCCCCAGTAATCAAATGCTTCAGTGATCAAAATGAGGTTTAAAGACATCATATTTCTATGGGACAATGCTCCCAACTTCTGACAACCCTCATAAGCTTTGCAAAACTCATGAGTTTTCTTGAACATAATAAGCCAATAAAAGGCATACTGCAGAATTTTAGTTGTGGTTTTTTTTAACAAAAAAGTGACCACCATAGGCCTGAGAATGACAGAAGAAGATAACATTTTGGTGTTCATTATTTGGCACACATCTCCTTAAGATTTGATCTGGGCAATATTTAAATAAATATGAATCATCCCAGAAGAATTTGTACACCTCGGTGAAAATTTTCTTCTTATCCAGCATGGTCTAATGTGTCGGCGTGAAACCTATGGCAAGATAATTAGCAATATCAGTGAACCAAGGTGAGTGGGAGACTTTAAGAAATTATTTATCAGGGAACATATCGTTTATGGATGCCATCTTAAGGGAATCAGGGAGATCAAGTCTTGAGAGATGGTTAGCCAATACATTTTTTACTCTCCTTTTTTCTTTTATTTTCAAATCAAATTCTTAGATTAGGAGGATCCATCTTATCAAGCGAGGCTTAGTATCATTCTTGGAAAGAAGGTACTTAAGCACCGCATGATTGGTGTAGTAATGATTTTGGATCCGATCAAGTAAGATCAAAATTTTTCTGAAGAGAATACTACAGCTAAGAGTTCTTTTTCCATAGTAGAGTAATTCACTTGGGCCAAATTTAGCATCTTACTTGCATAATGAATAATATAGGATTTCCTTTCTTTTTTTTTGGCCTAACACCGCCCTAATAGCATAGTCAGACGCATCACACATAAGTTCAAAAGGAATGTTCCAATTGAGTGGTTGTATAATAGGTGCGATAGTCAACATGCCCTTGAGCTTAGCAAAAGCTTCTTGACACTGCTCGATCCACTCATATGAAATATCCTTTTGAAATAGATCGCATAAAGGATAAGAGATGTAACTACAGTCCTTTATGAATCTTCTGTAAAATTCAGCATGTCCTAAAAAGGATTGCACGCCTCGTATGCTCTTGGGTGAGGGTAGGGTAGAGATAAGATCAATTTTAGCTTTATCTACCTTAATTCCCTTGGACGAAATGATATGTTTAAGGACTATTCCCTTACAAACCACAAAGTGGTACTTCTCCCAATTGAGTACCAAATTCTTTTCTTCACATCTTTTCAGCACACATTTAATATTTTCTAAGCAATCGTTGAAAGATGAACCAAAGACAAAGAAATCATCCATAAATACTTCTATATATTACCCTACCATGTCAGAAAAAATATATATCATACATCGCTGAAAGGTGGCGGGGGGCATTACACAGTCCGAATGGCATCCTTCGGTAAGCAAATGTGCCAAAAGGACATGTGAATGTGGTCTTTTCTTGGTCTTCATGAGCTATCTTAATCTGATTGTAGCCCCAATATCCATCAAGGAAACAGTAATAGGAATGACCAGCTAGCCTCTCCAAGATTTGATTACTAAAGGGCAATGAAAAGTGGTCCTTCCTCATGATGGTATTCAACTTTCCGTAGTCAATGTACATTCTCCAACTAGTAATGACTCTAGTTGGCACGAGTTCATTATTTTCATTGGCAACAATGGTGATTCCGGACTTCTTGGGAACCACCTGAGTTCGACTCACCCATTGGCTATCGGATATATGATATATGATACTCACATCTAATAGCTTAAACACCTCGGCCTTAACCACTTCCTTCATGTTTGGATTTAGTCTATGTTGTGATTACCGAGAGGTCTTCGCATTATCATCTAGATAAATACGATGAGTACAAATCTAAGGGTCAATTCTCTTGAGGTCTACAATCGATCATCTAAGGGCTCCCTTATGCTCAATAAGAGTAGAGATGAGCATACTCTCCTATTCCTGCTCAAGGTGGGAAGAAATCACCACCAGGTATGTCTCATCTTGACCTAAATAAACATATTTCAAATCAAAGGGCAAAGGTTTTAGGTCAAGTTTAGGTTCCTTAAGGTTAGACGGTAGAGACACTACATCAGTTTGAGGCATTTCTTTGAAATGTGGCCTCCACCAATTAACTTTAAGTACTGGCATGGTATCAAGCATATTCCCCATCTCCCTAATCATGCCATCATCAAAATCATGGGAGTGAGCCAGGCACGTCTCTAAAGGATCAGAGGATAAGGTCAGAAGTGCTCTATCTTCCACGACATAATCAATTAAGTTAACATCATGGGCATCATCGTCATCCTCTACCTGTTTGCCCATATTGAAAAAGATATTCAACTCCAATGTCATATTTTTAAAAGATAAACTCATGACTCCATTCTTACAATTAATGATTGCATTTGATGTGGCAAGGAATGGGCGACCAAGAATAACAAGAATTTGAGTGCTCATGTCCACGATGGGTTGAGTATCTAGGATGATAAAATTTATTAGGTAGTAAAATTTGTCAACGTGGACTAACATGTCCTCAATTACCCCTCACAGTACACGAACTGAGTGATCAGTAAGTTGTAATGTGGTTCGGGTGGGTTTTAATTCACCCAAACCTAATTGTTCATAGACTAAGTAAGGAATCAGATTTACACTCGCTCTTAAGTCAAGAAGTGCGTGCTCAATCTAGTAGTTCCCAATTATATAAGCAATGGTTGGGCTACTGAGATCTTTGTATTTTTATGGCACATCTTGTTCAGGATGGCACTCACTTTTTAATTAAGAAGATTTTCTTTTAAATATTTTACCGTCTTTTGGTCATATACAAGTCTTTCAGAAATTTGGCATATGAAGGTATTTATTTAACTACATCTAATAAAGGAATATTGACCTTCACTTATTTCAACACCTCTAAGATGTCTTGAGAGTTAGAGAGAGATTTTGGTGTAACCAACCATTGAAAAAATGGGGTAATTGACTTCCCTTGAGGTTTCGATTCTAATTCTTGTGGGGCATGGCTAAATCTATCATCGTTGTACTCTTTCGGGTCCTTAAGCTTTTCATACCTAACCAAAATAGTTTTGTCAATGGTCTTCCCACTCTTAAAAGTGGTGATAGATTTAGCTTGCTCAATTTAATTTGAAAAGCTTAGGTCACTAACTTCATATTGTGGTTTTGGATTGGGAAGAGCTCCCTTTATTCTCAATCGTACTTTTAGTCTCAAGTCATTATATGGCCTTTGTGAGGTCTTGAAAGACTTATAGCATACCCTGATTAAAAAGCTCTTGATTTTGAAGATGCTTTAAAACTGGATCCTCCTAAGGTTTCCATTGATGTGAAATTTGGTTAGGGAATCCTTGAGGTGTAGCAGTTTGTTCGTTTCTCCAACTGAAGTTTGGATGATTTCTCCAGCTAGGATTATATATATTAGAGGTGAGCCCATTGAAAGGTCTTTGGTAATTATTTACAGCATTGGATTGCTCATTTAGTACCTCTTGAAAGGCAGGTATTGTTGGACAGTTTTCAGTTGTGTGAATGTTGCAAGCACAAATACCGCAAACATTTTCCTTAACCTAATCCTTCTTTAATTTTATGGCCTCGAGTTTTTTGGTGAAATTAACCACTTTAGCATTGATATCATCATCCTCTCTCAGGAGATACATTCCACCCCTCTCCTTGGATTGAGTCGGCCTAGATATGGTGCTTAATTTTGGGAAGATGTCCCATGATTGTGTATTTTTAGCAAGCTTATCAAAGTAGTCTCACACATCATCGACATTTTTATTCATAAATTCCTCATTACACATTGTCTTAACTAATTGGTGCATGGGAGTTGTCAGTCTATCATAGAAAAAGTTTGTGATGTACCACGTTTCAAAACCGTGTTGTGGGCATGAACTAATAAGATCCTTGAACAGCTCCTAACATTGGAAGAATATTTTGTCTTCCTTTTGGGTGAAGTTCATGATCGACTTTCTAAGGGTGTTCTTCTTATGGTATAGGAAAATTTTCTTTATGAACTCCCTTGTCATGTCATTCCATCTACCAATAGATCAAAGACATAATGAATGCAACCATATCTTAGCTTTCTCTTTCAAAGAAAAAGGAAAGAGTTTCAACCTGACCGTATCATCGGACACGTTTGAAAAGTATAGAGTGGTTATAATCTTGTCAAACTCTTTTAAGTGTAGGTATAGATTTTCATATTCAAGCCCATGAAAATTTGGAAGGAGTTGGATCACCCCTGGCTTGATATCCATGTGTCCTGTATTTTCTGAAGAAACATGCATAAGGGTGTACTCACCCCCATCGGTTGTAAATAATCTCGTAAAGTATAAGACGGGAGTATTTGATGCACCTTATTCTCATCCTAGACTTCCTCAACCCTAGGATGAGGTTGTCTTCCCAGTTGATTGACTAGTTGATTGGCAGTTATAACCTCAATTAACTCTAAGGATCTCAAGTGGTGTCTAATCATGTGATGAATAGATAACCCCTCAACTAATCGTCCTTCACTCAAAAGACGTTAAGTGTTGTCACGGACCCACTTGGGCATGAAACACTCTCAGCCCTCAATTTTAGATTCCAAACTAAACCTAAAAGAGATAAAAGAAATAGAAATCTAGAATTAGAAAGGGAGAGAATTGGAAAGAAGATGCCAAATTAGAAGTTCCTAAATTAAGATCTTGCATAACAAAACAAAACAAGTTATTTTCTAAAATAGAAATTCTAAAATTAGAAAGTTTTTAAAAATAAAAATAGAAAGATGAGTTAGTTTCTAAAAAAAAAATAAAACAAAAAATCAACGTAGTTTCTAAAAATGAAAGGGAAAGTTTCTAAAAACAGAAAATAGAAAGTTTCTAAGAAGAGAAAAAAAATTAGTTTCTAAAATCAAATTAGGAAAAATTTCAAACTTAGAATTAGAAAGTAGAAAAACCTCAATCTTAACCTACTTCTAAAATTAATCAATTTCAGAAAAATACACCCATTAATCCCTGGCAATGGCACCAAAAACTTGTTCACAACCCCAAGTGCGAGGTCACGATGTAGTAATAATTGCGATGAGACTAAGGTCGAATCCACGAGGACTAATCTTGTGTGTTTATTCTGGGAGTAATTAGAATCAAAACTATGAGAAGATCTAATCTAAATCTGGGAGTGTAGAGGGTAATTGTGAGAGATTTAATGAAAACTTAAGAAAATCAAATGTGGGAAACTAGGGATTTCAGGGATCTACTTGCAGCTATTAGGATGTTTCCTTATTCGATTAAAGGCACTCAATTAGAATTGGAGTCTCATCCTATCCAATTGGAAGATATTCAATAAACAGAGATTTGAACTTCCATTGACCTAGTTCTCAACGGATGAAAGTTGTGAAGATTAGAAGTATTCCATCACCTAACCATGCCCAGGAGACAATGGTAGACAACAAGATTTCCTATTTTCACAAACTTCGAACATGAGAAGAAGATACTTCAAGGTATTGCGGATCTATTGTAATTTAAGTCACAACAAGCCATTAAACACTAAAAGTATTCCTTAAATATCAAACTAGAATCAAAGGTGTTCAACAATAACAAGAATTAAATAACAAAAAACATCTTAATCAAATATAAGCTTCGCCTCTTAGCCCTAGCTAAGGGATTTAGCCAACTATAGACACGATTGGATTAAAAGCCCTAAAAAAACATTAAAAACTAAGGAGAAGGGAAGAAGAACTCGTGGGAAGTGGCTCCACCCTTTTATTGTGCTTCTCCAAACCCTAGATATCCTAGAAAGTGCCTAGAAACCCCTATTTATAGGAAAAGTTGCATCAAATCACAAAACTGGATCAAATTTACGCAATTCGCGTAACGCCTTCGATGCCATCAAACACCCTTCAATGTCATCGAAAGGGTTTGAATATGAAAGTCGCTCCTTTTCTTCTTTTGCACTACGTCAGTCTCTGTATCATCGAACCATCCTTCGATGTCATCGAGCGAAGCATCAATCCATTGAATGGGTCTTCGAGTCATCGAAAATGGGTCTAAAACAGTCCAGCAAGTTGCTTCAATTTCTTCAATAAATTCGATGTCATCAAGCACCTTCCTTTGAGTCATCGAATATGTCTTCAATTGATCGAGAAAAACACCCAATATGTCCAGCAACCAACATGATTTTTCCTCATAAATTCGACGTCATCAACCAGTGTTCAATGTCATTGAACTGATCTTCGATGTCATCGAATGGTTGTCGTCAGCATAGTCTTTATGATTTCTGAGCTTGTTCTTTCGACTTCCTTCCTTCTCCACTTAGTTTTCTTAGATCTTGGAGTCTTGAAATCTTCAATCTTAGTCTCCATAGGTTCATTCTTTGCTTTGGTGACTTTTAAGCACTAAATCTATGCTTTTACCATTCTTTTCAATCTAAGCCCTTAAATTCACCTTGCAACACAAACATATGTAAAATATACCATTAAGCCATATTATGTTTGTAAAATGAAGAAATAAATGAGGGATAATATACAATATTTGACCCTCAACAATGCTTGATTATATATGCATGTTTAGATGAGTACCTAGGATTGATAGGCACAATATTCCATACACACATGTTCACTATGCTTTAGGCTAGTCACTTAATTTGCATATCTTGAATAGCCTATGTGATTGGATCCTCTACTAGCTTAGAAGGCCTTAGAGTTATATTACCTTGCTTAGTTTAAGTGCTAACTAGTTTTTGTAAAGTAATTAGGATTTTTAAATTAGCAAAATAATTGAAAAGTACTATTCCCAACCCCCCCCCCCCCCCCCCCCCCCCCCCCCCAATAGGATCTTGTCTTACATTCATACTTCAGAATCAGCAGTATAAACCGCAATTTCAACCCAATCATTGATGGCAGGCTCGTCACCGCCATCAGTACTCATGACGCATTGTAAGGCTCACCCACCTACACAATTCAAAAACAACATAGACACAGTATCCCATATCATTGTGTCTAAACCATGAGTTATAACGAGTAACTCACTGAATCACAGATGCAAACGGCTATGAATGGTGACTATATATCAATGATAATCATCGTATTATAGATTCCACAAGATGTTTGATAATATTCATAGAATAACGATTATCCCTAAATTGAACTAATTCAGTGGATCGAGTGAATATTGACTAGACCAGCCTTAGGTGCACAACAGCCCATGAGTAGTCCAGGCTAGAATCGGTCAACCGTGTTCCACCTCATTCGATCGAAAAAATCTGTGACAGCCAAACCTAATAAAGGCGATCGATAATTTTTAACTATTTTCAAGGACTAATCCAAAGCAATAGAAATTCATAATTTTTTAATTATATTCATAAGTACAATTTAACAATATTCAAACATAATTCTTACTTAAGCATTTAACCAAACTCTTGGTGTACAAAACACCCAATTTCACATATACATAAAATTATGCCTAAATAAATATCAATTACTTACAGCTTAACAAACATGTTATCAACTCAACACACATAGCCTATCAATCATAATTATATAATAATATCTACCATTTCAATACATATAATTTCAATTAAAACACAAAATTCACCAACTGAAACCATCGAGGGCTGATAAAAGCTAACTTAAAAGAATAGTTCTCACCTTAGGATACAATTTTACGCACTAACAATGACTTAGATCTAGAATCTCAAGAAAACCCTAAAATCCTACATAAATTTTAAATGAAATTCAATTAAAATAAAGACAAAATGATTTCATATGCCTGAATCGAGTATATGGAATAGACTCACCTTCGTTTATTAATAAATTGTGATCGGATTGAAGAAACGACGACAAAATCAATGGGTTCTAGAAAACCTAAGAAAAACCATTAGGAAACTCTAAATTTCTAATTTTCTAACCCTAACCCAAATGAAATTCATATATATGTTTTCTTGAAAAATTAAGGTGAGTCACACAACTCGCATTCCTAGATCTTGATCTAGTTTGTATGATCTAAGGTACTGTCTTGGACATCTGATCCATGTGGAAGGTCAAGCCCACTAATGCCAACATATTCCTATAATTTTACAATCGTTGGCCCACCAACAAGCGGTCTAGAGCTCTTTTGGACATTTTGACCTTTTTAAATCTGATTTATGGAATAAGATTTTGTAGATTTATGTAATAGGTTTGTAGTGTGTATTATCAAGTATAAGATGTAACTTACAAGACATTAATTTTACTGTCTAAAGGCATTTGGTTGAATCAGGACGGTTCTCATGTCTTGAGGGTAATTTAGTCAATTCGGCTCATAAACGTAGGGAAATTAATATATATGCCATTGGTTAAGTAAGTTCTTTAGTGGATTTCTATTTTGATTTAATTACTTAGGTCAATCAACGGTGGGTTCTTTAAATCGTTGTTTGAGATTCATAAATCATATAATCAAGTATAAGATAGTGAAATTAAAAAACTTTCTGAGTGAAGTTAATTGAACTTGCATGGTTAAATTTGTATATCAAAGGATTTATACAAAGTTTTGATGGATTCAGGATTTCAAAATTCAAGTTTCATGTGTATAGGTTTTCAGAAGTCTTAGGGTTCTAAATTTGGTGTTTGCGCCTATGATTGTCGGGTAAGCCAGAAAGATTTCTAATATTATCCAAGTACATTTAGCTCTTTAGTATCAAAAAATTGGAATGTTACATTGGTGGACCTGACATTAAAAATCAATGGATGCATAGATAAAAATTATTTTAACTATTAGAATACTTTATACATTTAGAGTGAAATAGCTCACCTAAGTCTTTTTATTGAAAATCAAGAAAATGTTTTATACCAAATGAAAATCTCAGAAAGTCACATGCATTTCAAATTGACACTTGTTTTGGCATGTGGATGGGCAGTGCTCGAAATGTGAACTAATAAACTAATAAACCAAAGTGTTTGGTAGGTACAATATCCAAGCCATCCAAAAGGATGACTACACCATAAAGTTTTCCTATTGTTGATAGATGTCTTAAATCTATAAAATCATAGTCCGTCAATGATAGGTTCGATGCCATCGAGTATTTCTCAGATTTCCTCTGTTGGTTGCTAGACATATTAGTGTCATTTTTTGATGACATCGAGGAGTTCTCAAGACATCAAAAAAGCATTCGATACCATTAAAGATTGGTTGAGTAATGAAAGATTTTCGGATGGTACATATTTTGTCTCTGGATAGTTTTGGCATTTTTTATGCCATAAAAGTTTCTTTGATGTCATCAAAGTTTAAGTGTCGATAATATCGAAGGGTGCTCGATGAGATCGAACATTTTATGTAGAATTTTACGAATCTGCCGAATTTGTGCAATTTGTTTCCGATTTCATTTGAGATTCTTTCCATGGCTCTATATGGGTGTAAATGGGATTGGGAGGCATTCTAAGATTTTTTAAATCATCTCAGGGTTTTAAAGGGTGTAGCAAGGGTGAGTTTGAGGTTATTCGAATAAGGTAATCTCTTTTTCTTTGTAATTTCGGCTTTCATAGTGATATTTGTCGCTTTATGTTGTGGTTTCTTTCTGAAAGGGTTTTTCCATGTTAAATCTCCATGTTCTTCTCCCTTTTGCTTGGTGCTTTTGGATTGTTATCCTATATTCATCTTTGGGTGCTTCTGCAGTTCCCCCAACAAGTGTTATCAAAGCTAATGGGAAATATTATGTATGATATTGAGAAGTACTCATGAAAAAATAATTTTGAGTTATAGAAGGTTAAGATGATTTGCCTATTAAATAAGCAAGGCGAAGATGGAGATCTTAAGGAGTGACAACCGTCTATGATTAACGATGATTGGAAGACTTAATAAGAAAGTAAAATCCTCTATCCAATTATGTCCAATAGATGAGGTTCTCTACAATTTTATGAGGGAGAAAACCGCAGTGGATATGTGGGCAAAGTTAGAGGACGTTTATGTTAAAAAGTCCCTTAAAAATCACCTACACTTAAAATCACAATTGTAACATCCCGGATTTTTTTTGACTTGGAGATAGACGTCCTTATGCAATGGGTCAATTATAATACCTTACTGACTTTTCAGAACTCAATCCCAAAGTTTAAAAGCCCTTTTTAACCCATTTCCTCCATAAATCTCACATTTCACCACCTTATTCTTCATATTTTTCTAAGTACTTTCATAGTAGACGCTAATCCTAACATTTAAATGATGGAGAACAATACATAAACTAAAATTTACCATAATATTAAATATATAAATAAAAATAGGTTTTATGCCATTAGTCTTATGGAATCTGACAAAATAAATAGGTGATTTGGATAGAGCAACCTAGTCTGTCGAAATTGGGCGACAAGTAGTTAAGTACTAAACTAAACAATCGATAGATTTGACTTGAACCACTTTCTACTTAAAAATCAACGAGCAATCTCAAAACCCAGTTGCTCATAAGAGCACATTGGAACTCGGTATCGGACGTAAACCATATGTCGAAAGTCTAATTACCACGAAACTATAAGGTTATGACCACCTTACTGGGCTTGACAACCATCATAAGAATCGGGTCCAAATAGTATCTAGAAACACACAACTTGAGCCCAGAGTGAAGTGTGTGGGAAATGCAAATATCTTTAAAACATGAACTCAGATTTAAGTGATTTGGGTCATTCACTTGCTAGCCAAATTTAAGGTTTCAGACTATCAGATTTTGACCCAATTACACACTTCGATCAGGGAAATTTTCTTACACAAGTCAGTGTACTTGTGGCCCTGATCGAGTGACGATAGTTATTGAACTAAAATTGACCCTCCACGGTCGATCCACAAACCTGATCGAACCGAAATCTTAACCTGGCCTAGATCCAATGCCAAGGAACTTATCATACTCCGTAAGTGAGTAATGGACCTCCAGATGGGCCCTGTTTATCAAAAACAGACTCCCTTTGGCTATAACCTAAGTATACTATGGCCCTGGGGCCATTTGAACCTGTTTCAAGCCTATAAAAGACCCTTAACCCACCCCTTCTCTCTCACATACGAATTTTCTCCAAATCCTAGGAAAGAGAAGAGAGAAAAGAGGAGAAAAGTATGAGGAGAGAAGAGAAAGAGTGGGAGATCGCTGCTGGGATTCTCTCCCACAACTCCACGCCTTAATTCACCCTTTCACATCACTTCACGATCGTCTCCAACTTCGATTTGGGTAAGGAATCCTAACCCTAATCTCATTTTAGGAATTCAAGTAGAAGAATCAGTGAAATAGCTAACCTCTTTCATGATTTAGGAGCTGTTATGCCGTAGACAAAGACGTAGGATTCGAACCGAGTTCAAAACGAGCAATCCGACGAAAGGTACGGACTATAAACGTTTAGGTTATGGTTTTCAAGGCTTTCAATGTCAGTTAATAATTTATGTCTGACTTGATTGCTACCATATGATCTTAGTAACGACGCTTTCCACATGTTACACATGTATGAACTATGTTGTATAAACTATGCATTCCATGTGTTTGTTGAAATATTTGAATGAAGTTGAAATTATGATTTGTGCTTGTTATGATTTCTAATCTAAGATCCATATTTATTATATGCATTATAGCCTATACTGTGTAGAAAATTGCTATAGTTTATTTCATAACTAATCTAGTCTATATATTTGGTAATATGTAGTCTAAGTGTTTGTTAAAATATTTGAATGAGATTTTGTTGATGGATTGCACTTATTAAGTGTATTAAGACAGGATTCTTAGTTTCCTTAGTCATATGAATAATTTTCTTCGTATAGTGTAAATTACTACTATGTGATTTATGGGTGAAATGCATATGTATAATAACATGTTCAGTGAGTTTGATAAAATACTCAAATGATATTTATTTTTGAATTGATTGTTAAATGTTGTTATGAATATCACATATATCCACATGCTGCATTTGAGTATGATTAGGACTACAATGTAGTCCAGCCAATCAAAACGATTTCCATTTGAGTGGCCGAACTAGTTTCGCCACATTAGATACGTTCGACGAATCCAAGCCATACGGTGATTGTCGACGGTGGTTAGGCCACGTGGAGTGCTTATGTGCTCCATGTCAACTAATTCACTGTGCGCTCATATGAATTGAACTTGTCAAGTAACCTGATTGGCCTATTGTGTGTTTACCATGTATAAACACTACTACTTGAACCTAAGGTACCCCTTACCAATGTAAAGACCCGTTTTAACCATGATAACATGATCCACTAAGACTCATGAGATGAGCATGGTAGTTTATGGGACACCATGGTCGAGCTGTCGGCCTATGCTAGGGTGACGAGCCTCCTCATAGTGAACAATGAGCAACCCAAACTTGTGAACTGAATATGGTGGTGTATGGGACAATATATTTGGGTCGTCGGCCTGTGATTAGGTGACGAGTCTCTTGTAGTGACCTCGAGTATAAAATAGGCCTACCGCGGCACAGCTTAGCTATGGTCTCCAGTTGGGTTGGTGACGAGCCTTCGAAAATAGACTGTCAGTTGGTAGGGCATCTGTGGTGTGACCTCGAGTACAAAATAAGCCTACACTAACAGTGACAAGCCTCTCGTAGCGACCTAGTGTGTTTACTCTCAAACTTGCCATCATATGTGATTAATTAGGATTGACAACCCTAAATGGATCATTCTTTGGGTAAGTGATATAAAGGGAGGTACCTTAGCTTCCCAAACCTGTTGTATGAATAGGTCTAATTAAGAACTTGGCTAACCCACACATGCACCGCATTGCATGTGCCTTTGGCGATGGAGTTGAGCATAGCAGGAGCGTTGCATGCGCGACCATAAGATGATGTTGCTGAGGGAGTACAAGTGAGGGCATGAATCATTATGGCATATCATCCCTACATTAACAAGAGTACTTAGGACATGATTATTGTACTACTTTATCATTACTTCTTGACTGAATTAACAACATGTTAACCTTTACTTTATAGTTCCACTGAATTAGCTACTTATTCCCACTTGGGATGGTGTTTTAAACACCACACAGACTCTGGTTTAGATATAGGTGATGGCGAGGTCTATATAGCAGAGTTGGACTTCGTAAGCGAGGAGGAAGAGCTCTCCTACGTTCAACTATTGGGCGAATCTATATAGATCTCATACCAATGCATAGGGAATACTGGGATACTTGTTTAGTTAAACACATTTACTTTTCACATTTTATATGGTTAAAAACAACACATGTATATATTTATCCCAGTTTCATGCCCATACTCTGAAAATTATGAAACATTTTCATAATTAAATGCATATACTTCGATCTTTCGCTTGCTAAATTATATTAACTTTGGAGTATAATATGTTGTTTTAGTATAATCTTACTCATGTTTATTGCATTGTTAATGGATGACATCTAAACATCATTATCCATGTTGCATAAGTGATGTGTTGAAACTCAAGAGTAGAGCTTTGCTTGACCCCCAAATTTCAGGGCATTACAAGATAGTATCAGAACATGATTTGGATTAAACTAGACCTGGGTTATGGTAACACAACGCACTCTGACGCACTCTGACTTAGGAGGGGTGATGGAATCTAGAAACTACATTAGAATCCCAAATTTCACCAATGGGCAAAACTGACAGTTGAAGTATGACCCGTATGCACCCACGATCAAGTAAGATGATCCCAATTCCTTTCTAGACTATCAATTAACTTTTTTAAACGATAATTCAATGTATTCCACACTCAAAATATTCAGAAAGTGTGAATATATGCGAGATAAAACCTGAAACCATATCAAACGGACCCGGGGGCCCAAACGATGCAAATCAGGGGGACCCGAGGTGGGTCCCACAAATTCTCGGCACCCTGAGGGGGGATGTCATCACCCCCGGCGTGATCCATCACTCCAGGGTCCAGTGGACCACAATGGAATCACGCTCACCACGAGGCCTCGCGGTCCAGTGGCCCGGGTGAGCCGCAGTAAGACGGGCGGCCCGTTTTCTTCAATTTCCATCTGACTTCAAAAAGTCATATCTCCTTCGATATAACTTCGATTTAGGTGATTCAAAAACTAGATTGAAGCTTCATAATTATAGTTTTATATAAAAATAATTTAAAAATATAATAAAAATTTTAATATAGTAAAATATAGGTCATTGTGATTACTTTTTAAAATCATGAGTTTGAATAGCTACTGCTTCTTTAATTTTTAGAATTTTTCTACAACATAAAATATAATAAAATTTGTTGGAGATGAAGTAGACTTGATGATAAACTACTAAAAAAATAATTAAAATAATATACTAAATAAAATTTTCAAAAAAGGGTATAGAACTACCCTATGACCTTGGGAATGAGGATTATATAAAATCTAGGAAACACAATAAATTAATAATGTGAACCCTATGACCTCTCTAGCTGGTATGGGCATATGTGAAATACTCAAGAACAGTTAAATTCAAGTTCGGATAACTCAATTTCAATTAGATAACTTTTAACCCTAAGCGATAAAATAATTTTTTGTATTAGAAATGATACAAAATCATCTAGTGTATGAGCGTAGACTTTGGATTACAACTATTGGATTACCGCTACTCCTAAATTAAGACTAGGCTACTGGTTAGACTAGGGAATAAAAGAGACTGATTATGCTACGATAATTAAAAGAGAGACTTAGTTAGTTGGCTTGATTAGGATCTAATAAGGCCTCATTCCTTCGTTGTATCCCCTTTATACTTATAGGCTTCTTTAATAACTCTTAGGAAAGTTATTTTGATTTAGAAACTAGTCACGCTCAGAGAAAAATTATATGTCCCTCAGATAGAACTTTAGGTCA
Source organism: Magnolia kwangsiensis (assembly GCA_037074715.1). Classification (NCBI taxonomy): domain Eukaryota; kingdom Viridiplantae; phylum Streptophyta; class Magnoliopsida; order Magnoliales; family Magnoliaceae; genus Magnolia; species Magnolia kwangsiensis. The sequence goes on from CM073584.1 coordinate 77,326,847, forward strand.
AGTCAACAAACCCCTTAGAATTGTCTTCCCAAGGACTTATTACAATTGGGAACATGGAGTAAAGGAACTATAAATAAGTGAAGTATTCGCGGATTGAATCGAATTCTAAATCCTGATAATTACCAATGAACTCAATACTCGGACTAAGGAAAAGATCAGGATCAACTAGGATTAAGAACTGATACGATAAATTTTTTGTCATAGACTAGGCAAAAGGTCTATATATCTGGCTCAGACCCACTACACAATTTTCATTTCGTGTTGGCCCGACTACTTACAACCAAAAGTTTATTACTTCATCTTTGAGAAGTGTTAAAAATATATAGCCAATAGAGATTTTTCTTTTTTAGGCCCAAGAAATTTCTCAAATGGGCAACAGATAGTTAGGAATTAAGTCCCGAACCACAGACCATTCTGGCATCCATATTGTGCATATGAACTTAGAAAGATATTCTGCCCGTTAACCTATTTTGTCCAACTTTCTTATGTATTAATAATGTATAGACTATCTTACAGTATTAAACTGAACATGATTAAAGAGGGTAAGTTGGGACCATGGCAAGAGTCCTTTGGTAGAATTAAACATCTTACCACAAACTCATACCCGTTCTTGAAATCAACCACAACACCCATCATATTTTTAGCTCATTTCTATGACCATAGGTACCAATGTCATAGTACACATCATCGATGAAAGGAAGACCAATGTATTGAGAGATCATTTCTCATTTCATGTCAAGGATAGGTACTAAATTATACCTTGTTTCGACATACAGGTTGGGACATAGATTCTTGAGTCTTGAGAGTAGAAATAATTTTAAGGGAGGTAAAACATTATGAGCCCAATCTAGTTAGGTCATTTTATACATCCACTTGATCAAAGTGGCGCAGTGGAAGCGTGGTGGGCCCCATGCCCCACTAGCCTAGGATCGAAGGAAATTGATTCAGGTTATATGTAAGGTTAGGTCATTAAATAGAATCTGAATCTTCCTTAGAATGTCAATAATGAAGTCTTCGAAGGAAAGTAATTAAGGTCCAGGTATTGAACCAATTCATATTAAAGAATGGGCCTAACAATGGGTAAGAACTGAATTACAATAGCCTAGGTCAGTGTATCCACAAATGTACTCGTTGAATATAAACCCAATAGAAGTCTTACCCAATTTCGGGGATGAAATTTTTCTTTAAGGGGGGTAGATTGTAACATCTTGAATTTTTTCTAACTTGGAGATGGATGTCTTTAGGCAATGGGTCGATCATAACACCTTATTGACTTCTCAGAACTCAATCCCAAAGTTTAAAATCTCTTTTCAACCCATTTCTTTCACAAATCTCAACTTTCACCACCTTATTCTTCATATTTTTCTAAGTACTTTCATAGTAGACGCTAATCCTAACATTTAAATGATAGAGAACAATACTTAAACTTAAATTTACCATAATAGTAAATATATAAATAAAAATAGGTTTTGGGCCATTAGTCTTATGAAATTTGATAAAATAAATAGGTGATTTGGATAGAGCAACCTAGTTTGTCATAATTGGGTAACACGTAGTTAAGTACTGAACTAAACAATCGATGGATTTGGTTTGAACCACTTTCTATACAATCTACAAGACTTAAAACTATTAAAATCACTAACTCAACATTACTTAAAAACCTATGAGTAATCTCAAAACCCAGTTGCTCACAGGAGACATGGGAACTCCGTATCAAACCTGGACCGCACGTCGAAAGTCTGATTACCGTGAAACTATAAGGTTAGGACCACCTTACTGGGCCTGACAACCATCGTGGGAATCGAGTTCAAATAGTATCTAGAAATATACAACTTGAGCCCGGAGCGAAGTGTGTGGAAAATGTGAATATCTTTAGAAAATGAACTTATATTTGAGTGATTTAGATTATTCACTTACGGGCCAAATTTAAGGTTTTAGACTGTTAGATTCTGACCCAATTGCACCCTTGGATCAGGAAAATTTCTCTACATAAGTCAATGTACTTATGGCCTTGATCGAGTGACGACATCCGTTGAACTGAAATTGGTCCTCCACGATCGATCCACAAATCCGATCAGATCGAAATATTAACCTGGCCTAAATCCATTGCCAGGGAACTTACCCTACACCGTAGGTGAGTAATGGACCTCCAGATGGGCCCCGTTTATCAAAAATAAACTCCCTTTGACTATAACCTAAGTATATCATGGCTCTAGGGCCATTTAAACCAGTTTTGGGCCTATATAAGACCCTTAACCCACCCCTTCTCTCTCACATAAGAATTTGCTCCAAACCTTAGGAGAGAGAAGAGAGAAAAGAGTAGAAAAGTGTGAGGAGAGAAGATAAAGAGTGGGAGATCATTGCTGGGATTCTCTCCCACAAATCCATGCCTTGATTCACCCTTCCACATCGCTTCATGATCATCTCCAATTTCGATTTGGGTAAAGAATCCTAACCCTAATCTCATTTTAAAAATCCAAGTAAAAGAATCAGTGAAATAGCTAACCCCTTTTGTGATTTAGGTAGCAATTGTGCTGTAGACAAAGACGTAGGATTCAAACCAAGTTCGAAACAAGCAATCCGATGAAATGTGTGGACTATAAACGTTTAGGTTATGGTTTTCAAGGCTTTCAATGTCAGTTAATGATTTATGTCTGACTTGATTACTGGCATATGATCTTAGTTACAACGTTTTTCATATGTTACACATGTATGAACTATGTTGTATAAATTATGCATCCCATGTGTTTGTTGAAATGTTTGAATGAAGTTGAAATCATGATTTATGCTTGTTATGATTTCTAATCTATGAACCATGTTTGTTATATGCGTTATAGCCTATGCTGTGTAGGAAATTACTATAGTTCATTTCATAACTAATCTAGTCTATGTATTTGGTAGCATGTAATCTAAATATTTGTTAAAATGTCTGAATGAGATTCTGTTGATGAATTGTACTTATTAAGTGTATTAAGACAGGATTGTTAGTTTCCTTAGTCATATGAATAGTTTCCTTCATATAGTGTAAATTACTACTATGTGAGTTATGGGTGAAATGCATATGTATAACAACATGTTTAGTGAGTTTAATAAAATGCTCAAATGAGCTTTATTTTTGAATTGATTGTTAAATGTCATTATAAATATTAAATATATCCACACGCTACATTTGAGTATGATTGGGACTACAATATAGTCCAGGTAATCAGTAACGGTTCCCATTTGAGTGGCCGAACTAGTTTTGCCACATTGGATACGTTCGACAAATTCGACTCGTACGGTGATTGTCGACAGTGGTTAGGCCACGTGGAGTACTTACATGCTCCATGTCGACTAATTCACCATGCGCTCGTACCAATCGAACTTGTCAACCCGATTGGCCTATTTTGTGTTTACCATGTATGGACACTACTGCTTGAACCTAAGGTACCCCTTACCAATGTAAAGACCCATTTTAACCATGGTACCACGATCCGCTAAGACTCATGAGCCAGGCATGGTGGTATATGGGACACTGTGGTCGAGCTGTCAGCTTACGCTGGGGTGACGAGCCTCCCCGTAGTGACCAATGAGCAACCCAAACTCGTGAGTTGAATATGCTTGTGTATGAGATACTGTATTCAGGCTGTCTACATGTGATCAGGTGACGAGCCTCTCATAGTGACCTTGAGTACAAAATATGCGTACCCCGACGCAGCCTGGCTGTAGTCTCAAGTCAGGTTGGTGACGAGTTTTTGAAAATAGACTGTCAGTTGGTAGGGCGGTAGTGGTGTGACCTCGTGTACAAAATAAGCCTACGCTGATGGTGATGAGCCTCTCGTAGCAACCTAGTGTGTTAACTCTCGAACTTGCCTATCGTATGTGATTAACTAGGATTGATGACCCTAAATGGATCATTGTTTGGGTAAATTATATAAAGGAAGGTATCTTAGCTTTCCAAACCTATTGTATGAATAGGTCTAATTAAGAACTTGGCTAACCCGCACATGCATCGCATTGCATGTGCCTTTGGTGATGAAGTTGACCACAGCGGGTGCGTTGCATGCATGACCGTGAGATGATGTCGCTGAGGGAGTACAAGAGAGGGCATGCATCATTATTGCATATCATTCCTACATTAACAAGAGTACTTAGGACATGATTGTTATACTGCTTTATTATTACTGCTTGACTGAATTAATAACATGTTAACCTTTACTTTATAGTTCCATTGAATTACCTACTCATTCTCACCTCGGATGGTGTTTTAAACACCACCCAGACTCTGGTTTAGATGCAGGTGATAGCAAGGTCTATACAGCAGAGTTAGACTTCATAAGTGAGGAGGAAGAGTTCTCCTACATTTAACTATCGGGCGGATCTACGTAGATCTCATACCGATGCACAAGGACTACTAGGATACTTATTTAGTTGAACACAATTACTTACTGCATTTTATATGGTTAAAAACAACACATGTATATATTTAGCCCGGTTTCACACCCATACTCCAAAATTTATGAAACATTTTCACAATTAAATGCATATATTTCAGTCTTCCGCTTGCCAAATTATATTAACTCTGGAGTATGATATGTTCTTTTAGTATAATCCTACTCATGTTTACTGCATTGCTAATGGACAACATCTAAACTTCATTATCCATGTTGTATAAGTGATGCGTTAGAACTCGGGAGTAGATCTTTACTCGACCCCTGAATTTCAGGGCATTACAGCAGTTGTTCAACTTCAGGATGGCATAAGGTGGAGATATGGAAGGCCACATTATGTAACACCCTGAATTTTTGCCAACCTAGAATTAGACGTCCTTAGGCAATGGGTCAACCATAACACCCTCTAAGCTCAATCCCAAAGCCAAAGAAATCGCTTTTCAACCCATTTCCTTCAAATCTCATCTTTCACCACCTCATTTTTCAAACTTCTCCAAGTACTTTTATATTAGACACGAATCCTCAAGTTTAAATAGTGAAGAACTATACTTAAACTAAAACTCACTAAAAGCGATCATCGAGATTGAGCCCGTGCACACTCCTGATCACACACAACGACCCCAAATCACTTTTAAACCATCAATCAAATGGTTTAGACTATGTTTCATTCCATTCTAAACCTAGAAATGAATGTCCTTAGGTGGTAGGTCAACCCCAACATCTTACACTTAATCTCAAAGCCTAAAACCTCTTTTTATCAAATTCCTTCAAAATCTCACCCGCCACCACTTTATTCTTCATTTATTTTTAAACACATTCATAATACACACCAATCCTAGGGTATAAATGAGGAAGAACAATACCGAAACTAAAACTTACCATAAATAGTAAATAAATGGATAAAATTGGTTTTAACCCTTAACCTTTTAGAGTCTAACGAATAAAATGGGTTAGTTGGATAGATTAGCGTCTCCTACCCCAAAATCATATGCTACAAGTCATATAAACTCATTCCATTTTACAAATTGGCCCCGAAAATGCCTCAAATGGAGAGGGGGCCTAAATGATCAACTTCTAGGGGTTCCAAGGTGGGCCCCACACCTTTTTGGGACCTAGGGGGCAGGAGGGCCTCGCCCAAATGGCGAGACCTCGCCAACCACTCCAGTGGTCGGTGAGGCCTTGCCGGTAAATGGGTCAGGCCAGGCGGGCCGATCGCATGGGGGGCCTAGTGGGACCCACTGATGCAGGGTTCGACCCCTATTTCTTTCCTATTTTGGTACTTCCTTCACAAACCACCCCTCCAAGCTTTCTGTTTCTTGAAAAAATCTTTCGAATCTCCCCCAAAATCCTTCTTCAAATACTTCCTTGTTCATTCTCATATACCACTCACACTACCCTTCAAATCTCACCTTAAGAAAAAATCATTAGGGGCTACTTCCTTTAGAAATTAGATGAAATTAACTAGCGCTAAACTAGACGACCTGTGAAATTATCACCAATCACTTTAAATACGATCTGCTAGGGCCAAAACGTGTAGAATAGTTAACGCTACATTACCTTAAAATCTTGAATCAAACTCTAAACCCGATTGCTCATGGGAGCATTTGAAAACTCCGTATCGGATCTGAACCGCACATCGGAAGTCTAATTATCCCAAACTTAGACAATCCTGACCGCCTAGTTGGACTTGACAATCACCCCAAAAATTAAGTCCAGATGATGTCCCACGACGATTTTCTTGAGTCCAGAGTGAAGAGTGTGAGGAATGTCAAAAATTAAATAAAATTTATGAAATCTGGCACGTGTCACTTGCGTGACATTTTCTAAGCGTTCTGACCGTCAGAATCAGATCCAAATTTATCCTCGGATCAGGGATGATGGCCCACTCATGTCATAGCACTTGTGGCCCTGATCGAGTTTCGGTGACCGCTGAACAGAAACTGGTCCGCCATGGTCGATCTAGAAATTTGATCGGACAGAAAACTCAGCCTGACCTAGATCCAATGTCAGAGAGCTTAAGTTCGACCGCACGTAGAAAAGGGGCTGTCAAAAGTTCTCCGTTGGATCAGAACAAGCCCATTTTGGTTGTAAGATAAGTATACCTTGGCCCCAAGCCTATTTTCGGCAATTCTTGGCCTATATAAGGACATTAAAACCCCTCTCTCTCATTTCATACGAATTTTCTAAGCCCTATGAGAGAGAAGAGAGAAGAGAGAGAGAAAAAAGGGAGAGAAAGAGAGAGAGATTTGGAGCTTTTCTCCTGGGATTCGTCTCTGCTGCTTCATGTGCCAAGTCGTCCATCTGTGTTGCTCTTTCAGCGCTTCCAACGTCATTTTTAGGTAAGAAATCCTACCCCTAACCTGTTTAGGTAATCCATGTAGCTGTAGTGTTAATATGCCTAACCTATTTCATGATATGGATTGTCGTTGAGCCGTTGATGAAGACTTATCGTCTGAATCAACTCCGTTTCGCAATTTCTCGTTTAAGGTGTGGATTCTAGATGCTTAGATTACCTGTTTTCAAAGCTTTCAATGTCGTTTAATGATAGATTGTTGACAAGAATGTTGTTTGACATGTAGAACATGCTGTCTGTTTTTCATTTCAAATACGTACGAAGAATATGAGATTTAGGGTATTTTAGGTATTTGTAGGAAATACTGTATATGTATGTATTTTGCTGATATGATTGCCATGAGTATTTGTCGTCTACCTATGCTAGTTATGCGTGTATGTTCTGTTTGGCGAAGAGATTCGCCCTAATACACACTTTGGCCGACATATGCTATATAGACTAATGTGTGTAGACTAAGTGTTTGTATAAATGTATATATTAGTAAGTATTGAGTAAATAGTGTTATAGATTAGCGACGAGATTGGATTCTCAACTAATTTGATGATGTACATGATTTCCTCCATGTTTGTTGTAGTTGAATTGATTACTGTATGTGTGAAATACTCGTGTATGGTTAACTGCTTATGATGTATGTTATAACATGCTGATAACATGCTGGAATTACTTATATTTTCAATTCTGTCTCTCTCATATGATTATTGATTTAGATTACAAGTGTTTGGGGCTATACTTTAGTCCAGGCAGTCGGTAACAGATTTGAGCTCTTGGTTGGCCTCTATTCGTCACGCAAGACGTGTTTGACGAACACGAGTCGTGCGTTGTTTGTCGGCAGTGGTTAGGCCACACGAAGTGCTTATGCACTGCATGTCGTACAACTCCACGGGCTCTCGTACTAGCCAAACTCGTCAAGTAACCCGATTGACCATTGTATGTTTACCTTGTATTGGTCATAACTGTTTGAACCTAGGGTACTAAACTTACTACTGAAAATCCTGATAACCGTGGTACCTTGATCCACTAAGACTCATGAGCCAGGCATGGTGGTATGGGATACCGTGGTCGAGTCATCGGCCTACCCTGGGGCCACAAACCTCCCCGTAGTGTCCAGTGAACAACCCAGAATCGTGAGCAGATTATGGTGGTATGAGACACTATATTCTTACTATCGGCTTACACTGATAAGGTGATGGGGGAGCGGTGCAACGAGTGCGTGCAACAGCCCTGGCCCTTTGTAGTGACCTCGAGCGTACTCTGAGTATACGTGAGGCGACGACCCTTCCGTAGCAATAAGAGTACAAAATAGGCCTGTATTGATAGGGTGATGGGGTAGTGGTGCAACGAGTGCATGCAACAGCCCTGGTAGCCCTTGCAGCGACCTAGAAATATATCATCGTATGAGACTACTAAGAGTGACGACCCTAAACAGGATCCTTGTTTGGGAATGATATAAGGGAGGTAGCCTAGTTTCTCAATCCTGTTGTATGAAAAGGACTAATAACAACTCGATAATCATGATCATATCGTACTGCATATGCCTGGAAGATGTGGAGCACTGAGGGAAGAAAACATGCCGCGGACGTAAGATGGTGTCGCGTGAGGGAGTATGTTGGTGAGGGCATCCATCATGTCATTTCATCCTTGCATTAATCACAGTATTTAGGAATGTTTGATTTTCTTGCTTTATCATTATCGCTTGATTGATTTGATAACATGTTAACCTTTGCTCTATGATTCCACTGAGTTGATCACTCACTCCCACGTTACGGGACGGTGTTGTACACACCAACTAGACTTTGTCTTAGCTGCAGGTGTTGGCGATGCTTTGAGGCAGAGCCGGACTATTCGATGATGAGGAGGAGCTCTCCTATGTCCAACTCTCTGGCGGGTCTAAGCAGACCTGGAGTTTCGTTGGCGGGACTATAGGGTTTGGATAGAAAGCACTACTTTTCCTTGTTACACATTTCATGTAATTATTTAACCTAGTGATAATCATACTCTGAGAGCTTACCATCATTTTTATATAATTTATATACATACCACAGTCTTCTACTTGCATAATTTAATTGCCTCTGGAGTATGATTTGTTGTTTGGCTTAATCTCACTCATGTTTACTGTACTAACAGACAACATTTAATCATCATCGTCATATATAAGTGATGTTCTGGAACTCGGGAGTTGTGTTTCTACCTGACCCCTGATTTTCGGGGCATTACAGATGGTATCAGAGCATGATTTGGATTAAACCAGACCTGGGTTATGGTAACATAACGCACACTGATGTACTCTGACTTAGGAAGGGGGCGATGGAATCTAGAAACCACATTAGAATCTCAAGTTTCGCCAACAGGCGAGATTAACTACCGTTGAATAGCCCATACGTAACGAGACCACGTAAAACGATCTCACATCCCCACTTCTTTTCACTCAAGCTTCCGTCTTCTTCTACATCTTACACCCATCTACCACCATTACCCAATAACTACTCTGTATAACTCTCCACCTTCCTTATACCCCCCTCATGTGGGCATAAAACCTACACTTTTGTGTCCCATAACCTTCACAACCTCCAAATGATGGGACATTTAGGGCCTGTTCGACCAACTGCATTAGGTAAGATTAAGGTGGATGGAATTGTAAAAGGAACAATAGATGCATGTGTAAGGTATCGCCCTAGATTAGGTGTATCCCATAATTTCTAATACCATGTTCAGAATGTATGCAATTAGAAGTAAATCCCAGGATCTTGGGCTTTGAAAATCTCATCTCCTACTTCCCAACACAAGACTCATTTTCCAAAGTCTATGAATCGATTTTAATCCCATCCCACCTTCCTTCCAAACATGTCATTTCGAATCCCGCAGTGGGATTAGCAACGAAACCCATTGAATACAACTTAGAGTTTTAGACTTAAAGTTGGGCTCGTAGACTTTAAGGATTTGGTGGTGTAAGAAATTCTATAAATTAATAACATGAACCTTAGGACCTTCTTAGCTGGTATGAGCATATGTGTAGTGTTTGAGTGCAATTAGATTGAGGTTTGGGCAACTCAAATTCAACTAGACAACTTGGTCCTAAGTGATAAAACAAATTCTTTAGTGTATAAACATAGGTTTTAGGTTACAACTAGTGGATCACTGTTACTCCTAAGTTAAGACTAGGCTACTGGTTATACTAAGGAATGTAAAAGACTGATTATGCTAAGATAATTGGCAAATAGACTTAGTTAGTTAGCTTGATTAAGTTAGAGTGAGACCTCGTTCCTTTGTTGAATCCCCTTACTACTTATAGACCACTTTAGTTACTTTTTGACTTAGAAACTCCTCACGCTCAAAGGACACTTATAAATCCCTTAGAATTAATGTTAGGTCAAACCAATGCGCCCTCTAGATTTACCTTCCCAAGGACTTAGTACAACCGGGGACACGGAGTAAAGAAACTATATATAAGAGAAGTATTCGCAGTTTGAATCGAATTCTTAATCCTAGTGGTTACCAATAAATTCAATGCTCTAATCAAGCAGAAGATCGGCATCGACTCGGATTAAGAACTGATACAACGAATTTTTTGTCCTAATTAGACAGAAGGTCAATGTATCCGGCTCAGACCCACTACACAACTTTTCTTCCGTGTTGGCCCGACCACCGATAACCAAAAGTTTGTTAATTCGCCCTTGGAAAGTGTTAAGAACATATAGCCAATAGGGTATAGGTATCTTGCCACAAACTCACACCCGTCCCTGGACTTAACCACAACACTCATGATAGGTCCTAAATTACACCTCGTTCCGACATACGGATTGAGACATAGATTTTTGAGACTTGAGAGTAGAAATAAATTTTTTTAAGGGGGATAGAACATTATGAGTCCAATCTGGTTAGGTCAGCTAATACAACCGTTAAATCAGAATGATGCAACGGAAGCGTAGTTGGCCCCTTCCCCACTGGCCCAGGATCGAAAGAAACTGGTCCAGGTTAGACGAAAAGATAGAAACCCTTAACTCCCACCATGGATATAAATTAAGATGAGGACTCTTTAGACCAAGACCTAAATAGAAAATTTGAACCTTGTAGTGATGGGCATTCCCTAAACTTTTAGAGTGATCGGACTACGGAGTTACTGAATTATATAACTGCGAAGCATTCGCGGCTTGACCCAATTCTCAATCCTGGGTGACTACCAATGGACTCACTGCTTTGACCGAGTAGAAGACCAGGATCTACCAGGATTAGGAAGGGATACGATGATCCTTCTACCCTGGTCAGGTAAGTGATCAAAGTATCGAGATCAGGCCCACTACAACCATCTCTCCGTATTAGTCGACCATTGAAAACATACATCTTACTCTATATAGTTGGAAATTGTCGTTAAGACTCTAAATAGATAAAGAAATAAATTATAGTAAACCATCAGAGTGTAAAAAATGGATAAAGAAGTAGGTTTTTAGGAGGGTAGACTAAAATGCGCCAGATGAGCATAGATAGTGTACACCCTACCACGCATGAGAACGTGAAATCAATAAAGCTTAGGCGAACGGAATAATAGAATCTTTACTCATTACCCTTAGCCAATTTCAGGGATGAAATTATTTTTAAGGGGGGTAGATTGTAACACCGTGGATTTTTTTCAACCTGAAATTAGACGTCCTTAGGCAATGGGTCAACCATAATACCCTCAAAGCTCAATCCCAAAGCCAAAGAAATCACTTTTCAACCCATTTTCTTCAAATCTCATCTTTCACCACCTCATTTTTCAAACTTCTCCAAGTACTTTTATATTAGACACGAATCCTCAAGTTTAAATAGTGAAGAACTATACTTAAACTAAAACTCACATAAAGCGGTCTTCGAGATTGAGCCCGTGCACACTCTTGATCACACACAACGACCCCAAATCACTTCTAGACCGTCAATCGAAGGGTTTAGACTATGTTTCATTCCATTCTAAACCTAAAAATGAATGTCCTTAGGTGGTAGGTCAACCCCAACATCTTACACTCAATCTCAAAGCCTAAAACCTCTTTTTATCCAATTCCTTCAAAATCTCACCCTCCACCACTTTTTTCTTCATTTTTTTTTAAATACATTCATAATACACACCAATCCTATGGTATAAATGAGGAAAAACAATACCGAAACTAAAACTTACCATAAATAGTAAATAAATGGATAAAATGGGTTTTGATCCTTAACCTTTTAGAATCTAACGAAATAAATGGGTTAGTTGGATAGCTTAGCGTCTCCTACTCCAAAATAATATGCTACAAGTCATATAAACTCATTCTTGTTTGTAAATTGGCCCCAAAAATGCCTCAAATGGAGAGGGAGCCTAAATGATCAACTTTCAGGGGGTTCCAGGGTGGGCCCCACACCTTTTTGGGACCTAGGGGGCAGGATGGCCTCGTCGGTAAACGGGCCAGGCCAGGTGGGCCGATCGCTTGTGGGGCCTAGTGGGACCCACTGATGCAGGGTTCGACCCCTATTTCTTTCCCATTTTGGTACTTCCTTCACAAACCACCCCTCCAAGCTTTCTGTTTCTTGAAAAGTCTTTCGAATCTCTCCAAAAATCCTTCTTCAAACACTTCCTTATTCATTCTCATATACCACTCACACTACCCTTCAAATCTCACCTTAAGAAAAAATCATTAGGGGCTACTTCCTTTAGAAATTAGATGAAATTAACTAGCGCTAAACTAGACGACCTGTGAAATTGTCACCAATCACTTTAAATACGATCTGCTAGGGCCAAAACGTGTAGAATAGTTGACGCTACATTACCTTAAAATCTTGAATCAAACTCTAAACCCGGTTGCTCACGGGAGCATTCGAAAACTCCGTATCGGATCTGGACCGCACATCGGAAGTCTAATTATCCCAAACTTAGACAATCCTGACCGCCTAGTTGGACTTGACAATCACTCCAAAAATTAAGTCCAGATGATGTCCCACGACGATTTTCTTGAGTCCAGAGTGAAGAGTGTGAGGAATGTCAGAAATTAAATAAAATTTATGAAATTTGGCACGTGTCACTTGCGTGACATTTTCTAAGCATTCTGACCGTCAGAATCTGATCCAAATTTATCCTCGGATCAGGGATGATGGCCCACTCATGTCATAGCACTTGTGGCCCTGATCGAGTTTCGGTGACCGCTGAACTGAAACTGGTCCGCCACGGTCGATCTAGAACCCGATCGGACCAAAAACTCAGCCTGACCTAGATCCAATGTCAGAGAGCTTAAGTCCGACCTCACGTAGAAAAGGGGCTGTCAGAAGTGCTCCGTTGGATCAGAACAAGCCCATTTTGGTTATAAGATAAGTACACCTTAGCCTCAAGCCTATTTTCGGCAATTCTGGGCCTATATAAGGACCTTAAAACCCCTCTCTCTCATTCCATACGAATTTTTTAAGCCCTAGGAGAGAGAAGAGAGAAGAGAGAGAGAGAAAAGGGAGAGAGAGAGAGAGAGAGAGAGATTTGGAGCTTTTCTCCTGGGATTCTTCCCTGCTGCTCCATGTGCCAAGTCGTCCATCTGTGTTGCTCTTTCAGTGCTTCCAACGTCGTTTTTAGGTAAGAAATCCTACCCCTAACCTGTTTAGGTAATCCATGTAGCTGTAGTGTTAATATGCCTAACCTATTTCATGATATAGATTGTCGTTGAGCCGTTGATGAAGACTTATCGTCTGAATCAACTCCGTTTCGCAATTTCTCGTTTAAGGTGTGGATTCTAGATGCTTAGATTACCTGTTTTTAAAGCTTTCAATGTCGTTTAATGATAGATTGTTGACAAGAATGTTGTTTGACATGTAGAACATGCTGTCGGTTTTCCATTTCGTATACGTACGAAGAATATGAGATTTAGGGTATTTTAGGTATTTGTAGGAAATACTGTATATGTACGTATTTTGTTGATTTGATTGCCATGAGTATTTGTCGTCTACCTATGCTAGTTATGTGTGTATGTTCTGTTTAGCGAAGAGATTCGCCCTAATACACACTTTGGCCGACATATGCTATGTAGACTAATGTGTGTAGATTAAGTGTTTGTATAAATGTATGTATTAGAAACTATTGAGTAAATAGTGTTGTAGATTAGCGACGAGATTGGATTCTCAACTAATTTGATGATGTACATGATTTCCTCCATATTTGTTGTAGTTGAATTGATTATTGTATGTGTGAAATACTCGTGTATGGTTAACTGCTTATGATGTATGTTATAACATGCTGATAACATGCTGGAATTACTTGTATTTTCAATTCTGTCTCTCTCATATGATTATTGATTTAGATTACAAGTGTTTGGGGCTATATTTTAGTCTAGGCATTCGGTAACAGATTTGAGCTCGTGGTTGGCTTCTATTCGTCACACAAGACGTGTTTGACGAACACGAGTCGTGCGTTGCTTGTCGGCAGTGGTTAGGCCACACGAAGTGCTTATGCACTTCATGTCGTACAACTCCACGGGCTCTCGTACTAGTCAAACTCGTCAAGTAACCCGATTGACCATTGTATATTTACCTTGTATTGGTCATAACTGCTTGAACCTAGGGTACTGAACTTACTACTGAAAACCCTGATAACCGTGGTACCTTGATCCACTAAGACTCATGAGCCAGGCATGGTGGTATGGGACACCGTGGTGGAGTTGTCGGCCTACCCTGGGGCCACAAACCTCCCCGTAGTGACCAGTGAACAACCCAGACTCGTGACCAGATTATGGTGGTATGAGACACTATATTCTTGCTATCGGCCTACACTAATAAGGTGATGGGGGAGCGGTGCAACGAGTGCGTGCAACAGCCCTGGCAGCCCTTTGTAGTGACCTCGAGGGTAATCTGAGTCTACGTGAGGCGACGACCCTTCCATAGCAACAAGAGTACAAACTAGGCCTGTATTAATAGGGTGATGGAGGAGCGATATAACGAGTGCGTGCAACATCCCTAGCAGTCCTTGCAGCGACCTAAAAATATATCATCGTATGAGACTACTAAGAGTGATGACCCTAAACAGGATCCTTGTTGGGATTGATATAAGGAATGTATCTTAGTTTCCTTAACACGGGAGCTTCATATCACATGACTCCTTATCAGAGTTGGTTCGCCAGTTACAGAGAGTGCGATGATGGACAAGTCTTTATGGGCAATGACAATGCCTATAATATTGTGGCAATTGGTAGGTGCACATCAAAATATTTGATGGGTTAGAGTATACCTTGCCTGATGTCAAGCAAGTTCCTGACTTGAGGAAGAGTTTAATTTCTCTCTGTGCACTCGAGGCTATAGGGTGCATGTTCACCGGTCTTAATGGTGTCATTAAACTTTCAAAAGGGATACTTGTAGTTATGAAAGCGCAAAGGCATGAAAACCTTTATAGGTTGATCGGGAGCACTTTAGTAGGTGGAGGGACAGCACCTGCTGCGGATTCCACATCTATATGTATGTGACATGCTCATCTGGGCCACATGAGTGAGTGAGGCATGAAGGTACTTTCTGATCGATGCTTGATTACAGCTTTTAAGAATTTTGATTTAGATATATGTGAGCATTGTATATATGGTAAACAATCTAGATTATCCTTTAAATATGGAAAATATGTATGTAAGAGAGTGCTTGATTATGTACACTCTACGTATGGGAGTCAGCGCTAAAGGTTTCCGTTGGAGGGTCGTTATGGTTTGTCTCATTCATTGACGACTACTCCCGAAAAGTTTGGGTTTACTTCATAAGACATAAATTTAAATTTTTTATCATATTCAGACAATGGAAGACAATGGTGAAAAAATAGTTATGGTAAAAAATAAAGGTTTTAAGGACTGACAATAGTGGAGAATTTACTTCTACTAAGTTTAATAAATATTTTAAAGAAGAAGGGATCATTATGTACAACAGAGTGCGCCACACTCCCGAACAAAACGGTGTGACTGAATAAATGAATAGAACTCTCTTGGAGAGGGCTCGATGCATATTATAATACTGTGTTGGGTAAAGACCTATGGACTAAGGCCGTTAACACAGCTTTCTATTTGGTGAACTGGTCCCCTTCTATAACAATTGATTGTAAGATCCCAAAAGAAGTATGGAGTGGTCATAAGATAGACTACTTAGATTTATACATATTTGGTTGTAAGGCTTATTCTCATGTATTGTCAATTAAAAGAGATAAGCTAGACTATAGGGATAAAAAGTACATCTCTAATGGCTATAGTATTAGTGTGAAAGGTTACAAGTTATACAATAAGGCCACATGTAAGGTCATCACTAGTCGTGACATCAGATTCAATGAAAACTCTATATTCCTCAAGAATGATCAAGATGAGCAAGAGGAACGAGAAAGGTTGATCGTGACGTCTAAATTAACGTTGATGATACTCAGGGAGAGACATATGCGCAAATAGAGGTAGCAGGTGGAGCAGCTACTTATAAGAAGAAACCTACAACGTGATCATAGGTTATCGACAAGATATAGGGACTACTCTAATATATCATATGCCTTCATTACAAATGAGGGGAGCCCGTCTACTACTCAAGAGGCTCTTAATGAGCCTGATGTAGAAAAATGGAAGACGGTTATGGACAATGAAATGAACTCGTTGCACAAAACTACACATGGGAGCTGGTAGAGCTTCTAGTGAATCGAAAAGCAATTGGATGTGAGTGGTTATTCAAAAGGAAACAGGACATACAAAACTAGGCTAGTAGCAAAGGGTTATGCTCAGAGAGAAGGAATCAACTTTACAGAGATATTCGCACTTATGGTTAATCAAGTGTCTATCACATTTGTGTTGGCACTGGTTGCCCAATACGATATCAAGCTAGAACAGATGGATGTCAAGACTGTATTCCTGCATGGGGAGTTTGAAGAGCAGATCTACATGAAGCAACCAAAGGGCTATAAAATTAAAGGGACAAAGAAAAAGGTTTGCAGGTTAATAAGGTAGTTATATGGCCTGAAACAGTCACCTAGACAATGATATAAAAAATTTGATTCTTTCATGTTGAGTCAGAAATTTACTCAGAGTGAATACGTTCGCTGTGTCTATTACAAAACACTGAGTTATAGTAAATTCATCATCCTAGTATTGTATGTTGATGATACGTTGATCAGCTATCATGATATGTCTTAAATCAACATAGTGAAACTCAGTTATCAAGAACATTCGAGATGAAAGATCTAGAGAGCTACAAAGAGAGTTCTCGATATAGATATTCATAGAGATAAGAAGAGGAGCATGCTTTGGTAATTAAAGGCAGAATACCTTAAAAAGGTGTTAATCAAGTATGGGATGAATAAGACAAAGTCGGTGACGTTTCCCATGTAGCTCACTTCAAGCTTTTCGCAAAACAATATCCTAAATCAAATAAGGAAAAGTAGGTTACGTCTCATGGGCCCTATTTGAATTCTATTGATAGTTTAATGCATGTCATAGTCTGTACGAGCCCAGATATTTTACAAGCAGTCGGTGTTGTGAGCTAATACATATCAAACCCGGTAAGCAACATTGGAAAGCCTGTGAAATGGCTACTTCGATATCTTCGACGTATGAAAGACTACGTCTTAACTTTTGAGAATACAAGAGAAAAGTTGGTAAGGTATTTGAATTCAGACTACGCAAGCAATGCGAATTTCAGAAAGTCAACTTCAAGTTACTCGTTTATGCTAACGGGTGGAGAGATCAGTTGGATGTCGAAGCTTCAGTCCATGGTGAGTTTTTTCATGACTGAAGTTAAGTATATGATAGTGACGTGAGCATTTAAGAAAGGTGTTTGGCTAGATGCATGATAAAGCAATTGGGTTTTCAGCAAGAGGCCGTACCGGTTAATTGTGACAACGAGAGTGCTATCGATTTGGCTAAAAATTATGTTTATCACTCCCGTACTAAACACATTGATATTCGTTACCATTTTATCCGACAAGTGCTTAAGGAATGAGGCATGACTCTAGAGAAGATTCACACCATCGTGAATCTGGCAGACATGGTCACCAAGGTGGTTACTACAAAGAAGTTCAAGTTCTATACAACTTTTCTGGGCTTAGTGATGGAGTAAAAGGAAGACGAAGTGTACACGAGGAGCGTTGATAGAGCTATGATGTGACGCTGAAATAAGAGAACAGGATAAGAAACTATATGTTTGAATATTGAAGACATGGTAGAGATTATTGTTGATAGATATCATAAATCTGTAAAATCAACAGTATGTTACTGACAGGTTCGATGCCATCTAGCAGGCTTCTATGCCATCAAAGTCAGCTTAATGCCATCGAGTATTTCCTAAATTTTCTCTGTTGGTTGCTGGACATATTGGTGTCATTTTTCAATGACATCGAGGAGTGTTCGATGACATCAAAGATGCATTCGATCCCATCGAAGATGGGTCGAGTAATCAAAGATTTCCAGATAGTCCATGTTTTTGTCTCTGGACAGTTTTGGCATTTTTTCAATGCCATCAAAGTTTAAGTATTGATGATATCGAAGGGTGTTCAATGACATTGAACGTTTTGCGCAGAATTTTGCAGATCTGCCAGATTTACGAAATTTATTTTCAATTTCGTTTGAGATTCTTTCCAAGGCTATATATATGGGTGTAAACGGGATTGAGAAGTATTTTAAGAATTTCTAAATTGTCCTAGGGTTTCAAACGGTATAGCAAGGGTGAAATTCGAGGCTATTCGAATCAGGTAATCTCTTTCTCTTTGTAATTTTTGCTTTCATAGTGATGTATGTCGCTTGGTGCTATGGTTTTTTTCCGAATGGGTTTTTCCACATTAAATCTTTGTATTCTTGTCCCTTTTGCTTGGTGCTTTTTGATTACTATCACAGATTCATCTCTGTATGCTTCCATGGTTTTCCAACATTGCCAAGTGCAATATCATGTCAATCAAGTAATGGACCACATGTGTATGACAAATCAGATCACTGGCCTGTCTAATTTAAACAGTCATATCAGGCTACTTGTATGTTGAATCAGATTGGTAGGTCCGGTTCAAAACATCCCACGGCGTAATGTTTGCACTGGCCTTGCTTTTGGATGTAGAGGTCTTCTTTGCTTTTGGATGTAGAGGTCTTCTTTCTCGGACCCACTTTTCGCACGGCTAGAATATTCAATGAACCGGTATCAGATGGATTTGCGGTAATGTGAAACCTTGGTTCTTAAAAATTCGTATTCTAATTATATTTTCCTTTCCTGGGTTGTTGCCAGCAAATATTAAATTTTAGTATCCTTGGTGAGAATCTTAAAACCGCTCAGTTCAGACGGTTTCTCTTGGGTTGTGATTGGAGGAAAAAAAAAACACTTAAGATAGTAAGAAAGAACTTGAAAATTTTTCTATTAGATTTTTGGTCTTTCGAATCTTTGGCTTCTTCTGCAATCAGTCTCTTGGCTTGTGGTCCAAGGGCACTATCGAGTGATGCAATATTTCGATGTTTGGACCAGTTGTCTTTTCTTTTTTTTTCCTTTTTTTTTTGGAAATTGGGAAGGCTTAATTTTGGATATTGAATAACCACTGCTTTTTCTAAAAGCTCTAGCTGCTAGAGAAATGGTTGATACCATAAACGGGTCGATTAACTGAAACGCTCACACCATAAACAGGGCAGGTTTTCTCCTCCGAGAGAATATATTAACAGAAGCATTTTTATTACTCTCAGGATTGGAATGCTTTGATACCATGAGAAATCACCACTTTAAATGTTTGAGCCGCTAAAGGATGGTAAATCAATGTTTATTGAGGGACTTTAACAAAAAGATTGGAGTCTTATGTCTACATGGGCTGAAGGAAATGAAGAGGTCGCTACTCCACCAGCCCCGCCAACGGGAAAGCCTCTTTGAGTAGGTGTATAGAATGCCCCAGTATCAGAATCAAACAAGATTATCAAGGGGAGGATTGGGGCGAAACCAGAGGCTCGTGTTTAATTGCTTGGTAGCTTGCAGCTCATCAGTGGCAGTGGGGAAACTTGAATAGGATAGGTAGCCAGCTCGAAAGTAAAAGTTAACCATGCGCGTTTCAATAATGAGGTGATGGGTTCGAGTACACTTGTGGTCTTTGTGGGTTGCAGTCCTGTTCAACCAATGCAGCCTTGTTCCAAAACCTTTCTGGCCCAGTTTGGTGGTTCTAGTCCAAACTGGACCGACAGGCATGTTTGGTCCGAATTTTAAAACACTTGCGGAAAAGGAATGGACGGTTCGAAAAATACTAATTTACCATGCTTTTCGTGGCTTAGGGAATAGTTGATTAGCTTTTGAGATATTTTTCTGCCGACAGTGGGTACCACCTGATAGATACATGGACTACAGTGACTGCAAGCTCTGTGAGGCCTAGTTCCCTCTGTTTGGCCCACGTGTCAAGGATTCAGACCATTCCTTAGGTAGTGTTCACTGTGATTGTGTGCCCTACATGATGAATGGCCCAGGATGTCTAAAACGTGTGCCATTTAAAAGATGAGAACAAGGTACAACATTGTAGGCATGGGACTAAAATCCATGTGATACCTAATGTGTGATTAGGTACTATTCCTATATATACTCCCATCTAAATCCATGTCAGGCCTAAAATCTATCTCATATATTACCTATTATGGTGCCCGGCTTCTTTTTTTTCTTTTTTTTCTTCTTTGTTTTTTTTTTTTTTTTTTGAGTTTCAATAGAAAAGAAAAACTAACCATTAACTTAAGAATTAGATTTTATAGCATAAATTTAAAAAATACAACTTTTGTCTTTAACAGAAAAAACATAAAATTAGCTGTATAAAATGTCGTTTAGATTAAAACAGTTAAAAACACTTAGCACATGCACGGCTCACATCAGGTGGGACCCACGTGTGAAGTGTTATAGAAGGAAGCATATTGTACGTGTATTGAGTAAGTGGGTAGGCTTTATCATACCGATCGAGTAAACACTATCGGGCCAACTGTGAATGTGCTTATCTACAACACCATCTGTTTTCAAAGTTCATTTCAGGGGTTGAGCCTAAAATTGAAAGATATTCAAAGCTCAAGTAGGCCACACCATGGGAAATAGTGCGGATAGACATCCACCGTTGAATCCTTCCTAGGGCCACGGTGATGTTTATTTGAGCTCAAACAGACATGAAAGAAGAGAATACAATATTAGCTTGATCCAAAACCTTTGTGAGCCGTTAATATTTCAATGGTAGGTGTTCAATTAACATCATGTGGTGCAACCCACTTGATCTTAGGATATTTTTTGATTTTGTACTCATACCTTAAAATAAGCTGGTAAAATGGATGGAAGGGGTGAATAAAACACATAACTCAATATGAGCGCCACAAAGTTTACTCGTTGTATTGGCAATCAGCTTCCGTTGTTGAATAAGCTTATCTTATAATATTGTAAAATAAGCAAGCTTAATATATACCCGAACCCGTGCAAGCGGTAACCAACAACCGATACCTGTCCACGCGCTAACCAACAAGTGGCAATAAATTAAAAGTGTTGAGGGAAAATATATAGAAAGGGTCCCCATCCAACCAAGAGAAAATTAAATATTTGGACCACTAAACCATGGGCCCAAGTCACAATCACTTGAATAATTTAAAAGCTGGAAGCCACCGTACGCACTTAATGCCATTACGTTATGGATTGACACCTTGTTTTGCCCAATCGACGTTATGGGCCGGCAATATTCTAGCTACCCATGTGAGATATTTCATTTTATCCTCCATATAAAGGTCCATCGGAAGAATCATATGATACCTGTTTTTTTTCCCAATAACAACAAGATTGGCTTATCCAACCATATTAAAATAAAAAGGTTCATCTAGAGCATTGTGAAATACCTTAATTTCCCCCATAAGGATAGATTGGCCGTTCATAGATAGCCAGTGACCCCTGTTTTAGATGTGCCTGTAGTAGATCACACACCGTATGGTAGATTAGACAATCTAGATCGCATGATCTGTTCGGTTTTTCAAAACCTACAAATGTACGGCTTAGGTTCTTTATATGGTAGTTAGATGTACGGTGGAGATGGACATTGACAATCTTTGGGATCATTAGTCAGGATCTAGTTTGAAAACATGAAAACTCAACTAGACTCTGAAACTCAGTTGAGTTACTCCGGTGAGTTTTTCGAAAACATACCAGTTTTTAAGCTTTTTCAGTATTACATAATATTTAAAGATATAAATAATATATAAATAACGCCGAGGTGTGCCCATGTGGAGTCTGAGTTATGCCAAGCTTTTTCCAAGTCCATTCGAGTTATTGATGAAATATGGTCGAGTCTAGTCGACTTGGGCAAGTGAGGTCTAGTTTTTTCAAAATTTTAAACTGTGAGCGGGACAAGGTTATCAGTTGGAGCAATCCACTTAGACATGCATTCATGCTCACCACCAATGTGAGACATGGTCCCACACTCCCGCTTGAGCTTTAAGTGCACTATGTTGGTCTTGGACACGTCGACAATCTGATCATTGATATGAGGCACTATAACAACACTAAGTTTTTTTTTTTCTTCCTTTTCTTTTCTTCATCAACGGTGGTATCACCCATCCTAATATTTTCTTTGGTGTGGCCCACTTTAATTTTGGAATGACCTCATTTTTGAGCCCATGCCCTAACATGATTGGACAAAACAATTGAACGGAGTGAATTTTCCATGTCAATGCTATGGGGCCCACTTGTAAGAGAAAAAGGAAAAAAGAAAGAAATCACTCCCAACTTTTCTCTCATTCATTCCTTCTTCTTTTCCGTACAGTTGCACACCACCCCATCCCATCGATCCACGTCATTCATCATACTAGTACCCACTAGCTGATCTAAACCATTCATTGGAACGACACCTCTGTATAACCTCAGCCATTGATATCTCTTGCGCAGAAACCTTTGGAGTGGCCCACCTTGAACCTCGATCAAATTGATTTTAAACTTCATGTCTTATCTTATTGCTATAAAACCAATGGACATTGTAGATTTTTACATCTAATGCATCTGTGGACCCCACCTCATCTCACTAGCCTAGAATTCCATAACTGTTACGGGGACTTTCCGTTTTAGCTTCTGTGGCAGTGCCACACACATCTCTGCACTAGGTAATCCATGTAAGGCTCTCTCCTCAAATTGTGACTATTATTTTTTCTTCATCCAATGCTCCATAACTCTCCAACACCTCCCTACTTCAGAGAGCTAACCAAAAAGCTCCAATCTCCCCCGCTTTCTCCTCCATTTTCCTATCTTTATCGACTGCTAAAAGTCAAGACCCAAATTTTTTGAAACCCAGCAGTAAAACACATTGAGAACTTTGATCTTTCATTGCACTAAGTTTCCCAGTATTGATCTCCATCAATTAGAAGAATTGTAGCCCTCAAATCCTTGTTAGACAACAGTCTGCCATTGGAGGTGGGTCTTCTCCTCCGTCAAGAACCAACAACTGCATAGTCATCTAACAACCATGTTTCTCTACCGTGTATTTACCAAATCGCAATGAGCATAGAAGCAACATGTGCAGCTTACTGAGTTGATCTCTCTACCTAGCAAGTCAATATATGATTTTGTTGAATTTGGTTAATCGATATCTTTTCCCACGTTGGTTGAATCTCATCTCAGTTATTCCTCATCTACTTAAATCATGCATCTTCTTATTGCGTTGGTTTCAATTCTTACACCACCACATCGTGATTCATTGAGTTAACTCAGTGAGTTAGCCTTTTAATGTTCAGGAACTAGAAATCCTGCCAATGCCAAACGTGATTTGATGTTGAATCTCATAATGATCTCCTTCATCATATCCACTTTGAATTAATCATGATCTAGTCCATTCGTGTTTGATACATCGGACCGGGCCCGTGTAAGTTGGAAGGTTCAAGGTTTGGCCATAGAGGAAACACAACCCATTACATCAATATCATGGTTACATTGTTTTCCAGTTCATTATACCATGATTCATTGAGTAGGCTCAATGAGTCGAATTTATTGTTTTCCAGAATATGGGTTGGGGAGCAAGGAGCCCTAATAATCCAAACCGATGTTCTTGTATTTTTATCTTCAGGGAATCCAATACTGTGGGTCAAGTATCAAGCTAGGGGCTAACTATATCAAATGACTCTCGAGTTAGAATTTAGCAAGAGCCCAAAACTATTTTACGTAGACATCAGACCTACATCAAATATATATTTTCATAATACGTAGGTGATCTTTCCAATTGAAAAGACTACATTGATATATATTTTTATTTTATTAATTATTTAATTCAAATTGCTAAGTTGAGTTATTTAATTTTAATTTTACGTGATGTGGAATGCATTTATTTGATTTCTAATATGTGAAATAAATTCATTTGATTATTGTTAATCTTTTAAAATGTATTTAAATGATGGGTGCTCTGCCCTTAAAGGACCACGGTGTTAATTTATTTAAGGTGCTCTATCCTGAAAGCATTATTATATTATTTTATTACGGGTGCTCTGCCTAAGGTCATTCCTGAAAGGATATTTATTTTGTACTGCACTTTAGATTTTAGCATTAAAAATATTCGACCACTGGCTCATATTCCAGGATGGGTCATATATGAATATTCAATCCCTGACCCGTGTTCTAGGATGCAAGTCATCTTTTCTTTAATTAGTGAATTTACACATGGGTGCTTTGCCCAGACTCCCTAAAATGTTGGATGCACGGATGTTATGCCCTGACTAGGTTCAAAAATGGATCAGAAGTTATTTTATTTTATTTGGCTCATTAGCAGAATTTCGGGTTATTATTGAAATGTTAAATATCTCTTATATTCGGGTTGTGGATGCGTAAATACAGTTTTGCTGTATACATTCATGGGCCATGATTCCCAATGGGTACCTATTCGGAATTGGGAGTCCTTCATCCTGGAATCACTTCGCACGTTAGGTATGGGACTAACGTCAACTGTGGTCCTTAGTGCGAGGCCCCTACCGGCCCGTGGTACCACGGGTTATGACTTGACCTTTCGGTATATTCTTTTTTTGTAACATGCCTACTTATGATAAGTCAAGTCGACTTTATTTATGTTATCAAGCTATTTTTGATGCCAACATAGTATTTCTAACTTTGAAAATGATTTGACCCTACGGGCCGTCATGCTCACACCTCTGTAGATTGTTTTATAGGTACAAAGATATAATAATGCGAACTAGTTAGACAAGATGCTAGTTTTATTTCTGTTTTAGGATTAGTTTACATTTTGAATTATACTTTATTATTTAGTTTATTTTCATTTCAATGTAATAAAGATTTGTTGATGGTTTAATAAGCTTTCAATTTATGAAAATGGTTTATTATTTATTTTCTCTTTTAGTTTAACTCTGATTACCTCGAAAATGCATGGAAATTTTGTGCGTTACGTTGTATATTTTGTTTAAGTACAATAACAATCCTGGAATTCGGGTTCAGGTCTGGCCAACACAGGTACCGAATTTTAGGGCGTGATAGGCACTCAGTATGTTGAACCAATTTTCATGGGTGACAAAGGGAGAGATGTGATGAGTTCGATCACCATCTTCCTAAGGAGATATCTACTCTGAATCCGTGGAGTTCTCAAGACTCCTCACAAAGCTTCCTCGAATCCACGGGGGATAAAAGTGGAAAAAAAATCTAATAAATTTGAAATAACTTAATTGATGATAAAATTAAAAAAATAATAATAATAAATTATAACTCTTTAAATAAGGAATGCAAACCTAGTACGGACTTTTAAACTCAAACACCCCAAAGACATTGCTTACTATAAATAGTAAACTTACTATTCATAATGACAACTATTCCTGTTAGAGTTCAAGGTTTTCGGCCAAAATTAATAAGTGTCTAATTTGGCCCAACTATTTTATTCTCCTAACTTTTCTAAGCCCTTTTCATGCTGGGCACGACTTCTACAACTCAAAGGATCAAAAGTTATACTTGAACTAAAACTTACTATTTATAGTAAAATTGAAAATAAATGGGACTTTTGACTGTCAATCTGATGGAATCTAGCAAATTCAGCATCGACAACCTGGCATAATGGGGTTGGTTGGCTTAAATAGCATCTCCTCCCAAAATCATATATAATATGTCGAAAAACTCATCCTGATTTGGGAGATACGACTGTTTTAAGGTTCCAACAATCCGGATTATTTCCACCTCTGATCGAGCCATCTCTGGTTCATCTTTTCCATGAAAGTGTCTGCGACCCACTCTACATCAATCCCCTCCACTTCAAAAGAACTCAACCTTAAGTTCTCATCCAACTTCGGTTCATGATACTTGGTCAGGTCTGCAACATTGAAAGTATGTGAGATCTCCATGTAATCCGGAAGAACAACAACATAAGCATTGTCATTGATCTTTCAGAGGATCGGTACCAGTCTAATCTTCTTGTTCTTCAACTTGTTATAGGTCTCGGTCATAAATCTCTTATTGCATAGACTCAACATAATATAGTTGCCCACCTCAAACACCATTTTCTCATCAATGCTTGTTAGCTTGCTCCTTATACTTGTCGTTTGAAGCTTGCAACTTGGCTTGCATATCTTCATGAATGCCCACGATTCGATCTACCATATGTTCTGTTGTAATGCTCATGCCCATGGGCTTCGTCAAAGGGACGAAGTCAAGTGTGTGATGCACCATAAACAATTTAGAATGGAGACTTCCCTATTGAGCGGTTCACCATATTATGGAATACAAAATCCTCTTGAGACAAGGAAAAATTTCATTGCTTCAATTTGTCATCTAAAATACATTAGATGAGGTTACCCAACGTGCAATTCACAACTTCAGTCTGCCCATCAGTCTGTGGGTGGTAGGTACTCCTGAACTTAAGTTGCATATAGAGCCAATTCCACAGAGTCTACCAGAAGTGGCTAATGAACTTTATATCTCTGTCAAAAGTAATGGTCTTAGGAACCCTGTGTAGCTGCACGAGTTCTCTGAAGAATAGATTCGCTACATGTGTTTTGTTAAGGGTATTCTTATATGGGATAAAGTGCATCATCTTTAAGAAACAATCTACCACCACGAACACCGAAATCTATGCCAAGCTATGTTCATGGGAGATCAAGTACGAAGTCTATAAATAAGTCCTCCCAAGGGCCATCAGGTAAAGGTAAAAGGGTGTAGAGGCCCGTATTTTAAGACTGCCCTTGGAGTTCTAACAAACATAACAAGGTTGCACTACTTTACCCATGTTACATACTAATTATGGCCAGTAATATTGTTCTTCAATAAGAGCTCGCATTTTGTCTCATCCAAGGTATTCACCAAGGCCACCTCCATGTAGCTCTTGAATAATTTGCTCCCTCAAATAACTGTGGGGGATGTACAATTAATTTTCTTTGAAGAGAAAACTATCTTGCAATGTAGGTTAGTGGGATGACGATCTTAGCATATCATCCATACATCATTGAAGTCTTCCTCCTTAGCATACAACTCATTGAGATAGTCAAAGCCTACCACCTCATTACTCATCGTAACAGGTAGTGATACACAATGACTAAGTGTATTAGCCACCTTATTTTGCTACCCTAACTTATGCTTCAGAACGAACGTGAATTCCTCCAAAAATGCGACCCATTTAGAATGCACACAATTCACATTCGCCTGATTATTAATAAATTTGAAGGCTTGATGGTCGGTGTAGAGAAAAAACTCTCTCATAAACAGATAATGTCCTCAATGTCACATCGCTTGAACCACTGTGTACAGCTCAAGCTCATATGTCGACCACTCCTTTTAGACTTTGTTGAGCTTCTCACGGTAAAAGGCTACTGGCCTCCCTTCCTGTGATAAGACTCCTCTAATTCTAACATATGAGGTGTCACACTCAACCTTAAACAACTTATTGAAACTAGGAAGAACCAAGACCTGTGTTATGGACAATTGATGATTGATTTCAACAAAGCTCCTGTCAGCCTCATTAGTCCACTGAAACGGACCTTTTTCATACAATCTATACTAGATGCGACTATAGTGATGAAATTCTCATGAATCAACGATAGAATGTTGTCAACCATAGAAACTCCTTACTTCATGAATGTTCATCAGAATTGATCATTCCCTGATGGCTTGCACCTTTTCATTGCCCATATAGATGCCTATGGACATCACAACAAATCCTAAGAATGGCAAATCGTCCATTAAAAATTACACTTCTTAAAGTTGTCAAGTTGAGGTACAACTCGTTAACTGACAGGACCTTTATCACCTGCATGATATGTCCCATGTGGTCCGTCTCACCCTTGCTATATATCAAGATATCATCAAAAATACTACCACAAAATGGCCAATGAATGGCTTCAACAATTGATTCATCAGACGCATAAAAGTGCTCAATGCATTTAATAGACCGACGGGCACAACTAACCACTCATACAACCTTTCCTTGATCTTGAACGTCATTTTCCACTCATTGTCGGGTCGGATACGAATCAAATAGTACCCACTCCTCAGATTTAGTTTAAAGAACACCTTGGCAGCTTCTAATATATCAAGTATGCCGTCCAACTATGGTATCAGAAATTGATATTTAATGGTAATCTTGTTAATTGTCATACTGTCGACACACATGCACCAGCTCTCATCTTTCTTTGACATTAATAAAGCCGGTACGATGCATGTGCTCACTCACACTCTCTCTCTCTCTCAAAAGACCCATACGAATCAATTCCCCCACCTATCCCCGAAGTATTCTACACTCTTTTAGACTCATCCAATGGTGAGGGTGGTTGGGCAAGTTAGCCCCAAGGATGAGGTCTACGTGATGTTAGATGTCCCGCATGGGGGGGAGGGGGGGGCAATCCATTGAGTAACTCTTCGAGTCATTTTTTTAAATTTTTTCAACAATGACCTTAAACCTAGAGGAATATTTAAGGGTTCTGATTCCTCTCCCTTTACCACCACGGCATACACATCAGCTATTTCTTTAGATTCATCCACAAAATCCTAAATGGTCAAGAGGGAGCTCCAATTCACTTTAGAAGCTTCAGGGTGGTTCTTTGGTTCCATAGGGGCAAGGATCGTCTTTCAATCTGTAACACCCCAGATTTTTGTCAACTTGGAATTAGACATCCTTAGGCAATGGGTCAACCATATCACTCTTAGTGCTCAATCTCAAAGTCTAAACATCGCTTTTCAACCCATTTCCATCAAAATCTCACCTTTCACCACTTCATTCTTCAAATTTCTCTAAGTACTTTCATATTAGACATAAAACCTACAGTTTAAAAGGTGAAGAACTATACTTAAACTAAAACTTACTATAAATGGTTCATACATGCATAAAATGGGATTTTAACTATGGAATTATTAGAATATCATAATTTAGATAGGTTATTTGGTTGGAATAGCTTCTTCTACTCCAAAATTATATATTGTACGTCGTGTAACTCATTCTGATTTGTAAATGATACTCGATAAACTCCTCGACGGACTCGTGGGCCCAAACGGCTCAATTCGGGAGGACCCGGGGTAGGTCCCACATGTTTTTCGCATCCTCGGGGTGGAGGACCTCGCCCCTGGGGCGAGCCCTCACCAATTGGATAGTGACCGGTGAGGCCTCATCCGTACAGCGGTCAGGCAGCTCATTTTCTATACATTTTGTCCAAGTTTAAAAAATCATATCTCCTTCGTTATAACTCCAATTTAGGTGATTAAAAAATCATATTAAAGCTAAATGAGTCTAGTTTCATATAAAAATATTTTTAAAATATAATAAAATATTTAATATAGTTTAAAGTAGGTCGTTGTGACAACTGTCCGAAAATCACTAGTTGGACAACTGCTTCTTCTGAAATTTTTAGAATTTTTCTACAACTCGAAATATTATGAAATTGGGTGGAGATGGGGTAAACTTGATGATGAACCACTAAAAAAATAATTAAATTAATACGATAACTAGAAGTTTCTAAAATGGGGCATAGAATGGTCCTAGGACTGTATTCTGCCATAATTAGGGTAGAATTTGGTTAAGCACCAAACTGAATACTCAGTAGAATTAACTTGAACCACTTTAAATATGAACTAAGAGACCTAAAATAAGTAGGACCGCTAATTCTATGTTACCTACAAACCTAAGATCAATCTCTAAACCCAGTTGCTCTTGGGAGCATCGTGAAACTTCGTATCAGACCTAGACCACATGTCGAAAGTCTGATAGCGATGAACTTAGACGAACATGACCATCTTGTTGGACTTGATGTCCACCTCAAAAATTAAGACCAAACGATGTCATGAGACCATTTCCTTGAGTCCGGAGTGAAGAGAGTGAGAAAGCGAAGATTTTTAAGAAATTAAATAAAAATTTAAATAATCTGAGACGTGTCGCTTGCACGTTATTTTTAAACGTTCTGACCATTAGATTTTGACCCAATTTCACCCTCGAATCAGGATAGGTGGCCCATACATGTCATAGCACTTGTGGCTCTGATTGACTCTCGGTAACCGCTGAACTGAAACTAGTCTGCCACAGTCGATCTGAAAACCCGACCGGACTGAAAACTTAGCTTGACCTAGATCTGATATTAAAGAGCTTAAGTCCGACCACGTTTAATAACAGGACCTCCAAAAATGCTCCGTTAGATCGGAACAAGCTCAATTTGGTTATAACCTAAGTATACCTTAGTCATAAGGCTATTTCCGTCGATTTAAAGCCTATATAAGAGGCTTAAACCCTCTCTGTCATATCCCATACGAATTTTCTAAACCTAAGGGAGAGAGAAGAAAGAAAGAGAAGGAAAGAGAGAGAAAGTGAGGGAGAGTGTGAAGATTGTTCTTGGCAGTTGTTCCTGTCATTCTTTGTGCACATCTACCGTATTTTGATCGTTATGCCAACAATTCTGGCGTCGTTCTTAGGTAAGAAAAACCTAACCCTAGATTATTTTAGGGTTTCCATTGAAGCTAGTAGCTAGATAGCTAACCTAGCTTGTATTACAGGTTGATATTCCACGTATACGAAGACTTAGAGATTCCATTGACTTCTTTACGCTTTTACAACATAAGGTGCAGATTTTAGACGTATAGGTTATGGTTTTCAAGGCTTTCAATGTTGGTTAATGATTTATAACTGACAAGGGTGCGATTACACATGCAAAATGCGTCGTCTGTTTCGTTATACAAGTTTACATGAACTATGTAGAATATAGTGTATTATATGCATATGTTGGAATGTTTTGAATATGTTTGGAATTTGGATTTGCGCTTAACATGTTTAATTGTCGTGAATATATACCTAATACATGTGCGACAACTCCTTAGCGAAAGGACTTACCTAAAATCACGTCACTGCAAAATACGTTATATGTGACTAAGTGTGTAGCCCAAGTGTTTGTAGAAATGTTTGAATGAACATGGAGCTCAAATTCATGCACACCATGGTTATCCATCGTGGGCATATGCACGTGGTATGTGGGGCAACTCCCTAGTGAAAGGAATTGGCCTGGTACATGTGTAATCCTCATACATCATGAAAGTGATGTATGTAGTCATTGTGTTTATGCAAATGTCTGAATGTGCTAATGATCACCTAGAATACTTTGTAGGAGGATCGAGATACGAATCTTGGTTACCTCAATTATGCGTATGATTTTCTACATGTACGTTACATTGTAATGTCTGTTATTTCGTGAAGTGAATGTGTGTGAAATCTTGTTTGTATTGTACTTCATAACATGCTTATTAATTGTAAGAATTGAATTACTTGTTTAATCCTGCTTTAACTATCTCATATAATTTTTGGTGATATAAAATGAAGTTGGGACTATGATTTAGTCCAGGCAGACGGTAACAGGATTGAATTAGTGGTTAAGATTCATTCACCACATAAGACATGTTTGACAAACCCAAGCCATACTTCGGTTGGCGACAGTGGTTAGGCCACACGAAGGGCTTATGCACTTTATGTCGTTCAACTTGTTGTGCGCTCGAGCTAGCCGAGCTCGTCAAGTAACCCGATCTGTCCAATGTATGTTCACCATGTTTGGACGCCATTGCTTGAACCTAAGGTACCAAACTTACCAGTGCAACCCCGTTAACCTTGGTACCTTGATCCGCTAAGACTCATGAGCCGGATATGGTGGTATGGGATACCGTGGTAGAGCTGTCGACCTACGCTGGGGCCACGAGCCTCCCCGTAGTGACCAGTGAGCAACCCAGACTCGTGAGCCGAATATGGTGGTATAGGACACTGTATTCGAGCTGTCGGCCTAAACTGATAAGGTGATGGGGGAGTGGTGCAATGAGTGCGTGTAACAGCCCTGACAGCCCTTTGTAGTGACCTCAAGCATACTCTAAATCTGCGGTGAGGTGATGAGCCTTCCTGTAGTAAACAGAGTATAAACTAGGCCTGTATTGATAAGGTGATGGGGGAGCGGTGCAACTAGTGCGTGTAACAGCCCTAGCAGCCCTTTACAGCGACCTAGAATCGCATCATCATATGAGATTATCTAGGACTGACGACCCTAGAATGGATCCTTATTTGAGAATGATATAAGGGAGGTACCTTAGTTTCTCAATACTTCTGTATGAAAAGGACTAATAACAACTCGATAATCATATCCATATCGCACTGCATGTGCCTGAAAGATGTGGAGCACTGAGGGACGAAAGCATGCCGGTAACGTAAGATGGTGTTGCATGAGGGAGTATGTTGGCGAGGGCATGCATCATTATTGCATCTCATCCTTGCATTAATTATAGTATTTAGGAGCGTTTGATTGTAATGTTTTATCATTACTGCTTGACTGAATTGATAACATGTTAATCTATGGGACGGTGTTGTACACACCAACCAGACCCTGTCTTAGTTTTAGGTAAGGGCGATGCTTGTGAAGCAAAGCTGACTTTGCTTTTGATGATGAGTTCTCCTACTTGTAACTCTATGGCGGGTCTATTTGACCTGAAGTTGCACCAACGGGACTTCAGTATTTGGTATAGAAGACATTACATTTTTCTCATTTTATACATTTTATAATCAAACTTGTAATTGTTAACCTAGTGACATTCATACTCTGAGGGCTTACCATCACTCTTATCTAGTTTAAATACTTATCACAGTCTTCCGCTTGCATAATTTAAACGCCTTTGGAGTATGATATGCTGTTTTTGGTATAATCACAATCATGTTTAATACCCTTCTACAGACAACATTCATTCATCATTATCTATGTTGCATAAGTGATGTTTTGGAACTCGGGAGTTGGGTTTCTACTCGACCCCCCGATTTTCAGGATGTTACACAATCGTCTTTAATGAATACGTAAACATTGTTTCATCCCAGGTGGGTCATATCACGATTTGATTACCATGGTCGACCGAGCAACATATGACATGCTTTCATGTCGACCATCTCATAAAGTATTTGATCTTTATAATTCCTACCAATTAAAAATGAGACAATATATTGTTCAGTTACCTTATTCTCGTTCACTCTTTTTATCCAGCCAATCGAATAAGGGGAGTGACGCTTTTTCATAGGTAGCCATAACTTGTCCACCATCACCTTCAAGACGATATTCTCATTATTGTCATTGTCTATGATCACATCATAGACCTTAACATTGACAAAACACCGCATACAGAATATATTATGTCATTGTGAGTGCACCTCCTTCCTTGAAGTGTACAATAACTATTTCACAATTCCAAGTTTTTACCATGATCCTCGGCCAACCATTCTTACTCAACAGCTTCTTCTTCCTCATAAAATCTAGGGTCTTCTTCTGCTGCCTCACCTTCAGTGCGTCCTTCATTAATGGTCAAGTGGGTTGCAGTGCATTAAAGGGAAGGTGTTTTAATAAGTGGCCTAGTTGACCATAGCGATAATAATTTTTTGGCCTTACTTGACTATAAGGATTTGAAATCCTTCTCGAAACCGTTATTATGGACATTGCAAGTTGAGGCCTACATGAACTACTCCCCATGTCACTGTTTGCGATTGTAGGAGGTTGAGGATGTTCTCCTTCTGGTTCCTTTCCTTTAGCCAGCACTGAATCTTGCATGGGACCAGTCATTGGGGGCCAAGTGGAAGGATAAGGCTGAGTTGGGACTCTTACAAGCTACATTTTCACCTTACCTGCCAAGTGAACTATTTTATCCATGGTCCCGATGAGGTACATCTGAACTCGGTCCTGAATTGTTAGTAGTAAACCGCCTATGAACCGTGTTACTTTCTATGATTTAGTCTCTAAAAAATCATTGTGTTATCAACTGGTGAAATTCTCCGGTGTAATCTATGATGATCGATTCCCTTACTGGCATTTTTAATATTGCTGGAACAATACTTGCTCACAAGCACTGGGGAGGAATAATGATCGAAGAAGGTGTTTCATCCACAATCATGATCAGATAGATGCCTTGTTCTGTCTGGCACGTGAGAATTATAATTGCTTCCACCATGCAGAAACACCGGATTTCAATTTGAACGTAATCAATTTCACTTTCTTATGTTCCAGCATGTTCATATAATCAAAATACCATGCTACTTCAGCTAACCAATCGAGGAAGTCTTTTATATGCAATAAGCCATTAAAACTGAAAAGTTTGGCCTTACCTCGATAGTCTCTTTTAACATAATCTAATCGGTCATCTCCATGGACCAGCAGTCGAGCAACGACGCCACCGACATCCTCATCGCTAGAGTTCAACTCATCTGGGATAGCCTTACGATTTATCTTCGGAAGCGCTCTATGAAAATTGGGATTATTTCATACAACAATAACGGACAGTTAAGAATCGCCTTAGGCTCGTGGTGCAATTAGTACATCTGTAAAAAGGTTGATGATTGCCCGCAGCCCTTGCATGGTTAACTGACTCTCCCAATGAAAAGCCTCATTTCTTTTCGATAGATAATGAATACTTAGATCACTATCCACATGATTTTTTTTATTCCATCGTTAATTGCCATCGACTCGAGGGGAGTCCTTGATCTGATACCACTTGACATGGGGAGGGACATGATGAGGTTGATCACCATCTTCCTCAAGGGATGTCTACTATGAATCCACAGAGTTTTTTGGACTCCTCACATAGCTTCATTAAATCTACGAGGGATAGAAGTATAAATAATTTCTAATAAATTTGAAATAATTTAATTGATGATAAAATAAAATTAAAAATTATAACTTTAAATAAGAAACTCAAAGCTAAGATAGATTTTTAGACTCAAACACCTTAAAAACATGACTTACTATATATAGTAAACATACTATTTATAGATGACCACTTTTGTACTAGACTTCATGGTTTTCGGTCAAAAATAGTGTCTAATTTGGCTCAACTACATTATTCTCATAACTTTGATAATGCAAGCCACAAACTTGCTATATATACCACTTGACGTAGGAAGTTCCATTGATGATGTGAGCCACAAATTCAATGTTCTGGATCAACGAACAGTGGGTCCCACATGTACACACTATTGACAAGGGGTGGACCATCCTGTGACACCATGGAAAAAGTGAAGGAGATCCTATCTTCCAATGATGATAATGCATAGGACTAGTTTTGTGGTGTAACTTGAAGTGGATTTGCTTTTTCATTGTCTGGAATCTCAGTATGTTTCTTCTCAACCATGCATTTTGATGCCAACAATTGAAAGGTTACAACACGTTTGGGAGTGTAAATCTAGAACCCCTGGAATTAAATCCTCCTACTGTGTTTAACACCCTGGATTAGGAATCAACTTTAATCCAAAATTAAGTAGCTATGCATAGTATATTTATGGGGGTTTGAATTTATTTAGTAAATTAACTTAATATCTCTAATTAGTAATCTTATGTAATGTTTGACAAAACAGTTGTAATAAGCCCACCGAAATATAAACTTTGCCTGAAAATGATGAAATTCCAAGTCTCGGATGGGCCACAAGCACAAGATCATGTCTGAGTCAAATGCATGTGCAGGACGTGCGTCCAAACGCACCCGGCCATAGTGGGCCATTGTGCAATCACAATCATGGTCGGATTGTGATCCGGACCATCCAGAAGATACAAAGGGTGGTCTTGAACCCCACCATGAAGTCAGATTCCAAGTTTGCAAGGATCACTATCCCAAAATCTCATCCAAACGCAGGTTGTTCTTTGTGTTTCGCTACGCAAGAGAGAGTTGCGAAAGTGGAGTCGATTCTCCACTCCAGCCGACCTAACCTTGCAACACCTATAAAAGAGAGAGAGAAGGACGTGAGAGGATCATCCATCAGACGGGCAGCCATGGAGGGAAGGTGGACGTGAAGCGAAGGAACAAGAGAGAGAGAGAGAGAGAGAGAGAGAGAGAGAGAGAGAACAAGGGACGGCCTAGAGTTTGCTTCTTCTTCTCCTTTCTTCTTCAGTTTTCCTTTTCCTTTGGTATTTTTTTTAAGACTTTAGATCATCATGTCTATGATGAGCTAAACCTCTTAGCTAGGGCTAAGAGGTGAAGCTTGTGGTGTGATTGAGATTTTTTTTTTTTTTTTTTTATTCATGTCTTGTTGAACTCTCTTGGATTCTATTTTGATTATGAAGGAATATTTTTAGTTTTCAATCGTTTGTTGTGACTCAAATTACAATAGATCTACAATAGCTTGAGGTATCTTCTTTCATATATTAAGACTGTGAAATTAGGCAATCTCGTTGTTCACTATCGTCTCATGGGCATGGTTGGGTGATGGAATCCTCCTAATCTTCTCAATTCTTTTATAATTGGTTGTGGGTTTAGTATATTGTTGTTGTTTGCCTTGTCTCCTAGGTATGGTTTGGTGACAGAGTTACTTCTAAATCTTCACCACTCTCATCCATTGATGATTAGATCCATGAAAAGTTCAAAGATCTGACAAATTTCTTCTTACCAATTGGATAAGATAGGACTCTGATTCCAGTTGTGTCCTTGAATCATGTAAGGTAACTTCCCAATTGCTACAAGTGGATTCTTGGCACCTACTTTCCCCACCTTTGAATTTTACAAGTTTTAGTTAAATAGTTTACAATTATTTTCTTAAATTCTCCAAATTTGGATTATATCTTCTTTTAGTTCTAGCTCTAGTTACTTTTAGAATACGTACAAGGTTCAGTCCCTGTGGATTCAACCTCGGTCTTACCGAGATTATTTCTAGATCGCGACCCTACACTTAGGATTGTGAACACACGCCATAGTTGGCATCCATAAAGTGGTCGATTGAAGAGTGATTGTGTAGAAGCGGTTATCAGGATAGATGGAAAGATTAGAAGTAAAAATATTAAAATGTGTGAAACAGTTATAGCAATCGTCAGAACGTTGGAAGTATCTAGATGGCCGGATTAAGGCTATAAATAGTAGACAAATTCAGTAAAAATATTTGTCTAATACCTGTTATACTGTATTCCTAACCGTTATTTAGAAACCTAATTGGAAAAGACGTGTTATAGTAATGAAAATATATTATGGGCCAAAGATCTCTAAGGATGCATGAAGTGCTTTGCACGAAATTACAGCTGACAGCATGACATGACAAAGAGCAATTGGGAGGAATTCAAAAGCAAACCAAGTAATTGACCAAGCGACTAATGCTGATCTATGAGTTCAAACATGCAGCTAACAACCGTCCAAGAGGCCGAGCAAGCAATCGATGGTCATCGAGGAGCTCGGCCGCTTCAAGGAGCTTGTTGAATTGGGACTAAAAAATGAGGCTGCAAAGAAATCCTAGTTGCAGAGATTGTTGAAATTGAGTGGAATTCCTATAAGAGAGAGAATTTTGGAATTGACTGGGAGTCCAGGGTGTGGACTGATGGAACCAACTTTCATTCGTGGAGGGATATTGGAAAAAATGCCCCAAGGTAAATGGTTGTGCTGTATATTGGGAGGGTATCAGAAGTCCTGCACGAACCTTAACTGTTGCATTTGTTGTGCTGGGCCAACTTGATGTTGGATATTGGAACTTGCGCTGGCATGAGCTGGCGAAGCATTTCTTGCAGGACCTTCGTATTCTCGACCACCTCCTGGATGCAAGAGACTAGCATTGATCTTGTTGGATCGGTTGTGGGGGAATACCTTCCTATATATCAAGAGCAGAGAAAGGGAGAGCTACTTCTTGGTGGTTGGCCATGGCCGTTCAGGATCTCATTTGGATTATGTTGTGATAAGGGTGATATTTTTAGGACGTCTGACTCGCCGAGACACAATTTTTTCTTTTTAGTTTTTTTTTTTTTTTTTTAGAATATATGTTGATGCCGATGCAGATGCAGATGTAAATGCAAATGTGCAAGAACTAATATTCTTCAAGAATTTGTAAGATCTTGTTATTCAAGTCAAGTCGCTACTAGAATTATTAGTTTTTTGCCCAGTAGAGTCGTCATTCCATGGACGTTGGAGGGCAGATTTTCCAAGGGGACAGGAGATCCTCGCTCAAGGGCTTTCGTTTGAGGTAAATGAGTGTAATATTTGACCAGAGTAGCCTAATTATTACAACTCTACAATCGGTTAGACCCCGTAGAAACGCTTATGATTGAGAAAATGATGGAATGTAATGTATATGTCAAGCGATGACTAATTGGCTAAGGTTTCTGGTGGACAGGATTCGATTATATCGACAAGCCTTAGAGCATACACCCGCAAATTAGATGCGAAAAAAATGATGAAATGCATTGTAATACTGATGTATGAGGAGCAAGAGGGTTGAGAAGGGAATAAATGTCACATGATGCTAAGCTTTGTTTGATGAAACTGATTGAAGCTCAAATAGCTAGATGAACGGTAGTGTAGCAAGGCTAAATCGAGTGCCTCAGATTTGAACTTGGGAGACTTAGGAGGCTTGGATTCTGCCTATGCTAGGCTAGACCAAGGCTGGGCTCTCTTTCTCTCACTCTTACTTTCCTTGGTGGAGGAATGGACTATGATCTACTGGATGTAGTGGGGGACTCCCTTTGAATTCTTGATGCCTTTGGATTGGAGTGAGTGCTTAAAATGAGAAGGGGAAGGGCTATTTATAGCCACCAAACCCGATTTTCTTGTATTTGTTGGTAATCCTAGGGCAAAAGGTGGTTGAAGGGCTGGGATTGGAGATTGCCACATGATATCATCTCATAGGTTGGATGAAGTGGTAAAAGTATAATTTTGGATAAGGAGATGGGCATCGGAGTAAATACACTTCAACCGCACACTTCGGGCTTGAAAAAGGAGAGTTCCATGTGCTTGAGGGACGTTGCCTCAAAGAGGGGGAGCGCCACATGGTCAGTGACAACTTGGCTGCCGTCAGTCCCCACTTGGACTCCCAGCTTTGATAGGTAGCATTTTCCAAACGTGTAGAGGCTCTGTTGTGAATGTTGTTACTTTAAGGTTTCACCCATTTCTCCGATTGGGCTTGGTTTGGGGTTTAACTAGGTGAGTTAACTAAGTTCTGGGGTTCAGCAGGCTGACTAGGTGAGTTAACTCAGCGAGTTGTTTAGGTGAGTTGACTCGCTGAGCTGACTTAAGGTTCTACGGTTTTAAGTTCATAGGGTTTAGGGTTAGGTTGATTGGCTTGAATTGGTTAAGTTTAGGGTTTAGGACTGGGAATCCTAGGGTTTAGGCTTCTAGGGATAGGGTTTAGGATTAAGGTTTGGTTGTCCATATATTAGTTTAAACTTAATCACCTTATTAGCTTAGGTGGGGTGTTTACACTCACCTATCTTGTATGATTTCAAATTCAATTTTAAACCGATAACAACTGAGTATGGTATTTCCTAGGGTGCACAAGGAAAATGACGTACATGACACTTTCAAGTGGGCCATCTCGAAGGTGGTTTATTGTCTTTGGTGATACGGAATTGATAGGCATCTATCAGTGCATATGTTTACTAAAAATTTTGTAACGAATTATTTCCCTAAACTACAAATATGGCAAAAACTATATTATAAATGGACAAAGGGCGAGGGTGTATACACACTCATCGTAAATTGTGACCAATCAAGAAGGTCCAGTGACCATCTCAATTGTTCATATGCAAATCTACAGTCTCTGGCTCATATTTGAAGATGCAAATCATATACATACTAGAAGATGCAAATCATATACTAAAATTGAGTAACAACGGGTAACAAGCAATTAATACTTCTATCCATCAGATATTCTTGTTTATATACTAAAATCTTAATAATTTAACAATATAATCAAGGATTGACGGTCGAATTGGAGGATCAAAGACTCATCTTCCCTGATTTGGAAGATCTGTCTATCAGATTTCATTGTCAACAGTTCGTTTAATGATCTGACGGTAATTATTGAGTTTAGATGGTTTAAATTAAAATCCAATGGTCATATTGTCCAGATTTAGGACAGATAATCCAGATCAAAGATCCAACGGTTGGTATTAAAAATCAATAGTCAAAGTTTATTATTAATGTAAATTAGATAGTCTCGATCCATGATCCTACTTCCAGATCATCACATATGGTCCTTGATAAGTAAATTAAAATCTAATGATTTTTGGATTGAAGATTTAACGGTGGGATCTTCCTAAAATTAGGACAAGTGGCCTTGGTCATTCATCCATGCTTGGTCTCACCATGGTTTAAAAAAAAAAAAATTTCTCATCCAAAAATTCCCAAGGTATTAGGTGTTGAAACTTCCTTGGGTCAATCACGATGTTTATATGCCATCCAAACCATTCATGAGGTCATTACTACCCGGATGAACTAAAAACATAAAAATATTAATTTGATCCAAAGCTTTTGTGGCCCTAAAAATGTTTCAATTTTAGGCATTCAATCCTCTGTATATTCTATCATGCAACTCAATTGTATTTTGGATGTACCTCATTTTAGGCTCAATTACTAAAATGATAGGTAAAACGGATGAGAGGGCTGGATTTATCTAAAACCAGATTACCTGGTGTGCCGCACACCACCAACCTTGGTGGTGTGTTGACATGGAGTTTTGTTGGTCCCACTATAATGTATGTGTTATATCCATGCGGTCCATCCATTTTGTGAGTTCAATTTAAAGCATGGATCTAAAAATGAGGTAGATGTAAAGCTTAAGTGGACCACACCAAGGAAAGTAATGGGGATTGAATGCCTACCATTGAAAACTTCTTGAGAGTCAATTTTTTTTTTGGATCAAGCCCATATTTATGTTTTCCCTTCATCAAGTCTTTAGGATATCACCAACAAATTGGAGGGTAAATAAACATAATGGTGGATCCTATAAGGTTTCAACCATGGGCATCATTGCTGCTGCTACCTTATGAGGTGTGGTTCACCTGAGAGCTCGAATCTACCTCATTTTTAGCTCATCCCTCGAAATAATGGACGGGGATTGCGTCCTACACCCGCCCCCGACAGTAATCCGTCCGGGTAGGGCTCTAAAGGGCTCAAAGTTATGTAAGTATTTTATCCACACCGTTAATCATTTTTATATGATCATTTTAAGATATAGGCAAAAAATTGAAATAGATACACAACTCCAGTGGACTACATCAAAGGAAGTTGCACTCATAATGGCACCACCATTGAAACCTTTCTAAGGCCACCGTGATGTTTTTTTACCACCCAACCTATTAATAAGGTCATGCAGACTTGGATGAAGTGAAAACACAAATTTTAGCTTGATCTGGCACACCTCCAGATCCCAAGAAATTTTTAATGGCGGACGTTCAATCCCCACTTTGTGGTCCACTTAAGCCCTGGAACTGCCTTGATTTATGGTTGATGCATTAAAATAATCATATAAAAACGAGTAATGGTATGGATAAAATAATTACCTTACAATGGACCCTACGGACCCCTGCCTGCGGGTGCGGGTAGGACGCAATCCGCGTCCCTAAATAATATCGTAAAATTGATAAAGAGAAATTTCCAACTGTACAACCCATGTATGGCCCACCAGCCTTTTGAAGCCCACTGCTTTTTAAGCTTCCAAAAATATGTCTCTGCCGTACGGACGCCCCTTACATGATGAAAATGCCCTTAATCTAAAAATATGACCGCAGGTACTCCCTTACACGCAAATACACGTCCGAACTCTCCCCGCCATCCCTAATCCCTATTTTCACCCATTTTCTTCGTCTAAATCTCCATAAAATCTCCATGGAATCCCCATCCGACCATCACATTACATCCTGTATCATCCATTACTCAAGGTGAACGGTTTTCTTTTTTTGAGAGGACGTGGATGCATTGATAAATTTGAGATCTTGAAGACTTGTCTCCAAAGAACGTGTTTCACACCAAGGTACTCTTATTATTATTCTCGAACAGAATTTTACTGACACGGCAATGGCACGAGGTAAGGACGTTTAAATTCTTAACAAATTATCTAAAAATTTGTGGTCAATTTCATGCATTGCTAAGTAAATTTCACGTGTCAATTTCATGCATTGCTAAATTTTGGGGCTCGTGCCCTAAATTTTTGGGGTCAATTTTACTTCAGGCATGTTTGATTTTCTTAGGTAAATGTAATTACAGTGGAAATGGGCAATAATTATTTCCCTGAGTAATTAGCTTCAAGGAGACTGCCAAATGTAAGTGGGGCCCACCATGATGTAGGTGGATTATCCACACTGTCCATCCATCATGACAACTGAATTTAGGCCACGAAGCAAAAAATGAGGCAGATTCAAAGTTCAAGTGGACCACACCACAGTTAAAATGTAATTAAACACTTACTGTTAAAAACTTCTTAGAGCCACTGTTTACTTTGGTGTGGGCCACTTGAATGTTGGATTTTTCTGATTTTTCAGCTCATGCCTCAAAATGTTATGGTAAAACGGATGGACGATGCGGATACGTCATATACATGACGGTGTGACGTATAAAAATTCATGTCAGTAACTTTGGACCCGCTTTTCAAAGCAAGAATACGTTGCTATTTTCAAACAGGTGAAATTGTAATAATTGGCTATTTACAGGTATTTACATTCTCTTTGGAAAATCAAACAAGCCCTTAGTTCCCGGTCAATTTATTGAATGGATCAGTCAACTTCATGCACTACTTGGTCAAGTTCACGCATTTTACCTTCAAATTGTAGTGCATTTTTATAATACGACCGTCAAATTGGTATTGCCTTTTTTGTAATACAACTGCGAAGGTTATATATTGAATACATTTGTTGCTTTCTTTGAAATTGAGAATTTCATACCAATACAATTCAAATTTCACGGTCAATAAGACATTCATTTCAAGGTCAATTTTATGCACTTCATGGTCAATTCGCTTCACTTCACAGTCAATTTCATGCATTTCACGGTTAATTCCATACGAGTCCCCTTCACTTCACGGTCAATTCCATGCATTTCATGCTCAATTCCCTTCACTTCACGGTCAATTCCATGCATTTCACGCTCAATTCCCTTCACTTCACAGTCATTTCTATTCATTTCACGATTAATTCCACCGATTTCCCTTCACTTCACAGTCAATTCAATGCATTTAATGGTCAATTCCATGCATTTCATGACTAATTCCCTTCACTTCACGGTCAATTCAATGCATTTCACAGTCAATCCCTTCAGTTCACGGTCAATGTAATGCATTTCACGGTCAATTCCATGCATTTAATGGTTAATTCCATGGATTCCCCTTCACTTCATGGTCAATTTCATGCATTTCACGATCAATTCCCTTCACTTCACAGTCAATTCCCTTCACTTCACTTAGAAAATTTGACCGATAAGTCGGTTACATTCGAGCTAGTACAATGCTGTATTTCATACTACTTAGTCAAATCTACCTTATACATGTGAATACTAAACAAGTTATATTATTGTGTTTGTTTTCAGAAAATGTCTTCGATAATGATCCTATGCTCATATGGTGGGGAGTTAGTAAGCGAAAACAATCAATACATGTATAAGGGTGGATACTCCAAAACTACTGTTGTGGGTGTTGATACCACATATGATGAGCTTCTATCGAAAATGTACAAGATTGCGAAGTGTAAACCTAAGGATTATGATATTAGGTTGAAAGCATTGTTTCCCTGCATAAATGAATCGGTTCCTCTGATTGTAATTGAAGACGATGAAGATGTGAGAATGTTGTTGGTAGCACAGTTGAAGCATTCAGATCAGTACATCCCTTTATTCATCGAGACAATGGAGCGCATTAACAACACAATACCCGAAGACCCGGTGGCTTTTAGTGTTTTTGAACATGACACCCCAGCAGTAGGAAGTTTGGGTGAGGAAGATATCTTAAAAGTTGAAGTAAAGGCATCACCTTCACATATTCCTCTAAGCAACACCCCCAGTACCCGAGCTGGCTCAGACATCAAACTTCATAACAAGTCAAGTGAGGGCGTCGGTTGACATGAATCCCATAAGTGAATATACAACATTGCCTTCATTTACAAGAGTAGATTTGGCATCAACATCCAACGCCATCAACGTAAGTGGAAGCGACATTCCATTGCCCGAGCAGGCTCGAACATCTGACTTCACCACCGGCCTTCCCATCGTGCCTTTTG
Organism: Magnolia kwangsiensis; assembly: GCA_037074715.1. Taxonomy (NCBI): domain Eukaryota; kingdom Viridiplantae; phylum Streptophyta; class Magnoliopsida; order Magnoliales; family Magnoliaceae; genus Magnolia; species Magnolia kwangsiensis. The sequence goes on from CM073584.1 coordinate 77,370,967, forward strand.
AGGATGCTGGTTTCACCAATGCAAACCTATCATTGTATTCGCATTCAGTTGATGACGTGATTAATATAGCCGTTAAGCAAACGTTTAAGGACAAGAGCTGGTGTAAGTACGTGTTGAGTCAATTTGCAATTCGCAACAACTTTCAAAACAAGGTCTTGTATTCCACATCCAAGAAATTCACCGTGAAATGTATGGAAGATAAGTGTGATTGGAGGGTACACGCATCTAGGGTGAATGATGCGGGAATTTTCAAGATTAAGACTTACACGTCCACACATACATGTGGAATGTCATACATGAAGAGAGATCATCGGCAAGCAAGCAGTAAGCTAGCCAGTGAGCTGGTTGTCAATCGCATTGAGCAACGGCTGGGATTAAGGCCGAAAGACATTATATTGGCAATGCAAGAAAAGTATAACATTCTTATTAGCTATAAGAAGGCATGGCGCGCAAAAGAAATTGCAATTAATCGTGTAATCGGGTCCTATGGAGACTATTACAAAGAACTCTCGATGTACTTGCATGAATTGAGGATGGCGAACCCGGGGACACTGACCGCCCTGCTTGCGGATCAATAAACTGGGAGGTTCGAGAGATGTTTTGTTGCTCTCGGACAGTGCGTCAGAAGTTTTTGAACATGTCTGCGAAGGGTTTTGGCCGTTGATGGGATGCATCTAAAAGGTAAGTACAAGGGTGTTCTATTTGTCGCTACGGCTTTGGATGACGACAATCATATCTTTCCAGTCGCGTTTAGTATCGGAGAATCGGAGAACAGCAGTAGTTGGAACTGGTTTCTTACCTACCTCAGTCATTCGTTAGGCGATCTACCTGGTCTTGTGATCATATCAGACCGGCATAAAGGTCTAATGAAAGAAGTTCCCCAGGTCTTCTAAACAGCAATCCATGGCTACTACGCATACCATATATACCAAAACTTGGTGGACACGTTCAAAGATAAGTCGTTAGAAATATACTACTGGCAAGCTGTAAAGACTTGTAGGAGGGCTGAGTTCGAAAAGCTAATGCATGATATTGAACTTGTCAATCCCCCGGTACATGCATGGTTGAGGGAAATAGGGTATGAAAAGTGGGCATCATCGTACTTCATAGGAAAAAGATTCAATTTAGTCACTACAAACATAACTGAGTGTGTTAATGCTCTATTCAAAGAAGCGCAAGAATATCCCGTGACTATACTGATAGAGACGATCAGATTAAAAATTCAAGAGATGTTCTATAAGTGAAGAGAATCAGCATCATCATTCGTTGGACCGTTGACACCGTGGGCCGAGAAACAATTAAAGGATCTCATACCGAAGGCACGAAATGTCCGTTGTCATGCAATTTCTCGAGATGAATACTATATTATAGGAGAGTACAATGATACAGTCAAGCTTAATGAGCTTTCATATACATGCCACGAGTTTGAAGTACTGGGATTGTCTTGTTTTCATATTCTTTCAGCATTTATAAACTACAACCTTCCTCATTATTCATACTACTCCCCGTTATACACAGTTCGAAATTACCAGATCACATATGAAGATTCCGTGTACCCAGTACGAGACAAGAGCCAATGAAAAATTTCATTAGCATTCAAGGAATTATGTGCAAGTATGATGCCACCGCTACAGAGGAGGGTAGCTGTAAGACCAAAGAAGGCATGGATCCTTTCCCGTGGAGAGGAGCGAATAACCAAAAACTGTGGACGTTGCAAACAAACGGGCCATAATCGTCGGAGTTACAAATCTCTAATACATCCAGAATAATGTAATTTATTGTGCATTTTTTGTAATACGACTGTGAATGTTATACATTTGTTGTAATAGGACTGTAAATTTTATACTTTTTTTAAACAAACGACTGTAATGAATGTTATACATTTTTTGGTATATGACTGTGAATGTAATACATATGATATGACTGTGAACAAATTAAATGCAGCAGAATCAAATTAAAATGGTGCCCGTGTGACCAAATCAAGATGCAAATTTTATACAATGGCAAAATCAAGCATTTTCTCTTTAAACACACTTTAAATGACTTGGTCTTTGGTCTCATACAGGTACAAATGATACTTTGATGTGAACAGCATGGTAAGCACAAACTGAGTGGATCTGAAAGCATAAACTGAATTGTTGCCCAATCAAAGTCATTTCCATGCATTTCACGGTCATTCGAAACAATTCCGTGTTTATTCACGGTCATTTCCACACATTTCACGGTCAATTCCCTTCACTTCACGGTCATTTATATGCATTTCACGGTCAATTTGCTTCAATTCATGATCATTTCCATGCATTTCACGATCATCTCAACCAATTCCGTGTTGATTCACGATCATTTCGAGGCATTTCACGGTCAATTCCCTTCACTTCGCTGCCATTTGCATGCATTTCGCAGTCAATTCACTTCAATTCATAATCATTTCCATGCATTTCACGGTCATCCCAACCAATTTCGTGTTGATTCACAGTCATTTCGAGGCATCACAGTCAAACTCCTTCACTTCATGGTCATTTGCATGCATTTCGCGGTCAATTCGCTTCAAACCATAATCATTCCCATGCATTTTACGGTCGTCCAAAACAATTCCGTGTTGATTCACAGTCATTTCAAGGCATTTCACAGTCAAACTCCTTCACTTCACGGCCATTTGCATGCATTTGACAGTCAATTCGCTTCAATTCATGATCAAGAGAAATTTCCAACTGTACGACCAATATATGGCCCATTCCTGAGACGAAGCCCACCCCATTTTACTTTCCAAGTATACTCCCCAGGTGTACGGACGCCTTTCCAAACGTAAAAAATGCCCCTACTTTTTCCTTCAAGCGGATCGGCTACTATTCGAAGACAAGCGCTGACGCTTCTCGAACTCCGAGTTATACGAACGGTTCAAAAGAGTTCAACGTTACATGGGCCCCACAGTTATGTATTTATTATATCCACAACGTTCATCCATATTTCGAGGTCATTTCGGAGCATTATCACAAAAAAAAAAAAAAATCATATCCAAAGATCAACTGGACCACACCACAAAGAGTAGCAGAAAATTGATTTTCACTGTTGAAAAGCATGTAGGGCCCACCATAACATTTATTTTCCATCCAATCTATTCGTGAGGTCATAAAGAACTGGATGAATAGGAAAAACACATTTCCTAATGATCCAAAACTTCCGTGACCCTTGAAAGGGTTTCAACGGAAGACATATAAAGCAGAATAGTAATGTCATTTGCTACAGTTTTACCTATAGCTATGGATTATAACCGTAGCCATATAATCCATAGCAATAGAGTATACCCAGGGTGGGCGCGTCGAACTAGCCGCACCCCCGCACCACTCTCTGGACACTCCGGCGCGGCCACGCCGATCTAGCGCGCCCCCGCCCATAGTGTGGTTTATAGCTACAGATAATAACCGTAGCTATAATCCGTATCAGTAGGTTTTTTGTGTTTTTTTTTTTTTTTTTGGTTTTTTTTTTTTTTTTTGTACATGGAGAACTTCATTCTACCTATAATTTTCTCTAACACATATTTATATAAATATGTATATATAAGCATATTATAAAAAATTTCTCTTTTTTTCCATTTCTTTCTTTATTCATTTAACAAGAATATCTTCTAAACTAAAATTAGTTACTTGATGTACCCTATAAGATTTTGGGGTAGGAGAAGCTACTTTAACCAACCAATCTAGTTATTTTTCAATATTTCATCAGCTCGATGATAAAAAATCCATTTCATTCACTTAGCGGTGAATTTCGTTCATTTCATTAGCATGCATTTCACGGTCATTTTGCTTCAATTCATGATCACTTCTATGCATTTCATGGTCATCCGAAACATTTTCGTGTTGATTTACGGTCATTTCGAAGCATTTCGCGGTCAATTCCCTTCACTTCACGGTCATTTGCATGCATTTTGTGGTCAATTCGCTTCAAACCATGATCATTCCCATACATTTCATGGTCGTCCGAAACAATTTTGTGTTGATTCACGGTCATTTCGAGGCATTTCACAGTCAAACTCCTTCACTTCACGGTCATTTGCATGCATTTTGCGGTCAATTCGCTTCAAACCATGATCATTCCCATGCATTTCACGGTCGTCTGAAACAATTCCGTGTTGATTCACGGTCATTTCGAGGCATTTCACAGTCAAACTCCTTCACTTCACGGTCATTTGCATGCATTTCGTGGTCAATTCGCTTCAAACCATGATCATTCCCATGCATTTCACGGTCGTCCAAAACAATTCCGTGTTGATTCACGGTCATTTTGAGGCATTTCACAGTCAAACTCCTTCACTTCACGGTCATTTGCATGCATTTCGCGGTCAATTTGCTTCAGACCATGATCATTCCCATGCATTTCACAGTCATCCCAAACAATTCCGCGTTGATTCACGGTCATTTCGAGGCATTTCACAGTCAAACTCCTTCACTTCACGGTCATTTGCATGCATTTTGCGGTCAATTCGCTTCAAACCATGATCATTCCCATGCATTTCACGGTCGTCTGAAACAATTTCGTGTTGATTCACGGTCATTTTGAGGCATTTCACAGTCAAACTCCTTCATTTCACGGTCATTTGCATGCATTTCGCGGTCAATTCGCTTCAAACCATGATCATTCCCATGCATTTCACGGTCGTCCGAAACAGTTCCGTGTTGATTCATGGTCATTTTGAGGCATTTCACAGTCAAACTCCTTCACTTCACGGTCATTTGCATGCATTTCGCAGTCAATTCGCTTCAAACCATGATCATTCCCATGCATTTCACGGTCGTTGGAAACAATTCCGTGTTGATTCACGGTCATTACGAGGCATTTCACAGTCAAACTCCTTCACTTCACGGTCATTTGCATGCATTTCGCGGTCAATTCGCTTCAAACCATGATCATTCCCATGCATTTCACGGTTGTCCGATACAATTCTGTGTTGATTCACAGTCATTTCGAGGCATTTCACAGTCAAACTCCTTCACTTCACGGTCATTTGCATGCATTTCGTGGTCAATTTGCTTCAAACCATGATCATTCCCATGCATTTCACGGTCGTCCGAAACAGTTCCGTGTTGATTCACGGTCATTTCGAGGAATTTCACAGTCAAATACCTTTCAGAAATAGAAATAAAGACTTTTTTTTTTAACATTGTCCTCCAAACCTCCAAGTTATTGTTAACTCCATCTCTAGTCTCATCAACCAGCACCATGTCATCGCCTCTCCTAGTGCTTCTATATACTAAATGTGCATATGTTTATCCATGCTTATGTAATCATTCACAGATGTCAGCATATACATCTAAATGTAAACATATCTTCCATATTAATCTGAGAGTGATATTTCTTTTTCTTGGGATTCTATTGCATCAAACTGTCAGTTCTTAGTTATACAAGTATCAAACGCTACCCAAGACCAAAATGCATAACTCTTGCATGTCTTCTGAATCAATTGTATACATATACGCATATCACTCATTGGCTTTAGTCTTCTGACATTAGGTGTGGATATCCTGCTGTCAATGCATCCTACTATGATTTAAGTTTTCATCCGATCAACACAAACAAAGACTGCAAGCGGTACAAAAACTCTCGGGCCATCAAGTGTTACAGTTGTGATTCTTGCAAGTAAGATCTTCGCTAGCTACATTCTTTCTTCTGCAGAAATTTCCAAATATTGAGAGCCTTACTTTTTGTTATCTTTTCAGGGCTGGGGTTGCGCAGTACATGAAAACTGAATGGAGAGTCGTTGTTATCTTTAATGTGGTTCTGTTTGTTGTTCTGGTAAGCTCCACCCTAGAATGCATGCAAGAGAATTGTTTTAGGGCCTAGCAATATGCCCTAGAGGGGGGGTGAATAGGGCAATGCTAAATAAAAATAATAACAGCGGAATAATAAAAGATTTAAAGCACAATGCTGAATATAAAACAATCACAATAGCCTAAAATAAAGAGATTGATACTTTATCAGTTCTAAGGACAACCTTACACCAAAAACCAGAGGTTTAAGGTAGGACAACCTTATTTCTAGAACGTCCTTGTATCACAAACCAAAGAGGAATAATAAGCAATGAAATCAAAATAACTTGCAGAAAATAAATCCTAAGTTATTACAACATACATCAACACTTGATTGAAGTGATTACAACATTCATCCACAAACACTCTCCACAAAACAGAATGAATAAAAGAATGAAAGAATAAAACACATCCACAACACAACGATATATAGTGGTTCGCCTGTGTGTACACCAACTGTTATCCAACAGCCACACAGATTGCTACTCCACTCCTAATATCCTCACACAGGGGATATTAGCATGCACTATCAAAATAGGTTTCACAGGTTCACCTAAAACCTTCACAATTGTGTCTTTGATCTCGGGCTTACACAATCCAAAAACCCCACAATCTGAGTTTTATGGCTCTCCTCAGATAACCAATACAATGAGATTTTTCTGGCGAATCTCAAACAAAAACTAGAGAAAGTAAATTACAAAACATGTAAAATACCTGAATCACCTTTTGATGAAGCTCGATAGAACCAATCGGAATAGAAGTTCGATTCGACGTTCAAAGTCCAATACTCACTTTAAGAATGATTCTAAGTCTAATTGATTTTAGATCAAACGGGCTAGATCTATTTGATTTTGAATCTAGAAGAAGGAATAACAGAAATTCTCCTTTTCTAATAAGATTGGAATGTAGATCAAAATCAAATAAGAATAAGCTAGCAAAATGAATATTAAATAAGCACAAAGCAGCTTAAAATAAACACAAACTTATCTCAGAGAATAGCCTAAAGAATGCTTGAATAGAATTGATTTAAAGTGTTAAAACTCTGAAGTTCGTGCTCAATTTATAGACTGAAAAATCCCGTCTACGACTGGTCTTAGGATCTTAGGACTGGTCGTAGCTCCAAAGATTTTCGAAAGATTTCTGCGGGATTTGATTTTCAGTTCCACGACCGGTCGAGGGTGGTCTACGACCGGTCGTGGGCTACCTACGACCGGTCGTAAGACCCCAAAAATGGTTGCTGGAGTTTGAGTCGTAGGTCTACGACTGGTCGAAGGATGAATCGTAGAACTCACAGGACTGGTCGTAGGATGTCCAGGACTGGTCGTAGGACAGCTAGAAAGATTCAAAAATTTTCAACTATATAGGACTGGTCCTGAAAAACCTAAGACTAGTCGTAGCAAAGCTAGGACTAGTCTTAGAATACTCCAAACAAGCATATAAAGATATATGAGTTATGTATCCGGAATGACCTACAATAAAGCTCATCCTAAGGTCAATCTAAGGTCAAACAAACCTTAAAAGTGAGATGGACATTGAAAGTCTGTACACTCAGATGACCCTTAAGAGAAGCTTGTGAATATTCAAAACTTGTAGTAGGCCTTCATAAGCTTGATCTTGACTTGACAAAATCTTCTAGTAAACTTGAACTTGATCAAACCTTGAACATGCAACCTTGAATACTTCTATTCTTGATTTCTTCATCCAAGACTTGAAAACTTTCTTCTTTTAAGATCTTGACTTGAAATGCGATGTTGACTGCAATGACTAGTCTTCAAACATAAAACACAAGATATACAAGACATAGAAATAGGTTTTGGCACCACAAAATTTGACAACTAAAGGGATATGAAATCATAGCACTTACAATCTCCCTCTTTGTCAAATTGTGACAAAACACATAGCATCAAAGATAATAAGGAATGATAAATCATGAAACCACAAAATACTCTACTCCCCCTGAGTAATACGAGTATTGCACGTATAATCAATATATAACATGAAAACCTCAAAACTTCAATCCACATATCCATCATTCCACATATCCTTCTCAATCGATACAAACAAATTTACTCCCCCTATCCGTATTACTCCCCTTTTAGCAATGCTTACTACTCTCCCTTTTTATCACAAAATGACAAGGGAAAGGAACAATATAAAGGAGAATATAGGGAGCAAATAATGAGAAGGTGATATGAAAGGACATAAAATAAACCTGAAGTGTCAAGTCATAATCCATACCACAAAGTACAATATCCAAAATGTTATGAAACCAGAATCCATAATACATATCCAGAGTAAAAGAAATGTTATACTATTCAAAAGATAATTCACTTAATCTGATCCAGAGGAGGGAGTAGGAATAGATGGATCAATCTGGTGTAAACCCTTATTTATGCGACGAAAATATTTTTGCATGTACTTGAATCTCATGTCATAGGCTATATTCATATTATCAAGTTTTTCCTCCAATACATGAAGGCGTGCATCAAAATCAGAAGGATCATAATCTGGATCATTAGGTGAATCAGTTTTAATGACATCAAATAAGTCATCCATATTAACATCTTGTTGTGGAATATCACCAGCTTCCTCTTCGTTTCCAGCATCACCACCATCACCACCAACACCACTAACACCAGCTTCATCAAATTGGCCAGGGAGCAGATCCAATTTCATCTTATTAAGATTGGCATTGTTGAAAATGAGATGAAGAATTGGTGCCTCATTAACAGGTTTATCAACAAGCATGTGAGTGGCTAAAACATTCATAAGATAACCGAATGGAATATCACTATGACCTGGATGGAAACGAAATTGTATAATAGAATGACAAATTAAAAAAGGAAGACAGACCTTGATTCCAGAAGCAATAGAATGTAACACATGAACCATAAAAGAAGTTAACTTGATTTTATTACCGGACCGAGGATATACATTAAAATGAAGAAACGATGTAATATTCTGTATTTGGGTAACAGATACTTTGCAGGGAGTGCATTCCCTTTATGAGTCCAATGCACATCAATTTTGCATAAATCTCTGGTTAACATGCATTTTTCCGATTCTGAAGGTTTGTCGTATAAAGTATGAATCGGTATTCCTTCATCATTAACAGGTATATCCATAATACCTGATATTAAATGACGGTCAACTTCAAATTTCCCTTCTCTTGTATCAATTGAAAATATTAAATTATCAAGGGAAAAATCTATAATGCATGCTACCATTGATTGAGCAATGGACTGGTATGCAGACCCACCCCAAAGCAAAATGTTAGTCCAACCTATAGATTCAAGAAGGGGAATGACACCATATGGAGCAATGTGATTTAGATCAGCGGTATGCTCAACGATAATGTTACGGGTACACAAATCCCGTACATCTTGAGTATCATCTTCGGGTGACCGAAGATGCCGTTTAGTTATTGGTCCAGATCTGAATGAAGATGGACCACGGGATGTTTTCTTTTTCCCTCTAGCATCCATATTCAAAAAGATATACAAAGAACAAGCAAGATGCACAAATGAAAGATGAGTTTTCTTTAGATCAGCAAACAGAGAGCAAACACTTGAAAAACTCAACAAGAGATGAAATCAAACTATACTATGAACAAATCAAAGCATAGAGATCAAGAATCTTCAAGAAAAATGATGAAATAGGACTTACTTTGAAGAAAAACTAGAAATCCTATGACTGGTCAAACCACGACTCGTCGTAGGTAGGTGTGGAAATGAAGAAGAAAGAGATTTTTCTCAAATTATAAGATGTTCACGAGATCCACGACCGGTCGTGTGTGATTCACGACCGGTCGAACCACGATTGGTCATGTACAACCACGACCGGTTGAGCATCGACCAAAAATACATTTTTAAATACAAAAATTTAAAATTTAAACAATTATAATATGAAATATAATACACTATGATACATGCAAGTAAGAATATTCAATGTAAAATGCACATACCAAGATCAAATTTTAATTTATTAAACCTACTTTTATCGAGCGATTTAGTAAATATATCAGCAAGTTGAGTTTCGGTTGGTATATATTCCAATGAAATGACTTAATGATACCTAATGTCAATATGCTTAGTACGTGATTGCTGGATTGGATTTTTAGAAATGTTTATAGCACTGGAATTATCACAATGTAAAATCATTGAATCTTGATTAATTCCATAATCGCTAAGCATGCGTTTCATCCAAACTAGTTGAGTACATACATATCCAGCTGCAATATATTCAGCCTCAGCAGTAGAGAGCGATATTGAGCTTTGCTTCTTGCTAAACCAAGAAACTAAGCAATTTCCAATGTAAAAACAACCACCACTGGTTGATTTTCTATCATCAATATTTTCGGCCCAATCAGCATCTAAATACCTGCCTAATTGAACATTAGTATCAAAAGGATACCAAAGTCCCAAATTTATAGAACTTACAACATACCTAATAATCTGTTTAACAGCAGTAAGATGTGATTCCTTAGGATTAGACTGATATCTCGCGCAAATACCAACACTGAATGCGATATCAGGTCTACTAGCAGCAAGATATAACAAACTACCAATTATACTGCGATATAGTTTAGGATCTATATCTTTACCTGTAGAGTCTTTTGAGAGTCTTAATGTTGTACTCATATGAGTATCAAACTTCTTACCATTCTCAAATCCAAACCTTTTAACCAAGTTTGAAGCATATTTGGTCTGAGAAATGAAAATTTCATCATGTTGTTGTTTTACTTGCAACCCTATGAAATAGTTAAGTTCACCAACCATGCTCATTTTGAACCTTGATTTCCTTAACTCTGCAAACTCAGTAGACAAGTTAGAACAAGTAGATCCATATATAATATCATCAACATATATTTGAACCATCAAAATATCATTGTTATTCTTTTTAACAAAAAGCGTCTTATCGACACTACCTACTTAAAAGCTATGACTAAGTAAGAATTTAGTCAATTTTTCATACCATGACCTGGGTGCTTGTTTTAGACCATAGAGAGCCTTTTTGAGACGAAATACATGGTCAGATAACTTAGGGTCTTCAAACCCTGAAGGTTATTCAACATACACTTCTTCATGTAAATCGTCATTCAAGAAGGCACTCTTTACATCCATCTGATAAATTTTAAATTTTTTAAAAGAAGCGATGGAAATAAAAAGTCTGATTGATTCAAGGCGAGCGACTGGAGCAAAGGTTTCATCGTAATTTATGCCTTCAATCTGAGTGTACCCTTGTACAACTAGTCTAGCCTTGTTTAGTATAATATTTCCGAGTTCATCAGACTTATCTTTAAAGATCCACTTTGTTCCAATAATGTTTTTATCTTTAGGTCTAGGAACAAGATACCAGACATCATTACGAACAAATTGATTAAGTTCATCCTGCATAGTAACTATCCAATTTTCGTCAGAAAGTGCTTCTTTTATGTTGACCGATTCTATTTGGGATGTAAAACAAACATAATTACATATGTTCTCAAGTTATTTGCGAGTACGAACTCCAGTGAGAGGATTTTCAAGAATTTGATTAGTTGGATGATCTTTAACAGTCCTTGGTTCAGATTCTTTTTTACTTGATGAGATATCTAGATTGTCAATAATAATAGCTTCATCATCATCCGAACTTGGGGCTGGTGTATTCAAATGATCATCAATAACCACATTGATGGACTCTTGAATCACACCAATTCTCTTATTTAGAACCCTATAAGCTCGACTGTTCAAAGAATAACCAAGAAAAATTCCTTCGTCACTCTTCATATCAAACTTATCTAAATTTTCACGATCCCGTAAAATATAACACTTGCTGCCAAAAACCTGAAAGTATTTGACAGTAGGTTTCTTTTCAAACCATAATTCATAAGCGGTCTTATTATCAGATTTACTAATATAAACCCAATTAATAATATAGCATGCGGTATTAACTGCTTCAGCCCAAAGATTTTTAGAGAGCTTCAAACTATTTAACATAACATTAGTCATTTCCTGAAGCACTCTATTTTTCCTTTCAACTATACCATTTTGTTGCCGTGTTTTGGGTGCTGAGAATTCATGTGATATTCCCTGATCGCTACAGAATTTTTCAAAACTACTGTTTTCGAATTCAGATCCATGATCACTACGGATCTTGCTAACATGAGAACTTTTCTCATTTTGGATTCGTTTGATGACCTTTTTTACTTCATCCAGGGTTTCAGTTTTATCTTTTAAGAATTATACCCAAGTGAATCTGGTATAGTCATCTACGATAACCAAGATGTATGTTTTGCCTCCTCGACTTTCTGATCTGGTTGGTCCAATAAGATCCATATGGAGAAGCTCGAGTGGTCTAAATGTGGTGTTAGAGTTCACTTTCTTTTGAGAACTCCTAATTTGTTTGCCCAACTGGTATTCACCACATATTTTGTCTACTTTTTACAATTTGAGTAGACCTCTAATTAGTTCTCTTTTGCTCAATCTAAATAAGTTCCGATAGTATACATGTCCATGGTGTTATGCCATAATTCAGTCTCATCGGTATGGACCATGTAACATGATTGAGTAGATGAGCTAACATCACTAACGATGTAGCAGTTTTCAGAAGTTCTACGACCAGTTAATATAACAGAACCCCTTTTATTAACTATCTCACAACCTTGATTAGAAAACTTTACACTATGGTTGTTATCACATATCTGAGAAATGCTTAATAGGTTGTGTTTTAAACCCTCAACATATAAGACATTCTTAAATAAGGAAAGGTTATAAAGTTGAACCGTACCTTGGCCAATAATCTTGCAATTTCTTCCATCACCAAATGTGACTGACCCGTCAGTCATATCTTTAAGAATGGTGAATAAAGCTTTGTCACCTATCATATGCCTGGAGCAACCACTATCTAGGAACCACTTTGAATGGCATGTTGCTTTGAAAGCAGTGTGGGCAACCAAGCTGGCAACTTTAGGAACCCATTTCTTTTAGGAGCCTTAAAGGATAACTCATAGGTTTGAAGTGAACCAATTAATTCCTCAACCCTCATGGTATCCATATCACGAAGTTCCTGAATCGCGGTCACTTTAGAATTGAACCGTTCAGGAAGTGAACGTAGTATTTTTGCGCACACTTTACTTTCTGGGATTCTATCACCAAGACCCCACATAGAGTTCACAATGTCATTCAATCTAGTGTAGAAGTCCATAAACATCTCATTCTCCTCCATATGAATTTCTTCAAATTTAGTTGTGAGGAGTTGGACTTTAGATTTCTTGACAATAGATGTACCCTCGTGTGTCATTTCTAATATATCCCATGCTTGTTTTGCATTTTCACAAGAGATGATTCTTTTGAATTCATCTGGTGATAATGCACAAGTAATTGTATTTAGTGCTTTTGTATTAGCACTACTTTCACTTTTCTGAAGTGTGGTCCAAAAAGAATAAGCCGTTATTTTCATAGTTTTTGAACCATCCTCATTAGCAACTTCAGTGATAGGAGGGTTCCATTCATTCACTGTGGCCAGCCACACACTTTCATCCAAGGATTAGAGGAAGATCCTCATCCTGGCTTTCCAATAGGCATAGTTTGTGCCATTAAAGGGTGGTGGCCTAGTGACTGATAGGCTATCAAAATTTGACATCTTAATATAGCTTAGATCGTCAGCTCATTAAATAAATCCAATAAATAAACAATAAGCATGAGCTATTATAGCTTTGATACCACTTGTTAGGGCCTAGCTATATGCCCTAGAGGGGGGGTGAATAGGGCAATGCCAAATAAAAATAATAACAGCAGAATAATAAAAGATTTAAAGCACAATGCTAAATATAAAACAATCACAATAGCCTAAAATAAAGAGATTGATACTTTATCAGTTCTAAGGACAACCTTACACCAAAAACCAGAGGTTTAAGGTAGGACAACCTTATTTCTAGAACGTCCTTGTATCACAAACCAAAGAGGAATAATAAGCAATGAAATCAAAATAACTTGCAGAAAATAAATCCTAAGTTATTACAACATACATCAACACTTGCTTGAAGTGATTACAACATTCATCCACAAACACTCTCCACAAAATAAAATGAATAAAAGAATGAAAGAATAAAGCACATCCACAACACAACGATATATAGTGGTTCGCCTGTGTGTACACCAACTGTTATCCAACAGCCACACAGATTGCTACTCCACTCCTAATATCCTCACACAGGGGATATTAGCATGCACTATCAAAATAGGTTTCACAAGTTCACCTAAAACCTTCACAATTGTGTCTTTGATCTCGGGCTTACACAATCCAAAAACCCCACAATCTGAGTTTTATGGCTCTCCTCAGATAACCAATACAATGAGATTTTTCTGGCGAATCTCAAACAAAAACTAGAGAAAGTAAATTACAAAACATGTAAAATACCTGAATCACCTTTTGATGAAGCCCAATAGAACCAATCGGAATAGAAGTTCGATTCGACATTCAAAGTCCAATACTCACTTTAAGAATGATTCTAAATCTAATTGATTTTAGATCAAACGGGCTAGATCTATTTGATTTTGAATCTAGAAGAAGGAATAACAGAAATTCCCCTTTTCTAATAAGATTGGAATGTAGATCAAAATCAAATAAGAATAAGCTAGCAAAATGAATATTAAATAAGCACAAAACAGCTTAAAATAAACACAAACTTATCTCAGAGAATAGCCTAAAGAATGCTTGAATAAAATTGATTTAAAGTGCTAAAACTTTGAAGTTCGTGCTCAATTTATAGACTGAAAAATCCCGTCTACGACTGGTCTTAGGATCCTAGGACTGGTCGTAGCTCCAAAGATTTTTGAAAGATTTCCGCGGGATTTGATTTTCAGTTCCACGACCAGTCGAGGGTGGTCTACGACCGGTCGTGGGCTACTTACGACCGGTCGTAGGACCCCAAAAATGGTTGTTGAAGTTTGAGTCGTAGGTCTACGACCGGTCGAAGGATGAGTCGTAGAACTCACAGGACTGGTCGTAGGATGTCTAGGACTGGTCGTAGGACAGTTAGAAAGATTCAAAAATCTTCAAGTACATAGTTCTGGTCCTGAAAAACCTAAGACTGGTCGTAGCAAAGCTAGGACTGGTCTTGAAGTCCATAGGACTGGTCTTAGAACACTCCAAACAAGCATATAAAGATATATGAGTTATGTATCCGGAATGACCTACAATAAAGCCCATCCTAAGGTCAATCTAAGGTCAAACAAACCTTAAAAGTGAGATGGACATTGAAAGTCTGTACACTCAGATGACCCTTAAGAGAAGCTTGTGAATATTCAAAACTTGTAGTAGGCCTTCATAAGCTTGATCTTGACTTGACAAAATCTTCTAGTAAACTTGAACTTGATCAAACCTTGAATATGCAACCTTGAATACTTCTATTCTTGATTTCTTCATCCAAGACTTGAAAACTTTCTTCTTTTAAGATCTTGACTTGAAATGCGATGTTGATTGCAATGACTAGTCTTCAAACATAAAACACAAGATATACAAGACATATAAATAGGTTTTGGCACCACAAAATTTGACAACTAAAGGGATATGAAATCATAACACTTACAAATTGCTAGGATGAT
Organism: Magnolia kwangsiensis; assembly: GCA_037074715.1. Lineage (NCBI taxonomy): Eukaryota > Viridiplantae > Streptophyta > Magnoliopsida > Magnoliales > Magnoliaceae > Magnolia > Magnolia kwangsiensis. Next base: position 77,386,358 of record CM073584.1, read on the forward strand.
TCATACATGGAAAGAGTGAAGAGGCATTCACATCACGCAACCCCATGTGTGGGAGATCAAGTTCATTCATCAGGTGGGCCTCACTATGAACATGCTCTAGCCCAAAAAATAAGGCTACACCTGTCAGTTGGGCTGTGCATATATGAGAAAGTGGACTTCTAAATTAGCTGACCAACAGTCTATATGCACTCGTGGCTTAACTAATGAGTGGACTATGTTTTTTTGGGTCAAGGCATGTCCACTGTGGCCCTGGAATTGCTGCTGCAATCTCTCTTCCTGTGAATCCCCTCAGCATCTCTCATACATGGAAATGGCAAAATTTCCCCCCTTCGGAGAAAAGAGTACTGAATGTTCAAGATTGAAACACCTAGCAATCTGATAGAATTCTTTGACAATCTCGCATGCCAGATCAAAAAGTGAATAACAACAAAAAAACATTCTGATTTATCTTGTGGGCCCACTGTGGACCAGTCATAATCCGAAAAGTGCACTGATTGAATGATCCTTACATCTGGTCAGTGCCCTACATATGGATGATTTCAAGGGTCAGTCCTCTTGTCATGTTGTTAGGATTGCTTGACCAGAGCAACTGTGAGCTATGGCCAATTCATGTTGGGTGAGACAAATGCATTGTAACCTAGAACTGTACACGAGTTGAACCGAGTCGAGCTTGGCCCAGCTCGGCTTGGCTCGGCCAGCAGGCTACCCCAGCTCGAACTTGGCTTGGCTCAGTCCTTGAGCCTGACTGGGCAGCTCGGCTTGGCTCGGCTCTGTCAGCAGCTCGGGCCAGCTGGAGCCAAGTTCAAACCGAGCTTGAGCTCAATCTTTCAAGCCGAGTTCGAGTTCGAGCCTATGAGCTGAGTTCGAGTTTAGGTTTTAAGGTTTTTATTATATATAATATATATCATAATATGTATATAATAGAATTTATCTAAATGTATAAATATTTATACATTTAGATAAATGTTTATCTAAATGTTCATGGTTGATCCCACCTGATAAACGGCCTTAATAGAGCTATACACACACACACAAAAAAAATATTTATATTAAGTGAACCCGATCCGAGTTGAATCGATTTGAACCGAGTCAAGTTCAAGTCAAGTTCCGAGTCGAGTTTGGTCTAGCTTGGACTCGGCTTGAAATTTTTTTGAGCTCAAAAAATCAGCTCGACTCAGCTCGAACCCAGTTTCAAGCCAAGTCGAGTCGAGCTTTTCCGAGTCAAGTTGAGCGAGTTAACTGAACTCAGTTCGTGTACAGCTCTATTGTAACCTAAGGTCCCTTAAGAGGGATTTGACAATTTAATTTCCATTTAAATTTTCATAAATAGAAGTGGCGGGGTTATGAGGGATATTTCTCTAGGGAGAAGTTCTCCGGAGAACTTGCATGGTAAGAGATTGAAGAAGCAATTCACTGCTCATTTGCCAACATGGCACGTGGCTTTGAGATCCAGGCCACTCAACAGGTGGGTCCCAACATTCTGGTCGGCTCATCAGGTTGACCTCATGTGTATAGGAAAAATTGACAATTAGAAGAATGACCAAAAGTCTACATTTTACATCCACAGCTGGCCCAGCCGATGAGTCAATCAACCCGACTCTCTGACAAGTAATGTTCATGGTTGACCCCACCTAATAAACGGCCTCAATCTCACATGCACTGCGGCAAATTGCCTCTTCATTCTCTCCTCAGTTGAATCACCTTGGCATCCCTATTTCAGAAGCCATAAATTTAAGGTAATGAGCAGAGGCATCTTAAAAAGATTTTCCATTTATCTTTCGACAATCTGTCTTTTATAACCTCCCAATGGTGATCTTACCCAGTCAATCATCTACCTCTAGTGAGGTGCTGAATTCTCAACCATTCAATGAGATTCTGTAACATCTTTCTTTATAATTTTATCTATAGCCTTCAAATGCATATTTTAAATTTAGATGGACAGCTGAAACCTTAGATTTCAGTATTCTCTGAATTTTTGTGTTGTTTTTAGAAGGGCATATATAGTACAATAGTAGAGTCAGTTGAATCCTAAATGATCTATAGAAGATAATTCTAATGGAATATACAAAGATTAATCTGTGTTTTTTGGTTTGGTTAGAAACCGATCCAGGCTATTCATCTGATGGGGCACATTCCACAAGACTACCTCCAGTCCTCTTGTTGGAGAATTGTGCACATGGTGGTGCGTTTATATTTACTGATAAAATGCGAGCCATTGAATAGACCATCTATCCATTCACAGGCTACCATCAGATGAAATTATTTGGATTACCTGAAGGCCGGGCCCCCATTTAGAAGCATATTGTATAATATCTCTATTCTAAGTCGTTTTCATTTTACTGACACCATTGTATGTATCGTTTCAGTCCATGATATACTTTGTCGGGTGCTGTGCAAGAAGAAATGCCTCAATGAATCTTTCAAAGACCTGAAAAAATTGACCCTTTAATATCTCTATTCTAATGTCATTTGCTACTGTTTGACATATAGCTACGGATTATAACTGTAGCCAAGGATACCATAATCCGTAGTAATAGAGTACACCCGAGGTGGGCGCGCTGAACTAACCGCCCCCTCGCGCCACTCTCTGGACTCTCCGGCGTGGCCACGCCGATCTGGCACACCCCCTCCCATAGTGTGGTTTATGGCTACGGATAATAACCGTAGCTATAATCCGTAGCAGTAGGTTTTTTTGTGTTTTTTTTTTTTTGGTTTTTTTTTTTATTATTATTATTATTTTTTTTTTTTGTACATGGAGAACTTCATTCTACCTATAATTTTCTCTAACACATATTTATTTAATATGTATATATAAGCATATAATTTTTTTTTTCTCTTTTTTTCCATTTCTTTCTTTATTCATTTAACAAGAATATCTTCTAAACTAAAATTAGTTACTTGATGTACCCTATATGATTTTGGGGTAGGAGAAGCTACTTTAACCAACCAATCTAGTTATTTTCCAACATTTTATCAGCTCGATGATCGAAAATCCATTTCATTCACTTATTGGTGAATTTCGTTCATTTCATTTGCATGCATTTCACGGTCATTTTGCTTCAATTCATTATCACTTCTATGCATTTCATGGTCATCCGAAACATTTTTGTGTTGATTCACGGTCATTTCAAAGCATTTCGCGGTCAATTTCCTTCACTTCACGGTCATTTGCATGCATTTTGTGGTCAATTCGCTTCAAACCATGATCATTCCCATGCATTTCACGGTCATCCGAAACAATTTTGTGTTGATTCATGGTCATTTCGAGGCATTTCACAGTCAAACTCCTTCACTTCATGGTCATTTGCAAGCATTTTGCGGTCAATTCGCTTCAAACCATGATCATTCCCATGCATTTCACGGTCGTCCGAAACAATTCCGTGTTGATTCACAGTCATTTCGAGGCATTTCACAGTCAAACTCCTTCACTTCATGGTCATAGGATTAGGTTTAGGTTTTAGGTTTTACATTTACGTTTAGGTTTGGGTTTGGGTTTTGGGATTTGAGAATGTGTTCGGATTTAGGTTATAGGTTTTGGTTTTGGTTTAGGTTATAGGTTTTGGGATTTGATAATGGGTTCGGGTTTAGGTTATAGGTTTTGGTTTCAGGTTTAGGTTATAGGTTTGGGGATTTGATAATGGGTTCGAGTTTAGGTTATAGGTTTTGGTTTCGGTTTAGGTTATATGTTTTGGGATTTGATAATGCGTTCGGGTTTAGGTTATAGGTTTTGGCTTCGTTTTAGGTTATAGGTTTTAGGATTGGATAATGGGTTCGGGTCTAGGTTATAGGTGTTAGTTTCAGTTTAGGTTATAGGTTTTGGGATTTGATAAAGGGTTCGGGTCTAGGTTATAGGTTTTAGTTTTGGTTTAGGTTATAGGTTTTGATTTAGGTTAATGGTTTAAGTTTAGGTTATAGGTTTTTGGATTTGAGAATAGGTTCGAATTTAGGCTATAGGTTTTGGTTTTGGTTTAGGTTATAGCTTTTGGGATTTGAGAATGGGTTCAGGTTTAGGTTATAAGTATAGGTTTAGGTTAGGTTGTAGGTTAAGGTTTAGGGATTTGAGTTTAGGTTAAGGCTAAGGTTTAGGTTTAGGGAATTGAGTTTAGGTTATAGGTTTAGGGAAAGGTTAGGTTTAAGTTATAGGTTTTGAGATTTGAGAATAGTTATAGGTTTAATTCATCCCAAACAATTCTGCGTTGATTCACGGTCATTTTGAGGTATTTCACAGTCAAACTCCTTCACTTCACGGTCATTTGCATGCATTTCGTGGTCAATTCGCTTCAAACCATGATCATTCCCATGCATTTCACGGTTGTCTAAAACAATTCCGTGTTGATTCACGGTCATTTCGAGGCATTTCACAGTCAAACTCCTTCACTTCACGGTCATTTACATGCATTTCACGGTCAATTCGCTTCAAACCATGATCATTCCCATACATTAGTTGGATAGGTTAAGGTTTAGGTTTAGGTTATAGGTTTTTGGATTTGAGAATGGGTTCGGGTTTAGGCTAAAGATTTTGGTTTTAGTTTAGGTTATAGGTTTTGGTTTAGGTTATAGGTTTTGAGATTTGAGAATAGCTTCGGGTTTAGGTTATAGGTTTTGGTTTAGGTTATAGGTTATAGGTTTTGGTTTAGGTTATAGGTTTAGATTATAGGTTTTGGGATTTGAGAATGGGTTTGGGTTTAGGTTATAAGTATAGGTTTAGGTTAGGTTGTAGGTTAAGGTTTAGGGATTTGAGTTTAGGTTTAGGCTAAGGTTTAGGTTTAGGGAATTGAGTTCAGGGAAAGGTTAAGTTTAAGTTATAGGTTTTGAGATTTGATAATAGTTATAGGTTTAAGTCATCTTAAACAATTCCGCGTTGATTCACGGTCATTTCGAGGCATTTCACAGTCAAAATCCTTCACTTCACGGTCATTTGCATGCATTTCGCGGTCAATTCGCTTCAAACCATGATCATTCCCATCCATTTCACGGTCGTCCGAAACAATTCTGTGTTGATTCACGGTCATTTCGAGGCATTTCACAGTCAAACTCCTTCACTTCACGGTCATTTGCATGCATTTTGCGGTCAATTCGCTTCAAACCATGATCATTCCCATGCATTTCATGGTCATCCAAAACAATTTTATGTTGATTCACGGTCATTTCAAAACCTGTATTTTACTGCCCAATGGAGCACATGTCAAACTGGACTTGGGAAGATTATTTGGTGGTCTGATGCATGTAATCATTTGATGAAGCACAATGTCAATTTTTAAAATCTGGTTAGATATATTTAAAAATAAAGTGTTAATAGCATACATCCTTCTGAGAATGCATAACAAACATTAAAATCTATTAATCTTTGCATACGTCCTTCTGAGAGCCATCTGCTTTTTGGTTTAGCTTCTTGATGTTGCTCTCATTGCGCATGAATGATTTTGTAAATTGGATTTGAAGATTGTATTGAAGATATTCAAAATTCTCTCCCCCTAATTTTTCTTTCTCATGGTAAAAGCAAAGAATTGCTGCTGCCAACAGTTGCAGCTATATCTGCAATTTGAAAAATAGCTTCCACACATGGTAAGAACCTAAATTTGAAAATAACCGTTATGCTTTTCTTAGAAAAATAAAGGGAGTTTATTTCCAACACAATCCCAACAGAACCAAAGTCCAAAGTAGAAGTGATGTAAATATACCCTGAAAAAAAAAGGAAAAAAGAAAAAAAAAAAAGATTGGGGGCATTTCCTGTCAGATCCGAAATCTGAAGGAAGAGGCTACAACAGTTTTTTTACAGTACAAAAAGGCAATATGACAAGTGCTTTGAAAAATAAACTATCAATACAACTGCAGGTGAGGGAAACAAAACACAAAAGAGACCTTCACCCAATGATAAAAAATCAACAAAGGGATCCAACCAGAAGTAGATTTGGTCAGTGGCAGTACACACATCTGATGTGCAACTCGATAGTTCCAAGTATGTGCTGTTGGCATACTCAATGGTCTCATTGGCTGGACACAGGAATGCTCTCTTCACCTGGGGCTGCATCACTTGCAAATGACTTCTTTGTCAGCGACTTGGGGATGTCAATGTCATCCTGTGCACAGCATTGCTGCGGATGTGACAATAGCATGCACATATAGGTATCACTGGAATTTTTGCTAGCAGCTTGTAAAAATAAAATAAGACATTGTTCAAATTCTGTTGTGAACCAGCAATGAAATGGTATCAATAGAAACTAGTATTTTGTCTTAAAATTATGAAAAATGGCTCCTGCAGAATAGATAGACGGAGCCTCAGATTATGCAGAAACTGGTAGCAAATCAGCCACCTGAATCCTTGGATGTCGACTCAACTATGCTGCTGAAATTTTTCTACAGTATTTCCTTGCTCAGTCCTGAAAATGCATACTTACAACCCATAGGAAAAAAAGAAAAAGAAAAGTCTGAGGATTCCCCTCTACCTCGTGCTTATAAAATGGCTTTTTTTCTTCTTCTTCAGTTACACTCCATACAGAACTCTTCTCTTAACTTTCAAACTTACAGTCCTAATAAAATAGAAATAGAAACTAATAAAGACTCTTACTAAAATTAGAAACTAACTTTGACTTCTAGCAACTACTATCATAAACTGAATATAATTTGAAACTATCTTTGACTTGTTGCAACTACTTAGTTGAGCAAAATTTGCTTATAAAGCCTTTCATTCCAAACCCCTAGTCCCCAAGAAACCCTATGCTAAAGGTGGGGTTACTTTGTTAGAGACCAAGACAATCATCCCCCTTGAGAGTGGTGGAATGCATTTCTTTACTCGCTTACTGTATTTGTAATTTCCATACAGACTTTCCTCCCTTCTTAAAACATTTCCTCTAGCCATACCATGCACCACTAGTTACATTTGCATCAAAGGTAGTTAGATATCTGCTCATAATACCTCTGGAATATGACAATTGTCAAATTTTTTTACCCATCAACTGCAGAGGAGAGGATCATTGCCTCCACAAGAGATTATGCAGGCAGTAAAATGGGAATAAACAACCTATTACAATGGCAGAAATAGATGGTATCTACTATCTTTTTTCTTTTTTTTTTTCTTTTTTTTAAGTAACGGGATTTATATAAAAACGGAGGAAGGAAACAAGGGGGGCTGCTGAGATAGCAGAGCCAGAACCAAAAAATAAAAACATTACAGGCCTAAAAAGAGAAAGTTAAAATCTCTAAGAGTAGTTGAAGAAGCCTAAAACAAAGTGTCTACTGTCTTCATGGACCTTCACTATGAAATGTAGGGGATATCAAAGTTCTCAAAGTAGCAATATGAATCATGGATCTTATCAAGGATTCTGCCTCGTGGAGGTTTCAATACAGAGACCCAAGTGATCCAGCGAAACCATTGAAGAAGGCTTCAATTCATAATGGCTGACCAAGACTCGAATGTTTGAATAGATTATGAGGGCAAAACAAAGAGCTTCAGCTTCCACTATATTTATCTCCATCGAATCCTACATATCTCACAACCATTGACTTCACAAAACATGGCACTGTCCATGTTCCCCAGCTACTTTCTCCCCAACTACCTTATGTGCTTCCAATGTCTAATGCAATCTAGTTATGAGCACTGGTACTAGAAATTGCCAGTTAATATGAAATAGGAGAAACCTTTCCAGCACATCATGGGCAATACTGATGCAAACAAAAGCAACGGTTCCACCAAGAGTGAAGTGCTTAACCATAAGAATGCACAACAAACATTAAAATCTATTAATCTTAGAGCCAAAGTATCCCAATTGGGAGGAAATTCCAGCAAAAGGCAAACTCCCACATCATAGAAAGATCTGTCATTGAGTTACTAAACTGTTCTCCTTTGATTAATATACCTCTCAAAAATCGCCTTCATTGGATGCTCCTAACAATCCATATTTATTATACTAGAAAAGGTATAACCGTTGATATGGACTGTCTCCACAACTGATTTCCCATTCTTCTCAAATTCATATTTTTCAAACAACCATGCTATTGATTATTGATGGCTTGGAAAATGGAAAGTCCATGTTTAATTTACTAGAAAGGTCCGATCATTAATACAGACCATCATCATGCCAGGCCCACCTTTGATTGCCCATTCCTCTCAAAAAACCCTTCAAGCAAAAGATCCAATTCATACGATCAAGGCTACATAAACAATCTCCTTTCTCCACTGCTGGATCATCTTACAACCTATGGTCAAAATATGGGAACCCCTTCTTATGAGGCTATGACCACTTGGGATCTAACCATCTTCCCTAATTCCATTTGTTAGCAAGAACATAACCGTCAGAAAATCCATATCTGTTGGCAACAAGATGATGCCATGACGCTCCTTGCTCATGCTACCACCTAACATTTGGATACCAACCCATATTTGTATTTTTCTGTCATTTTCTTCTCATTTTCTTTTTCTTTTCTTTTTTTCTTATAATAAAACATCATTGATTGTCAGAAAAATAAAGATCAATCCCTTCCTCCCATGCAGTCAGTCCCAAGTTGCGAAAAAACTTCTTACAGTGGCTATTCCTAATTGGTTTCCAGTTTTGCTTAAATCTAGCTCTATTTTACACAAACTATTGCATTTTCTCTTAGAGTTGAATAACAATTTACCATGTTGTTTCAGGGCTGCCTTACATGAATGGTAAGCCAAAGAATTTTTCAACCTCACCCGACATTCTATCTATTACAAACTCAATGCTCTTTTAAATAGTGTAGGGAAAAAAAACTTACTTTTCTCTTTTTTGAAGGATAAGTCAACATTTTATTAAAGAAGGAAAAAAGGAAAGAAAACAAGGAGGATGAGGAGATCATCCAGCTAGTACAGTGGAAAAGATCCTTCAGCTTCCCTGAAAAAGCCTACTTATTCATTGAGCTCTTTCATTTACCCGGCTCTCATGCCCTTTGAGACGCTCTCATGATCAATCCAAACACAAAAAGATATTAATCTCCCCCAATAAGAGATTGTAACACCCCGAAAATTGGGGGTCGGATAGAAACCCAACTCCCGAGTTCCAGAACATCACTTATGCAACATAGATAATGATAAATGCATGTTGTCTGTAGAATGGCATTAAACAAGATTGAGACTAAGCTAAAACAACATATCATACTCTAGAGATAGTTAAATTAGCAAGTGGAAGACTGTGATATATACATAAAATATATAATTAATTGTAAGTTTTCAGAGTGTGAACATGTTACCAGGTTAATTAAATACATGTATACTCCAAAAATGGAAAGAAAATAATATACATGAGTGCTCCAAAAATATAAAATGACAAGTGTCCAGACATCTACTCAACCTCCCTATAATCTCGTCGATCAGATCACGCATAAAGGAGGGATCCTCCTCATCATCATCAAGTCCGGCTCTGCCTCGCAAGCTGCGCCATCATCTGCAATTACAAAAGGGTCTGGTGGTGTCCGGAACACCGTCCTGTAACATGGGAGTGAGTAATTAACTCAGTGGAATCATAGAACAAAGATTAGCATGTTATCAAATCAATCACGTGATAATAGTAGAGCAGTCAATCAAACATTCCTAGATATTGTTGTTAATGTATGCATGAAATGATATGATGGATGCCCTCACTGACATACTCCCTCATACGGCACCATCTTACACCCGCGGCATGCTTACATTCCTCAGTGCTCCACATCTTACAGGCACATGCAATGCGATATGGATAATGATTACCGAGTTGTTATTAGTCATTTTCATACAGCAGGATTGGAAAACTAGAGTACCTTGCTTATATCAATCCCAACACAGATCCTGTCTAGGGTCGTCACTCCTAGTAATCTCATACGATGTTATATTTATAGGTCGCTGCAAGGGTTGTCAGGACTGTTGCTTACACTCGTTGCACCTCTCCCCCATCACCTTATCAATACAGGCCTAGTTATATCCTTAACACTGCATTAGGACTCGTCGCCCCCATGCGGTGTCAGGATAAACTCAAGGTCACTACAAAGGGCTCGTCACCTGATCAGTGTATGCCGACAGCAAGAATATAGTGTCGCATACCACCATAATCTGCTCAGAGTAGGGTGCTCACTGGTCACCACGGGGAGGTTTGTGGCCCCAGCGTAGGTTGACAGCTCGACCACGGTGTCCCATACCACCATGCCCGGCTCATGAGTCTTTATGGATCAAGGTACCATGGTTAACAGGATTTTCAATGGTAAGTTCAGTACCTTAGGTTCAAGCAGTTATGACTCATGCAAGGTGAACATACAATGGCCAGTCGGGTTACTTGACGGGCTCGACTAGTACGAGCGCATCTCAAGCTGAACGACATGAAGTGCATGAAATACTTCGTGTGGCCTAACCACTGCGCCAACCCAAAGCACGATTCACGTTCATCGATGCGTCCTTTGTGGTACATAGAAACCAACCACGAATTCAATCCATTACCGACTGCCTGGACTAGGTCATAGCCCCAAGCATTTGTAAACCAACGTCAATAAACACATGAGAGTAACAAGAATGCATATAAACAATACAAGCATGTTATTACAGGTTATAACATACCACATAAGCAAATCCTCCAACACTTGCATTTCATATATATAATGAAATCAATACATATAGCCAACATGATGGAATTTATATACATCAGCATATTAATTGAGAATTCAATCTCAAAACTAATTCACAACATCATTTTACTCAATACATACTAATACAAACATTTATACAAACACTTAGTCTACACACTTTAGTCCACATAGCGTATGTCGACTCAAAGTGCGCATTAGGGCGAATCACTTCGCCAAACCAATCATACACGTATTTCTAATATCATAACACGATAAATTTACATGTCAAGCATTTCAGCAAAATACGGACGTATATAGTATTTTCTATAAATGCCTAAAATACCCTAAATCTCATATTTACCGTACATTTACGAAACGAAAAATGGACAGCATGTTGTACAGGTCAAACGGCGTTGCTGTCGATAATCTACTATTAAAAGATATTAAAAGATTTAAAATCAGTCAATCTAAGCGTCTAAAATCCTCACCTTTTGCCTTAGACGTGTATCGTTTCGAAAAGAACGTCTACGCTTCGTCAATGGCGTAAATGCGACCTAATGCACAAGATACATAAGTTATTTCGATATTTGAATCGAAAGAATCCCAAAATAGTAAGTAGTTAGGGTTTTTCTTACCTAGGAGTGCGTTGGAATCGCGGGGAAAGTGATTTGAATGCGGTGCTTCGGTACGTCCAATAGCTGGTGCAAGTGGCAGGAAATTCCTCCCACAACTCTCTCACAATCTCTCACTTTTTCTCTCTCTTTCTAAGGTTTAATCCAAATTCAGATGAGAGAGATATAAGAGGGTTTCAAGCCCTTATATAGTCTAAAACTTCACCAAAACAGACTTGGGACAAAGGTATACCTGGGTTTTAACCAAATCGGGGTTGTTTCGATCCAAAAGAGCATTTCGGGAGGTCCCCTGGTCGAACGCGATCGAACTTAAGCTCATGGTCACTGGATCTTGCTCACACCCAGTTTTCAGTCTGGCAGAGTTCATAGATCGCACGTGGCGGTCCAGTTTCAGTTCAGCGGTCATCGTACCTAAATCAGGTCTACAAGTCTCATGATATGAAAGAGAAATTTTTCCTGATCCGACAGTGTAATTTGGCTGAATTCTGATAGTCAGAACGCTTAATAATAACGCGTCAAGTCACGTGGCAGATTTGGATTAAAATTTCCAAATCTAACCCATTTCTCACTCTCTTCACTCCAGGCTCAATGAAATAACCTCTGAACATCGATTGGGCTTGATTTTTGAAATGATTGTCAAGTCCAGCCAAGCGGTCATGATGGTCTAAGATTGTAGATATCGGACTTTCAACACGCGGTCTAGATCCAATACAGGTTTCAAAGGATTCCCGGGAACAAACCGGTTTAGAGTTTGATCCTGGATTTTAGGGTAAGATAGTGTCATTGGTTCTACAAGTTTTGGGTCTTGCAGAACATATTTAAAGTGATTAGGGATAATTTCACAGGTAATCTAACGTAGCGCTAGTTAACTTACGCTTATATTCTAAAGGAATTAGGTTCTACATGATTTCTTTAGCTTAGGAATTGGGTTCTGAGAGGTTACCAAGGTGCTATGGTTGACCCATTGCCTAAGGACGTCTAACCCCAGGTTGGCAAAATCCGGGGTGTTACAATCTACCCCCCTTAAAATAAAATTTCATCCCCGAAATTAGCTAAGGGTAATGAGTCCCTAGAGGGACTTCGGTATTGGCATTCTAAGGAAGGTTCAAATCCTATTTGAAATGGCCTAGCTATATGCCCTAGAAGGGGGGTGAATAGGGCAATGCCAAATTAAACTTATAACAGCGGAATAATAAAAGATATAAAGCACATTGCTGAATATAAAACAATCACAATAGCCTAAAATAAAGAGATTGATACTTTATCAGTTATAAGGACAACCTTACACCAAAAACAAGAGGTTTAAGGTAGGACAACCTTATTTCTAGAACGTCCTTTGTATCACAAATCAATGAGGAATAATAAGCAAGAAAATCAAAATAACTTGCAGAAAATAAATCCTAAGTTATTACAACACTCATCCACACTTATTTGAAGTGATTACAACATTTATCTACAAACACTCTCCACAAATCAGAATGAATAAAAGAATGAAAGAGAAAAACACATCCACAACACAACGATATATAGTGGTTCACCTGTGTGTACACCAACTGTTATCCAACAGCCACACAGATTGCTACTCCACTCCTAATATCCTCACACAGGGGATATTAGCATGCACTATCAAAATAGGTTTCACAGGTTCACCTAAAACCTTCACAATTGTGTCTTTGATCTCGGGCTTACACAATCCAAAAACCCCACAAACTGAGTTTTCTGGCTCTCCTCAGATAACCAATATAATGAGATTTTTCTGGCGAATCTCAAACAAAAACCAGAGAAAGTAAATTACAAAACATGTAAAATACCTGAATCACCTTTTGAAGAAGCCCGGTAGAACCAATCGGAGTAGAAGTTCGATTCGACGTTCAAAGTCCAATACTCACTTTAAGAATGGTTCTAAGTCTAATTGATTTTAGATCAAACGGGCTAGATCTATTTGATTTTGAATCCAAGAAGAAGGAATATCAGAAATTCCCCTTTTCTAATAAGATTAGAATGTAAATCAAAATCAAATAAAAATAAGCTAGCAAAAGGAATATCAAATAAGCACAATGTAGCTTAAAATAAACACAAACTTATCTCAGAGAATAGCCTAAAGAATGCTTGAATAGAATTGATTTGAAGTACTAAAACTCTGAAGTTCGTGCTCTATTTATAGCCTGAAAAATCTCATCTACGACTGGTCTTAGGATCCTAGGACTGCTCGTAGCATCAAAGATTTTCGAAAGATTTTCGCGAGATAAGATTTTCAGTTCCACGACCGGTCCTGGGTGGTTTACGACCGGTCGTGGGTCACCTACGACTGGTCGTGGATCACCTACGACCGATTGTAGGATCCCAAAAATGGTTGCTAGAGTTTGAGTCGTAGGGCTACGACCGGTCGAAGTATGAGTCGTAGAACTTCCAGGACTGGTCGTAAGATAGCCAGAAAGATCCGAAAATCTTCAACTACCTAGGACTGGTCCTGAAAAACTTAAGACTGGTCGTAGCAAAGCTAGGACTAGTCTTGAAGTCCCTAAGACTGGTCTTAGAACACTCCAAACAAGCATATTAAAATATATGAGTTATATATCCGGAATGACCTACAGTAAAGCCCATCCTAAGGTCAATCTAAGGTCAAACAAACCTTAAAAGTGAGATGGACATTGAAAGTCTGTTCTCTCAGATGACCCTTAAAAGAAGCTTGTGAATATACAAAACTTGTAGTAGGCTTTCATGAGCTTGATCTTGACTTGACAAAGTCTTCTAGTAAACTTGAACTTGATCAAACCTTGAACATGCAACCTTGAAAACTTCTATTCTTGATTTCTTCATCCAAGACTTGAAAACTTTCTGCATTTAAGATCTTGTCTTGAAATGCGATGTCTTGATATGTCTTGATTGCAATGACTAGTCTTCAAACATAAAACACAAGATATACAAGACATAGATATAGGTTTTGGCACCATAAAATTTGACAACTAAAGGGATATGAAATCATAGCACTTACAATCTCCCCCTTTATCAAAACACATAGCATCAAAGATAATAAGGAATGATAAGTCATGAAATCACAAAATACTCTACTCCCCCTGAGTAATACGAGTATTGATCATATAATCAGTACACAACATGAAAACCTAAAGACTTCAATCCACATATCCATCAATCTACATATCCTTTTCAATCAATACAAACAAATTTACTCCTCCTATCCATATTACTCCCCTTTTAGCAATGCTTACTACTCCCCCTTTTTTTCACAAAATGACAAGGGAAAGGCACAATAGGAAGAAGAACATAGAGAGTACAAAGAAAATAATGAGAAAGAGATATGAAAGGACATCATATAAATCTTAAGCATCAAGACATAATCCATACTACAATATCCAAAAGACAATGTTATGAAACCATAATTCATTATACATACCCAAAATAAAAAGAAATGACATACTATCCAGAAGATAATTCACTGAATCTGATCCAAAGGAGGGAGCAGGAATAGTTGGATCAATCTGGTGTAAGCCCTTATTTATGCGACGAAGATATTTTCGCATGTACTTGAATCTCATATCATAGGCTATGTTCATATTATCAACCTTCTCCTCCAATGCACGAAGGCGTGCATCAGAACCAGAAGGATCATAATCTGGATCATTAGGTGAATCAGTTTCTATATCATCAAATAAGTCATCCATATTAACATCTTGTTGTGGAAGATCGCCAGCTTCCTCTTCATTTCTAGCAACACCACCAACACCTCCATCACCACCTTCCTCAACTTGGCCAGGAAGCAGATCCAATTTCATCTTATTAAAATTGGAATTGTTGAAAATAAGATGAAAAATTGGTGCCTCATTAACAGGTTTATCGACAAGCATGTAAGTGGCTAAAACACTCATAAGATAACCGAATGAAATATCACTATGACTCGGATGGAGACGAAATTGTATAATGGAATGACAAATCAAAGAAGGAAGACAGACCTTGGTTCAAGAAGCAATAGAATGCAACACACGAACCATGAAAGAAGTCAACTCAGTTTTATTACCAGACCGAGAATATACATTGGAAATGAAGAAACGATGTAATATTCTGTAACTGGGTAACACATACTTTGCAGGGAGTGCATTCCCTTTGTGAGTCCAATGCACATCAATTTTGCATAAATCTCTGGTTAACATGCGTTTTTTCGATTCTGAAGGTTTGTCGTATAAAGTATGAATCGGTATTCCTTCATCATTAACAGGTATATCCATAATACCTGATATCAAATGACGGTCAACTTCAAATTTTCCTTCTCTAGTATTAATTGAAAATGTTAAATTATCAAGGAAACAATCTGAAATGCATGCTACCATTGATTGAGCAATGGACTGGTATGCAGACCCACCCCAAAGAAAAATGTTAGACCAGCTAACAGATTCAAGAAGGGGAATGACATCATATGGAGCAATGTGATTTAGATCAGCGGTATGCTCAACGATAATGTTACGGACACGCAAATCTTGTACATCTTGAGTATCATCTTCGGGTGACCGAAGGTGCCGTTTAGTTATCGGTGCAGATCTGAATGAAGATAGACCACAGGATGTTTTTTTTTCCTCTAGCATCCATATTCAAAAAGATATATAAGGAACAAGCAAGATGCACAAAAGAAAGATGGGTTTTCTCTAGATCAACAAATTGAGAGGAAACCCTTAAAAAACTCAACAAAAGATGAAATCAAGCTGTACAATGAACAAATCAAAGCATAGAGATCATGAATCTTTAAGAAAAATGATGAAATAGGACTTACTTTGAAGAAAAACTAGAAATCCTATGACTGGTTGAGCCACAACTCATCGTAAGTCGGTGTGGAAATGAAGAAGAAGGGGATTTTCTCCAAATTATATCACATTCACGAGATCCACGACCGGTCGAGTGTGGTTCATGACCAGTCGAACCACGACTGGTCATGTACAACCACGACCGGCCGAGCATCAACCAAAAATGCATTTTTAATGAAAAAATTTAAAATTTAAATAATTATAATATGAAATATAATACACTATGATACATGCAAGCAAGAATATTTAATGTAAAATGCACATACCAAGATCAAATTTCAATTTATTAAAGCTACTTTTGTCGAGCGATTTAGTAAATATATCAGTAAGTTGAGTTTCGGTTGGTACATATTCCAATGAAATAACTTTTTCTTCAACCAACTCACGAATGTAATGATACCTAATGTCAATATGCATAGTACGTGAATGCTGGATTGGGTTTTTGAAAATGTTTATAGAACTGGAATATCACAATATAAGATCATTGAATCTTGATTAATTCCATAATCACTAAGCATACGTTTCATCCAAACTAGTTGAGTACATGCATATCCAGCTGCAATATATTCAGCCTCAGCAGTAGAGAGCGATATTGAGCTTTGCTTCTTGTTGAAGCAAGAAACTAAGCAATTTTTAATGTAAAAACAACCACCACTGGTTGATTTTCTATCATCAATATTTCTGGCCCAATCAGCATCTGAATACCCGGCTAATTGAACATTAGTATCAAAAGGATACCAAAGTTCCAAATTTATAGAACTTGCGACACATCTAATAATCCGTTTATCAGTAATAAGATGTGATTCCGTAGGATTAGACTGATATCTCTCACAAATACTAACACTAAATGCGATATCAGGTCTACTAACAGTAAGATATAACAAACTACCAATCATACTGCGATATAATTTAGGATCTATATCTTTACCTGAAGAGTCTTTTGAGAGTCTTAATGTTGTACTCATAGGAGTATCAAAGTTCTTACCATTCTCAAATCCAAACCTTTTAACCAAGTTTGAAGCATATTTGGTCTGAAAAATGATAATTTCATCAGGTTGTTATTTTACTTGCAACCCTAGGAAATAGTTAAGTTCGCAAACCATGCTCATTTCAAACCTTGATTTCATTAACTCTGTAAACTCAGTAGACATGTTAGAACAAGTAGATCCATAAATAATATCATCAACATATATTTGAACCATCAAAATATCATTGTTATTCTTTTTAACAAAAAGCGTCTTATCGACACTACCTACTTGAAAGCTATGACTAAGTAAGAATTTAGTCAATTTTTCATACCATGCCCTGGGTGCTTGTTTTAAACCATAGAGAGCCTTTTTGAGACGAAATACATGGTCAGATAACTTAGGGTCTTCAAACCCTGAAGGTTGTTCAACATACACTTCTTCATGTAAATCACCATTCAAGAAAGCACTCTTTACATCCATCTAATAGATTTTAAATTTTTTAAAACATGCGATGGAAATAAAAAGTCTGATTGATTCAAGGCGAGCGACTGGAACAAAGGTTTCATCGTAATCGATGCCTTCAATCTGAGTGTACCCTTGTACAACCAGTCTAGCCTTGTTTCGTATAATATTTTCGAGTTCATCAGACTTTTTTTTAAAGATCCACTTTGTTCCAATAATATTTTTATCTTTAGGTCTAGGAACAAGATACCAGACATCATTACGAACAAATTGATTAAGTTCATCCTGCATAACAACTATTCAATTTTTGTTAGAAAGTGCTTCTTTTACGTTAACTGGTTCTATTTGGGATGTAAAACAAACATAATTACATATGTTCTCAAGTTGTTCTCAAGTTGATTAGTTGGATGATCTTTAACAGTCCTTGGTTCAGATTCTTTTTAACTTAATGAGATATCTATATTGTCAATAATAAGAGCTTCATCATCATCTGAACTTGGGGCTGGTGTATTCAAATGATCATCAATGATGACATTGATGGACTCTTGAATCACACCAGTTCTCTTATTTAGAACCCTATAAGCTCGACTGTTCAAAGAATAACCAAGAAAAATTCCTTCGTCACTCTTCGTATCAAACTTACCCAAATTTTCACGATCTCGTAAAATATAACACTTGCTGCCAAAAACCCGAAAGTATTTGACAGTAGGTTTCTTTTCAAACCATAATTCATAAGCAGTCTTATTATCGGATTTACTAGTATAAACCCGATTAATAATATAACATGCGGTAATAACTGCTTCAGCCCAAAGATTTCTAGAGAGCTTCATGCTATTCAACATAACATTAGCTATATCCTGAAGAACTCTATTTGTCCTTTCAACTATACCATTTTGTTGCGGTGTTTTGGGTGCTGAGAATTCATGTGATATTCCCTGATCGCAACAGAATTTCTCAAAACTACTGTTTTCGAATTCAGATCCATGATCACTATGGATCTTGCTAACATGAGAACTTTTCTCATTTTGGATTCGTTTGATGACCTTTTTTACTTCATACAGGGTTTCAGTTTTGTCTTTTAAGAATGATACCCAAGTGAATCTGGTATAGTCATCTACGATAACCAAGATGTATTTTTTGCCTCCTCGACTCTCTGATCTGGTTGGTCCAATAAGATCCATATGGAGAAGCTCGAGTGGTCTAGATGTGGTATTGGAGTTCACTTTCTTGTGAGAGCTCCTAATCTGTTTGCCCAACTGGCATTCACGACATATTTTGTCTACTTTTTGCAATTTGGGTAGACCTCTAATTAGTTCTCTTTTTTTCAATCTAAATAAGTTCCGATAGTGTACATGTCCAAGGCGTTATGCCATAATTCAGTCTCATCGGTATGGACCATGTAACATGATTAAGTAGATGAGCTAGCATCACTAACGATGTAGCAGTTTTCAGAAGTTCTGCGACCAGTTAATATAACAGAACCCCTTTTATTAGTTATCTCACAACCTTGATTAGAAAACTTTACACTATGGTTGTTATCACATATCTGAGAAATGCTTAATAGGTTGTGTTTTAAACCCTCAACATATAAGACATTCTTAAATAAGAGAAGGTTATAAAGTTAAACCGTACCTTGGCCAATAATCTTGTAATTGCTTCCATCACCAAATGTGACTGACCCGTCAGTCATATCTTTAAGATCGGTGAATAAAGCTTTGTCACCTGTCATATGCCTGGAGCAACCACTATCTAGGTACCACTTTGAATGGCTTATTGCTTTGAAAGCAGTGTGGTAAACCAAGCTGGCAACTTTAGGAACCCATTTCATAACTGTTTTGGGTTTAGGAGTATAGATGGTCTTTTTCTGTCTATTGTTGTAGGAATGACCTATAGAGTTCGACTTTAATAGCTCCTTGAGAAGATCAATAATTTTTTCAGCTAATTGATTTCAGTTTTGAAAATTAAAGTTGACATGGCTACTTTTAGGTTTTTGAAAAGTTTCTGAATTTTTAGAAAAACCTTGAAAAGTATTCTTTTCTTTTGAGTTTGAAGACTCTCTTTTTACAAATTTAGGAGCAGTGTTCTTTTTTTTAGGAGATGTATTCTTATCATAGCCCGACCCAGATTGATCACCACATTTTCTTGATCCGGACAATAATTTTTTCAATTTCGGATCACCTTGGGCATATCTCCATGTGTCTTTCAAACTCAGAAGAGAAGCTACCTCATTTTTGAGTTTCTCTTTTTCGGATTTCAATTCTTCAATTTGGGAGGCTTTGAAATCTAAATCATTTTTGGTTTTTTTAAAAGGATCGAAAATATGAGACTTTTCTAAGACAAGAGACTCATAATCTTCCTCAAGTTTAGAAAATTTTTCTTTTTGTAATTTAAGCTTGACAACAATTTTCCAACTCTCTTTATAAAGGGCATTATAAGCATCTTGAAGATCATCTTCATTATCGCAATCACTATTCAGATTTTCTTCACTAGATATATCATCATGATCTGAATAGGTGATCTTGGCTAGAGTCATAAGAGCTTTAACACCATCGCCCGACTCGGTTTCAGAATCTTCTGATTTAGAAGAGGATTCGGAATCAGATAATTCATCCCAAGTAGCCATCATGCTTTTCCTTTTTGATTTGTCCTTTTTAGAACATTTGTTAGATAAGTGCCCATACTCTTGACAGTTGTAACATTGACTATCTTTGAAGGATTTAAGAGTTCTAGGTTTAGATCGTCTCTTATCATTTGATTTTTGAAAATCAACCTTCTTCTTGTTTTTAAAAATTTTGTAAAATCTTTTTGCTAAAAGTGCCATATCATCTTCGGTATTTTCTGAATCCCAAGTGCTCCCTTGAGAAATATTTTTAGATGATTTGAGAGCTATTGATTTTCCTGTAGGAGCCTTAAAGGATAACTCATAGGTTTGAAGTGAACCAACTAATTCATCAACCCTCATGGTATCCGTATCACGAAGTTCCTGAATCGCGGTCACTTTAGAATTGAACCGTTCAGGAAGTGAACGTAGTATTTTTGCGCACACTTTACTTTCTGGGATTCTATCACCAAGACGCCACATAGAGTTCACAATGTCATTCAATCTAGTGTAGAAGTCCATAAACATCTCATTCTCCTCCATATGAATTTCTTCAAATTTAGTTGTGAGGAGTTGGACTTTAGATTTCTTAACAATAGATGTACCCTCGTGTGTCATTTCTAATACATCGCATGCTTGTTTTTCATTTTCACAAGAGATGATTCTTTTAAATTCATCTGGTGATAATGCACAAGTAATTGCATTTAGTGTTTTTGCTTTAGCACTACTTTCACTTTTCTGAAGTGTGGTCCAAAGAGAATAAGCCGTTACTTTCATAGTTTTTGAACCATCGTCATTAGCAACTTCAGTGACAGGAGGATTCCATTCATTCACTGTAGCCATCCACACACTTTCATCCAAGGATTTAAGGAAGATCCTCATCCTGACTTTCCAATAAGCATAGTTTGTGCCATTAAAAGGTGGTGGCCTAGTGACTGATAGGCTTTCAAAATTTGACATCTTAATATAGCTTAAATCGTCAGCTCAGGAAATAAATCCAATAAATAAGCAATAAACACGAGCTATTAGGCTCTAATACCACTTGAAAGGACCTAGCTATATGCCCTAGAGGGGGGGTAAATAGGGCAATGCCAAATAAAAATTATAACAGCGGAATAATAAAAGATATAAAGCACAATGTTGAATATAAAACAATCACAATAACATAAAATAAAGAGATTGATACTTTATCAGTTCTAAGGAAAACCTTACACCAAAAACCAGAGGTTTAAGGTAGGACAACCTTATTTTTACAACGTCCTTTATATCACAAATCAATGAGGAATAATAAACAAGAAAATCAAAATAACTTGCAGAAAATAAATCCTAAGTTATTACAACATTCATCCACACTTGCTTGAAGTGATTACAACATTCATCCACAAACACTCTCCACAAATCAGAATGAGTAAAAGAATGAAAGAGAAAAACACATCCACAACACAACGATATATAGTGGTTCGCCTGTGTGTACACCAACTGTTATCCAACAGCCACACAGATTGCTACTCCACTCCTAATATCCTCACACGGGGGATATTAGCATGCACTATCAAAATAGGTTTCACAGGTTCACCTAAAACCTTCACAATTGTGTCTTTGATCTCGGGCTTACACAATCCAAAAACCCCACAATCTGAGTTTTCTGGCTCTCCTCAGATAACCAATACAATGAGATTTTTTTGGCGAATCTCAAACAAAAACCAGAGAAAGTAAATTACAAAACATGTAAAATACCTGAATCACCTTTTGAAGAAGCCCGGTAGAACCAATCGGAGTAGAAGTTCGATTCGACGTTCAAAGTCCAATACTCACTTTAAGAATGGTTCTAAGTATAATTGATTTTAGATCAAACGGGCTAGATCTATTTGATTTTGAATCCAAGAAGAAGGAAAATCAGAAATTCCCCTTTTCTAATAAGATTGGAATGTAGATCAAAATCAAATAAAAATAAGCTAGCAAAAGGAATATTAAATAAGCACAATGTAGCTTAAAATAAACATAAACTTATCTCAGAGAATAGCCTAAAGAATGCTTGAATAGAATTGATTTGAAGTACTAAAACTCTGAAGTTCGTGCTCTATTTATAGCCTGAAAAATCCCGTCTACGACTGGTCTTAGGATCTTAGGACTGGTCGTAACATCAAAGATTGTCGAAAGATTTCCGCGGTATAAGATTTTCAGTTCTACGACCGGTCTTGGGTGGTCTACGATCGGTCGTGGGTCACCTACGACTGGTCGTGGATCACCTACGATTGGTCGTAGGACCCCAAAAACGGTTGCTGGATTTTGAGTCGTAGGGCTACGACCAGTCAAAGTATGAGTCGTAGAACTTTCAGAACTGGTCGTAGGATGTCCAGGACTGGTCGTAGGAGAGCCAGAAAGATCCAAAAATCTTCAACTACCTAAGACTGGTCTTAAAAAAACTTAAGACTGGTCGTAGCAAAGCTAGGACTGGTCTTGAAGTCCCTAGGACTGGTCTTAGAACACTCCAAACAAGCATATTAAAATATTTGATTTATGTATCCGGAATGACCTACAGTAAAGCTCATCCTAAGGTCAATCTAAGGTCAAACAAACCTTAAAAGTGAGATGTACATTGAAAGTCTGTTCTCTCAGATGACCCTTAAGAGAAGCTTATGAATATACAAAACTTGTAGTAGGCCTTCATGAGCTTGATCTTGATCTTGACTTGACAAAGTCTTTTAGTAAACTTGAACTTGATCAAACCTTGAACATGCAACCTTGAAAAATTCTATTCTTGATTTCTTCATCCAAGACTCGAAAACTTTCTTCATTTAAGATCTTGTCTTGAAATGCGATGTCTTGATATGTCTTGATTGCAATAACTAGTCTTCAAACATAAAACACAAGATATACAAGGCATAGATATAGGTTTTGGCACCACAAAATTTGACAACTAAAGGGATATGAAATCATAGCACTTACACTATTTAGTGACCTAACCTTACGTATAACCTAAATCAACTGTTTCGATCCTGGGCCAGTGGGGAAGAGGCCAACTACGCTTCCGCTGCGCTACTCTGATCTAATGATTGCATTAGCTGACTTAACTAGATTGGGCTCAAAATGTTCTACCCCCTTAAAACTTAGTTCTACTTAAGGTTTAAGAATCTATGTCTCGATCCGTATATCGGAACGAGGTGTAACTTAGGACCTATCCTTGACATGGAATGAGAGACAACCTCTCGCTACATTGGTCTTCCTTTACTAATGATGCGTTCTATGACATTGGTATCTATGGTTACAGAAAAGAGATGAAATGATGGGTGTTATGGTTGATTTCAAGGATGGATGTGAGTTTGTGGCAAGTGGTCTAATCTCTACTGGTTATAAGTCCTTGTCATTTTCTAAAGGCAAAACAATAACTTTTAGTTGTAGATAGTCGAGCCAACACGGAAGAAAAGTTGTGTAATGGGTCTGAGTCGGATACATCGACTTTCTGCCTAGAACAGAAAATTTACCGTATCAGTTCTTAATCTTAGACGATGCCGATCTTCTGCTTGATCAGAGCATTGGATTTATTAGCAACTACTAGGATTGAGAAGTCAATTCAAACCGCGAATACATCGCTTACATGTACAGTTCCTTTACTCCGCGTTTCCGAATGCAATAGGCCCTTGGGAAAGGCAAGTCAAAGGGACGTGCTGGTTTATTCTAAGTTTAATCTGAGGGATTTATAAGTTTTTCCTGAGAGTGAATGGATCTAAGTTAAATAAGCTTCCTGATAGTTACTAAAGGAGCCTATGAATGTTATGAGGATCTACCCAAGGAAGGGAGTCCCATTCCAACCAAATCTAACCTATTATTCCTTAGCATATATAGGCTTTACACTACTTATTATAACTAGTAGCCTAGTCTGTAACTCACTAGCTATAATCCAAAGCCTAAGCTTATACGTTACATGGTTTCATACCATTTCCACTACAGGAGATTATTCTATCGCTTAAGGTCAAGAGTATCTAATTGAAATTTGATTTGTTATAGCGTCAGATCATTCAAAAGGGAGGAGTACTAACTCCATGTTCAAAACTCTAGATGTCCTAGCACCAGATGGTCATTATTTATGGACTAAACTACCATATTTGGTCTCGCCCGACGGTAAAGCGGAGAGATCGAGAAGATGGCTATAACTAGCTCAAAAGAGTCATGAAAAATGAAGGAAAGGGGTGAAAGGGCTGTCCAAATGGACTGAAGCGAATCTAGGCGTTGTAGAGGGATGAATCAAGCTCCCAAAGGCTAGATTTTTAAAGAGAAAAGAGCAAGGTAAGATGGAATGGAGGTCCACTCAATTTTAGCCTTGATTGGAGGTTGTGGGAGCTTCCACAGACGAGAACTGAGAGAGAGAGGGCTGTGAACAGATACAAATGGGTGAGTAGGCGTCGGTTTTAGCAGAAAATAGGATTGGGAGAGGTTTGGCACCGAGGTTTGAGGGGAGAGCAGCAAGAACACGAAAATAGAGGGCTTGGAGGGGGCAGTTGTGAAGGAGGTGGTACTTTTAGGGGGTTTTAAGGTGCGAACCACCTATGGGGGAGGTGCCCTAACCCAAAAAGGGCGTCGGCCCAAATTTTAGACCAAGTGGGGCCCACCATACGGAGATGCCATCGCCGGCCAACTTTCAATCCAGCCAGTTCGGCCATGTGGGCTGGGTTCCCCCTGCCCTAGGGACCCCAAATATATGTGGGACCCACCCTAGTTCATTGTATTTTGGCCTAGATAGGCCCAAAACTCCATTTGGGGCGTTCTAGGGTCATTTTATAAATCAGAATAAGTTTATACATCATGTAGCATATGATTTTGAGGTAGGAGAAGCTAATCCATTCAATTAACCCATTTTTTACAAAAGATTCATAATTGGAATGGCCAAAAGTCCAATTCTTACCTATATTTACTATTTATAGTAAATTTTTGTCTAAGTATGATTTTCTATCTTTTACACATTATGATTTATGCCCAGTGTGAAAATACTTAGAAAAAGTTAAAGAATGAGGTGGTAAGAGGAAGGATTCTGAAGGAATTGGAGAAAATGGAGTTTTCAAGCCTTGAAATTGAGTATAAGGGTTGTGGTTGCCCTACAACCCAAGGACTTGTATTTCTGGGTTCAGAATTCTTCTGAAATCATCCCAAACCCACCAACTAACGACCTAGAGGCAACTTAGGTCTCTTCACGCGACCAAAGATACGTCATGGACTCGATCAAAACGATCGATTTGAGTAAACTTCGTCTATTGGCGAAACTAAAGTTCTATGAGTGTTTCTAGATTTTCTCGCACCCACCTAAGTTAAAGGGGCGATAGCGTACGTCGCGTGCCCATAACCCAGGTCTAGTTTAATCTCAATCATGCTCTAATACCAACTGTAACACTCCGAAAATCAGGAGTTAGGTTTCTACCCGACCCCCGATTTTCGGGGTGTTACAAAGATTCTTTGCTTTCATGCAGAGAAATCCAAGTTCATGACTGTATTACACATAACATATATATATATATAGCATAAAAAAATCACAAATAACAACAGAATGGTTTTTGTAAAAAAAGTAGATTGATTTGTTGATGGAAAATATTCATACAAATGCAAATAAAAACCAGATAGAAAAGTGAAGCACCTGTAAGAAGTTGCACCTTTGGTGCGGTTATGATGAGGACATAATTAATCCAACACACATAATGCAATACTACACAAGGTAAACTAAAGTGAAAATAATTTTATTTATAATCCGAGATTGTACATTGTTCCCATTCACTCATTTCACCCAACACACATAATGCAATACTACACAAGGTAAACTAAAGTGAAAATAATTTCATTTATAATCCGAGATTGTACATTGTTCCCATTCACTCATTTCACCAGGTGAAAAACTAACTAGTAAACTACAAACATGGTGAAAACCCGATGCCTAATGGTCCTGTGAATCAGTCAGATGTGGTGCTCCTCCATCCTTTTGAACACAGCATAACACCTCCTTCAGGGTGCGGAAGATCTTCTGGTTCCATTGCCCTTGTTCGATCTTTTGGGCCTTCATTTCAGCCCTCATTTCAGTTAATTCAGATTGGACAGAGGCCAGCTCTTCTTCTACTCGACTGAATCACTCATGTATAAGCGGAGGGGCCACAAAATCTTCATCGATGCCCCTTTGCTCATTATCTCTCTCATCTTCCTCATCTTCTTCATCCCCCAATTCTTTAATACTACCCTGGGGCTAATTAGAGCTTCTGTCAACACGATTTATGATGTCCTCGTTGATCACCATAATCGGGTATGGGTCCCCGTCCGGGTACTTGAATTTGTACTAACGTGCCAACTTACAGATTAAACAATCAAAAGGAAGAGCTAATTTTTCTCTCCTTCCTAACGCCGCCTTCACAATATGTGTAAGCACAACGGTGGGGATGCATACATTTTCTCCTTACCCCATCTGGTAGAGGAATTCTGCCATATACCGAGAAACCTCAGATCGGTTGCTGGATCTCGGGTATATGTTATACGTGCATATGTAGTGGAGCAGGTGGTAGTCTTGTGCCAAATATTTGGCTTTGATGCTAGTACCTCTTCTCCATTCGACGAGTTTTCCACACAAATGGAGAGCGCGCTCGTCCCTTGCCCCCTTATCCCTTAGATTTTTCTCCTTGATGTGCACACTACCGAGCTTCATACCAAGTGCAGTAGCGATTTCTTTCACACCAATTTCATACAATTGTCTATTAATGCTAACTTTGAATCCAAGAGGATTGATCTTGGCTTCAACAATTCGTGCATAGAATGCTCGCACTAAATCTTCACTCACGACCTCTGTTGCATCAAACATCGTTCCCCAACCATTGTCAATGATTCGGTCGAGTAAGAGATACGTACCAAACATGTTATTATCCACATCTGCCTCGAATACGACCTTTCGATCCGTGAATCTCCCGAATTCAATGCCGGGCGGGATGACTCGCTCAGGGGATGTTCGTGGGTCGAATTCTCTCTTCGACCTCATCTCGAAGACCGGTCCCACATTATCATCATCATGTTTGCTGAAGCTTCTATCACGGCGGTGGCGCGGTTGCTCACTCAGTTTTCCCTTCGATCTTGTCCGACGGCTTGACCCCGCTTCCTCGTGGGTCGCTCTTTTCTTTCCCATGAAGGAAAGCACCAACGTAACGGTGAATAAGGAAGAGAGAGTTGCAAGGAGGCTCATCTTTCTTCCTGGGTAGCTAATGGAGATGGAAGAGGAGTTTTTGTTGTGTAAGACAATAAGGGTTTTGAGTGTGCGGATGGGTTGTGGGCATGCAATGCAGGATGGGTTTTTGTTAATCACTCGGAGTGTGCAAGAGATGATGGGTTCGGGGCATGCAAGGGAAGATGGGTTTGCGGTGTGCAAGGGAGGGATGATTTTGCATGAAAATCCAATTTTGGAGGAGAAATGAGAGGGAAAGGGAGAGGAATCGCTTTTAAGTGTGAGAGAATGGGTCCCACACGTGTTACAGGCCCCCACTCAAATGGTCGTGGGCGTGGGCTCGCCAAACTGACGGATGGACTGGCGTGGGCCGCCACTTGCTGGAGGGACTGGCGGGGGTGCGCCGGTGGAAAATGTCAGCCACCCCCTGTTGTTGGTGTTGCACATGGGATACGGTTATTATCCGTAGCTATATGTCTGACCGTAGCAAATGAGTTTACCATTCTGCTTTGAACGTCTACCGTTGAAATCCTTTCAAGGGTCATGGAAGTTTTGGATCAACTCGAAATTTATTTTTCCTATTCATCCAGGTCTTTGTGACCTCATGAATAGATTGGATGGAAAATAAATGTTATGGTGGGCCCTACATGCATTTCAACAGTGAAAATCAATTTTCTCTAGTGACTCAATCAACTGCTGTAAGGTTTGCTGATCAATTATGTGAAAGGGCTCATTGATCCCGACAACAGCGATGGTGCAGATGGAGCTGGTCAGCTTTTCTCCTTGTAGTGTTGGATGCTCATAAAGGAACCCCATACATAGCAGATGAAATCTCCTCTCTAGTAGATTTCTCCTCTTATGGTTCACATCTTACATTTTCTGCCTCAGCGTAACAGCTTAACTATTGGCTATGGAGAGTCTTATTTTCCCCATTATTGTTTTTTTCCTTATTTCGCAAATTTTCTGCAGGCTGCGGATTCCCAAGTTGTCTCTGATTACGTCTGTTACTTTCTCCATCAACACACGTGAGTTAATTGATATTGTTTTTGTTTCTTATGACACTTAGTTCTGTCTTCATGGTGGTCTGTTGAGTTTACCAGTGTTATATACCACTCTCTTAGCTGATTGTAAGAGCTTATATTCCACATACAATCATGGTACCTGATAATGGCGATTGCGTTATTTCTTTGTTTCCTTTGTTGAAAATAACAATTTCAAAAAAACTGGATGATAAA
Source organism: Magnolia kwangsiensis (assembly GCA_037074715.1). Lineage (NCBI taxonomy): Eukaryota > Viridiplantae > Streptophyta > Magnoliopsida > Magnoliales > Magnoliaceae > Magnolia > Magnolia kwangsiensis. The sequence continues at coordinate 77,414,799 of CM073584.1, forward strand.
AATCAAGATAAAGGGAAATAATTCTCAATACATACTAGCTGATTGCCTCACTTCTCTAGACTATTGATGGTCTCATTAGCTCCTCTGCCAGTCAAACGAAAATCTTATCCTAGATGCTAAGTCTAATTTTTTGCTAAACACGGGATAATTTCCAATGCTAAGATTTCTTGAGGGAAGCCCACCCGATGACATTCAAAGAATCTCTTTTCATGTTAAGAGGGCTGGAGAAGTCCTTTGTGAAAATCCTTAAACCCTTTCTATGAGTCAGTGGCTTTACTTTGTTCTCCTCCCCTGCCCACAAGACCAAGAAAAACCATGTGCACCATACCTTTATTGCCCCTAAGAAGTCTGCTATATATGCTTTTTTGGTTTTAAATGATTTCTTCATCTTAAAAAAAAAAAAAAAAACTAGTATGCTGCCCAATATTTTGTTTACTAACTCAGTACTTGCTAATTCACCTTTCTTTTTTGGGTGTGGAATTCAACTCGGGCAGCCTGCAACTATCAAGGTTGCTGGTAACTTGGTTAGGCTATTGTCTTACAAGAATAAGGTGACTTTCAACCTTAAGATCATGAATTACTTTTTGATGTTAGGTCCTGTGATAGTTTTATTTTTATTTTTATTTTGATCAAAAAGCTTACTATCCCAAATTATTTATCCAAAGAAAAAAGGAAAGAAAAAGAAAGAAAGAAATGGCTTTCTTGATGATGCCTATTATGGAATGTGCTTTACAGTAAGCGATGAGATCTTTAGAAGATTAGATTGCTGAAACACAATTTCAAGAAGCTTGGCACCAATGAGAACACCTTACGCAAACATCTGAATTAATCCACATTTGAGGGTGTTGCAATGCATTCGCAATGTTCTTTTGCTTCCCTTCCATTTACTTATAAGTAAAAACTCATTTTGTTTTGCAGTGTATTCGAGTTTTACAAGGACTTCTAGTTGTCGTTCACAATTAGTTCATTTTGTAGTTTGTTTTGCTCTTGGTTATCTTTGTTACTTACGGCCTAGTTTCTCATAGTTTGCTGCAATTTTCAGAACATGCTGCAAACTGGACTGATCGTTGGTGGGTGAGACAAGTATGAAGGAGGTCAAATATACTCTGTGCCCCTTGGTGGGACAATTCTCCAGCAACCATTTACCATTGGAGGTTGTGACCACATTTTAAGCTCATCTCCTTGAAACATTGACTTGTGTTCCTTTTGAAGCGCATTACCAAAACACTATATTGTATACATTTTCAATTTATAGCTGGCCTCCGTCTGCCATCTTATAAGGAATAGTTTAGCATCTGCATGTGTGGTTGCTCACTCTAATGTTTTCATGTAGTTTCTTGTTTGAGTTTCTTTTCAAATGGCAAAATTTTGAGTGAAATGTAACTGTCCCCTTGATAGGTAAAGCAAATAGAAATGTGCAACTGTTGGTCATATTACTGTAACATTCGCATTTTCTTTTTTATCCTGCTGATTAATTGATGAAATTTATGATGGTGACATGAATGCACAATTATCAGTGTGAGCAATCTAGATTCTTATATGGCTGTAGCTCTTGCACCTTCAGGTTCTAGTCGGCCCAAAAAAAGAGAGATTCCGGTATAGGGACCCCAGTCCATCCTAGATTTCCTTTAATAAAATCCTTTTTTTTGTTATTTTCTCAAAAAAAAAAAAAAGAATAAAGAATAAAGAAAAGAGATTCTGTTGTTTGATTCTTTGTTCTTTTTTTTTTCCCTTCATGGATTGCTATTTAGAGCTAATATATTTTGTTGCTGATCAGGCAAAACAGGATCTGTTTGTGGTTTTCTTTTATCCTGTTCCAACCACCTCCTAACCTTATATTTATGAAAGTGATTTCATTTTCCTAAATTTTCATTGCTCGTGGTTTTTTTTTTTTTTTGGATCTAGATTTTTTTTACTCTCAGGGTTTGTTTAGATTCATGGCAACAACAATAATGTGTTGTAATCTATGGTGAAAAAAGTAATGATTATCATTACTAGCATAGTCAAAAGTAAAATAAAGAAGTGACTGTATACAATACTCCCCCTGCAATCCACTTTGGACACGTAAAGTACTTTGGTTGGTTGGATATACTTTGATATAATTCTGTCAAAATGTGTTAAATCCACACCATTAATCAATTTTGCAACATTATTTTAGGGTGTGTCCTCAAAAAAGAGTTTGATCCAATACTTCTATAGACTCCAATAAGTTTTCAATGGCAGGTGTTCAATAACCATGCTAGCTGTGGTATGCTCCATTTCCGCTCTGGATCTGCCTTTTTTTCGTCTCATTCCATTAAACGATCATGTAAGAGGGATGAACGGTATGGATATGACCCATACATAATGATGGGGCCTATGAAACTGTCATGTCAACATGTCCACCGATCCACATGATGCTGTGAATTTCGAGGGATTGCCATGATTTGACATTCTGCAATATCCAATCAAAGATGAGGACTAATGATGTGAGTTTTACATCACATTACCACAATACTCCATCATCCAAACAGGCCTTAGGATTCATGTAGCCAACCCCAATAATTGGGACAAGGCTTGATGATGATGATGATGATGATGATATTTCTTACCCTAAGAAAATGTTGACGACTTTGATGATCTAGCTTCTGCAAAATTACTTCTATGGTGAAATAGCAAGGTGATATGTATCATTGGGAAAAGAAACTAAGCCTGTTAATTTATCGGTTTGCTGAATATTTGATATGTCATGTATTGATTTGGAAATCAAATGAGCTGTCCTGCAAGATGTGATGAGCTTATTGTCTCTCATAAGCAACTCTTTGCTACTTAAACCTGAGAAATTATCAAGATAAATAAATAGGTAATGAAGTTCCCCTAATACAATATATATCATATAGTAGAAAGGAATCGAGCATAAGTGTATATTATTGGGGCACTTTGTTTTGAATCTCAACAATAAATTCGTTTTTTTTAAACCTCTCAAAAAAATTTATTGTTTCAAATGAATTATTTTGTGCTGCAGAAATGCTGAACACAATTGACGATGTGAAGCACCATACTCTGTACCAAAGGAGTAGCTTCTATAAGGATTAATTCATGCTCATTATGCCATTACAAATTGTAATGTTCCTCACTATTATAGAATTAGTGGTTGATCATTAGGCTGCTGGACTTCCGCGACTTCTGGATTTGAAGGATTAGCTACTCCCTGGTTGCTAAGCTTGTCAAATAGGATTAGTCTAAAAAACAATCTTGTCAAATAGGATTACTCTATTCAAATTACTGTGTAATTAGCAAATTTGTATGTTTTATAGGTTATTTTTTTGTTATGTACTTGTAACCCTTTGAATGTCTTTAATATGATTCTTTAAAATTTGAATAACTGGTTAGAATTTCATGCCTTGCATATCTAGGGTTTTGTTTGTGGACTATAGTGTTTGCTACTTTCTTTCGCTTAAGATCATCAGTGAGTCACTTTTCACATGTGTGGCACCCCACACATGCACATGATTTGAGCATCAAGTGGGGTCTGTCTCGGATGTACCATACCCTGGAAATCACACCGACTCTCAGACAATCAGAAGCTTCCTGTGGATGACTTTGGGAAAAAAAATGGATGGTAATAAAAAAGTCAATTATACATCCTTTGTTTGCCTATTTATTTCAAAAATTTCCTCCAATCCCAAGTGTCAGGAGTTTGGTATGAATTTTGGGTATGAATCAATGTAGGACCTGATGCTTGGTTTGGGTTCTTCATTGGTGGCTGCAATTTACCTAATTTCAACCTTATTTTTGGATAACAATTTCTAATTTGATGTTATGCTACACACTTGTATAATTGCTGATTTATAATATTTTGCATTTTATAGGATCTGGATCCAGTTATTTATATGGGTTCTTTGATCAAGAATGGAAGGATGGAATGAGCAAAGATGAAGTTGAGGTATGTACATTCTTTATGTTTGTAAAATGGATATATTGATAAAATGCACTGAAATTTTTATTTGTTGTTTTTTAAAGATAATTCCTGTCCATATCTATTTTAGATTTGTATTCCATATGATTCAAAGAAGTCACTGTATATGCTTTTCATTCTAGTAGAAATCATGATAAATTCATGTTCTTCAATAGCAGCATCATACTATCTTATGAATATTAGTGTTGGAAATAATGTTGATACTTTGTTTGTCCTTATTTTGACACAGAAATTAGTGGTGAAGGCAGTCTCTCTTGCCATTGCTCGAGATGGTGCCAGCGGGGGTGTTGTTCGAACTGTTATTGTGAGTTTCATTGTGTATGCGCTTTTCAATCGTGTCAAAGCATGTTACCAAATCCCACCTAAACCAGATTTTGAAAATTGATGGCAATCCCTTTCGAACATCTGCATCGTATTCAATTTTTTATTTTTTTTCCCTAATCATATGCACATAAAAATCAATGTGTTTTGTTATATTGGGGTGTGCTTTCTTTAATATGAAAATCAATTGAGTTTTCAGCATTTGTTTGGAATTGTTATCTTGTGTATGTTAGGAGGTTGAGTTCTCTTTTCATTCCAAACTGGGAACTTCCCTCTTCAGAACTTAGTTTGTAGATGTGGGTCCCATGGTTGGTCTATCCCAGCCATTGATCTGACTGTCCGATCATGGATGGACCATTCCCCCAAAATCTCCCTAATTGGAAGACGCTAGCCTTCAAATCTTTGATCTTTCCTCCATCGAATGTAGTTTGTTCGTGCATTTCTTTTTAATTGCGTATTTGCATGCTAACAGTGGGAAGGTTAGAGATGCTCCGTGCATGATGGGGCCCATCAGATTAATGGCTTGGGTGGGCCAACCATGGGCCCCACATCTACGAACTAAAGTTTCCAAATAGGCAAGCTCCCCATTCGAACCAAATATGGAACTTGGCCTTGTTCGTGTATTTCTTTCATGCATGAACTGCCTCAGTTCTCTTTTCATTTACTTGTAAGTTTGGTTCTAGTTCTTGTCTGAGAAATTTGTTCAAACACAATAATCTGTCATTTGAATGGTGTTAAATTGGTCAAGCGAATGAAAACGATTGTCATTTGAATGCAGTTGACATCCTGTTTATATCTTGTACATGAAAGCTTAGATGCTGGTTTTTGTGCAGATAAATTCGGAAGGTGTCATAAGGAACTTCTACCCAGGTGATGCTCTTCCACTGTGGCATGAAGAATTGGAGTCACGGAATTCATTGCTAGACATAGTGTCCCCGGCTAGCCCTGAGCCCATGAGCATCTAATCTGATTGAATGGTGGTTACTAGACAATGTAATATGCTCCTAGTACATGTTTTCCTTTTAAAATGATATTGTGGGGAACATGCCAATTCAAATCTCTCTGTAATCTCTCAAAGATCTTTTTGCTTGCGAACCATTTCATTTTCAGGTAAAAATCATTTCTGCTGAAAATTATGTTGAGAATGATTTCTAGTCAAACGAACTGCAGACAATGCTTCAGGCATAAATGTTTAGTGATTGGGCTCCTGATTCCATGTATGCTATGCTTGTGAAAATTTATGTCGAGAATGATATCTGTTGGGTGTGGCCATTCCTTAAGGGAGACTGGAGGGGCATTTGGAAGAAATGAAAGCCAGCCCACATTTCTCAGTTCTCAAAATACCCGACTCTCTAATCATAAATGTATTATTTTATCCTTTAATTATTCAAATTCCAGGCCCTACGAACCATAGACTTTGCGTTCAATGGTAAAGGAAATGGACCACAAGTGATCCTCTATTAGGAGGCCACTAGTTTAAGAGTTGGGATCTATGGTTCGTATGCTGATGAGACATATAATTTTGAAGATGAATCATGTGGTCCACCGAGGATTGGACCGTGAGAAATGAATGGGTGAGATTGGCATGGAGTGACCTACATGAATTAGCATTTCTGATTGGCCCACGGTGAGCGATGTTAGTTCAGTTGGCATTTCTGATCGAGTCGTGAAAGCCCGTCTGGATCCAATGGGGCCCAATTATGGCCATTCCCCCCGACTCCACAAGAATTGCCTGACGGCCCAATACTTTTCTCCTTGCACATGGGCTACGGTTTTCTCCTTGAAGTTCTCCATGTACAAAAAACAAAAAAAATAAAATAAAATAAAATAAAAAACAAAAAAAAACTTACTGCTACGAATTATAGCTACGATTATTATCCGTAGCTATAAACCAAACTATGGGCGGGGGCGCGCCAGATCAGCGTGGCCGCGCCGGAGTGTCCAGAGAGTGGCGCAGGGGGCGGCTAGTTCGGCGCGCCCACCCCAGGTGTACTCTATTGCTACGGAATATGTATCTATGGCTACGGTTATAATCCGTAGCTATAGGTCAAACCGTAGCAAATGACATTGCTATTCTACTTTATATGTCTACCATTCAAACCCTTTCAGGGATCACGGAAGTTTTGGATCATTAGGAAATTTGTTTTTCCTATTCATCCAGTTCTTTGTAACCTCATGAATAGATTGGATGGAAAATAAATGTTATGGTGGGCCCTACATGCGTTTCAACAGTGAAAATTAATTTTCTACTACTCTTTGTGGTGGGGTCCAGTTGATCTTTGGATATGACTTTTTTTTCCTTTTTTTTTTGTGATAATGCTCCGAAATGATCTCAAAATATGGATGAACGTTGTAGATATAATAAATACATAACTGTGGAGCCCATTATCAAATCCCAAAACCTATAACCTAAACCGAAACCAAAACCTATAACCTAAACCCGAACCCATTATCAAATCCCAAAACCTATAACCTAAACCAAAACAAAAACCTATAACCAAAACCCGAACCCATTATCAAATCTCAAAACCTATAACCTAAACCTAAACCAAAACTTTAACTTAAACCTATAACCTATAACCTAAACCAAAACCAAAACCTATAACTTAAACCCGAACCCATTCTCAAATCCCAAAACCTATAACCTAAACCAAAACCCGAACCCATTCTCAAATCCCAAAACCTATAACCTAAACTAAAACCAAAACCCTTAGCCTAAACCCGAACCCATTCTCAAATCCAAAAACCTATAACCTAAACCTAAACCTTAACCTATCCAACTAATGTATGGGAATGAACATGGTTTGAAGCGAATTGACCAAGAAATGCATGCAAATAACTGTGAAGTGAAGGAGTTTGACTGTGAAATACCTCGAAATGACCGTGAATCAACACGAAATTGTTTTCGACGACCGTGAAATGCATGGGAATGATCATGGTTTGAAGCGAATTGACCGCGAAATGCATGCAAATGACCGTGAAGTGAAGGAGTTTAACTGTGAAATGCCTCAAAATGACGGTGAATCAACACGGAATTGTTTCGGACAACCGTGAAATGCATGGGAATGATCATGGTTTGAAGCGAATTGACCGCGAAATGCATGTAAATGACCGTAAAATGAAGGAGTTTGACTGTGAAATGCCTCAAGATGACCGTGAATCAACACGAAATTGTTTCGGACAACCATGAAATGCATGGGAATGATCATGATTTGAAGCGAATTGACCATAAAATGAATGTAAATGACCGTGAAGTGAAGGAGTTTGACTGTGAAATGCCTCAAAATGACCGTGAATCAACACGGAATTGTTTCGGACGACCGTGAAATGGATGGGAATGATCAGGGTTTGAAGCGAAATGACCGCGAAATGCATGCAATGACCGTGAAGTGAAGGAGTTTGACTATGAAATGCCTCGAAATGACCGTGAATCAACATGGAATTGTTTCAGACGACCGTGAAATGCATGGGAATGATCATGGTTTGAAGCAAATTGACCGCAAAAAGCATGCAAATGACCGTGAAGTGAAGGAGTTTGACTGTGAAATGCCTCAAAATGACCGTGAATCAACGCGGAATTGTTTGGGATGACTTAAACCTATAACTATTCTCAAATCTCAAAACCTACAACTTAAACCTAACCTTTCCCTAAACCTATAACCTAAACTCAATTCCCTAAACCTAAACCTTAGCCTAAACCTAAACTCAAATCACTAAACCTTAACCTATAACCTAACCTAAACCTATACTTATAACCTAAACCCGAACCCATTCTCAAATCCCAAAAGCTATAACCTAAACCAAAACCAAAACCTATAGCCTAAACCCAAACCCATTCTCAAATCTAAAAACCTATAACCTAAACTTAAACCATTAACCTAAATCAAAACCTATAACCTAAACCAAAACTAAAACCTATAACCTAGACCCGAACCCTTTATCAAATCCCAAAACCTATAACCTAAAACGAAACTAAAACCTATAACCTAGACCCGAACCCATTATCGAATCCTAAAACCTATAACCTAAACTGAAACCAAAACTTATAACCTAAACCCGAACCCATTATCAAATCCCAAAACATATAACCTAAACTGAAACCAAAACTTATAACCTAAACCCGAACCCATTATCAAATCCCTAAACCTATAACCTAAACCCGAAACCAAAACCTATAACCTAAACCTGAACCCATTATCAAATCCCAAAACCTATAACCTAAACCAAAACCAAAACCTATAACCTAAACCCAAACACATTCTTAAATCCCAAAACCTAAACCCAAACCTAAACGTAAATGTAAAACCCAAAACCTAAACCAAAGCCTATGACCGTGAAGTGAAGGAGTTTGACTGTGAAATGCCTTGAAATGATCGTGAATCAACACGGAACTGTTTCGGACGACCGTGAAATGCATGGGAATGATCATGGTTTGAAGCAAATTGACCGCGAAATGCATGCAAATGACCGTGAAGTGAAGGAGTTTGACTATGAAATGCCTCGAAATGACCGTGAATCAACACGGAATTGTTTCTATAACATCCTGAAAATCGGGGGTCGTGTAGAAACCCGACTCCTGAGTTCCATACCATCACTTATGCAACAAATATGCTGATGATTTAATATTGTCTGAGTTAGTGCATTAACATGAGTAAGATTATACCAAAACTACAATTCATACTCCTGATCCAGTGATAAAACGCAAGCGGAAGACTGAAAAATATATATATCACTGTATGTAAAATAAAAATAATCTCGATCTATCTCCAAAGTATGAATACATCTCTGAGTCACATATACATATATCAAATCAAAAATCAAAATGTTATATGGTCCAACTAGCAAGGCCCGCCGATCCAGGCCACATACGCAAAGCCGTCGGAAAACTGCATGTACGAGAACTCGTCCTGGTCCTCGTAGAAGTCCGGCTCCAGCTCCTGGATCTCCTCACAACCTGCATCTAAGACAGAGTCTAGTAGGTGTTGCAAACATCGTCCCGTAACGTGGGAGTGAGTGATCAACTTAGTGGAATCATAGAGTAAAGATTAGCATATTATCAAATCAATCACGCGATAATAATAAAGCAAACAATTAGACATTCCTAGATATTGTTGTTAATGCAAGCATGAAATGACATAATGGATGCCCTCACCGACATACTCCCTTATGCGACACCATCTTACGCCCGCGGCATGCTTTCTTCCCTCAGTGCTCCACATCTTCCAGGCACATGCAGTGCGATGTGGAAATGATTACCGGGTTGTTATTAGTCCTTTCAAACAGCAGGATTGGGAAAGTAAGGTACTTTCCTTATATCAATCCCAACACGGATCCTGTTTAGGGTCGTCACTCCTAGTAATCTCATACGATGTTATATTTCTAGGTCGTTATAAGGACTGTCAGAGCTGTTGCTCGCACTCATTGCACCGCTCTCCCATCATCTTATCAATACAAGCTTAGTTATACTCTTGTCGCTACGGAAGGGTCGTCGCCTCACGTAGACTCAGAATACGCTCGAGGTCACTACAAAGGGCTCGTCACTAATCAGAGTAGGCCGACAGCTCGAATGTAATGTCCCATACCACCGCAATCGGCTGACGAGTCTAAGGTGCTCACTGGTCACTACGGGGAGGTTTGTGGCCCCAGCATAGGCTGACAACTCGACCACGGTGTCCCATACCACCATTCCCGGCTCATGAGTCTTTATAGATCAAGGTACCATGGTTATCAGGGTTTTCACTGGTAAGTTCAATACCCTAGGTTCAAGCAGTTATGACCAATACAAGGTGAACATACAGCGGTCAGTCGGGTTACTTGACGGGCTCGACTAGTACGAGCGCACATCAAGCCGAATGACATGAGCGCATAAAACACCTTGTGTGGCCTAACCACTGCCGCCAACCCAAAGCATGACTCGCGTTCATTGATGCGTCCTTCGTGGCAAATAAAAGCCAACCACGAATTCAAATCTATTGCCGACTGCCTGGACTAGGATATAGCCCCAAGCACTTGCAATCAACATTAGTGATCATATGAGAGTAACAGAAATGAAATACAAACAATCCAAGCATGTTAGCAACATGTTATAACATACAACGTAAGCAAATCAACCAAACACATGCATTCCATATATATAAGGAAATTAATTCAATATAACAATATGGAGGAAATCATGTGCATCATCATTTCAATTGAGAAATCCATCTCAAAACTAATCTACAACAACATTTACTCAATACATACTAATACAAACATTTATACAAACACTTAGTCTACACACTTTAGTCTACATAGCGTATGTCGACCCAAAGTGCGCATTAGGGCGAATCTCTTCGCCAAACAGATCATGCATGCCTAACTAATATCATATCATGATAAAAACACATGGCAATCATTTCAGCAAAATACAGACGTATACAGTATTTCCTACAAATGCCTAAATACCCTAAATCTCATATACTCCGTACGCAGTCGAAATGGAAAACAGACAACATGTTCTACATGCCAAACGGCGTTCTCGTCGATAATCTACTATTAAATGACATTGAAAGCTTTGAAATCAGTCAACCTAAGCATCTAGAATCCTCACCTTTCACCGTAGAAGCGTAACGAATCGAACAGAAACTCTACGCTTCGTCAACGCCTGTATGACGACCTAATTCATAAGATACATCAGCTACTTCGCCACTTGTATCGATGAAATCCCTAAAACAGGTTGAAGTTAGGTTTTTCTTACCTAGAATGAAGTCGGAAGCACCGGAAGAATGACTGAAATACGATGGGTAAGCTCGTGTACTAGCAGGGTCGAGTGGTGGGGACTTTCTCTCATAACTCTCTCACTTTCTCTCTCTTCTCTTTCTAGGGTTTCTTGCAAATTCGTAGGTGAGAGATATGAGAGGGTTTAAGGCCCTTAAATAGGTTAGAAACTCACCTATTTAGACTTGGAACAAAGGTATACTTGGGTTATAACCAAATCGGGTCTTTCCTGATCCAAAAGAGCATTTTTGGAGGTCCCCTAACCAAATGTGGTCAGACTTAAGCTCATGGATATTGGATCTTGATCACATTAAGTTTTCAGTCCGATAGTGTTCCCAGATCGCACGTGGCGGACCAGTTTCAGTTCAGCGGTCACGGAGATTCGATCAAGGATTCCAAGTACACTGACCTGAGAGAGAAATGTTTCCTGATTCGAGGGTGTATTTGGGTCAAATTTCGATGGTCTGAAAGGTTATACTTAACCCGCAAGAGAAACGTGCCAGATTTATTTAAATCCCATTTAATTTCTAAAGAATTTCACTCTTTCTCACACTCCTTGCTCCAGACTCAATGAAATAGCTTTAGAACATCAGTTGGGCTTGATTTTCGAAGCGATTGTCAAGTCCAGCTAAGCGGTCATAATGTTCTAAGATTGTAGATATCGAACTCTCGACGCGCGGTGTAGATCCAATACAAAGTTTCAAAGGGTTCCTGAGAGCAAACGGGTTTAGAGTTTGACCTAGGTTTCAGGACGTTATAGCGTTAACAATTCCACAAGTTTTGGGTCATGTAGAATGTATTTAAAGCGAACAGTACTAATTTCACAGCTAATCTAACATAGCGCTAGTTAACTTACGCTTATTTTCTAAAGGAATTAATCTAAGTGATTTCTGATCGAGTTGGTACTCGGGTCTCTTTACGAATTTTTTCGAGACGTTACAGTTTCGGACAACCGTGAAATGCATGGGAATGATCATGGTTTGATGCGAATTGACCGCGAAATGCATGTAAATGACCGTGAAGTGAAGGAGTTTGACTATGAAATGCCTCGAAATGACCGTGAATCAACACGGAATTGTTTTCGATGACCGTGAAATGCATGGGAATGATCATGGTTTGAAGCGAATTGACCGCGAAATGCATGCAAATGATCGTGAAGTGAAGGAGTTTGACTGTGAAATGCCTCGAAATGACCGTGAATCAACACGGAATTGTTTCCGACGACCGTGAAATGCATGGGAATGATCATGGTTTGAAGCGAATTGACCGCGAAATGCATGCAAATGACCGTGAAGTGAAGGAGTTTGACTGTGAAATGCCTCGAAATGACCGTGAATCAACACGAAATTGTTTCGGACGGCCGTGAAATGCATGAGAATGATCATGGTTTGAAGCGAATTGACCGCGAAATGCATGCAAATGACCGTGAAATGAAGGAGTTTGACTGTGAAATGCCTTGAAATGACCGTGAATCAACACGAAATTGTTTCAGACGACCATGAAATGCATGGGAACGATCATGGTTTGAAGCGAGTTGACCGCAAAATGTATGTAAATGACCGTGAAGTGAAGGAGTTTAACTGTGAAATGCCTTGAAATGACCGTGAATCAACACAGAATTATTTTAGACGACCATAAAATGCATGGGAATGATCATGGTTTGAAGCGAAATGACCGCAAAATGCATGCAAATGACCGTGAAGTGAAGGAAATTGACCGCGAAATGCTTTGAAATGACTGTGAATCAACACGAAAATGTTTCAGATGACCATGAAATGCATAGAAGTGATCATGAATTGAAGTAAAATGACCGTGAAATGCATACAAATGAAATGAACGAAATTCACTGCTAAGTGAATGAAATGGATTTTCGATCATCGAGGTGATGAAATGTTGGAAAATAACTAGATTGGTTGGTTAAAGTAGCTTCTCCTACCCCAAAATCATATAGGGTACATCAAGTAACTAATTTTAGTTTAGAAGATATTCTTGTTAAATGAATAATGAAAGAAATGGAAAAAAAGAGAAAAAAAAATTTATATGCTTATATAGACATATTTATATAAATATGTGTTAGAGAAAATTATAGGTAGAATGAAGTTCTCCATGTACAAAAAAAAATAAAAATAAATAAATAAAAAAATAAAAAAACCTACTACTACGGATTATAGCTACGGTTATTATCCGTAGCCAAAAACTACACTATGGGCGAGGGCGCGCCAGATCGGCGTGGCCGCGCCAGAGTGTCCAGAGAGTGGAGCAGGGGGGCGGCTAGTTCGGCGTGCTCACCCCGGGAGTACTCTATTGCTACAGATTATACGGCTACGGTTATAATCCATAGCCATAGGTCAAACCGTAGCAAATGGCATTACTATTCTGCTTTATATGTTTACCGTTGAAACCCTTTCAGGGATCACGAAAGTTTTGGATCATTAGGAAATTTATTTTTTCTCATCCAGTTCTTTGTGACCTCATGAATAGATTGGATGAAAAATAAATGTTATGGTGGGCCCTACATGCGTTTGAGCAGTGAAAATCAATTTTCTGCTACTCTTTGTGGTGTGGTCCAGTTGATCTTTGGATATGATTTTTTTTTTCTTTTTTTTTTGTGATAATGCCTCGAAATGATCTCAAAATATGGATGAACATTATAGATATAATAAATACATAACTGTGGAGCCCATTATCAAATCCCAAAACTTATAACCTAAACTGAAACTAAAACCTATAACCTAAACCCGAACCCATTATCAAATCCCAAAACCTATAACCTAAACCAAAACCAAAACCAATAATCTAAACCCAAAACCATTATCAAATATCAAAACCTAAAACCTAAACCTAAACCAAAACTTTAACTTAAACTTATAACCTATAACCTAAACTAAAACCAAAACCTATAACTTAAACCCGAACCCATTCTCAAATCCCAAAACCTATAACTTAAACCTATAACCTAAACCAAAACCTATAACCTATAACCTAAACTAAAACCTATAACCTAAACCCGAATCCAATCTCAAATCCCAAAACCTATAACCTAAACTAAAACCAAAACCTTTAGCCTAAACTCAAACCCATTCTCAAATCCAAAAACCTATAACCTAAACCTAAAGCTTAACCTATCCAACTAATGTATGTGAATGATCATGGTTTGAAGCGAATTGACCGTGAAATGCATGCAAATGACCGTGAAGTGGAGTTTGACTGTGAAATGCCTCAAAATGACCATGAATCAACACGGAATTGTTTCGGACGACCGTGAAATGCATGGGAATGATCATGGTTTGAAGCGAATTGACAGCGAAATGCATGCAAATGACCGTGAAGTGAAGGAGTTTGATTGTGAAATGCCTCGAAAGGACCGTGAATCAACATAAAATTGTTTCGGACGACCGTGAAATGCATGGGAATGATCATGGTTTGAAGCGAATTGACCGCAAAATGCATGCAAATGATCGTGAAGTGAAGGAGTTTGACTGTGAAATGCCTCGAAATGACTGTGAATCAACACGAAATTGTTTCGGACGACCGTGAAATGCATGGGAATGATCATGGTTTGAAGCGAATTGACTGCAAAATGCATGCAAATGACCGTGAAGTGAAGGAGTTTGACTGTGAAATGCCTCGAAATGACCGTGAATCAACACGGAATTGTTTCGGACGACCGTGAAATGCATGAGAATGATCATGGTTTGAAGGGAATTGACCGCGAAATGCACGCAAATGACTGTGAAGTGAAGGAGTTTGACTGTGAAATTCCTCCAAATGACCATGAATCAACACAAAATTATTTCGGACGACCGTGAAATGCATGGGAATGATCATGGTTTGAAGCGAATTGACCGCGAAATGCATGTAAATGACCGTGAAGTGAAGGAGTTTGACTGTGAAATGCCTCGAAATGACCGTGAATCAACACGGAATTGTTTCGGATGACCGTGAAATGCATGGGAATGATCATGGTTTGAAGCGAATTGACCGTAAAATGAATACAAATGACCGTGAAGTGGAGTTTGACTGTGAAATGCCTCGAAATGACCGTGAATCAACACGGAATTGTTTCGGACGACCGTGAAATGCATGGGAATGATCATGGTTTGAAGCGAATTGACCGCAAAATGCATGTAAATGACCGTTAAGTGAAGGAGTTTGATTGTGAAATGCCTCAAAATGACCATGAATCAACACGGAATTTGTTGGGATGACCGTAAAATGGATGAAAATGATCATGTATTGAAGCGAATTGACCGCAAAATGCATGCAAATGACCGTGAAGTGAAGGAGTTTGACTGTGAAATGCCTTGAAATGACCGTGAATCAACACAAAATTGTTTGGGATGACTTAAACCTATAACTATTCTCAAATCTCAAAACCTATAACTTAAACCTAACCTTTCCTTAAACCTATAACCTAAACTCAATTCCCTAAACCTAAACCTTAGCCTAAGCCCAAACTCAAATCCCTAAACCTTAACCTACAACCTAACCTAAACCTATACTTATAACCTAAACCCGAACCCATTCTCAAATCCCAAAAGCTATAACCTAAACCAAAACCAAAACCTATAGCCTAAACTCGAACCCATTCTCAAATCCAAAAAACCTATAACCTAAACTTAAACCATTAACCTAAATCAAAACCTATAACCTAAACCAAAACTAAAACCTATAACCTAGACCCGAACCCTTTATCAAATCCCAAAACCTATAACCTAAACCGAAACTAAAACCTATAACCTAAACCCGAACCCATTATCAAATCCTAAAACCTATAACCAAAACCCGAACCCATTATCAAATCCCAAAACATATAACCTAAACCAAAACCAAAACCTATAACCTAAACCCGAACCCATTATCAAATCCCCAAACCTATAACCTAAACCCGAAACCAAAACCTATAACCTAAACCCGAACCCATTATCAAATCCCAAAAACTATAACCTAAACCAAAACCAAAACCTATAACCTAAACCCGAACCCATTATTAAATCCCAAAACATATAACCTAAACCAAAACCAAAACCTATAACCTAAACCCGAACCCATTATCAAATCCCCAAACCTATAACCTAAACCCAAAACCAAAACCTATAACGTAAACCCGAACCCATTATCAAATCCCAAAACCTATAACCTAAACCAAAACCAAAACCTATAACCTAAACCTGAACACATTCTCAAATCCCAAAACCTAAACCCAAACCTAAACGTAAATGTAAAACCCAAAACCTAAACCTAAGCCTATGACCATGAAGTGAAGGAGTTTGACTGTGAAATGCCTCGAAATGACTGTGAATCAACACAGAACTGTTTTGGACGACCGTGAAATGCATGGGAATGATCATGGTTTGAAGCAAATTGACTGCGAAATGCATGCAAATGATCGTGAAGTGAAGGAGTTTGACTGTGAAATGCCTCGAAATGACCGTGAATCAACACGGAATTGTTTCGGACAACCGTGAAATGCATGGGAATATCATGGTTTGAAGCGAATTGACCGTGAAATGCATGCAAATGACCGTGAAGTGAAGGAGTTTGACTGTGAAATGCCTCGAAATGACTGTGAATCAACACGGAATTGTTTCGGATGACCGTGAAATGCATGAGAATGATCACGGTTTGAAGCGAACTGACCGTGAAATGCATGCAAATGACCGTGAAGTGAAGAGAATTGACCGCAAAATGCCTCGAAATGACCGTGAATCAATACGAAATTGTTTGGGATGACCGTGAAATGCATGGGAATGATCATGAATTGAAGCGAATTAACCGTCATATGCATGCAAATGGCCACGAAGTGAAGTGCTTTGACCGTGAAGTGTATTGAAATGACTGTGAATGTAAACGGAATTGCCGGATATGAGCGTGAAATGCATGGAAATGGTCGTGAAGTGAAGAGAATTGATCGTGAAGTGCATAAAAATTACCTCTAATTATGGCGAAATGACCGTGAAATGCATGGAAATGACCATGAATTATTACGAAATGACCGTGCAATGCATGGAAATTACCGTGAAATGCATGGTGACTTTGTGCTAAACGATATTGTATTGCATTGTGATATGTCTAGACTTTTATCTATTGAAATTGTTTTTTTTTTCAATGACCCTTAGATGGGGAGTGACTGAAAATTTTACCACACTGATTGTTTTCGACCCTTTGATTACACAAAGGATGGTGACTGTCCACATATCAAAGCAAAAGAACCAAATTTCAAATGGTTGACATGATCAAATGTTTTGGAATTTTTTTATAGCATATCCGCAACTTAAGTCCGGACTCATCACATAAATGGTTTGGATCAGCTGGAAGACAATCCAGATTCAAAGGAAAAAAAGACTTGACTTATCACATTGCCGTATGTCGGGATGTATTCATGCAAACCTCTCATAGTAATAGTGGTTTTTCATGAATGTTGGTATGGTGAGTTGCATTTGTTATCTCTTTTAAAATTCCTCCAACATACTAGTTAGCATTTGGATAGGATTGCTTATAGTGGTGGCTTGGTTATCACAACTAAACTATAATATTAGTCTAACGAGTTAAGCATAATTACGTTCAGCGGGCCGCATGTGCCAACATGTCTCATCCATGGTAGAGCCCAACATATCAACAATCTGGATCTCATATGCATGTACCATGTGTATGGATAGAATTCTTGGTTACTATCTTAGAATTAGCACTACCCAATCATCCATGGATGGTTGACGGGAATTGCAATGCAAATTCAGATGGGATTGTGGATCTGTTACAGTTCCCTTTGGGGATTGTGGTAGAACAACTTCTCAATGTATCACAGTTCAGTTTATGTCGTCATAATTTCCTTTGGCGATTGTGGTAGAGCAGCTTCTCAATATAGCATGAGTACATCGAGCTCAATTTCACTTTACGTTGTTTTGAGTGTCCAAGTCATTAATCTGAAATCACATGCTTGGTATGAGATCTGAACCATTAATCTGATTGGTGGCCTATAAATGGATGGCTTAAGCAATAACTTACAACAATTTCACTATAATCATTCACCTCTTTCACTAACACCCATCTCATTTATGTTGCTTGCCATGCAGATGCATTATCGGCGTGAAATTATATAATACACAAACAAATCACAATTCAGACTGAAATCACTATTATGAACACATCATTTACTACAAAATTATGACAATATATACAAGGCATCGTTTACATCATTTCGCCCTGAATGTTTTACAAGACATCATTTACAATAATTTACAGCTCTCACAAAATTTACATCATACTTAAGACAACTATATCATATTTTGTGGTCACTCAAGCAATCATATGCTATAGAGTTCCTAAAGCTGGAAGTGAATTGTTGCAAGTCTCTCCCTGACAAAATTTCGTCGCTGCACAAAATGTCCATATATTTCATAACAAAAATGCCACAATCATATCCATTCGATTATTTTGGTACGGAAGTATCTTCTCTGACTGTCCAAGACTTTCCATCCAACGCGGACATATCTCCTGTGGCATGGAATAATATAGGCAAGGCCTCCTTCATCAACTCGATATGTTGCATGTGTCGACTGAGTGCCCTCGAATACAAACTGTTGAGTATAACAATTTCTCGTTCTCGAGGGTGGAAGACCATTAGGTACTAATGAGTGTTGGCGTGGTTGACTGGTACGTATACCTATCCATGTTTCATAAGATAAGATATCATTATAGACATCATAGAAATGAGTACACATAGCATTAATAACTTATACCGATATCATTACCTGTTCATACTGCCACATGGCCTTCTGCCTTTCACGATGTTTAACAATACCGTATACTGTGAGTTTCTCCACTTCAACATGTGAACGCACATCGTCACCTCTAATGTCCCGATACATTCTCAATGCTAATATGGAAATGTCGATACATGGCTATTACAAACAACATACCGAATTAGAACATATATCATATAATGAAATAACATAATAACCATGTCCAATTCATACAGTTATCAGAAAAAATGTGGGGCAGAACTTGCAGTCCTGTGTATATATAGTAGGAAATGAACTGTGCATTCTCTCTAGGAAATCAACGTACTTGTCAATAGCCTAATCAATAAATATGACGAATTAAGCTCTAGTCTAATATAATTGTTGAATAACCATTGATATATGTGTGTGAATTACTTACAACGCTATCAACCCATGCATTTTTCTCCCATATGGTCCCTAACCAATCAAATTCTGCCGTTTCTTTGTTTGCGTTGGCCCAACTATCCAATTCATGCAGTTCCTCCTCCGATATTATCCTAAATGGATCAATCTTGGCCTGGAAGGGTATGGGAGAAGTACACAATTCTTTCGGATTCTCAGTTTCGACGGCCTTGCTTGGAATTGTTTGAATGGTGGAGATGGAAGTGAATGGAGAAAGCTTGTATACAGACGACTTCAACACCCTCTTAGTTCTCGTCCTATGTACTGCAATAGAAGGCAGTAATTTCTCACATATATTAGCGTCTAAGGCATTCGAGTGTTCAACATCCATCTCTTTCTTCCCCTGATCCATACATCCCAATTCCTCATCCTCCTTCTCAGGCACTTCTTTCTCTTTCTCTATTTCCTTCTCCGTCAAAAACTACATCTTCTCTAAAAGAAACGCCTCCATTTGCTTCTTCAACTCCATCTTACCCTCCTCCAACTTTCTTTCTCCTTTTTCAATACCTCATTTTTTATCCTCAGTTTTTCCTTCTCCCTCATTAACATTTTCCTCTCCATCTTCAAAATTGCCCTCTCATTCAACTCTTACTTTTGTAACTTCAAGGCTTCCATCACTTTTAGCATTAGTTCTACCTCCATACGTACTACTTCTCTCTCCTTCTCTATCGATTCTTCTCTCTCTTTTAGCGTCCGTTCCTGCCACTTCAACTCTTCCCTATCTCTCTCCAACTGAATCCTCTCCACCTCCAGCTCCTCCCTATCCTCCCTCGACTCCGCAGTCAGATGTAATTTCACTCCCTCTTCCTCTCCCCCTTCTTCTCCCTCTCCCTATCCCGATCTCCATTCCATATCTTCATCATCTTCATCTTTAATGCCCTACAAAATGAAGCAATGTATGTATCAGTTATATAGCATTTCAAAGTAAATATAACATATCAAAACATAAAAGAATACTTTTCTGACATCTTACGTTAAATCTATCATGGACCAAACGAACAGCCTCCGTCTCCAACTCCTCAATCGTAGGCTCTAGTATAGGAACTATCTCAGTCTGCAAGAGAACATCTTCATTTTCAAATACAGAAACATATATATATATATATATATATATATATATATATATACACACACACACACATACATACATACATAGTTCAATAAGTGATTACTTAGCTTCATAGAAATTGACTTACATCTTCACTCTCTAGTATTTGATGAATCTTCTTATACCTACAACCCTTCCATCCTCGATGTTGTGTGAATCTTGGAATTTGAGAGGGAACGTATGAAATGATACATTGTCGGAGAGCTGGTACTCTCTCAAGGGCCCATATCTGTTACAATGAAATGACAAGATGATGTTAGATACATATAGTTTCGTATAAACTATAAATTAAAATAGACAAAGACAAAATGCTTACTTGTAGAGGAAATAGGCAACCGGTGACATTGTAATGAAGCCTATGTGATGCCATCAAGGCATTATCGATCCCTTTAGTCATCGTCTGGAAGGCCACACTACCCCAAGGGTAGATATTAAAGTCTTCTAACGAGTCAACAAGGTTGATAAATTTTGTACAACACATAACATTCGTGTCAGTTCCCCTAATAAACTACTCTACACATAATATTAAGGCTACCTTCACGACATCTTCATGATTATTGCTATCAACTATCCTATTGAACACCTCCTGTACATGTTTCTTTAGGATAGGATTTTCATTGAAGTATTTTTCTCTTATTGACTTCTTCAAAAAAGGGATATTAGGTATGGAGAGGTTACCAGTCTTCAACCCTGTTATTAAGTTGAAGTCCATCCGAGAAAACTTTACACGGTTCCCATGTATCATGAATACAAGATTGCATATATATCTCTCAATAAGTGAGTGAAAAATGGCTCCTATAAACTTAAATAATGAAATGTTTAATAAAAATGAGAATGGGGTCCGCCTAAATATATTTATTCTAGTGTCATTCTTCTCCAACCTACTCTTAACGCTATCAAACCACCATGTCAAAGAACATCTGCATGACAGGGTGGGGGCGGACTTGCCAAATCTCTTATGCAAGGGTTTGTTATCTGCAAGGAAGAATGAAAAATTATATCAATGACCATGAAGTGAAGGGAAATGAGAAATGCATGGAATTGACCTTGAAGTGAATGGAATTGTCCGTGAAATGAGTGGAATTTACCGTGACGTGAAGGGGATTGTCCGTGAAATGCATTGAATTGACCGTCAATTGAAGGGAATTGTTCTACAATGTATAGAATTGATTGTGACATGAGGGGGATTGTCCGTGAAATGCATGGAATTGACCGTGAAGTGAAGGGAAATGAGTGTGAAATGCATGGAATTGACCGTAAAGTGAAGGGAATTGTCCGTGAAATGAGTGGAATTTACCGTGACGTGAAGGAGATTGTTCGTGAAATGCATGAAATTGACCGTCAATTGAAGGGAATTATCCTGCAATGCATAAAGTTAACTGTGACATGAGGAGGATTGTCTATGAAATGCATGGAATTGACCGTGAAGTGAAGGGGAGTCGCCGGAAATGACCGTGAAATGCATGGAATTGACCGTGAAGTAAAGGGGAGTCGCCGAAAATGACCGTGAAATGCATGGAAGTGAAGGGGATTGACAGCGAAATGCATGGAATTAACCATGAAGTGAAGGGAATTGACCGTGAAATGAATGGAAATGACCATGAAGTGAAGGGAATTGACCATGAAGTTAGTTATATGTTTCTTGCAGTTGTGAGTCAAATTTCACTTAGCGCTTAGTCAATTCTATTCACTTGGTGGTCATTTTCAGTCAGTTCACGGACATTTTAATTCAGTTCACGGTCATTTTAGGTCAGTTCACTGTCCTCATCAGTAACTCAGTGGGTCCTCGGTCTATTAACTCAGTTGGTGCTCGTCGGTCTTTGTTTAGTTTCACATCTCATTTCGTTCTTTGTTTCAAAAACCCTCATGTGGGTCATTTGAGCATTAACTTTTGCCCATCTATCAGGACATGTCATACCATTTATTGTTTAAAATAAAATAGAACTGTATACGAGTCAAGCTAGCTCAAACAGCTCGCTCGAGACGTCTAGAGTTAGCTCGGATTGACTCGGCTTGAAAGGCCAACTCGAGGCTAGTAAAGTTGAGTTCAAGCCAAGTTCGACCATGGTGTATTGCAAATCGAGACGACTCGAACTCGACTTGACTCAGCATGGATAGGTCAAGCAGAGCTTGTCCCACCTCAACTCGACTCTAACTCGACTTGACTCAGCATGGACGAGTCAAGCCGAGCTTGGCCCACGTCGACTCGACTTGACTCAGCATGGACGAGTCAAGCCGAGCTTGGGCCACCTCGGCTCGGCTCGATGTACGGCAATAAAATGGATTGTGGACCGTGCATATAGTATATTATATAGTGGGGTCCACAAAAAGGGAGGGATTTGAATATACTGGCCGTTCGAAGCTTCTTAAATGGGGGGACCATTCTCCTAGGGACCATTTTTGTCCTTTCTTCGGTTCACAAAAGTCAAAAATGACGTGCGTGGGGTCTGTATTCTCGACCGAAGAAAGGGAAAATAAAAAATGATGAGTGTGGGGTCTGTACTGGAAGGTGAACAGTCACAGAGAGGGAGAAGAAATTTGATAATCAGATCCGGTCGGCTAGGATGAAGGAACAGGGAGAGGAGAGGAGAAAAAAAATCAGATTTTCAGTGGAGATGGGCTGGCAGCATTCGAAGGGCCGTCTGTTTTAAGGCAAGGGCATTTTCGTAATGTGCAAGGCCGTCCGTACGCCCGGGGAGTATTCGTGGAAACTAAAAAGGAATGGGCTTAAAAAGGTTGTGGGCCATATACTGGTCGTACAGTTGGCAATTTCTCATTGATAAAAGGATACAACACATACATGATGGGTCATAAAACTTGGTGACGTCAATGCATCATTGAAGTCGGTGGTGTGTGCCACATCATGCGGTCTGCTTCCAGATTTATCACAAACATCACAATGGACCCACTTCTTTGGGCTGGAACTTAAATGGGATGCGGATTGGCCAGCGACCCTATCACTAGCCAATGGCTAGTGGTCGGTGCTCCATGGGCCCCACCAGGATGTGTGTATTTTACCCATGCCGTCCATCCATTTTTTTGGATCATTTTATTGAATGAGTCAAAAAATTACGTAGATCTAAGCCTCAACTGTACCACATCATAGGAAATAGTTTTGATTGAATGCCCACCTCTAAAAACTTCTTAGGGCCCACAAAAATTTTGGACCAACCTGATTTTTTTTCCCCTACATCCCGGTTTGTATGACCTGATCAAAAGATTAGATGTCAAATAAACATTATTGTAGGCCTTTGGAAGTTTTTAATGCTAGACATTCAATCACTACCATTTTTCAGATTTAGATTGACCTCATTTATGGGATTAAGCCATAAATTATCTGAAAAAATGAATAGACAGTGTAAATAAAATATATACATTATGGTGGGGCTCACATAGTACTGACCACTAGCCACCTGCCTACCCACTCCGTGTCGAAAGCGGATTGCGTAGTAACTCACTACTTTTAGCCTACTGAGTAAACTCTGTGAGGTCCACCATGATTTATGTATTTTATTCACTTTGTCAATCCATTTTCTCATATAATTTTGGGGCTTGAACCCAAAAATGAAGTATATACCGTGTTCAGGTGGACCACACCACAGGAAACAATTGAAATCAATTTCTATTGTTAAAAAATTCTTAAAGGCCACCGAAGTTTTGGATCAAGCTTATATTTTTGTTTTCGTTCATCCTTATGTATTTATGATATCATGAATAGGTTAGATTACAAATAAACATCACTGTGGGGCCTAGCAAGGTTTTAACTTTGAAAATCATTATTTTCCATGGCATGATCCACTTCATCTTTGGATGTGCTTCTATTTTGGGCTCAACCCTTTAAATTAAATAGAAAAAAGGATGGACGGCATGATAAACCACATGCATTCAAGGTGGGCCCAACTCAATTTACTCAGTACGATGAGAGCATACCGTGTACGCAATCCGATTTCAAGGCAATCCCGGAGAGATACCCGTTACAAATCCAGCTACGTGGCAACCGTAGAGAACAATAGGACAGGAGTCCTAAAAAAAGGCTGATCCAATACTGAGGTGGGCCACACCACACGAAACAGTTAGAATGGAAACATTAACTGTAGGAACCTTCTTGAGCCGACCATTATACTTATATGTCATCCAAACTATCCACGTGGTTATTTCCACTCAGATAAACTTCAGGTACAAATATCATCCTACACAGAACTCTGCAGGCCTCGAGAAGTTTCCAATGGCAGGCATTCAATCACTGCTATTGTGGTGTGTGCCACCAAAGTTTTGGATCTACCAGATATTTGGACTCCCGTGCTGCTATGGTCTTGCGAAACTGATGGACATAGTAGATTTATCACAGAAATCTCCGTACCCTCACGTAGCTTCCGAGCGCACTAATTTTCTTGTGGCTAGGATCACATGCAAGTCACCTAGGTTGTACTTATAGGTGTATACGATTCGAGCTGAACCAAGCTTTTCCCAACTCGTGTTTGACTCGACTGCTCGAGTCTCATGTCATACTCAGCCTTCAAGCTTGGAACAATAGCTTGTGCTTGGGTTGGCTGAGATCGGGCCGATTTCAAGCCAAGTTTTAATATATATATATATATATATATATATATATATATATATATATATATATATATATATATATATATATATATATATATATATATATAAACAAATCCCTTTCAATCCCAATCGAAATTCAATCCAACAAAGAACAAAAACGCAATGCAAACTCCCTATTTCCAACTCCAAATGATCACAATTGTCATACTTTGCATTCTAATATAATCCAAATCCAGAGATAAACGTCCGAAAGCATAACAAGAACCGAATGATCTTTACTTTTCAACACTCAATTTAGAAGAAAAGAACGGATCCATCAAAGATCGCAATCCCAGAAAATTTGAATCCCATAAAAGAGAATGAGAGAGAAATAAAAGAAAACAAAGCAAGCAGAGATCGGAATACAAAAGCAAACATATATACCTAATTTCCATGTATAAGAGTCGAATTGGGATCTCATTTTTCTAGGCTTTGGTTTTCCCCAGAGAGAGAGAGAGAGAGAGAGAGAGAGAGAGAGAGAGAGAGGTATTTTGGACAATGAAAAGAAAAAGGCACGGAGAAATCTTTCAAATACAAAGAGAGAGAAGGCTGGTGGTGGAAAAGATCATCATTTGATTAGGGCGTATTTGTTTTTGTAACGTGTGGTGAAATCACTACGAAATAGGTCATAATGACCCTGTACCGAGTCGAGCCGAGTTTGAGCAATATTCAAGTCAAGCAAGGGCAAGATCGATCTAGGCTCGAACTCGTTTCGAGCACAAAAAATCAGCTTGACTTGGTTCAAACTCAGCTTCTATTCGTGTTGAATTGAGCTTTTTTAAGTTAAGTCGAGCGAGCTACTGAGCTAACTCTGCTCATGTACAACTCTAGTTGTACTATCCCCATAGGACCTAGAGATGGACGGTCCTGTTAGGAGCTCCGTGGCGCCACCTATATGTTTTATCTTCGTCATCCATCCATTTTGACATCATTTTAGTGCATTATCCAAAAAAAAAAACATATCAAAAGCTCAAGTGGACCACACTATAGAATCATTGAGGATTGAATTCCTACCATTAAGTCCACCATGATGTTTATTTGCCATCCAACCTGTTCATGAGGTCATAGGCATGGATTGAGTGAAAACTAGAGCTATACATGAACCGAGTTAGCTTGGTTAACTCGCTCGACTCGAAAAAGCTCGATTCGACTCGGTTCGAGCCAAGTCAAGCTGATTTTTGAAGCTTGAAACAATTTTGATTCAAGTTTGAGCTTGTCAACTCGAATCAACTCGGATCAAACCTCAACTTGAATCGAACTCGGATCGAATCAGTTCAGTGACTCTGTTAATTTGGTATTGACATTGCTAACCGAGTGTTGTTTGATGAAATGACTCATCGAAGTGTTGTTTCGGGTGCATACATTCTCCACGGGATCGGCTGGTGGCAAGGAAAGTATGGATACGAAACAACTCATTACAAAAAAAATTTACATGATAAAACTACTCTTTAATTTTGATTTTGATGTTGCGTATTGAATGTTTGATGAAATACCTGTAAACTATTGCTGTTGTTTTGCATACTGTGAGAAATTGAATGTGTACTCCATGTGTTTGAGGAAATGTCGCATGGGCTCCAACTTGATTCGAATTGGCCTAAGTTGCTAATTGAACCAAGTCAAGCTTGAAGAGCGAGCCGAGTTCAAGCTGGGTCAGTGACTAGTTGAGCCAAATCCGTCGAGCCATGCCAAGCTCAACTCAGGTGGACTCGTGTACAGCTTTAGTGAAAACATAAATATCAACTTATCCAAAACTTCCATACCCCTGAGAAACTTTCAACGGTGAGATTTCTGTCTCCACTGCTTTGAATGGTGTGGTCTACCTGAACCTTCAATCGAACTCCCTTTTGGGCTCTTAACAAAAATGACTTTTCAAAATGGATGGATGGCGTGGATAAACCTATAACCTACTTCCTTTTCAGCATCTGTTTACTATTGTCTGTCTACTATTGTCAAGAGAATCGCAAATCCGGAGACAGATCATATGCGATCCTGAATCTGCGAGGTGGGTGCAACTCTGATCCTGGGCCCACCTAGATGTTCAGTTACATGTCCGTTTCCATATTATTTTATGAATGGTCCTAAAAATGAAGCAGATACAAATTTAAAATGTATCACACCACAGAAACAATGGTCATTGGACACCCCCATTAAAACTTTCATAAGGTCTACCGTAATGTTTATTTGTCATCCAATTCGTTGACATGGTCAACAAAGTTCCAAAACTTAAGCTTTTAATGGTGATAATTCAATCCATACTGTGTGGTCCATCTGAGATCTGTATGGCCTCGTTTTGGGACGATGCGCTAAAATAAGTTGGAAATCGGATGGACGGCGTGGATATACAATGCATATCGAGGTGGGCCTACTGTCAGGGATGCACCCACGTGGTTGTATCCGGGGTCGCAGCTAATCAGCGTTCCACAATTCCAGCCAAAAGCGGATTGCAGGGAGCGGATTAGGTGAGACCCCGGATCCACCGAGTTGGGTGGGAACCTGGGCCTCACAGTGATGTATGCGCCTTAAATCTACGCAGTCCATCCGTTTTGAAATCTCATTCTAGGGCATGATCAAAAATGAAATAGATACGAATCTTACGGAGACCATACCACATGAAACAGTAGTGATTGAATCTCCACCGTTAAAAACTTCACGGGGCCACCGGAATATTTATTTGCCATCCAACTTGTAGATAAATTCAAAAATATCTGGACGAAGAGATTACACAAATATCAGCTTATCCTGAACTTTCGTGGCCCACGAGAGGTTTTTAATGGTCGATCACCACCGTTTCACGTATTATGGTCCACCTAAGATTTGGATCAGCTTCATTTTTTGGATCGTGCCCTAAAATGAGCTTTCAATACGGATGGACGGCGTGGATGTAGTCACATACATCACAGTAGGCCCCACAGTTAGGGATCCCACCCACCTCACCTAATCCGCTCCCCAGATTGCGATCCGCGTCAACCCACTCCAACAAATCACAACGGTTGCTAACCTTTCAAATCGAACGGTCAATATCTATTCCGAAAGAAATTTCAAAAAGAACAGAAATTTCATTCTCCCGCCATCCTCCCTCCCTACAAATACAACCCGCATTCCCCTCTTTACATCTCATACAAACAACACAGACTCTGCAACCTTCCATTCTTTTCTTCCAACTTTATTTTACCCTTTTGCGTAGATAAGAGATCAATGGCTCGCACGAAGCAGACGGCCAGGAAATCAACAGGAGGGAAGGCTCCACGTAAGCAGCTGGCGACCAAGGCGGCAAGGAAATCGGCCCCAGCTACAGGAGGCGTCAAGAAGCCGCACCGTTTCAGGCCAGGGACTGTGGCTTTGAGAGAGATCCGAAAGTATCAGAAGAGCACGGAGCTTCTGATAAGGAAGTTGCCGTTCCAGAGGCTCGTCCGTGAGATAGCTCAGGACTTCAAGACAGATCTGAGGTTTCAGAGCAGTGCTGTCGCTGCTCTCCAGGAGGCCGCCGAGTCCTATTTGGTGGGTCTCTTTGAGGACACCAATCTCTGCGCAATCCATGCCAAGAGGGTCACCATCATGCCCAAGGACATGCAACTCGCCCGTAGGATCCGTGGAGAAAGGGCTTAGATGATTAACAGTCATGATGTGGTTGTTGCTGCCTTCTTCTATTTGTTTCTGTCATTTTGAATGTTGCTGGAGATATCTATCTATCTATCCTTTTTTTTTTTTTTAGAATTATAAATATATGCACTGTAATCGAAAATCTTCAACATTTTGATATTCCTCTTTCCCTCTTTCCCTCTATTTCTTAGTTCTTTATTTTCATTTTTTTTTTTTTTCATTTTAATGTAAGTATGTGATGTGCCCTTGATATGGGGTGACAGTCTAGGGCTGAAAGTTGGGCAAGTTGGCTCGGGTTCGTGTTCAACCCTAACCCAACCAAGGTTCTTATACCTCAACCCTAACCCAATCAACCCAACCCAGGTGGGATTGGTTGGGAGGTTGTATGTTAATATTTCTGTCATTACATTAGTCTATAATATTTAAATACATGTCTTATTTTTTGTAATTATAATTTTATTAATTATATATGTAGTTAGAATTTTGTTTTTCTAAACAAACAAGCTAAAATATAAGGTTGTCATTTTGTGTAGCATGCTATTTATTTGGGAGAGAAATTTGAAGTATCTTATTAGCTTGAGTCATTAGAAATGATGAGGACTAATGAGACTTGAGGGCAGTTAAATTTCTTGTGCATTCATAAATGATCTACAATATTTTATAATTTATAAGTAACTTAAATTAATTGGGCTTGGGTTGGGTCAAGCAACCTAAGGCCTCAACCTGAGCTTGGTGTTTGTATAGCTCAAGCTTAAGATTGAATTTGATACAACCTGCTTGCCCAATCCAATGTTGGGTAGGTCATGGGTTGGTTGGCTTGAACCTGCCTGATTTTTGGTCCTATGACAGTCAACATATCACAGCAACCAACTCATGGTAACCCACTTCACCAAATGGTTGATTGACTTTCCATCTGTTTTGCCACAACATGAACATGACTTCGAGTAAAAAAGGAGATAGTATTCGTATTGTTCTTGTCCCTTTAGATTAAAGTGCTATGATCTTTTTAGAGTATCTTTGTTGATTTAGAGCACACATCAGATCAATGGTTTGCAATACAGAAGTATGGGCCCTAGGTGTCTGTCTCGCGGTCAACAACTGAGCTATGAGTAAATTGGACATAATATGATAATCTGATGCTAGAGTTTATAGGTCCAGACAGTAGTTACTCTCTTGTTATCACCAGGGATGTTTAATAAAGATTTGTTTGAATGCTTGTAAATTGTTAAATTGTAAATGCTTTATGCTTGAAAAGAGTTTCAAGTTAGCTGAGCTTGCTAAATTAAAGGGGTTTTGACCCCCTACTAGGTTGTCGGTACTGTCAAAATACATGAAAGGAAGGGAGGTTTAAAAAGTTTTTTGGATCAAATTGCCTGTCTTTAGATGAATAGTTGTATAGATTTTCAGTGAAGAAAGGAAAGTGAAAATGATGAGCCGAGGCAAAATTATAATAGATAAATATAAATAGTGAAATATAAAAGTGATGGAAAGCATGGTGTCTATGTGGGACACATTTTGGCTGGGTGCATTTTAGGGAGAATATGTAATAAAGAGGTTAAGGATGAAAAGATTGAACTGGATATACACATGTTGATCAGCATGTATGTTTGGCAAAGTTATTAAAGTTGTTACATGATCACTATAAAATCAACAATGAAGCAGTGGTGGTTACACTATGCTCGGGGAAGAAGATGGCTAACCTTTCATGAAAGTAGGGTTTTATAATAATGCAATAGACAGGGTTTTGTAACAATGCAAGAGAAGGCCCTAAAAAATTTATGGGATAAGGAATCCTCTCATGATGAAGAAAATTAAGGGGATTGTCTAACACTTTGAACTTTTCAATACTCATGTATTGGCAGTTCTCAAGTGTTATTATTGATATAAAAAAATTTGATTGTCCTTTTTAGACTACTTGGAACCTACAAAATAAGACAGATCGAGACCTTGATTGCTATAGGGGACTCTTCAATGCCAAAGTCAAACAAACAAGTTAAGTTTGGTAGAATGTATGAATTTTGGGTATAGGATTGTGTGTATCTTTTACTATTAGGGATGTTCTTATTTATAGGTGGGAGAAGGCTGTGGCGTAGGAGGTAGTCTGCCTATTTAGCAGATACTATTGTATGGGGATTCGAATCATGTTCATGTTGTGAGGATCTCTTGAGATCCTCAATTAAGTTCTCAGGAAGATGTGTAGCCATTTTCTTAAATTCTTGACTGAGATTTTAGGTAGATATTGTTGGGACCATGTTGGAATTAGTATAAGAGAGGTCATGTCGACTTGAACACTGGTCAACATACTCTTGGGATATGTGGTCGAACATTGGGACTAAGTTTTTTTCCTAGTGAGGTACAAATGGGATATGGGAGATTATCATCCTCTTCATCTTGTTATACGGCGGAGGTCGTACTCTGGGCCTCTTTCCCAAGAGATGTTTCGAGCACCAGCTTGGAAATGTATGGGTTTGTGGAAGGACTCGACATTTGGAGGGGCTTGGTGTCGGTCGAAGATAGAAATTCTTTCTACCAATGGTTAACTTCAAGATCGATATGTGAAATGTGACAAAGTGTTCTTCATCGGTTATGATTAGCGTCGGCTGAGCTTCTCACATTGTGCATGTATGTTTAAGCTGTATTTTCCTTAATGGCTTGGCTAGTCCATTATTACCCATAACAGTAAGCCTCTTACTTTCGAGCTCTTGTAGAGAGGTCGGAAAGTGGGTCATTTTTAGGGAGGTTAGTCATTTTTTCAAGTGGGGAAGTTAGGTGTATTTGTCATTAATATAAAGTACGGCAGCGTGCATGAGAATTGGGGTGTATTTGCAATCATGATACGACACGCTCAAGATATTATGTGTTGTTTGAGGTCACATGCACTGGGGGCATGTTCGTTCGGCTCTAGGCTTATAGGGTGTCGATGCGTGACATCTTCTAGAGAGTTGCGAAAAGGCTGAGCTAAGAGTCCTAGAACAAGAAAATACTTATCAATCTCAAATAACAGAAATAAATAACAACCTCAAATGTACAAGTATTGAAAGGTTGATACAAATGTTGTTCTAAGGACAACCTTGTACCAAAAACCAATGACTTATGGTAGGATAACATGATTTCTAGAATGGTCTGTATATCAAAGTCCCAAACTAATACAGAGAAATAAAGAATAAAATAAAAATAAATATCTACTAATATTATAATATTCACCATATGTGTAGAAAATAAATTATAATCATTCATCACAAATTCAACAATTATAGTGGTTCGCTTGTGTACACTAACTGTTAGAAAACAGTCATACAACTACTCCACTCCCAATATCCTCACCCACGGGATATTGGCTTTCACTATGAAATAGGTTTTCTAAGGTTCACCTAAAATCATCACAATTGTGTTTTCAAAAGGGCTACCATAATTAAAAACCCTACTCATTGAGATTTTCTATCCATCTCAGTCAAAACAAAAAATGAAAGATTTTTTGACAATCTTACAAACCAAATACAGAGAATTGAAATGTACTTATATAAAGATTCTTCTTCTGATGAAGGCCGATAGAACCAATTCAATGTAGATGTTCAATGTCTAATCTCACATATGAAAGGGTTCGTAGGTATAAATAATTTTTAGATTAAATCAAGCTGGGTTAGCGTGATTTAATTTTGATCTTAAAAAGGGTAAAATCAATATTCCCTTTTCAAAAAAAATATAATTAAATCGAGATCATAAAATGAAATGCAAAAAAGCTATTAAAAGAATCTTAAATACTAACCAATTAGCTTATCGAATGTAGGGACAAGTTTATCAGAGTTGTGACTTGAATAGCTTTGAATGAATTGAATAACTCTGAAAATCGTCCTCAATTTATAGACAAAAATACTGTTCACTTAACTTGCTTAGTGGTTAGCTTAACTGGTCGAAGGATTAATAACATTTCAAAATTTTTGGCGTAATAAGATAAGATCGCTACTTGATTGGTTGAGTGGCCTGCTCGACTGGTCGAGTGAGACCTAAAAATGTTACTGGACTTTGAGTCAAGCCTACTCGACTGGTCGAGGGTTCAATAGAAAATTCTGAAAATTCACAACAAACCTTAGACTGGTCGAGAAAATTCTTGGACTGGTTGAGCCAGTGTCTGGACTAGTTGAACCATGACTAGGACTGGTCGAAAAATGACTTATAAAATTATCAAATGAGTTATAATATCAGTGCAAATTGTATGACCTATCCTAAGTTCAATCTAGGGTCAAACAAACCTTACTCGTGAGATTGATTCATCACATATCATTCTCTTGAGATAGTTGAAGCTTGAAGACTTGATCTAGTACTTAAACTTCTTGATGTTGTACTTGAACTTCTTGATCATGTACTTGAATATAGACAAGATTGGTAAAGATAACATGGAGGTGATCTTACAATAACTACTAAATAAGATACAGATTTCAAGAGGTTTTGACATTACAAAATTTGACAAACCTAAGAGCTAGATAAAATAGCATTTACAATCTCCCCTTTTATCAAATTTGTGACAAAATAAACCAAGACCAAGGAATCATGCACCAGTTAGATCAATAAAGAATCATGCACATCAATAAAGAATCATGCACGTCAATAAAGAATCATGCACCAGTAGAAAACTGGTCAGCAGGAAAAATCAATACTGCTTAATATATTACTTCGTAGAATCTAAGAGAAGAGAAGAAATTACTGGCAGTACCTATTGAAATAGTGGTGAAGACCGCTTGAGTTGAAGTAGGAATATGGAAATATGTCCTAGAGGGGGGTGAATAGGACTTTTTAAAGATTTATGAGTTATATTAAAATCCTATCACTCTAATCCTAACAGGTATGCAATTTTCAGGATTACTCAAATGTAACTCTACTGGCTTCCAAGCCCAGTAGAGGATCCAATCACAGAACTATTCAATTAATAAGAATGAAGCAGTTATAGTCTATGATGGACGTGATTGTGTGTGTAAAGTGTGAGCAGATATGAATGCAATTAACATAATCACACAAATGATCAAGTACAAGAATCAATCACAGACACAGTCATTTTTATAGTAGTTTGACTACTTGTCTATTCCACTCCCGGCTGCCAAACTCAACCCTTGAGTATACCAAATTTCACTAAGGAGGTTTCTCATGGTTCACCTCAAACCTAAGGTTTTAAATTAGGTTCACCTTCAACTTTTACATGGAGGTTTCTACTCGGTTCACCTCTAACCCTGGAGTTTTGCTGGCGCACTCCTAACCAGATGTTTATGCCCACACAGAGCAAGGGTCCACACAACGTACCCAAATGTTTGTGCCCACACAGAGTAAAATTCACACAACGCACCTAGATGTTTATGCCCACAAAGAGAAATGGTCCACACAACGTACCCAGATATTTTTTTCCACACAGAGTAAGGATCCACACAATGCACCCAGACGTACACTCTCGCCGGAGGCCTCCTTTGAGGACTTCAAAGGGTGAGCAACACTTAAGACCCAATCCTAGAAAGGAATGATCACAAGTATCCTCTGGACTCTAGGTACTTATAGATAAGTTGATGAGTCCCTTTTAGCGCGGTGATGAAGATCTCCTTCTTGTTGATGAAGAGTCTTCAGCTCCCTTGATCCACAACACAAAAGATGTACCAATATCCGGTTTTGGTCGGGTCAAGGTTATGATGAAATTCTACTCTTTAAAGATTTTCCTATTAGGAAGATAGAGTGATTCTAATCATCTATGCATTCAAGGCATCCCAGCTTAATGATTTGCCATTAAGGTAGTAGCTGGAGGTCCTTGAATGCGGAAGTTCATTCCTCAATCCACTCTATTGAATATCAATGACGAGGGTGGATTAAAGGATGAACTTCCTAAGAGAAAGGGCTTAAGATAAATGATATGAAGTTTAAAACACTCAGAAGCACTCTCTTCTTTCTCTGCCATCAATAAAGATTAACCTCTCTATATATAGGAAAAAGGTTCTAACGGATATAAAACGATCACATTTATGACAGAGTTTGATATCATCGAGCAGGGTCGTTGTCATCGAGCGTATACTCCCGATAGCATCGACTGACCTCTCGATGATACAAACTCAAATGTCATTTTTACTTTTGTAAACCTTTTGCCAACTGGTCGATGGTATCGAGACACACATCGATGTTATCAAATTTTGAACTCCAATTTCATCGAAGAGAGATCGATCTATCGACAGGTGAAAATAAGAGAGACAAGCCTTAAAGAATTTCAAGTTCTAAAGATATGATCGGGGAACAGCCGATGTCATCGAAATTTGAATGTCGATGATATCGAGACCTTGTCGATAGGATTGATAAATCATATAGATTTACCTTTAAGCACGCTGGTCAGTTTGTGCCAGACTCTATCCAATCGACCAGGACTCCATTGCATCGACATAAGAATATCGATTTCCTCGAATGGCCCCCGATCAACTTTTAAAACATCCTGAAATATTTGTTGGAGGAAACATGCGCCCACTGTCGATATGATCGAATGACTTTCGATATGATCGATATTTGAATTCAGATTGAATCGGACAGTCATCGATATATCGAAGCTTATAGTAATTTTCTTTAGAAAAACAGGGGCACCGTAATACTGCCTGTCAATATTATCGGTCTACTTTCGATGAGATCGATATTCGAATATCGATGATATTGATTGAGATTTCGATATATCGATAAATCATCCAGATGAATGTTTGATTGCTGAGCGCTTTTTGTCCTCACTCGATTGTATCGATTGAGATGCCGAGGACATCGACAGAGCAGGTCGATCATATCGAAATATGAATCGATACAATCGACAGGGTAAGAAAACTTGAAAATTTTCCTGTTTGGTCAAAAGTTTTCTTACAATAAAACCTTAAGGTGTTCTACTTAGTTTTAAGGGTTTTAATCACCTGATATTTTGGGATATGGGATGTGAAGCTATGATTTACCTATGGCGAGCTTCCACACATCCAGTTGAGGTAGACACTTGAATTGATCTTCCTGTTAGGCGCTGTTGTTCGACTGACTCAACTTACATTGTAATTGACAAACCAGGGCACTAGTAGGTGCACTTTCAATCTCTCCCTTTGTCAATTACATGATAAAATACCCAAAACACCTTATGAAAATATCTAGATAGATACATCCTAAATTGTGTGTACATGTGATTACACAATTTTATAAATTCTAACACTTTCATGTACACAACCATAATTTACTCCCCCTTACTGTAAAGACCCTTTCTTGGTGCAGTTGCTCCCCCTTACACCTGCAACATATAAGAGCACAAATATCCAATTTTCTACAGGGGTGTTTGTAATTTTTCTCCCCCTTTTTGTCAATCATTGGCAAAGGCAGAATAAGTGATATTGACTGAAGATTAAATAAGCGCATGGGAGAACCACAGATTGATAGATATATATAGATATTCAACAAGATAAGCATATATTACTTAAGGCAAGAAGTAAATAGATGAAACAATCAGCACAATCATTTCATAAGCATCAAGAATGGCAATGAAATATGAATTGAATTCAGCCATATCAACCAGTATAAAAAAAAGTATATACTGCCACAGACAGCAGTATTATAATCCATCATCTAAATAAAACAAAAACCATTTCAGAGTCACCAAAAGTTGTAACCAATGTTTCATCCCATCTAAGGGAAAACACAAAAAAAATAAATAAAATCCAACCTGTGTAAACAAGAGAGAGAGAGAGAGAGAGAGAGAGAGAGAGAGAGAGAGAGAGAGAGAGAGAGAGAGAGAGAGAGAGAGAGAGCTGTCACATGCACTCAAGAAAGCGTTGAACTTTAAAAAGATATCATAGTTCATACGCTGAGTTAAAAAGTGAGTGTGTGTGACAGCTTTTAGAAGTTAGTGTTAGGGAGAGGAGTGAGAAGGAGCTGTGTCATCTCGCCGACAGGTCATCAGATCGATCAACTGTTGCACAGATTGTTGTACCTTGAGGATAACACGCTCTAAGATTGTAAGTCGCTCTTGCACTGATTGAATGTCCCGGTGAATTGCCCCGATCCTGTCCAGTTTGTATCGTTTAGTTTGCCCAGGGATTGACATAGATGGGATTGGATCAACTCTGGCAGATTCACCACCTTTCATCTCAGTTTTCTCAGCCTGAGGGACACTAGTACCTTCGCCTCCTTCTTTTTGAATTCCCCCTTCCTTGTACTCGTGATAAATCAGATCCATCTTGCTAATGTTTTTAAAATTAAAGCCTTGAAGTGGAAGCACAGGATCATTTGTAGAAGGAAAGCCAATGCTTTGACAGATTCTGCTAATAATCCAGGGATATGGCAAATGAAAATCTCTAGATGTATGTATGGCATTGACAAACTGATTGACAATCAGAGTTGGAAGGAAAATCTTTATCCCGGTTGCAACGGAGTATACTATCATGACCATGAGACTTGTGAGATCTGATCGGTTTGTACTTCTTGGGTACAAATTAGTAGTGAAGATCCCATGCATGACTCAAAACCGGGGCTCCATATACCTAGCTTTTAAGGCATTCCCTTGATGCCATGGAATATCTTTGTTGTGACATAGGTATTTGGTTATCTTTGATCGGACATCTGGAAGATCGAGATCCCAATTTAGAAGGCCTTCTGGAGCCAACTGTAGATTGAGAATGTGAGCTACAGTGGTGGGAGTGATAAATGCATCATCACCATCCAGGGATACCATGAATGAAGGAGGATCAGATACTGAAGAATGACATGCTGTAAGAAAGTTGCGTGTTTGTTCTAGTTTACAGGGTCCTCTAAAATCTAGAATAGGCAGCCATCTGATTGTGGTGAATAGAGGTTCCAAATTGTATGGTGCCAAACATCCCTTGTCGACTTTTCTCTCATGGATCAGCTTCTTTTCGGTGTATTTTGCAGGACGTTGGATAGCCGGAGGAGGTGGCACTGGTTGAGACGGTGCAGGAACTTCAGTTTGGGACCCACTGTGTCGTGATCTTTGCCATGTGGGGGTCCCATGGTCCGGGATCCTTGCTCTTTCCCTTAAGGCAAGAACTTTTTGTCGGGTAGCTCTTGAAGATTCCCCCGGACCGGATGCTATGTTTTTATCTTTTCCCATGTGGAAGAATAGGCTGTTTGAAGTATTTGGAGAAAAATGACAAAAACACCCGACAAACCAAGAAAAGAAAATTTTGTCGATATTAGAAGAATATTACCTAATTTGTGAAAGGATTTGGTTAGTCCGACGTGGCTTCTGGTGATTGGTCGAGAGGATTGGGCAGGGAAGACGACCGAGAAGCCTTTTGAAGAAACCCCCTTTTTTTTTGACCTGCTGACTTTTATCGGGCGCCATTTGTCGATCATATTGACCAATGTATCGATGGTATTAAGAAGTTGCCAATCGATTCTATCGAGTCTGTCCATGATGTCATCCACGGTCATACGACTTTTCATATTCTGAAGAGTCGTCGATTGTATCGACCCTCAGTCGATGAAATTGAAAAAGGCCGACACTCGTATCGAAAGTAGATACTATTCAGAATTTTCATAATTTCGACACACTATTGGGTATTTCTTAGCTTGATCAGTATATGTTACAAAAATTTGTACCAGTTTTTTACAATTATAAACATGATAATGTTTATATACAAAAGTTCGAGGTCTCCAACCTCAGATGTAATATTGAAGGCTCAACAAAATTGCATCATTTCAGTAAATATTCAGATCTAGATGCATAATCTGGATTTATTCCTCTTTCTGCTTGATATATCAGGATATATGGGATTTAATCATCAGACAGTTTAGTTTTTCTTTAACTACCCATTGTGAGACAGATTTCTTCATTCTGTTCTTTTCTTTAGGTGGTGATGGATGAGTGCTTCTCCTAGATGGACTTTTAACATTTTCTCTGATTGGTTTGAATTTTTCAATGTGATTTCGATCAGAGTTATATAGAGTCCGTCTAGGTGCTAAACATTCAAATTTATAATGACCAACATCACCACATAAATGACAAACTGAAGATATTCCCATATTGCTACTTGAAGCAGTAAGTTTTGTTTGGGCTTTATTTTTAGTTTTCTTTTTACTTTTCTCATATCCTAGTCCACTCTTGTCTCTTCCTAGTCTTTCCATCCCTAACAATTTTTCCAATTTCTCACCACTCTGAGAAAATTTGTAGTTTATCTCGGCAAGTTTCCTGAATTTTTCTAAGTCAATACAAAGTGAGTGGTTCTCATTTTTGAGTTATGCATTATCATCTCTTAGCAATTCAAAGCCTGGTTCATAAGTTTTGATAATTTTTCTTTTAGGGATAGGTTTTCTCTTTCTAATTTATCATTGTCTGTGTGATATTGTTGCAAATCATTGGCTAAATGTATGTTTATTTCCAAGGTTCTGTCTAAGTTTTTCTGCAATAATTTCTTTTTATTTTCAGACATGCCGAGTTTTTTAAGGATATGGATGCTATGAATGTATAGTTGATTATAAGCATCTTGCGATTTATCCGTTTCAATTTCTTCCTCTTCTTCAGACTCATCATTGTCGGATGGAAATGATTCAGTGGCTTGTTGCTCTTTCTCAGGTTCAGTTGGAATGATCGAAGTAGTGGAGATCATGAGTATTTTCAAGGATTTTTGATCTTCATCACTTTCTGAGTCACTATTTTTTGAGTTTAACTCTTCTGTATCATCCCATGTGACAGCCATTGCCTTGCCCTTGGTTTTTCTATTTGGGCATTCAGTAGATAGGTGTCCATACCCCTGACAGGCGTAACATTGTGGTTCTTTGGTCCTTTTTCTAAATTTTCCTGCAGAAGATTTGTCATCCACCTTTCTACCTCTAGAGGGGCGGCCGCGATTCCTATGAAAGAACCTTCTGAATCTTTATGCCAGCAGAGCCACTTCCTCATCTCCATCTTCTTTTTCACTCTCACTGTCCTCATATTTTATTTTCTTAGAGGTTTTTAGAATAGTGTTTTTGGATTTTTGGGGTTGTGTGAAGTGTAGTTCAAAAGTTTGTAGGGAACCTACCAGTTCTTCTACTTTCATTTCGTCAATATTTTTACACTCCTCAATTGTTGTTACTTTAGGATTAAACCGTTCCGGTAAGGACCTTAGAATTTTTCTACATATTTTTAGTATCGGAACCTTTTCTCCCATTTCACCTATGGAGTTACAAATAATATTTAATTTGATAAAAAAACTCCATAAATGTCTCATGCTCTTCCATCCTGAGATTTTTGAACTGTGAAGTTAGAAGTTGTAGTTTAGATCTCTTCACAGTGTTGTGCCTTCATGAGTTGTTTCCAATAAGTCCCATGCTTATTTAGATGTCCTACACATACTTATCTGATTGAAAATATTTTAGGACACGACACAGTAGATGGCGTTCATTGCTTTTGCTTCAGTAGTTCGCTGTTCTTTGTCAAACGCCATCCACTTTTCTTTAGGTTTGGGTTTAGTGATTGTGGTTTCATTTTCAAGTACAGTTTATTCAGATGGTACCACATATCCCTTTTCAACTACGTCCCAAACATCGTGATCCAAGGATCTCAGGAAGTAATGCATTCTAGCCTTCCAGTATGCATAATTTGAACCAGCAAATACTGGAGGTCTAGTGACTGATGAGCCCTCTCCTTTGGCCATATTTCAACTTTAGTCAAGATCACTCTCTAGGCGGTGAAGCCCTTAAAGAGAGACCTGCTCTGATACCAATTGAAATAGTGGTGAAGACTGCTTGAGTTGAAGTAGGAATATGACAATATGTCCTAGAGGGGGGTGAATAGGACTTTTTAAAGATTTATGAGTTATATTAAAATCCTATCACTCTAATCCTAACAGGTATGCAATTTTCACAATTACTCAAATGTAACTCTATTGGCTTCCAAGCCCCGTAGAGGATCCAATCACAGAACTATTCAATTAATAAGCATGAAACAGTTATAGTCTATGATGGATGTGACTGTGTGTGTGAAGTGTGAGCAGATATGAATGCAATGAACATAATCACACAAATGATCAAGCCCAAGAATCAATCACAGACACAGTCATTTTTATAGTGGTTTGACTACTTGTCTACTCCACTCCCAGCTGCCGCACTCAACCCTAGAGTGTACCGAATTTCACTAAGGAGGTTTCCCATGGTTCATCTCAAACCTAAGGTTTTAAATCAGGTTCACCTTCAACCTTTACACGGAGGTTTCTACTCGGTTCACCTCTAACCCTGGAGTTTTACTGGCGCACTCCTAACTAGATGTTTATGCCTATACAGAGTAAGGATCCACACAATGCACCCAGACGTATACTCCCGCCGGAGGCCTCCTTTGAGGACTTCAAAGGGTGAGTAACACTTAAGACCCAATCCTAAAAAGGAATTATCACAAGTGTCCTCTGGACTCTAGGTACTTACAGATAAGTTGAAGAGTCCCTTTTAGCACAGTGATGAAGATCTCCTTCTTGTTGATTAAGAGTCTTCATCTCCCTTGATCCGCAACACAAAAGATGTACCAATATCCGATTTTGGTCAGGTTAAAGTTATGATGAAATTCTGCTCTTTAAAGATTTTCCTATTAGGAAGATAGAGTGATTCTAATCATCTATGCATTCAAGGCATCCCAGCTTAACGATTTGCCATTAAGGTAGTAGCTGGAGGATCCTTGAATGCGGAAGTTCATTTCCCAATCCACTCTATTGAATATCAATGATGAGGGTGGATTGGAGGATGAATTCCCTGAGAGAAAGGGCTTAAGATAAATGATATGAAGTTTAAAACACTCAGAAGCACTCTCTTCTTTCTCTGCCAGCAATAAAGACTAACCTCTTAAAGCTCAAGATGAAATGCAAGTCAAGTACTTCAAGTTGAAGCTTCAAAATGTTTCAAATTCAAGCTTCATGTACGTCAAGATAACAAGCTTCATGTTCATCAAGATCAACAATCAACCGAAGCAAAAGATGTTTCAATGTTCAAACATCGTTTATAAGGTATGAAGGACCCTAGATTGACCATAGGTTAGGTCATTGTTGATTGTATACTTTAATTGGATCACTTTATAAGTGTATAGACTATTTCTTAACTAGTCTTAGACTATGTTTGACTAGTCCTAGTACTGGCTCAACCAATCCAAGAAATATCTCAACCGGTCCAAGGTTTGTTAATTTACTTAAGGAGCTCTTAAAATTTAACTCAGTAGGTCGGTCTTGTAACAATTACAAACATAAGAAGACCATCTATACTCCTAAACCCAAAACTGTAATGAAATGGGTTCCTAAGGTTATATGTTTAGTTGCCCACACCACTTTTAAAGCTTTGTGCTATTCAAAGTAGTACCTCGACAGTAGATGGTCCAGACATATGACAGGTGATAAAGGTCTATCCACCAATCTTAAAGACATGACTGATGGTTCAGTCACATTCGGTGATGGTAGCAACTGCAAAATTATTGGCCAAGGTACGGTTTAGCTTTTTAACATCCTTCTATTTGAGAATGTTTTATATATTGAAGGGTTAAAACATAATTTACTAAGCATCTCTCAAATTTGCAATAATAATCATAGTGTAAAATTTACTAACCAAGGGTGTGAAATTTTAAATATAAATGGTTCTGTAATATTAACTGGTCGCAGAACTTCTGAAAACTGCTACATTGTGAGTGATTTAAGCTTATCTAATCTATTGTGTTACAGGGTCCATACTGATGAAATAGAATTATGGCATAAATGCCTCGGACATGTACATTACCGTAACTTGTATAAATAGAGTAAAAGAGAGTTGGTAAGAGGTCTACCTAAAATACAAAAAATATACAAAATTTGTGAAAAATGCTAGATTGGTAAACAAACTAGGAGTACTCACAAAAGGTGAACTCCAATGCCACATCTAA
Organism: Magnolia kwangsiensis; assembly: GCA_037074715.1. Lineage (NCBI taxonomy): Eukaryota > Viridiplantae > Streptophyta > Magnoliopsida > Magnoliales > Magnoliaceae > Magnolia > Magnolia kwangsiensis. Next base: position 77,457,188 of record CM073584.1, read on the forward strand.
ACCACTCGAACTTCTCCACATGGATCTCATTGGACCAACTAGAATGGAGAGTCGAGGTGACAAGAAGTACATTTTAGTAATCGTTGATGACTTTACCAGATACACTTGAGTAGTCTTCTTAAGAGACAAATCAGAAACTCTCGATGAAGTAAAAAGGGTACTTAAACGTATCCAAACGGAAAAATGATCTTAAGTCTCTAAGATCTATAGTGATCATGGTTCAGAATTTGAAAATAGCGATTTTGAGAAATTTTACAGTGATCAGGGAATATCACATGAATTTTTTGTGCCCAAAACACTATAACAAAATGGTACAATAGAAAGAAAAAATAGAGTGCTTCAAGAAATGATAAATGTAATGTTAAATAGTATGAAGCTCCCTAAAAATCTTTGGGCTGAAGCCATAAATACTTCTTGTTATATAATTAACTACGTTTATACTAGAAAATTAAATTGTAAAAGGGCTTATGAAATGTGGTTTGATAAGAAGCCTACTATCAAATACTTTCATGTTTTTGGCAGCAAGTACTACATTTTACGTGATCGAGAAAATATTGGTAAGTTTGACACCAAAAGTAATGAAGGGATATTTTTAGGGTATGCTCTAAATAGTCGAGCGTATCGTGTTCTTAAAAAAAGGACTGGGGTAATTTAAGAGTACATTAATGTGGTTATAGACGATTACTTGAATACACCTACTTCAAGTTTAGAAAATGATGAAGTTCTTTTAATTGATAAACCTGACTCTTTATCAAGTCAAAATAATATTGAACTGAGGACAGTTAAAGACCATCCAACAAATCAAATCTTTAGAAACCCTCTCACTGGTGTGCGCACTCGTAAACAACTTGAAGATAAGTGTAACTACGTGTGCTTTATATACCGGCTAATGTAAAAGAAGTTCTTACTAACGAAAACTGGATTGTTGCGATATAAGAAGAGCTCAATCAGTTTGTTAGAAATGATGTTTGGTACTTAGTTCCAAGACTGAAAGATAAACACATTATTGAAATAAAATATATTTTCAAAAATAAGTTCGATGAACTTGGTAATATTATTAGAAACAAGGCTAGGCTGGTTGTACAATGGTACACTCAAATTGAAGGGATCGATTATGATGAGACCTTTGTCCTAGTAGTTCGTCTTGAATCAATCAGACTATTCATATCCATTGCGTGCTTTAAAAAGTTCAAAATATACCAAATGGATATAAAGAGTGCATTCTTGAACGACGATCTGCATGAAGAGGTGTATGTTGATCAACCATCGAGTTTTAAAGACTCTAAATATGGTAATCATGTTTATCGCATAAAAAAGGCACTCTACGGTTTAGAACAAGCTCCGAGGGCATCATTTGAAAAGTTGACTAATTTTTTACTAAGTCATAACTTTATAATGGGAAGTGTTGATAAGACATTATTTGTAAAGAAACGTAATGATCACATACTAATAGTGAAAATCTATGTTGATGATATTATCTATGGATCTACCTATGCTAACATGACTGCTGAGTTTGTAGATCTTATGAAGTCTAAATTTGAAATGAGCATAGTTGGAAAATTGAATTATTTCCTAGGGTTACAAGTCAAATAGCTACCTGATGGTTTCTTTATTTCTCAAACCAAACATGCTCTGAACTCAGTTAAAAAGTTTAGATTTGAGAATGGAAAAAATTTTGATACTCCAATGAGTACTACTTTAAAACTCTCAAAAGACTCTACAGGTAAGAGTGTGAATCCTAAGTTGTATTGCAGTATGATAGATAGTTTGCTTTATTTAACAGCAAGTCGACTTGATATTGCATTTAGCATTAGAATTTGCACTAGATATCAATCTGATCCTAAAGAGTCACATTTAATTGTTGTTAAGCGGATTATATGATATGTCGCTAGTTCAGTAAATCTTAGTCTCTAGTATCCACATGATACTAGTGTGTAATTAATTGATTACACAGATGCTGATTGGGCTGGTAACATTGATGATCGAAAATCAACTAGTGGTGGTTGTTTCTATGTAGGAAACTGTCTAGTTTCTTGGCTAAGTAAGAAACAAAGTTTCGTATCGCTCTTAACAGCTGAGGCTAAATACATTGCTGTAGGTAATGCATGTACTTAGCTTGTATGGATGAAAAGAATGCTAAGTGATTACGAAATTATGCAAGATACTATGGTCTTATATTGTGATAATTTAAGAGAAATTAATATCTCCAAAAATTCAATCCAGCATTCATGAATCAAGCATATTGACATTAGATATCGCTATATTCGTGAATTAGTGGAAGATAAGATAATTTCTTTGGATTATATTCCGACCGAGACTCAACTTGCTGACATATTTACAAAACTGCTCGATAAAAGAAAAATTAAAATTTGATCTTGGTATGTGTAATATGAATTGTTGATTCATGCCTTTCTGTATCATAATGTATATATTTATTATTTTAAAATTTAAAATTTCAATTTTATGAAAAATTGCTCATTTTTGGGTTATGCACGAACGGTCGAGCATGTACCGACCAGTCGTGAACTGCGGATTTGGCCTTTTATTTGGGAAAAATCACTTTTTCTTCATTTGGGTTGTCTTCTCCAAGGAGCCCTACCTCAACTAATCGAACACATCTTCGATTCCTCCGTGGTTAGTGCGTTATTCTCGATTTTCTAGTAGATTCAAGTCATTTGCACTTCCTTTTCATCATCTATGTGATTTATTTTCATGTTTTATGTTGGTTTTTGGGGTTTTCTACTAAAAAATCTGATCTACTAAAAATCCACTTTATCTCTTTTGAAATCTCTTTATTCCTTGCTTTATTTATTGAAAAGGGAAGGTAGAACCGAGAAGAAAGGATCTCGTGGTCCCTCTTCATATTGTTTGGCTCCTATCATAGTGCACTACCTTCGGTTGCCTAAGGATGATCCTGATTATGTGTGGGATATTCGATTGCGCAATGTGATAGTAGAACGAACTATCAAACTTATTCATGTGGCACCATTTAATATTGTTTATCTCCTTCAGTCTGGAGGATGGGATAACATACTACATTGGGGTGGGCCAGCATACCACTCCATTGTGCAGGCTATGTATGCTTGCATTACTAATTTTTCTACTACAAATATGACATTTACTGTTGCGACCAGAGAAGGTCCAATTGATGTGGACCGTCATCTTATCTCTGGATTAATGGATATACTTGTCAATGACGAAGATATTCCCATTAACACTCTAGTGGCAAAACCATATGAAACTGAGAAGCGAATGCTCACTAGAGATTTATGCAATATAGATGCGGAATGGAATACTGAAAATGTGCTCGCTTCCAAGTTTCTGTTACCCAAATACAGAATCCGTCATAAGATTTTTATTTCAAATGTCTATCCTTGATCTGGTAATAAAACTGAACTTACTACGTTTATGGTTCATCTTCTTCATTCCATCATTTCTGGAGTCTCCATGTCTTTCTTCTCTAATTTATCATAGCATTATTCAATTCTATCTCCATCCAGGTCATAATGACATACCCTTCGCTTATCTTATGACTGTGTTAGCCACCCATAGTTTAGTGGCTATGCCTATTGGAGAGGCTCCTATTACTCAACTACCATTCAACAACTCTAACATTAACAAGTTGAATTTGAAGTTGGCCCCAGGCCAGATTGATGTGGGTATTGGTGGAGCTATAACTGCAAATGAAGAGGAGGGTAGTTTACCTACAAATGATGTGAATATGGATGACCTCTTTGATGAAATCGAATCCGATTCTACTGTTGATCTTGATTATCAACCATCTGACTTTGATGCGCGTTTGTGTTCACTTGAGGAGAAAGTTGAAAGTATGAATGTGTCCCATGAAATGCAATTTAAATATATGCGTAAGTATCTAAAACACATTAGTAAGGGACTTCAGCAAATTGATCCTACCATACTTGCTCCTTCATCAGGTTTAGATTAGTATTTGATTCTGTGGTTTGTAATAACTTTAAAGATACTTGAATTTCTCTTGTTTTATGGGCTTGGACATGCTTGAACAATGCTTGCTTATGGACTTAGTTCTCTTGATTATCTTGTTCAATTATTTTCTTCTTCCTCATTAATCTTCTTTTTCTTCCTTATTTTTCTACTTCCATTATCATTTATTAGTTCCTCCCTTTGTTATATTGTGACAAAAAGGGGGAGAATTTTATAATGCTTGTGATATGTGGATTGTGGATAGGTAACCATTATTTTATTTTATTTGTAAGGAGGAGTAAGGGGGAGTATAGTTGTATTGATGCGTATTTCTTTAACCTTTTTATAACTGGTGCATGATTCTTTATTATGTGTGTTATGCTTATCTTATTCTAATGAAGTGTGTTTTGTCACAAATTTGACAAAGGGAGAGATTGTAAGTGCTATGTTTTCTAGCTCCTATGATTGTCAAATTTTGTAGTGACAAAACCTCTTGAAATCTGTGTCATATGTAGCTCCTCTACATATTCAGGATCTGCATCTCATGTACAAGAACAAATGTCTTTACCTCAAGAACTTCAAATTTAAGATCAAGAGATATACAAGTTCAAGTTCAAGTACAACACCAAGTGTTAGTTCAATCTTTCAAGCTTCAATAGTTAAAGGTTTTAAAGCTTCATCCATGTTAAGACAAAGTTCTTTACTTTAAACCTCAAAGTTCAAGATGAAACACAAGTCAAGTATTTCAAGTTGAAGCTTCAAAATGTTTCAAATTCAAGCTTCATGTATGTCAAGATAACAAGCTTCTTGTTCGTCAAGATCAACAATCAACCGAAGCAAAAGATGTTTTAATGTTCAAACATTGCTTATAAGGTATGAAAGATCCTAAATTGACCATAGGTTAGGTCATTGTTGATTGCATACTTTAATTGGATCACTTTATAAGTGTATAGACTATTTCTCGAATAGTCTTAAACTATGTTCGACTAGTCCTAATACTGGCTCAACCAGTCCAAGAAATATCTCAACCAGTCTAAGGTTTGTTACTTATTTTCAGGATTTTCTATTATTGCCTCAACCAGTCCTGGAGACTACTCGACCAGTCGAGTGAACAGTGTTCAACTCAAAGTCCAGCAACTAAATTGGGTCCCACACGACCAGTCGTGGACAAGACTCGACCATTCGTGGAGGCCACTCGACCGGTCGAGCAGGCCCTTCGATCAGTCGTAGAACAGTCTGATCTTATTGTGCCTAAAATTTTTAAATTTTGTTGGTCCTTCGACTAGTCGAGCTAACCTCTGGGCCAATCGAGTGAGCAATTTTTTGTACTTATAAATAGAGCACAATTTTTAGAGTTTGATATTAAATTCAAACAAAATCAAGACATCGCTCTGCGAGGTAAGTTTGTGATATTCTTAAGCTATTTAGTGCTCATTTAATATTCTCTTTAATTAAGCCTTTTACATTTGATTTTAAGTTTCTACATTCTAATCTTATTTGAAAAAGTGATTGAAATTTTCCTATTTCTTGGAATCAAAATCAAATCAAGCTAACCCAAAGTGATTTAATCTAAAAATTATTTAGAATTAGAACGTTTTCATAAGTGAGTGTGAAATTGAACATCTACGTTGAACTGCTACTTCGAATTGGTTCTACTGGGCTGCATCAAAGGAGAATATCTAGATAAGTATTTTATTATTTTGTAAATTAATTATTCCTTTGGTTTCTTTGACATTGTGCTAGAAAAATCTCTTTCTTTTGGTTTGTTTGAGGTGATCCAGAAAAATCAAAGTGTGGGATTTTTTGAATTATGTAAGCCCACTTGAAAGACACAATTGTGAGGGTTTTAGGTGAACCTTGTAAAACCTATTTCATAATGAACGCTAATATCCACTGTGTGAGGATATTGGGAGTGGAGTAGTTGTGTGGCTATTTTTCTAAACAGTCGGTGTACACACAAGTGAACCACTATAACTTCTGGTCTTGTGGTGATTATTTGATTGGGGCATTGTGTGGATGTTATAATTTCCTTTTAAGTATTTGTAGAGAATGTTGTAATCTTTTTATGCAAGTGTGGGAATGTTGTAATAGCTTAATTATTTGCTTTACTATTTTTATTCTTTATTCCTCTGTATTAGTTTGATATTTTGATATACAAACCGCTCTAGGAATCAGGTTGTCCTACCATAAGCCATTAGTTTTTGGTGTAAGGTTGTCTTTAGAACAACATTTGTATCAACATCTCAATACTTGTACCTTTGAGGTTGTTATTCATTTCTGCATTGCGGGATTGTTTAAGTGCTATCTTTATTTATATTTGTTTAAGTTTTGCATTTAATTTTTTAATTTGACATAGTCCTATTCACCCCCCCTCTAGGACTCTTAGCTCGGCCTTTTCAAATGCCCCTAAGATATTTATGCATGCATTTAAATTGTGTTTTCTTGGGACACATGCATACCCTCTACCTTCTCCTCAAGAGATCACTAACGCGCATCAAAGTCAGAAGGTTGATAATCAGGATTAGCCATAGAGTCTGACTCAATCTTTTCAAATATGTCATCCATATTGACATCATCTGGAGGTAAAGCATCCTCCTCTTCAGTTACTTCAGCTGCTCCTCTTACACGTACATCAACTTGTCCTGGAGTCAACCTCAAATTCATCTTATTTATGTTTGAGTTATTGAATGGTAGAAGTTAATTGGAGCTTCTCTAACAGGCGTTGTCACAAGACAATGTGTGGATAGAACAGTCATAAGATAATTAAAAGGTATATCGCTATGACTTAGATGGAGACAGAACTGAATAATGATGTAACAGATAAGGGATGGAAGACAAACAGAAACTCTAGTAACAATTGAATGAAGAATGCGAGCTAAGAAAGTAGTAAGCTCGATTTTATTACTAGATCTAGGGTAGACATTTAAAATGAAAATTCGATGGAGAACCCTGTATCTGAGTAACATAAACTTGGAAGCGAGCGCATTCCTAGAACTCAATTCTTCATTCATGTTGCATATAACTCTAGTGAGCATTCTTCTCTCAAATTTAGACAGTTTTTCTACAAGTGTATAAATAGAAATACTGTCATTATTGACTGGAAGATCCATCAATCCAGAAATTAGGTGACTGTCCACCTTAGTTAGACCTTCTTTGGTTGTAATTGTAAATGTTAGATTCTCAGTAGAGAAGTCACTAATGCAAGCATACATGGCCTGCGCAATGGAACGGTATGCAGGACCACTCCAAGGTAAAATATTGTCCCATCCTGCAAGGAAATTGAAAATGAATAACAAATTGAAGAGGAATCGAAGGCGGGTTCGATTGGTCGTGGTAGGGCTTGTTGGAGAAGAAGAACCAAGTGAAGAAAAAGTTATTTTTCTCCAAATAAAAGGCAAAACCTGAGTTTAACAACTGGTCGTGTACATACTCGATTGATTGAGCCATGACTGGTCGAGTGTGTACTTGATTGGTCGTGTACCACTGAAAATTTATAATTTTGCATATATTTGAATTTTAAAAATTTTAAAATAATAAATATATACATTATGATACAAAGTGACACAAATCATCAGTTTATATTGCACATACCAAGATCAAATTATAATTTTGTAAACCTATTTTTGTAGAGCAGTTTTGTGAATATGTTTGCAAGTTGATTCTTGGTCTGAATATATTACAATAAAATTATCTTGTCTTCCACTAATTCATGAATATAATGATATCTAATGTCAATATGCTTGGTTCGTGAATGCTGAATTGGATTTTTAAAAATATTAATTGCGCTTGAATTGTCATAATATAAAACCATAGAATCTTGCGCAATTTCATAATTGCTTAACATTCTCTTCATCCACACACGTTGAGTGCATGCATTACTAGTAGCAATATATTCAGCCTCAACTATGAAGAGCGATATTGAACTTTGTTTCCAAGAAACCAAACAGTTCCCAATATAGAAACAACCACCGCTAGTTGATTTACGATCATCAATGTTACCAGACCAATCAGCATCCGTATAACTAGCTAATTGCACACTAGTATCATGTGAATACTAGAGATCAAGATTAGCAGAGCTGACGACATATCGTAAAATGTGCTTAATAGCAATCAGGTATGACTCTTTAGGGTCCGATTGATATCTAGCTATTATACTGCGATACAACTTAAGATATACACTTTTACCTGTTGAATCCTTAGAGAGTTTAAGTGTCGTACTCATATGAGTATCGAAGTTCTTACCGCTCTCAAATCTAAATTTTTTCACCAAGTTTAGAGCATACTTGGTTTACGAGATAAATATCCCATCAGCAAACAATTTCACTTACAGACCTAAAAAATAGTTCAAATCTCCAACCATGCTCATTTCAAACTTGGACTTCATTGATTCTTCAAACTCAACAAACATGTTAATATAAGTAGATCCATAGATAATGTCATCAAAATATATCTACACTATTAGAATGTGATCATTGTATTTCTTTACAAACAGTATCTTATCAACACTCCCCATTACAAAATTAAGACTTAGTAAAAACTTAGTCAACTTTTCATACCATGCCCTAGGAGCTTGTTTTAAACCATAAAGTATTTTTTCAGATGCTAAGCATGGCTAGAATGTTTAGGGTCTTCAAAACCTTTAGGCTGTTCTACATATACCTCCTCCTGAAGATCACCATTTAAGAAAGCACTCTTGACATTCATTTGATAAATTTTAAAATTTTTGTAACAAGTAATGAATATGAACAGTTTGATAGATTCAAGACGAGCTACTGGGGCAAAGGTTTTATCATAATCGATGCCCTCTATCTGAGTGTACCCTTGTACAAACAGTCTCGCCTTATTTCTTATAATGTTACCTAATTCATCAGACTTATTTTTAAAGATCCGCTTGGTTCCAATTATATGTTTATCATTAGGTATAGGAACTAAATGTCATACATCATTTCGAACAAACTGATTGAGCTCTTCTTGCATTGCCATAATCTAGTTTTCGTTCGTAAGGGCTTCTTTTACGTTAGCTAATCCTATTTGAGATGTAAAGCACACATAGTTGCACATATCTTCTAATTGTCTATAAGTGCACACACTAGTGAGAGGGTTTTCAAGAATTTGATCAGATGGTTGGTCTTTAATTGTCCGCAGTTCAGTGTTATTTTGACTAGATGAAGAGTTTGATTTATCAAATAAAAAGACTTCATCATTTTCTAAACTTGAGACAGATGTATTCAAGTGATCAACTATAACCACATTAATGGACTCTTGAATTGCACCAATCCTCTTGTTAAGAACTTGATATGCTCGATTATTTAGAGCATATCATAAAAATATTTGTTCATCACTTTTGGTGTCAAATTTACCCAGATTTTCCCGGTCACGCAAGATGTAGCACTTGCTGCTGAAAACTTGAAAGTTTTTGACAGTATGATTCTTATCAAATCACTTTTCATAAGCCCTTTTACTATTTGATCTTCTAGTATAAACTCAATTATTTATATAACAAGCAGTATTTACGGCTTCAACCTAAAGATTTTTAAGAAGCTTCATACTATTTATCATTACATTTACCATTTCTTGAAGCACTCTATTTTTTCTTTCCACTACACCATTTTGTTGTGGTGTTTTGGGCACAGAATATTCATGTGATATTCCTTGGTCACTGTAAAATTTCTCAAAACTGCTATTTTCAACTCAGAACCATGATCACTACGGATCTTAGTGACTTGTGATTCTTTTTCAGTTTGGATATATTAAGTACCTTTTTTACTTCGTCAAGAGTTTTTGATTTCTTTCTTAAGAAGACTACACAAGTATACCTGGTAAATTCATCTACAATGACTAGAATATACTTCTTGCCACCTTGACTCTCCATTCTAGTTGATCCAATGAGATCCATGTGGAGAAGTTTGAGTGGTTTAGATGTGGCATTGGAGTCTCCTGATTTGTTTACCAAGCTAGCACTTGCCACATTTTATCCACTTTCTTTACTTTCGGTTGATCTCTTACCAATTTATATTTGCTCAATCTATATAAGTTATGGTAGTGTACATGTCCTAGGCGCTTATGCCATAATTCGGTCTCATCAGTTTGGACCATGTAACACGATAGCTTAGATGAGCTTGAATCACTGACTATATAGCAGTTCTCAGAAGTTCTGTGACCAGTTAATATTACAGAACCATTCTTATTCAAAATTTCACATCTTTGGTTGGTAAATTTTACACTATGATTATTATCACTTATTTGAGAGATGCTTAATAGATTATGTTTTAAACCTTCTACATATAAAACATTCTTAAATAGAGGGAGGTTAAAGAGTTGAATCATACCTTGACCAACAATTCTGCAGTTGCTACCATCATCGAAAGTGACTAAACCATCAATCATATCTTTGAGATTGATGAACAAATCTTTATCACTTATCATATATTTAGAGCATCCACTATTTAGGTACCACTTTGATTGACTTGAAGCCTTGAAAGCAGTGTAAGCAACCAAATAAGTAACCTTAGGGACCCATTTCATTATAGTTTTGGGTTAAGGAGCATAGTTGGTCTTCTTATGTTTCCAATTTTTATAAGTCCTACCCATTGAGTTAGATTTTAAGAGCTCCTTAAGCAAGTCAAAAATTTTCTCAGTTAAAGGATAACGATTCTGATTTTTATAGTTGATATGGTTGCTTTTAGGTTTTAAAGTTTGAAAATTTTTAGTATTTTTAGAATTATTTTGATTTAGAATTTTTCCTTTTGAGTTAGAAGACTCCTCTTTAACAAATTTAGGTGGAGTATTCTTATATTTGAGATGAATACTTTTATTATAGCCCAATCCAGATCGATCGCCACATTTTCTGGATCTGGATAAAAGTTTTTCTAATTAGGATCACCTTGGGCATACATCTGTCCTTCAAACTCAAAAGCGAAGAGACTTCCAGTTTTAACTTTTCATCTTCAGATTTTAAGTTTTCAACTTAGGATGTTTTGAAATCTAAGTTGCACTTAGCTTTTTCAAAGTAATCTGAAAAGTGTGATTTTTCTAAGACTAGATTATCAAAATTCTCTTTTAATTTTGAAAACTTTTCTTTTTGAAGTTTTAACTTTACAGCTATTTTGCAACTTTCCCTGTACAGGGCATCATAAGCATCTTGAAGGTCTTCTTCATTTTCATAGTCACTACTTTGAGTTTCTTCATTAGTTGAATCATCATTATCTGAGAAAGTTAAATTGGCTAGAGTTATTAGAGCTTTAACATTATTAGCCAACTTAGTTTCAGAATCTTCTGACTCAGAAGAGACTTTAGAGTAGGAAGATTCATCCCAAGTAGCCAACATACCTTTGTTTTTAGACTTGTCCTTTTAAGAAAATTTGTTTGCTAGATGCCCATATTCATGACAGTTGAAGCATTGGCTGTCTTTAAGTGATTTTCAAGTTTTAGGTGTAACTTTTTTCTTCTTAGAGGGTTTTTAAAAATCAGCTCTCTTTTTACTTTTGAAAATTTTATAAAATTTCTTGGCTAAAAGTGCCATATCATCCTCTGATTTTTTGCAATCAGAATTATTAAAATTATGAGAAATACCTTTAGAAGATTTTAGGGCTATGGATTTACCTTTGGGAGCCTTAAAATTTAACTTGTAGGTTTGTAAAGAAGCAACAAGTTCTTCAACCTGCATGTTATTCGTATCACGAAGTTTCTGAAAGGAAGTAACTTTTGAATTGAACCTTTAAGGTAATGAGCACAGTATCTTTGTACAAACTTTACTTTCTAGGATGCTATCTCGAAGACCCCACATTTAGTTGACTATGTCCTTTAACTTAGTATAGAAGTCTATGAATGTTTCACTTTCTTCCGTACGTATTTCCTCAACCCTAATGAGGATTTGCAGTTTAGATTTCTTGACAGTAGTCGTACCCTCGTGTGTCATTTCTAAGATATCCCATGCTTGTTTTGCAGTATCACAAGATGTAATGCTTTTGAATTCAGATGGTGATAGTGAGCAAGTAATTACATTTAAAGCCTTAGCATTGGCACTGCCCTCATTTCTCTGAAGAGTGATCCAAGTATTATAAGGTGCAACCTTAAGAGTTTTAATGCCATCAATGCCTAGAACTTCAATGATAGGTGGGTTCTACCTAGTTACTGTGGATTGCTATACATTTTCATTAATAGATCTCAAGAAAATTCTCATGCTGGCTTTCCAATAGGCATAATTGGAGCCATCAAATGGTGGCAACCTAGTAATTGAAAGGTTATCAAAATTTGATATGATATAAACTAAGATCGGTTAGCTCAGGAAATTAATCCAAATAAATGAGCTATTAGGCTCAAATACCACTTGAAAAGGCCGAGCCAAGAGTCCTAAAGGGGGGGGGGGGGGGGGGGGGGGTGAATAGGAATATGCTAATTAAAAATTTAAATGCGGAATTAAGAAAGAACTAGAACAAGATAACACTTATCAGTCCCAAATAACAGAAATAAATAGAAGCCTCAAATGCATAAGTATTGAGAGGTTGATCCAGATGTTGTTCTAAGGACAACCTTACACCAACAACCAATGGCTTATGGTAGAATAACCTGATTTCTAGAACGGTCTGTGTATCAAAGTCCCAAACTAACATAGAGGAATAAAGAATAAAACAGAAATAAATATCTACTGCTATTACAACATTCATTACATGTGCAAAAAATAAATTACAATCATTCACCACAAATGCACAAGAATAAACATTCACCACAACTCCAGCAATTATAGTGGTTCACTTGTGTGTACACCAACTGTTAGAAAATAGCCACACAACTGCTCCACTCCCAATATCCTCACCCTAGGATATTGGCTTTCACTATGAATTAAGTATTCCAAGGTTCAGCCAAAACCTTCGCAATTGTGTTTTCAAAAGGGCTACCACAATTAAAAACCCTACTCATTGAGATTTTCTACCTATCTCAGTCAAAACTAAAAATGAAAGATTTTCTTACAATCTTACAAACCAAATATAGAGAATTGAAATGTATTTATCTGAAGATTTTTCTTCTGATGAAGCCTGGTTGAACTAATTCGATGTAAATGTTTAATGTCCAATCTCACATATGAAAGGGTTCTTAGGTCTAAATAATTTTTAGATTAAATCAACCCGGGCTAACTTGAATTGATTTTGATCTCAAAAAAGGTAAAATCAATATTCCCTTTTCAAAAGAAATCGAATTGAATAGAGATCACAAAATGAAATGCAAAAATGATATTAAAAGAATCTTAAATACTAACCAATTAGCTTCTTGAATGTGGGGACAAGTTTCTCAAAATTATGACTTGAATATCTTTGAATGAATTGAATAACTCTGAAAATCATCCTCAATTTATAGGAAAAAATACTGTTCACTCGATTGGCCTAGTGGTCAGTTCAACTGGTTGAAGGACCAACAACATTTCAAAATTTCTGGCGTGATAAGATAAGATCACTACTCGACTGGTCGAGCCCTGCACTCGACTGGTCGTGTGGGACTCAGAAATGTTACTAGACTTTGAGTTGAGCCTGCTCAACTGGTCGAGGGTCCAACAAAAAATTCTGAAAATTCACAACAAACCTTGTATTGGTCGAGAAAATTCTTGGACTGGTCGAGCTAGTGTCTAGACTAGTTGAACCATAACTAGGACTGGTCAAAAAATGACCTATAAAATTATTAAATGACTTATGATATAAGTACAAATTGTATGACCTATCCTAAGGTCAATATAGGGTCAAACAAACCTTACTTGTGAGATTGATTCATCACATATCATTCTGTTGAAGTAGTTGAAGCTTGAAAACTTGATCTAGTGCTTAAACTTCTTGTTCTTGAAAGTGAACTTCTTGATGTTGTACTTGAACTTCTTAATCTTGTACTTGAATGTAAATAGATTGGTAAGGATGACATGTAGTTGATCTTATAATAACCGCTAAACAAGATACAGATTCTAAGAGGTTTTGACATTACAAAATTTGACAAACCTAGGAGCTAGATAAGAAAACATTTACAAGTTGGGCCGTCCAGTGAGTAGGAGGGCTCCACGTGTTCGAGCGGGGGCATTAAGGAGCCATTTTGGTTACCACATTAAGTGCGGGCATTGAATGCTCATACGACCGTGTCTTCTATAAAAAGGAGAGAACCCTAATCGTGCAAGGGTTATTTGCCTCGTTGCTTCTCTGCTTCTCTCTAGATAAACAATTTTTAGGTGATTTCCGATGACTCCAGAAGCTTTTTGCTCCGGGGATCTCCGCACTATCTTCCTCTCCCCCTCCCTATTATTTTCTTTTTCTCTCCGATTTTAGCTTCCGACGGTCTTTCCACTTAAAGGGTATGTCAGGAGTGGGGGGGGGGGGGGGGGGTGTATATCGAACCCACCGACACTACTGTTGATGATGAGTGACCAGGAGTTCCAAGTGTCCCATGGGTTGCAAACGGCTGCCCGGTCCTCAGACGAGTGGCTAGAGGATGCGAAGGATGTTGCTCCGGCTATAGAGGAGGCCAACAGGTCCTCGTCAGAGGCAGAAGAAAAGGGGTTAATCGAATCATCGCTAATGGAAGCTGACTTGGTATGGAAAAGGTCGAGGTACCACATTCCAGACTCCGTGGTACTTCAAGCTCCCGTACTTGGTGAGCTTCCAAGTGAGCCCCAGCCGAAGAAGTGGCTACATTCTTAGTCGCCCTTCAATGCGGTCTGAGGATGCCTCTATAACGCACAGTGGGAAAAGTCTTATTGCGTTCAGGTTTAGTTCCTAGGCAAATAATTCCAAATGCCTGGATGACATTGGTGGGGTCATTCATTCTCTGGTCCAAGCTTGACTACCCCGAGATGATCGTGAATGAGTTTCTCCGCCTGTACCAGGTGAAATTCAATACCTTCCATGAGGGTTGGTATTATTTTTTACCTGACGAAAGACCAACAAAGCAATAATTATGGACACCCCAACTTCAAACAAGGGTGTGAAGAGTAAATGATTTTGGTGTTGGGAAACTAGGAGGCTCTAGTGGGTACCGAACCACGTTCTCGAGTTTCGGCCTGCTTCGCCAAACTTGGTCAATATATCTGAACTACTTTTTCCTTAACTTATTTTTCTTTTATTTGTCTCTGATCGTGATCGTTCCTGGTAGTTCTACCTAAGTACCCTGTCAGAGTGGGTGAGGAGGAGCTTGTTTGGATAATTACAATGAGGTTGGTGGACATCGAGTTGAGATCTTGAAGGTGGCTGATCACGCTCGAGCTATTTCTCAAGTCAGGTCTTTCTTTATCCATAACAGGTATATCCTTAGCAAATAGTCGAAGAATTATTTCATACTTATGCGTTTGCTGATCACTTCTCTTCATCATATAGGAATGCCTGACTAAAGAAGCTCGAAGCACAAGGCCCCTTTCATGGCCGAGGTGGCCCAGAAGAAGCAAAGGCTTGTCCAGAAGAAGAAGGGGACTGCTGCCTTGTTGTCCTCCACTAGTCAAGAGGGCGCGGACGTCGTCCCCACCATTTCTTCTGTAACTACCCCTTCGAGCCCCCCAACAGTCTTGGAGGTGGTTGGGGTCGTTGCGGGGGGATCTTCACTGCTGAAGCTTGGCCTTCCAAGGTTTAGGGGACTCCTGATGGCGAAGATCACTCCCTCTCACCTCAAGTGGGTAGTCTGGCTGGTAGCCGAGGTGGTGAGGCTCGGAGACCTCTCACGTCAACTTTGAAAGTGCCCTGGTTTGTCAATTAGCGTGAGTGTTGAGTCAACTAAACAAAAAAGCTCCATAGGAAGATCAATTAGCTGTCTGCCTCAATCGGTTGTTGCCGAACTCACCACAGGTAAATCTAAGCCTCACATCCCATGTCCCAAAACACCAGGTATATAAAACCCTTAAAATTGGTTAGAACATCAAAGGATTTTTGGGTTAGAAATTTTTTTTTACAAAATTAAAAAATCTCTAAGTTTTCTAGCTCTGTCGATTTGTCGATACCAGGTTTGATAAAATCGAGATATGCTGTCGATGTCCTTGAAAGCTCAATCGATAAAATTGAATGAGAACATAAAGTGTCCAATAACTACATATATATCTAGACGGAATTATCGATGTATCGATATCCCTATCGATATCATCGATATTTGAATTTCAAGTTTATTGAAGTAGACTCAATATTATTGACAGCAGAGTATTTGTGTCCCGATTTTTTTATAGAAAAATTTTGAAGGCCCTCGATATATCGAAGTACTTTTAATATTATCATAATTCAAATCTTGATGATATCGGAAGGCCTTAGATGACATTGGTCTTGGACACAATCTTTCCAACAACATTTTTCAGGTGGTTCTTAATTCTGATCGAGGGTCACTCGATAGAATCGATATTCAAATATCGATGATATCGAGGCCAGATCGATGACATTGAGAAAGGACATAAACAGTTCAGCAAGCTCACTGATAAAATCTTTAAATTTATCAATGTCATCGACACGACCTTCGATATCATCGGTATTCAAATTCTGATGATATCGAGTGTACCTCGATCATATCTTTTGACCTGAAAAATTTCAAAGCAAGTCTCTCTCATTTTTTCAAGTGTCAAGGGATTGATCCTTGTATCGATAATAACGGAGTTCGAAATCTGATGACATTGACGAGTGTTTCAATGCCCTCAACCAGGTGGTAAATTTTTTTAAAAACGTATGACATTTGAGTTTGTGTCATCGAGCGGCTAGTCGATGCAATATAGAGCATACGCTCGATGATATTGACCCTACTCGATGATATCGAACTCTATCATAAAAGTGACCATTTTATATCTGTTGGAGCTTTTTGCCTATATATAGAGAGCTTGTCTTTAGTTATTGTGAGAAAAAGAAGAGAGTACTTTTGAGTGTTTAACTTTAGATTATTTACCCAATGCTCTTTCTCTCAAGGGAGTTCATCTTCCAATCGACCCTCATCATTGATATTCAATAGAGTGGATTGGGTAATGAACTTCCACATTCAAGGATCCTCTAGCTACTACTTTAATGATAAATAATTAAGTTGGGATGCCTTGAATGCATAGATGATTGGAATCACTCTATCTCCTTTATAGAAAAATATTTGGGAGTAGGATTTCATCATAACCTTGACCCAACTCGTCATCATATACTAATATATCTTTTGAGTTGTGGTTCAAGGAAGCAAAAGACTCTTCATCAACAAAGGAGGAGATCTTCAACAATGAGCTAAAAGGGATTCATTTGCTTATCTGTAAGTTATCAGAGTCCAAAGGACCCTTGTGATCATTCCTTTATAGGATTGGGTCTAAGGTGTTTCTCACCCTTGCAAGTCCTTTGGGAGGCCTCTGGTGGGAGTGTACGTGGTGGGTACGTAGTGTTGACCCTTGCTCTGTGGAGAGCATAAACTTCCAGTTAAAGGTGAAACTATCTAAAACCTTGGGTTCGAGGTGAACCATGTGAAACCTCCGTTAGAGTCTTGTGGAAAGATCCTTGGCCAGTGTGCCTAAAAGTGGGTGCGATGTGTTGACCATTGTTTGTGAGAACATAAAAAATCAGCCTAGGTGTAGGTTGTAAAGGTTGAAGGTGAACCTGATTTAAAACCTTAGGTTTGAGGTGAACCATGGGAAACCTCCTTAGTGAAATCCGGTACACTCAAGGGTTGAGTGCGGTTACCAGGAGTGGAGTAGACAAGTAGTCGAACCACTATAAAAATGACTGTGTTTGAGATTGCTATTCATTTGATTGTGTGATTTCCTTTAATATTTTCATATCTGATTATCTAAGATCACATCTTTCACACACACACACACAGTCATATCCATCATAAACTAGTTTGCATATTGTTCACTTCTTAAATAATTTGTGATTGGATCCTCTATCGGGCTTGGAAGCCAGTAGAGTTACTCTTGAGTAATCCTGATATATGCTTGTTGTTAGGATTAGTATAATAGGATTTTAAATAAATCTTAAAAACTTTAAAAAGTCCTATTCACCCCCTCTAGGACATATTGTCATATTCCTACTTTAACTAAAGCGGTCTTTACCGTAATTTCAAGCTCGTGCCTCGACAAAGGACCTCCTGCCCTAGATAGATCAGCACGTCCCAGATACTGACTTTACCAGGGTAATGGACATGCCTCCAGATGGAATTGTGGGTCAGTTGGTGACACTCTTATATAGGGTAGGTCGTTCCTTCCACAATGGTCATCTTTTGTTACTTGGTGATTTTTCATGTCTTCTTACGTAGATTTAATTTCAGCTCGTCCCTTCTCTTTTGAATGTTTGTCGTGAGATATTGCACGACAAGATGGAGTGCAAGGAGGTGAAGGCGCCTCCATTATAGAAGGGTGTTGAATCCGAGCAGCTTCACTCCGAGAATGCTACTCTAAAGGCCAAGGTGGAGGTAGTGAAGACCGAGCTGGAAGCGTTAAAGTCACTTCTTAAAGGAGCTCTGGAGAAAGGTTCCTAGTGAAAATCTGACCTGGGTGAGCTGAAGCACGATTTCAATGTGAAGATGAAGGAGGCCTAGGTAGCTATTACTATAACAGCGCAAATTTTCACGGCCAGAATTTGTACTCGTGCCCGAGGAAACCGAGTGTTAATGATGTATAAATTGGATGCTTTAGAAAATCACACCATTTTTTTTCCTTTGATTCACATCCAGATACATTCATGAAGGTAACATTCACAAGAATAAAATCAACTGTATTGATTATATTTCATCAGAATAAAAGAATAATGAAATGACTTCATAAACGGAGGTTTGTTATAACATCAGAGTTTACAGCGGAAATATGAAACTAAATAATGAAACTGTCTTCTTAGTCTTTCAAGATAATCTTCTATAGGGAAGTAATCCTCTAAGTCTTCAATCATTTCATCACCTGCATCATCTATACGGTTGGTAGAGGGTCAATGCCCTACTCATAGTGAAGGTTATCCTTCAAGATTAACAATAATTCAAGAGATTCATAGAAGTAAAGTAAAGGGTCTGATATATCCCGTGCTCTACTAACACGAGGTATCAGCATGCACAAACAATCTACGTGAGATGCATGCTAGCGAAGTATGTGGGGCTCATCATACGTAGTGATTATCACATTGTGGAGTACGATTTATAGATAACCGGCTCGACTCGCGTCCCATAACTACAGATATTCGCCGGCATGGCCAACGCTACCGTGGATTTACGAGGGGACCTCAGAGCGCACAATAACATGAGCTGGGTGAATTACGTGCAACGATTTGTTCATGGAGCGACTATTTGCGACATCCAATCTCGAGGTGATGTGACACTATAATAGAGAATTACGCACATCAATTTGTGCACCACTACCCGAAGGCCCAAGGACTTACGTGCCCCAAGAGGGTCTCTATCCAGAGCGCATTATGTCCATGATAGAATATTTGAATCATTAGTTGTGATACATCTTACACATCACTTGCACTTATAGAGAATATAGATGAATCATTAAGAATATAAACTGAATCATGGAGGTTCTGGAATAACAAGACATATGCCCATGCCTTGAAAGATAAACTGCACAAGGCCAATATAATAAAGAGAAGAGTGACAATGGTCAACTCAACAAAAGGAGAGTGGCAGAGCCAACTCAAATATAAAGACAAGTGGGAGATTCAACTCAAATATAAAGATGAGTGGCAGGGCCAGCTCAAATAAAGAGATGAGGCAGGGCAAGGCTCGCATCCATGGCTTCACATAAATTCAGAGAAATTCATATGTATTTGACATCATGTCATAATCCCAAAAGGGCCAATAAATCAATTGATAGGATAATTCCCAAGGAACATGTAAACGTAGAATACATGATAATTCATATCGTAAGAAGCACGAAAAGGCCATAATGGATGGTGAAACATATAATAACATAGAAGATTTAAATTGATGTATCAAAGGAATACATGTAAAGGCAATATTAAATTCATGAAAGTATGCATAGAAGACAAGATAAACTAGTATCAAGATCATGAAAGCATATAAATGGCAAGATAAATAAATCAACTTAAATTATTGTAAGCTTAAAGGATAAAACCCTCACCTATAAAGTTTAATTATTTTCTTAAGATTTGTTAGAACTTGATGTATGCAGCATTAGATTCTATCATATTTAAGATAAATCCTGATGGTTAGATTTCACGATTAAGGTTATAGGCCTAATTTACTGAATATGATTTAATATTAGGTAGTTGAATCAAATTTTACTTACCTTGCCTTAACTCTAAATTCTCCATTGCAAACCCAGTGATTCAAAAGTCCCCTTTGCTGAGTTGACTCAATCGAGCACTTGACAACAACCTCAGCTGCCGACTCAAACCTCAATTGCACTTCTTCTTTTTCTTTCCGCTCCTTCTTCTATCCTTTTCCTCTGTTGAAAGTCTAGCAGACCCGGAACTTGAACCCGAATGCAGGTTGGATGGTGACTCAGACACTTACTGAGTCATGCTGGCGAGTCCCAAACTCGACAGCTATAACTACCTTTGTTTTTTTTCCTTTCTTCCTTTTTTTGCTACGGTCGGCTCTAGCTCTTTTGCTGGACGACAGCAACCGATTTCTCTCTCTCACTCTCTTGTTTCTCTTCCTCACGTTTCTTCTCCTTCTCTCTCTCTTTCTTTCGTCTCATGGTCGGACGGAGTTCTTTTAGTAGCAGGTAGGATTTCTAGATCCTTCCTGCGTAAGATCATTTACGCACGCGAAAGCATCCGAGAAACCTAACACAGTAGCAATTTCGCACGCAGCCCGACTTCTTGCGTCCGACGTCCCTTGCACGTTTCTGCTCGAAATCACATGAGAGGGCTTATGTACGGTCAGTTTTATCTGGTCTTTGAGATGGACGGCTTGGATGGTTCAGATTTACATTCATAGCGGCCCACAACTTCCCATAACAGACGCTATCTGTTGCAGAAAGATCACTTCCGTCTTGATGCAGGATTCAGTGGGGCCCACTTATAGTGACTGTTAGCAGATCAATGTCTCTCATTGGCCTAGTATGGTCGATTCAGGCCACGGGCAGAATTTTTAACAAGATTAAAGTTTTGGGTGGGCCACACTATTAATCAACGTGATACCAAGACTCTAGTCTCTGTGATTTCGAGTACGCGCATGGACGCATACAGACAAGAAGGTTTTTCTGGAAATCCTCGACCGGATAAGATGGACGGTTCAGACTTCTCATTTTGATCACGGTGGTGGGCCATCAATCGTCCCAGCAGATGATCGTTCGCATGGACGCGAGGTGAGGAGAGAGACTCCCTCTCGGGGTCAAATTTTCATCGGGTCAACTGACTTAGGACGTAAGTCCTGGTCCTGTGCACCTCACGTGCATGCGCAGGCCTTGTGTATGCAACACAGGTGGGGTCCACAGGTCCGTTATCTGTGTGATCTACACTGTTCATTCATCTTTTCATCTTATTTATGGGGTTGAGCCTAAGTTTGACACATATCCAAGGGTCAGGTGGGCCCAAGATCGGTGTTTATTGGCTGATATGTCCACAGGGTCCTTCCTATAATGATCTAAGGGCTAAATTTCATCATGCACGCATAATTTATGACCCCTAGGCATGGTATAAAATATCATAGTACACAGATAGTGGGAACCACCTGATTCGAAATTTTGAGGTTTAAGTTAATGGCCTTTTTGTAATTATCGATGATCTACAAAGTTTTGGGAAATCTAAGGGTTCCACATGGTTGTAGGGATGTTTCTAAGTATTTCTTATGAAGGGACTTTTGTCTAACTCCTTACGGATGAAGGATTACGCATCGATTTAGCTTGAGGGGTGTACATGTACTAATCCACGTGATCAATAGTCGGATGACCTGATTCATAGGTAGGGGTTGCTTTTTAAGGGTAAGGTACGTGTCACGACAAAGATATAAGGCTAAGACAGTTTGATTAACAACATACAAACACATACCTCCTGTTGAATCTTATGGTAACGCTCAAGGACTTTCGATGCCCGAGTATCGAAAAGTTCGGGGTGTTACAATTACGGTGGCTCGGGTGGTAGCTGTGTTGGAGTCCAAGGCCTCTAAGGAGTTTGAGGAGGACAAGGATGCACTCTTTAACCTCAGTTATGACAAGTGCCTTGAGGATATTAAGGAGTCATTTCTCGAGCTCGACCTGAGTCCTTTTGAGAGCAGCCTTACTAAAGAGCTGACCCCTCCGGAAGCCGAGCATCTGACCTTAGAGAAGCCTTGACCCTTTTTGTAAAAAGTTTTTCCTTTTCATATGTACTCCCTCCTTTTGATAAATGAAAAGAACCTTTTGTTGCAATGATTGTTGTACTTGAATATTTTAAATAGACTTGTCAAATCAGTTTATCTCTAGTTAGTAGGTTGGCCCAGTTGCAATGATTCCCTCACAGAGGGCCAAGCAGTTCGTTTAGGGGGACAACTTCCCTTTATCTTAAGGGGTCCTTCATTTATAGGTCGCGCAACTCAAGTAATTTCATTAATTAGTGGTCTGAGCTCTTCTTTAAGGATCAGACGACTGGTTAGGACTGGTCCTCTCTTACATTAAGAGAAGTCCTTAGTAGGTCATGCAGTAGAATTAGTTAATGGTCCGTCCTCTTCTTTGAGGGTTGGATGATTAGAGGGAAGATAGTTTTTCCTTATTTTTTGAAGGGAGTCCTTGGTAGACTGTGTAAATTAAACCATTGTAGATAATAAGTATAAAATAAACTTCCCCAACCTTAGGGTTTTATTGCAGATTCTGAACAAAAACACATAATTTTTGATTTGGGATTTGAATTATAAGTGGACTTTCACTGGTAGTAGATCTTCAGATTTTTGGTGTTCCATAGGTGCGGCAAAGATTGTCCTTCCATGTCTTTAAGTCAATAGGTTTCAAGTTGGGTTGTACCTATCACCTTATATGGTCCTTCCTAGTTTGCTCTAAGGGTTCCTGAGCCAAGCTCCTTGGTGTTCTGGAAGGTTTTGCAAAGAACCATATCTCCTGTCCAAAACCTTTTTACCCTTGCATGAAAGTTGTAGAATCGGGTGACTTATTGTTGTCGGGCTGCGACCTTGAGATGGGCTTGCTCCCTTTTTCTTTGAGCAGATCGATGTATAGTGCCATCTGCTCGGCATTTTGATTTTCATCGTATGAACGGGTCCATGCAGTGGGGAGTCCGATTTCGACTGGGATGACAATTTTTGCTTTGAATGTCAGGGAGAATGGGGTTTCTCCTATGGCTGTTCAGGTAGTGGTTCAATACGCCCAAAGGACATAGGGGAGCTCCTCGGTCTAGGCCCCTTTATCTTTCTCTAGCTTGGTCCTGAGGTGATTTTTATGATCTTCTTGGTTGCTTAAACCTAACTATTAGCTTAAGGGTGCTGGGGTGATGAGTAGGCGTTTCGGATTCTGAGGTTTTCATATATACCTCAGAATCGATCATTGTCGTATTGTTTCCCATTATCCGAGATGATTGTGTGTAGGATTCCTTACCAGCATCTGATGTTTTTTCAGATGAAGTCAATGATCTTCTATTTAGTAATTTTGGCTAGTGGCTCAGCCCCGGCCCACTTAGTGAAGTAGTCGACTGTTACGACTGTGAATTTGGTTTAACCTTTGTCGCTCGATAAGGGGCCAATGATATCTATTCCCCATGTGGCGAAGGGCCATGGTCCGGTCATGGGAGTCAGCTGTTCAGGTGGTTGATGGGGTATTTTTATGAATCTCTGACTTTTGTCACATCTCTTGGTGTATTGCTTGTCGTCTCTCTGGATGGTCAGCCAAAAGTAGCCTTGTCGGATGATCTTATGGGAGAGGGCGTGGCTGCTAGAGTGGTTGCTGTAGATCCCTTCATCTATTTCTCTTAGAACATACACTAATTCTTCTAGACTGAGGCACATGTAGGGTAGGAAGAATATTTTCTTATACAAAATGTCTCCGACTATGGTATACTGAGCCGACCTGGATCAAAGTCGGCATGCCTCAAGTCGATCTTCAGGCAGTTTCCCCTCTCGAAGGTAGTTGGCTATTGGGTCCATCCAGCTCAATGCTGAGTTTACTGAAAGGATTATGCTCAGCTCGGCTAGGAACTCGATTGAGATTGACTTTAGGACGTCGTCTTCAGCCACTGTGGCCATCTTTACTAAAGTGTCTGCCTTGGAGTTTGCCATCCTGGGGATTAGGTTGATGTCGCACTTGGGGAATTATTGATGAGTTCTCAGGCCCTTTGTAGATAAACGATCATTCTTTCTTCCTTTACCTAGTACTCGCTGGGTATCTGGTTGACGACGAGCTATGAGTCGTTGTGGACTCTCAAGTTCTGAGCTCACATTGCTGCTGCTATCCCAAAGTCTAGCTAGAAGTACTTCGTATTACATTGCATTATTTGATGTTTAAAATCCAAATCTCAAGATATATTGTGTGCATGTTTGGTCAGGAGTTTCTAGGACTACCCTGACTTGGCTTCCTTTAGAATTTAATGAGCCGTTGACATATAATGTCTAGGTCGGCAAGTCATGTTTGGTTGCCTGATTTACAGGTTAATCGATTTCTGTACTAGGGCTAGCTCCTGGGTTCTGGGTGCGAGTGAGCTCAATAATGAAGTCAGCCACTGCTTGGGCCTTGATGGCGGTATAAGGTTGGTATTGTTTACCAAATTCACTCAGCTCAATCACCCAGTTTGTGAGACTTTCCGACACCTCGGGCTTCTGGAGCACTTGGCGGAGAGGTTGGTTTGTCAGAATGATGATCGTATGGGCTTAGAAGTAGGGCTAGAGTCAGTGAGATGATATGATCAAAGCCAAGGCGAGCATCTCTATTGAAAAGGCCAAGCTAAACGTACTAGAGGGGGGAGGGGGGGGTGAATAGGACTATGCCAAATTTAAAATAAATACAGAATTGAAAGTATGATAACATAATCAAATAATAAAGAAGCACAAGTAAATAGCAACCTTAAATGTACTAGTCTTGAGAGGTTAATACAAAATTAGTTCTAAAGATAACTTAACACCAAAAGCCAAAGGTTTATGGTAGGGCAACCTTACTAGAACGTTTGTAAGTATCAAAAACTCAAACCAATAAAGAAGCAAAGAAAATAAATTAAGTTATTACAACATTCCTACAAGTGCATAAAATAAATTACACTATTCACTATAAATACTCAAAGTAAATTACAACATTCGTACAGATAAGCACATTCAATCATCCACCACAACTCTAAGAATTATAACAGTTCGTTTGTGTGTACTCCAATTGTTAGAAAATAGTCACACAACTACTCCACTCTTAATATCCACTCCCTCAGGATATTAGCGTTTACTATGGAAAAGGTTTTCCAAGGTTCACCTTAAAACCTTTACAATTATGTCTTTAGTTGGGTTTACACAATTACAAAAACCCCACACTGAGATTTTCTGGATTGCTTCAGATAAAACCAAAATGAGATTTTCCTCGCACAACCTCACAAACCACAAAAGATATACAAAATGTAAATGATACTTATTTAAAAATTCTCCTTTTGAAGAACTCTGGTAGAACCAATTTGATGTAGATGAAGATGTTTAATGTCCAGTCTCATAAATGAAAAGGTTATAGTTCTAAATGATTTTTAATTAAATCAACCTGGGCTAGCTTGATTTGATTTTGATATCAATAAAGGGTGAAACACAAATCCCTTCTTAATATAAGATTGGAATGAAGATCACAAAATTAAATTACAAATGCTAATAAAGAGAATCTAAAATGAACACAATATAGCTTAATAAATTCACAAAATTATCTCTTAGTGTGATGTCTTGATTTAGCTTAGAATGAATGAATAAACTCTAAAATTTGTGCCCTATTTATGAGTGAAAATATTGTTCACTCGACTAGTTTAAGGGTCGGTTCAACTGGTCCTAGGACTAACCAAATTTCAAATTTTCTGACATGATAAGATAAGGTTGTTATTCGACTGGTCAAGTGGCCTGCTCGACTGGTCGAGCAATGCACTTGACTGGTTGAGTGGGAACAGAAAAGCTTGCTAGACTTTGAGTCGAGCATTGCACGAACGGTCGAACACTTTTCACTCGATTGGTCAAGCAGTCTCCAAGATTGGTTGAGAGTCTAACAAAAAATTCTAAAAAATTATGACAAACCTTGGACTAGTCGTGAAAACTCTTAAGAATGGTCGAGCTAGTACTTAGACTAGTCGAACAAGGACTAAGACTAGTCGAGAAAATGACCTATAAAATTATGAAATGACCCACATAAAATATGAAATGAATATGACTCAACCTATGGTCAATCTAGGGCCATCCATACTTGTTTGTGAGTTGGAATAATTGAAACATCATTTACTTAAGAACCTTGAATTCTCGGGATACGTGAAGCTTAAGTTCAATCTCTTGAACTTGAGCTTGATTTTCGCTTGAGTTCTTGAGTCATTAGCCTATAGTATTTGAACTTCTAACTTGAACTTGATTTCTTGAGCCTTAGTTCTTGAATTTGAGCTTAAACCATGAACTTCAAGAATCGTTTCTTCAACTTGAAAATGTAGGCAAGCTCGTCGAAGATGCAGACAACTTTAAAATATACGAACATGATCAATTTAACTCTAAGCATGATACAAATTCTAAATGGTTTGACACAACAAAATTTGATAACTCTTTGGGTGCTTAATTTGAAATAGCGGTGAAGATCACTTGAGTTGAAGTAGGAATATGCCAATATGTCTTACAGGGGGTGAATAAGACTTTTTAAAGTTTTACAGTGTATTTAAAAATTCTATTACACTAATCCTTACAGATAGACAATTATCAGGCTTAGTCAAATATAACTCTACTGGCTTCCAAGCCTGGTAGAGGATCCAATCACAAACAATTCAAGACATAATAATGTATATCTTAGTTCATGATGGATATAACTGTGTTTTTGTGTGAGGTGTGCTCAGATAAGTAAATATGAAAGTATTGTCATAACCAAACACACACATAGATGAATAGCAATCACAAACACAGTTAGTGGTTCAACTACTTATCTACTCCACTCCCAGTAACTGCACTCAACCCTTGAGTGTACCGAATTTCACTAAGGAGGTTTCACATGGTTCACATCTAACCTAAGGTGTTAAATCAGGTTCACCTTCAACCTTTACAATCGACATTAAGGCTAACTGTTTATGCTCTCATGAGCAAGGTTCAACACATCGCACCCACATTTAGGCACACTGGCCAAGGATCTTCCCTAAAACCATAACAGAGATTTCACTCGGTTCACCCTAAAACCCAAGATTTTACCCGGTTCACCTCAAATCGAAAGATTTACAGGTTCACCTCTAACTAGATGTTTATGTTCTCCACAGAGCAAGGGTCCACACAGCGCACCCACCATGTACACTCCCGCAGGAGGCCTCCTTGAGAACTTCAAGGGTGAGAAACACCTTAGACCCAATCCTACAAAGGAATGATCAAAGGGTGCTCTGGACTCTAGATACTTACAGATAAGTTGATGAGTCTCATTCAGCGTAGTGGCAAAGATCTCCTCCTTATTGAAGAAGAGTCTTCAGCTCCCTTGATCTGTAACAAATGATGTACCAATATAAGGCTACGGGTTGGGTTAAGGTTATAATGGATTCCTACTCTCTAAATATTTTCCTATAAAGGAGATAGTCAAATTTCAATCATCTAAGCATTCAAGGCATCCCAGCTTGATGATTTGCCATTAAGATAGTAGCTAAGGATCCTTGAATGTGGAAGTTCATTCCCTAATCCACTCTATTAAATGTCAATGATGAGGGTGGATTGGAGGATGAACTCCCGTGAGAGAAAGGGCTTTGGGTATAAGATCTAAAGGTAAAACACACAAAAGCACTCTCTTCTTTCTCTGCCAGCAATATGACAAGTCTCTCTTTATATAGGCAAAAGGTTCCAACGGATATAAAATGGTCACATTTATGATAGAGTTCGATATCATCGAGCAGTGTCAATATCATTGAGCGTATACTCTTGATAGTATCGACGGACTGCTCGATGACACAAACTTATATGTCATACGCTTTTGAAACCTCTTGCCAATTGGTGATATCATCGGATTTTGAACTCGGATTCTATCGATACTTGGATCGATCTATCGACATTTGAAAAATGAGAGAGACTAGTTAAGAAATATTTCAGGTTTTTAGGATATGATCGAGGGTCAACCGATGTTATTAAAATTTGTATAACGATGATATCGGAGGCAGTGTCGATGCATCGATAAGTCCCATGGATTTTCTTATAAGCTCGCTAGACAGTTTGTGTCCAGTATCGATGCAAACGACTCGGCCTCGATATCATCAACATATGAATATCGATTTCCTCGAGTGGCCCTCGATTAAAGATAGAAAGCGACTTGAAATATTTGCTGGAAGACATGCATGCCCACTATCGATATCATTGATGAACTTTTGATATTATCGAGATTTGATTTAAGATCTTATCGGGAAGAGCATCGATATATCGAAGGATTTTGAGATTTTTTTTGAAAAACAGGGGTGCCAGAAAACTGCCTATTGATATTATCGAGTCACTTCTGATTGACTCAAGATTCAAATATCGATGATATCGATAGGTGTATCGATATATCGATAATTCTGTCCAAATATATATGCGGTTGCTGGACACAATAAGTCCTCATTCGATATGATTGATTCAACTTCCAAGGACATCGACAGCGCAGGTCGATTATATCGATATGTGTATCGATACAATCGACAAGGTAAGAAAACTTTAAAGATTTTCTGATGTTTAAAAAAGTTCACTTACCCCAAAAACCTAATATATTTTAACTTGTTTTTAAGGGTTTTAATCACCTGGTGTTTTGAGACATGGGATGTGATGCTTAGATTTACCTATGGTGAGCTTCCACACATCCGGTTGAGGCAGATACTTGAATAGATCTTCCTGTGAGGATCTGCAGTCTGACTGACTCAACATACACGCTAATTGACAAACCAGGGCACTAGCAAGGGCACTTTCAATCTCCCCCTTTGTCAATTACGTGACAAAATACCTAAAACACCCAAAACTCCCTAGGACAATATCTAGACAGCTCATCCTAAATTGTGTGTACATGTAATTTACACAATTTTACAAATGCTAAAGAACCCATGTACACAACCACTATTTGCTCCCCCTTACTGTAAAACTCCCCCATTCTTGGTGCAGCTGCTCCCCCTAACACCTGCAACATATAAGAACAAAATATCCAATTTTCCATACGGGGTGTTTTAACTTTTCTCCCCCTTTTTGTTAATCATTGACAAAGATATAACAGTTGATTTTGACTGAAGTGTAAAGAAGCATATGGGAGAATATAGATGTATAAAGATGAAATCATTTTAAAACATACATCATCGTCAGAAGATATGAATGCATATTAATTAAAGCATTGACAAAATCAGATAAGATAGTCATGAAAAACACATGCATTTCATATCAGAGCCAAGGGATTTTAAGACAATGTTGGCAGTAAAAGATGATAATGGTATTCAGCCATATCCAATCAAAATCCAAAATTAACAAAGCCCAAGGGTGGTGGATATTTAATATTCACCCAACAGCCACAACAAAAAAAACTATCAAGCCCATTCAAAGGCAACCAAACCAACCATTTGTACTAGTTCAACAAAAAAACTGTGTAAGTTAGAAAGCTAACACAACCACCAAAGAGAGCGTAGAACTTCCAAAAAGATACTGATGTTCGTACATGGAAAATAAGAGTGAGGTGTGTGATAGCAACATCGATCATCATCATGGAGGAGAGTGGGTGTTCACTCCCCAAGTGCAGGGTTGTGATGTAGTACTAACTCGGTAAGACCGAGGTCGAATCCCAAGGGACTGAAACTTGTACGCTATCTAAAATTAAGTAGAATTTAAACTAGAATAAGGTGAAATCTAAACTAATTGTGATTTAAGGAATAATGATGGAATGATTATCTAAAACTTAAGAAAATTCAGAAAAAGGGAACTAGGGATTCAGAGGATCAACTTGTAGGGATCAGGGAGATCTTACACCTGCTCTATGGAAAATAAACTGAACTGTTGTTGAGATAGTTTCAAAGGAATGAAAGGTATATGAATTAGAACGAATTCCATCACCAAACCATGCCCAGGAGACTATGGTAAACAACAGAATTAAACTAATTACCAACCAATCAACATGCTATGAAAGTTAGGAAGGGTACCGACATCCGACCATGCCCAGGAGACTATGGTGAACAACAGGGCTTCCTAACGTCATAAACATAAAAGGAAAAGCAAATATTCAAAGCCATCGCAGACCCACTGTAATTTCAGTCACAATAGACAATTAAAGACTAAAAATATTTCCATACTAATCAAACTAAATTCAACTTCAATTCATACATTAAAATTAAATTAAAAGCATAGAATCACCCATCTCATTACAAGTTTCACCTCTTAGCCCTAGCTAAGAGGATTAGCCAGCCATGAATGGGCTGAAATCCCTTAAACAAAGCAAAAGAAAAGAAAAGGAAAGAACTACTCTAACTCTCTCTCTCTCTCTCTCTCTCTCTCTCTCTCTCTCTCTTCACGTTCAAAACCAAAGATTATCTCCTTCCTCACGTTTTCTCTCCCTCTTTTATAAGTGCCAGGGTCGGTGGAGGCATGTGGCCAGAGGCGGTGGAGAGGCAAGCTACGCAGCCAGGTCGGTGGCTTTGCGTCCTTACACTGTTACTTGGTAGAAAATGCAAGCAATTTCGCGTTTTGAGGCGACTTTTTGAGGAAGATTCATCCATGCCATCCATTCAGACGCCATGGTTAGGGTTAATGGCTCCTTTATGATATTTTGGACGGTCTGGATCATAGATCTGATACTCTCTATGAACGTGCAACAGCCCCAAAAATTTTGATTTCCCCGGACTGCGTAAACAGAGCCCGCGGACTGCTTGGCACTGGACTCTCTGTGGGACCCACTTTCTATGACATTTACGAAATCCACACCATCCATCGTCTTGTCCTCGAAGTTTTGATCGGGGATGGACGGTTCTAATCATCTTTTAATGTGGTCCACTGAAACAATCAGGCTGCAACGGCCATTGAACGGCCATTTTATGATTGCTGTAGCGATTGTGTACATGTGCATGGCCTCCAAAAAATTAGCATGATTCGACTGGTTTTCCTCCCTCTTCCTGATGGACAGTTCAGATCAAACTCTTGCAGTACAGTGGTGGCCCACTAAGCTTCATCCGCAGGCTCTGTTGCGAAACAGAGCCTACGTAATCTTGTGCTGTCTTGATCGATGGGCACATGACATGCATCAGTGGTGTAATCCAGTCCGTCCACTGGACTCAGCTCGAAAAACCATTCGGATATGAACAGATTTGGATTTTCGATACTATGGCCCACTGAATTCGTGCTTCAGCCGTCCGACCTGTGTTTGGATGGTTAAGATCTGATCCTCGCTGTCTTTCACAATTTCGCCACCTAGGTGAAGGTTACACCTATACGCTGAAGTGAATGGACGACTCAGATTAGTCGTCTGACTGATGGGTGGGGCCGACGGAGATCGTCCGATCTCCCTATTTCTTGCGCTGGAAACGGCTGATGCCGTTTTTGAATTGAGTTGGTCAAACCCGACTTGGACTAAAAATCAAGACCGGTGCACAGCGAGTGAGATTGTGCACTATGCACACTCACGCATAAATGGGGTCCTCTATGATGCTTGTGAGAAATCCGTACCATCCATCCATTCTGTCATATCATTTAATCCGTCGATACCAATTTCGAAGCGTATCCAAGTCTCAGGTGGGCCCCAAATCACAGATTCATGGGATAATATGTCTGTTTGGCCACTTCTACAGGGTTCCAATGGGTGAAAATTGACATGTACGATTAATTTATGGTCCCCAGGCCCTGTATAAAGTTTTAAGCTGAACAGATAGTGGAAACCCTATGATCTTGCATTTCGGACGTCTTCGAGCCACTTTGAGCTTCAGTTTCTCAGTTTTCTCAGATCTCTGGAATGTAAATTCGTCTGTCTTGGTCCCCTTGGGTCCATCCCTTGCCTTGGTAATCATCAGAGCGTTAAATCCAAGCTTTTAGCATCTTTTTTTATCCAAGCTGGTAAAATCACCTTGTAACATAAACACGATAAAATGGGCCATTAAACAATATCATGCTCGTAAATCCGGGCAATAAATGGGGTATGATATGCAATATTTGACCCTCAACAGTGGGATGGTGCGGTATCGTCTCGTCGAAAAGTCATCAAATCTACCAGCTGTTGCACAAAATGTTGGAGAGCTTCCATCTTGACAGTCGTTGTTCACAGTGATGAAGCCGCTCGTCAATTCCAATGCGGCTGTTTAATAGTTGGTGCTCAAGCATAAGACATCGATGATTAGTGACAGAAGTAGGAATGCATACAAGAGTCTGGTTAGATCCCCAGAGAGTTTCTTCATTAAGCACCAGACCACTCTCCCTCACAGGTGGAGGATTCTTAATGTGAGAAGAGACAGAGACATACACTTGTTAGGCTGCATCATGGTCGAACCATACTTCAGGATATACCTTATCTATTATTTCCGGCAGTCCTGTCCAGTGTGTGAGCTTGCAGACAAGGGACGAAAAAGGCAGTATTTCAAGATGAACACTTTTGACTCCCTTAATTAGCTGATCTAGAATGAGAGTTGGTAGACATACAGGGACCTCTTGATAGACATCATACAGGAGATTAAGCATAAAAGGACTCAGGTATGTGTCATTGGTGTCACATGGGTACACATTCGTACTGAAAATACTGTGAAGGAGTCTAAACAAGGTTCCTAGATATTTAACTTGAAGGAGATTGTCATCACTTCTAGGAATAGTCATACCGTGGCACAGTGCATGAGTAATTTCCCCCCATCCACCCAATTCATTTAGATTTCTACTAGTGACAGGGATTTGTGTCACCTCAACGTTCAAAACATGACCAAGGACTATTGGAGTAATTTGCTTAGTGTGTTGCATGAATTCCAGATGTATACATGGTGGATAAACTTGGATAACATGACAACAGTTGAAGAACTGCTGGATCATTTCAAACTGATATGGACCACCCATATTAAGCATGTTCTTCCACCCAATAGTCTCCATCCTGAGATCCACCCAATAGGGCTTGACAGCATTAGTGAGAATAGTATGGTCGACGATCGTAACTTGTTCCCAATCAGATTGGTTTTGAGGTGGTCTAGTATTTTTTCCTTTCTTAATCTTGGAAGATGTTGCAGATGAGAGAGCCTTACCTTTCCCTTTAACCATCTTCCTTGCTTCATTTGAATGCTGAGATTTTCTCATCAAGGCTCCGAGCAGATAAACCAAAGGAAAGATCAGGGCAGTGAGATTTTTCGCTCCTGTAAAAGGTAAAATTTTTTGCTCCTTTTATCAAGCGGTAAATTTTGATATCATCTACTAGTGTTCCGATGATATCGAGACAACCTGTCCGATGTTATCGATGATGTCTTCGATAATCTCTTTCAACTTCATGCCTTTTCGAATTCTGAAGAGACGTTGATAATATCGACTTTTATCGTTCTAATTGAGAATCCATGTAATCTGATGAACATATCGAAAGTGAATATTTTTCATATTTTTCTGTATTCCGACAGACTTTTTCGTATAAAATAGAACAATTTCAACATACGGGTATTCTCAGCCAAAAATTTTGTACAAGTTTTGTACAGAGCAAAATGTATAAACATCGAGATGTTTATATACAAAAGGATAAGATGAGGAACCTCTGAGTAAATCTGTTGAAGTATAAAATTACATCATTTCAGCCATTTTCTAGATTTAGATGCACAATCTAGACAACTTTTTCTATGCCTAGTCCTTCTAAGCATCAGTCTGTTCCTTGCCCCTAATAATGTAGTAGTGGTTGTTTGTACGATGACCCTTCATTACTGATTTTCTTGATTGATTTAGGATTTCTCATTCTCGTTTGTTGAATTTGACCACATGCCCATTATCACAGATCTGAGATATGCTTAGGAGATTATGTGTCAGGCCTCTTATGCAGAAGGCATTCTTATTCTTGAGTGAATCAATCCCCTTTATGATTCCCTGTCCAATTACCTTAGCAGTGGTTCCATCTCCGTAGGTGACTAACCCATTGTACAGATTTTGATAGTTTGATAGAAGGGATTTATCACCTGTGACATGCCTTGAGAAACCACTATCTAGGTACCACTTGGTGTCATTGCCTGATAAATGATTTGAGTGAGTAGCAAGATAATTTTACTTTTCTTTAATTACCCATTTTGACGCAGACTTCTTCACTCTGTCTTTTTCTTTAGGTGATGATGGATAACTGTGTCTCCTAGGTAGACTTTTAACATTC
This sequence comes from Magnolia kwangsiensis, assembly GCA_037074715.1. NCBI lineage: Eukaryota > Viridiplantae > Streptophyta > Magnoliopsida > Magnoliales > Magnoliaceae > Magnolia > Magnolia kwangsiensis. Next base: position 77,491,434 of record CM073584.1, read on the forward strand.
TGAGTTTCTCTGATTGATTTGAATTTAACAATGTGGTTTTGATCAGAGTTATGTAAAGTCCATCTAGGTTTTAAGCATTCAAACTCATAATGACCCACATCACCACACACATGACATACTGGTGTTATTTTGGTTTTGCTTCTAGATGCAGCAGATTTTTCAGTTCTAGGAGCTGCATATTCAGTCTTTGATTTATATTTTTCGTATCCTAGCCCACTTTTGTCCTTCCCAGGTTTTCCCATTCCCAATAGTTTTTCTAGCTTCTCTCCACTTTGGGAAAACTTACAGTTTAGCTTGGCAATTCTTCTGGATTCTTCCAAATCAAACAGGAGTGTGTGAATTTCATTTTGAAGGAGCATATTTTCATCTTTTAACTGCTCAACCTATTTTTTTAGTTTTTCGGATTCGAATTTAAGAAAGGAATTAATTCTCTTAAGTCTATCATTATTTGAGTGATGTTGCTGCAAGTCATTGATTAAATGTGTATTAATTTCTAAAGTTTTATCCAAATTCTTTTGCAGTAATTTCATTTTATTTTCAGATATACCAAGTCTTTTAACAACCTTGATGCTGTGGATGTATAGTTGATTATAGGCATCTTGCAGTTTATCCTTTTTAATTTCTTCTTGTTCTTCAGTTTTCTATTTATCAGACGAAAATGATTTGGTGGCTTGCTCTTCCTTTTCGTTCTCAGATTCATTGGGAATGATTGGAGTAGTGGAGACCATAAGGATTTTTAATGATTTTTTATCTCCATCACACTCTGAGTAACTAGATTCTAAGTTTGACTCATCTGTGTTATCCCATGTGGCAGCCATTGTCTTGCCCTTAGTTTTTCTGTTTGGGCATTCAGTAAACAGGTGTCCATACTCATGACAGGCATAGCATTGTGGCTTTTTGGTTCTTTTACCAAATTTTCATGTAGAGGGTTTGTTATTCACCTTTCTTCCTCTAGAAGGACGGCCATGATTCTTCTGAAAGAATCTTCTGAATTTTTGTGCCAGTAAGGCCACTTCCTCATCTTCATCTTCTTTTCCACTCTCACTGTCCTCATGTTTTGTTTTCTTAGAAGTTTTTAGGACAGTGTTTTTGAATTTTTGGGATTGTGTGAAATGTAGTTCAAAAGTTTCTAGGGAACCTACCAGTTCTTCTACTTTCATCTCATCAATATTTCTACACTCCTCAATTGTTGTTACTTTGGGATTAAACCGTTCCGGTAGGGATCTTAAGATTTTTCTACATATTTTTGGTACCAGAACTTTTTCTCTCAATCCACCCATGGAGTTATAAATAATATTCAATTTGGTGAAAAACTCCATAAATGTCTCATGCTCTTCCATCCTGAGATTTTCTAACTGTGAAGTCAGAAGTTGTAGTTTAAACCTCTTCACAGTGCTTGTGCCTTCATGAGTTATTTTCAGTAGATCCCATACTTCCTTGGATGTCTCACACATACTTATTTGATTGAATATATCCTGAGACACGGCACAGTAGATGGCATTCATAGCTTTTGCTTCAGCAGTTCGTTTTTCTTTGTCAAACGTCGTCCACTTTTCTTTGGGTTTGGGTTTAGTGATGGTAGTGCCATCCTCAAGTACGACCTATTCAGATGGTGACACATAACCCTTTTCAACTACCTCCCAAACATCATGATCCAAAGATCTTAGGAAGTAGTGCATTCTAGCCTTCCAGTATGCGTAATTTGAACCATCAAATACTGGAGGTCTAGTGACTGATGAGCCCTCTCCTTTGGCCATATTCCAAACTTCAGTCAAGATCACTCTCTAGGAGGTGAAGCCCTTAAAGAGAGACCCGCTCTGATACCAAATTGAAATAACGGTGAAGACCACTTGAGTTGAAGTAGGAATATGCCAATATGTCCTAGAGGAGGGTGAATAGGACTTCTTAAAGTTTTATAGTGTATTTAAAAATCCTATTACATTAATCCTTATAGATAGACAATTATCAGGATTACTCAAATGTAACTCCACTGGCTTCCAAACCTGGTAGAGGATCCAATCACAATACTATATATCTTAGTTCATGATGGATATAACTGTGTTTGTGTGTGAGGTGTGCTCAGATAAGTAAATATGAAAGCATTGTCATAAAAAAACACACACATAGATGAATAACAATCACAACCATAGTCATTTTTATAGTGGTTTGACTACTTGTCTACTCCACTCCCTATAACCGCACTCAATCCTTGAGTGTACCAGATTTCACTAAGGAGGTTTCACATAGTTCACCTCTAACCTAAGGTTTTAAATCAGGTTCACCTTCAACCTTTACAACCTACACTTAGGTTGACTGTTTATGCTCTCACTAGCAAGGGTCAACACATTGCACCCACATTTAGGCACACTGGCTAAGGATCTTCCCTAAGACCCTAACAGAGGTTTCACTCGGTTCACCTTAAAACCCAAGGTTATACCCGGTTCACCTCAAACCGAAGGTTTTACTGGTTCACCTCTAACCAGATGTTTATGTTCTCCACAGAGTAAGGGTCCACACAATGCACCCACCACGTACACTCCCGCCGGAGGCCTCCTTGAGGACTTCAAGGGTGAGAAATACCTTAGACCCAATCTTACAAATGAATGATCAAAGGGTCCTTTGGACTCTAGATACTTACAGATAGGTTGATGAGTCTCATTCAGCGCAGTGGTGAAGATCTCCTCCTTGTTGACAAAGAGTCTTCAGCTCCCTTGATCCGCAATAAATGATGTACCAATATAAGGCTACGGGTTGGGTCAAGGTTATGACGGAATCCTACTCTCTAAATGTTTTCCTATAAAGGAGATATAACAATTCCAGTCATCTAAGCATTCAAGGCATCCTAGCTTAATGATTTGCCATTACGATGGTAGCTGAAGGATACTTGAATGCAAAAGTTCATTTCTCAATCCACTCTATTAAATGTCAATAATGAAGGTGGATTGGAGGATGAACTCCCGTGAGAGAAAGGGCTTTGGATATATGATCTAAAGGTAAAACACACAAAATCACTCTCTTCTTTCTCTGCCAGTACTATGAACAAATCTCTCTTTATATATGCAAAAGGTTCCAACGGATATAAAACGGTCACATTTATGATAAAGTTCGATATCATCGAGTAGTGTTGATATCATCGAGCGTATACTCTCAATAGTATCGATGGTCTACTCGATGACACAAACTCACATGTTATATGCTTTTGAAATCTCTTTCCAGCTGGTCGATGAGATCAATCAGGTGTCGATATCATAGGATTTCAAACTCGAATTCTATCGATACTTGGATCAATCTATCGACATTTGAAAAATGAGAGAGACCAGTCAAGAAATATTTCAGGTTTTTAGGATATGATCAAGGGTCAACCGATGTTATCAGAATTTGTATATTGATGATATTGGAGGCAGTGTCGATGCATCGATAAATCCCATGGATTTTTCAGTAAGCTCGCTGGATAGTTTGTGTCTAGTATCGATGCAATCGACTCGGCCTCGATATCATCAACATATGAATATCGATTTCCTCGAGTGGCCCTCAATCAAAGATAAAAAGTGACCTGAAATATTTGCTGGAAGACATGCGCGCCCATTATCGATATCATCGATGGACTTTTGATATTATCGAGATTTGATTTAAGATCTTATCGAGAAGAGCATCGATATATCGAGGGATTTTGAGATTTTCTTTGAAAAACAGGGGTGCCGAAAAACTGCCTGTCGATATTATCGAGTCACTTCTGATTAACTCAAGATTCAAATATTGATGATATCGATAGGTGTATTGATATATCGATAATTCTGTCCAAATATGTATGCGGTTGCTGGACACAATAAGTCCTCATTCGATATGATCGATTCATCTTCTGAGGACATCGACAACACAGGTCGATTATATTGATATGTGTATCGATACAATCGATAGGGTAAGAAAACTTTAGAGATTTTCTAATGTTTTAAAAAGTTCAATTACCTAAAAATCCTAATATATTTTAACTTATTTTTAAGGGTTTTAATCACCTAGTATTTTAGGACATGGGATGTGAGGCTTAGATTTATCTATGGCGAGCTTCCACACATTCGGTTGAGGTAGATACTTGAATAGATCTTCCTGTGAGGCTCTGCAGTTCGACTGACTCAACATACACACTAATTGACAAACCAGGGCACTAGCAAGGGCACTTTCATACTTTACATTATAACAGTTACAATCTCCCCCTTCGTCAAATTTGTAACAAAACCAAATAAACAATCATGCACTATAAGAACAACAAATTATCAACAGTTACGTCTCCCCCTCATTCCATTACTCCCTGTCAATTCAGGAAAGGTGATTTGCAGAACCTGTAAAAAAAAATTTCATACATCCCCACATTCCATATTCCCCCAAGCACATAATCATCTTTACAATTTCTCTCCCTTTTTTGTCAAAATATGGCAAAGGAAAGACATAGAAAGATAAGAGAAATAAATGAAATAAGAGAGGAAGGAGCATCGCTGTGGTAATCATAATATCAACATAAGGCATAATATCATGTCCAAATAGTAAGAAGTAAAAGTATAAGATTAAGAATTATCCAAACACAAAAAGAGTAGAAAGAGTTAATCCATGTCCAGAATAAAATAAAAAGCTAGTCAGATACATATGATGGAGCAGGAATAGATGGATCTATCTGATGTAGTCCCTTGTTAATGCGCCTAAGGTACTTGCGCATGTATTTGAATTGATTTTCCTTAGACACATGCAGACCTTCCACCTTTTCCTCTAAGGATCGCAATCGCTCATCAAAATCAGAAGGTTGAAAATCAGGATAAGCCGCAGAATCTGATTTTTTCTCATCAAACAACTCATCCATATTAACATCATTAGGAGGTAAAACATCTTCCTATCTAGTTTCTTCAGCATCTCCTCCAACACTCCCATCAACTTAGCCAGGAGCCAACCTCAAATTCATCTTATTAATGTTTGAATTGTTGAAGGGAAGATGGGAAATGAGAGCTTCTCCAACAGGCATAACCACAAGACTATGGGTAGTAAGTGTGGTCATCAGATAAGCAAAGAGAATATCACTATGACCAGGACGGAGATGAAACTGAATGATAATATAACAAATAAGAGATAGAAGACATATAGGAACACCAGTAACAACTGAATGAAGGATGCGAGCCATGAAAGAAGTTAACTCACTTTTGTTACCAGACTTAGGATAAACATTAGAGATGAAAATACGATGAAGAATCTTGTATTTGGGTAACATATATTTGGAACTGAGCGCAATACTAGAGTTCTAATCAGCATCCATGTTGCATAACACTCTAATTAACATTCATTTTTCAGATTCAGAAGGTCTTGCCACTAAAGTAGAAAAAGAAATACCTTCATCATTCATTGGGATATCCATCAATCCAGATATCAAGTGATGGTCTACATCAATATGACATTCTCTAGTTGAAATAGTAAAAGTTAAATTCTCAGTAGAAAAGTCACTTATACAAGCAAACATGGCTGCACAATAGAATGGTATGCAGGACCTCCCCAATTTAATATGTTAGCCCATCCTACAGTTTGAAGGAGGGGAATAAGGCCGAACGGTTCCAAATGATTTGAATTAATAGTCCGATCAACAATCACATTGCGGAGACGAATATCCCCCACGTATTCGGGATCTTCTTCGGGTGAACGAAGATGACACACCATGATTGAAGCGGAACGGGAAGAAAAGGGACCACAAGAGGCTCTCTTCTTATTTCTACCTTGCATAACACAAAGAATATAAGAAATACAAGTAATGCAAGAAAGGAAAGATGGGTTTTAAGAAAATTAAATTTTTTGCTAAAAACCCTAATAAACCACCAAAAAACTTGAAATAAACTATGAAATCAAGGAAATGAAAGTCCAAAGAACCTATATCCACAAGAAAAATGAAAAAGATGCACTAACCATGAAGGAATCGAAGGTGGGTTCGACCGGTCGTGGAAGGGTTGGTTGGGAAAGATGAAAAAATGGAGGAAAAAAATGCTTTTTATACAATAAAAGCCCTAAACCCGAGCAACTTGACTGGTCGAGTACATACTTGACTGGTCATGCACCTCATAAATTTTACATTTTTCCTATTTTTTATATTAAAAAAATTAACAAAAATAAAAAATATGCAATATAGTACAAATAAACACAAACAATTCAGATCATATTGCACATACCTATATCCAATTTTAATTTAGCAAACTTGTTTCTATCAAGCAATTTTGTAAAAATATCTGCAAGTTCATTTTCAGTCTAAATATAATCTAAAGAAATAATCTTATCTTCTACTAATTCACAAATTTAATGATATCTAATGTCAATATGCATAGTTCGTGAATGCTGAATTAGATTTGTAGAAATGTTAATTGCGCTAGAATTGTCACAATACAACACCATAAAATCTTGCACAAATCTGTAATTACTTAACATTCTCTTCATCCACACAAGCTGGGTGCATGCATTACCGAATGCAATATACTCAGCCTTAGCTGTGGAAAGTGATACAGAACTCTGTTTCTTACTATGCCATGAAACTAGATAGTTCCTGACATAAAAACATCCACAGCTGGTAGACTTGCAGTCATCAATATTACTAGCCCAATTAGTATCCAAATAACCTGCTAATTGAACATTAGTATCATGAGGATACCAAAGCCTGAGTTTGGCCGAACTTGTGACAATACGCTTTACAGTAATCAGGTGAGACCCTTTAGGGTCCGATTGATATCCATCACAGATTCCTACACTGAATTCAATATTAGGTTAGCTCGCAGTTAAGTATAATAAACTACCTATCATACTACGATACAAGTTAGGATCTACACTTTTACTTGCCGAATGCTTAGAGCGTTTAAGTGTCGTACTCATAGGAGTATCAAAATTTTTTTCGCTCTTAAAACCAAACTTTTTCACCAAGTTTAGAGTATATTTGGTTTGAGAGATAAAGAACCTATCAAGAAGCTGTTTTACTTGCAAACCTAGGAAATAGTTCAGTTCACCAACAATGCTCATGTCAAATTTGGATTTCATTAAATTTATAAAATCAACAGTCATATTAGAACAGGTAGATCCATAGATACTGTCATCAACATATAACTGTACTATCAATATGTGAGCATTGTGTTTCTTTACAAAAAGTGTCTTATCAACACTCCCCATTATAAAGTTATGACTTAGTAAATACTTAGTCAATTTCTCTTACCATGCCCAAGGAGCTTGTTTTAATCCATAGAGTGCCTTTTTCTGGCAATAAACGTGATCAATATGTTTAGGGTCTTCAAAATCCTTAGGCAGTTCAACATATACTTTCTCATGCAGATCACCGTTCAAAAAAGCACTGTTAATATCCATTTGATAAATTTTGAATTTTTTGTTACAAGTAATGGATATAAATAGTCTGATATATTAAAGACGAGCTACTGGGTGGGCCTCACTCCTCAAAATTTAAGAAAACTAAAGGTATAAGTTATCTCCTCTAATACCTTCATAAATGTGGTGGGCCTCACTCCTCAAAATTTCAGCCCAAGTCCAAGCATAATTATAACATGTTGTTGTCCTAAATTTGGGCACTCCATTGGAGTGGACCCAAGGCCTCTAAAACTCTGAAAATAGAGGGCCATGGCCCCTCATCATGCATACAATGAGAGGAAACCCAAAAATATGGCCCACCATCAAGAGAAATATTTTTAAATTTTGGTTTTTATCAAGCATATTGCTGGACTGCACAACAGAAAAATTGGGAGTCTAGCCATCTTGGTCCATTTTTTTGAATGCCCTAAAGGGGTCATTTGAAGCTGAAATTTTACAAAGTGATACTTCCATATGTGGGACACATCCCCACAAAATTTCAGAATTTTTAGATATTTATAAGTATTTTAATTAGTTTAAACAAAATAGACTGTCCATGAAATCGGACAGACCTAAACGTCCCAACGTGGTGGGCCAGTCCGGCCCTTGCCACGGTGTGTACAGGGGTCCATTGGCCCTGAAATTTGGTAGGTGGGTCCTACCATGAGTAGATCACATCTATATAAAATTTCAAAATTTTTAGACACCTATAAATATTTTAATTTATTTAGATAAATCAATTTGTCCTAAAAATCGGACTGATCTGGACATTATATTATAGTGGGCTAGTCCAGCCACCACTATGGCACGTACAGGTGTCCATTGGCCCCCAAATTTTGTAGGTGGGTCCTACCTTGAGTAGGCCACCCCTGAATAAATTTTTATAATTTTTAAACACCTATAGATATTTTAATAAATTTCAGAAATCCAACTGTCCATGGTGGAATGTTGCTGGAATAGTGTAAAAAATCCAGACTGTCCACCTCACTTGGACCATACCTTTGGGACCTCAATCAAGGTCAGATGGAGATGAAATTTGGAAAACATCAAGATGAGATCCCCACCTTTCAGAAAAGTATATTTGATGGATATGAATAATCCCCCAAACAGTCCCAAAATCGGGTCCAAAAACAACCAGAAATTGTTCAGAAAATTCTGGACAGCAACATGTACTTAGATAAAATTTATTATATAGGTTAAATAAAAAGGAAAACACATTAATGGAGGATGGTGTGGCCTTCCTTAGTGGGCCCCACAAATGTCTATGTCATAATCTAAAGCCAACACATCTTGCATGCATCATTAAGGCAGCAAGTAGGACACCCAAAATCAAACAATGGGCAGTTTGGGCATCCCACCTTGCTGAAATTTATGGATGTCCTAGGCCCACCAAATGAGCCACACACATCAGGAAATAAAATGAGAGAAAAGAGAGATAAAAGGACAATCCGGCCATAGGGAAAGGGCTCCGCCACTATTGAGCCCTCCCTAGATCAATCACACCCATACATCATACATAGATTTACATTTATAACATGAATCTTGCACATGCATGGCCTATAATTAAAATGCATGGTGAGGATGCCATCCCCACCATGGTTATAAGGTCTAGATGACCCAAACATAATATGATATGAAAGAAAATGGTCATGATGGGGCCCATAGAGAAAGGCCCCATGCATGGATCATGCATGCATAAGATAGGCCATTAGGCCACAACCATGAGATTGTATGGGATCTCCACCATTGATTGGTGGGTCCTACACTTCCATCATGAAAAAAAGAAAACATCAAGGCTATAGAAAATAGATTTTTTTTACATCTAAAGGGCCACCCACCTCAAAGATGACCACCAAACTTTCACACTAAGGTCCTTTAGCACCAAGGGAGATGGATCAATGGTGGAGATGAGGTTTCAAGGGTTAGATGGTGGGGGATTAAGGATGAAGGTGGCTGAAAAATTGGAAAAAAATGGACTGGAGAAATGGAGGAAAATTGCTAGAGAAGAAGAGAAGAGAGAGAGAGAAATGAGAGGGAAAAAGAGGGAAAATCTTTTTAAAGAAAGTAATCATTAACCTATAGTGATACAAACAATGTTGCTAGGGTAGGTTAGGTGTGTGTGGTGTGTGAGGTCTTGGTAGTATGAGTTATGAAGATTTAGGTAGTGTGTGTAGTGTGTGTTGAAACTTATGCAAAAGAGGGAGTGTGGGCCACATGCACCACTCCAAGGTGGGCCACATGATCAAAATCAAGGGCCATAGAATAAAACGTATACAACTTATGATCCACATATCGGATGGACGTACAAGACGCGGCGTTGGAACCGCGGCAACAATGCGGTCGCAATGGCATAGGTCTCAGCTCGATCCGAGTCGGGTCTACTTGATCGGACTCTAGGATGACCGCAGCACTATCTGAGGGTCGCAGGTCGCCAGAATTCGACCGGTAGGACCGCGAGACCACAAGAAATGAAATGCACACTCTCACACACACATGCACATATGTGAACTTGGGTCGAGTCTCACAACCCTCCCCACCAATAAAGAAATTTTATCCTCAAAATTGACTAATCCAATACAGAATAAAAGAGAACACCACCATCACATAGTAATCATCATACAAGAAAGGCAATACAAACAATCATATATCTATCAATCATCAAACAAATGGGGATAACACTCTCTAATCTCAGGCTCGCGTTCCCAAGACGCTTCAGCCTCCGAATGATGTCCCCATTGCACTTTCACCAAGGGAATGACCTTAGTCCTGAGGACCTGCTCCTTCCGATCAAGAATACGAATCGGTTGCTCAATGTAAGAAGCATCCTCACGGACCTCAAGTGGCTGCCAATCAATCACAGGAATAGTGTCCGACCCACATTTTCTCAACATACAAACATGAAACACGTCGTGGATCGCGGACAACTCAGGAGGTAAGGCAAGCCTATAGGCTACAGCGCCTACGCGCTCAGTAATCTCAAAAGGTCCAATAAATCTCAGGGCGATCTTGCCCTTCACACCAAAGCGAATCATGCCTTTCATAGGCGAGACCTTGAGATACACCATGTCCCCGACTACGAACTCGAGGGGTCGACGCCGACGATCAGCATAACTCTTCTGCCGGCTCTGAGCTGTGCGTATCCTCTGCCTAATAACATCAATAGCCTCTGACGTCTGTTGCACAAGCTCGGGACCTAAGAGACGGCGCTCTCCAACCTCGGTTCAATAACTAGGAGATCTGCATGGCCTACCATAAAGTGCCTCGAAAGGAGTCATGCCGATAGTCGATTGATAACTGTTGTTGTATGCAAACTCGGCGAGGCGCATATGCTCATCCCAACTGCCCACAAAGTCGATCACACAAGCCCTGAGCATATCCTCAAGGATCTGGTTGACCCTTTCGGTCTGCCCATCCGTCTGCGGATGATAAGCAGTGCTGAGATGCAAAGTAACCCCCAGTGCTTGCTGAAAACTCCTCCAAAACTGAGATATAAACCTAGAGTTTCGGTCAGAAACAATCGAAACTGGGACACCGTGCAGTCTCACTATCTCCTCAATAAATATCCTCGCCAACCGGTCCATAGACCAGGAAACACGTACTGGAATGAAATGAGCCGACTTTTTCAAACGATCGACGATAACCTAGATGGTATCGTGATCGCGCTGAGTCCTCGGCAAACCTGCGATGGAGCAATCACCCTAAACTTAATGACAAGGAGGTATCACTAGCTCAAGCGGGCTGAATCCAGGCCGTGTATGGAAGACCAATGGTCCAAGCGAAACTGAGAATGCCACCCGGTCCCTTTTAGACTAGATAAGACCAGGCCTGGTAGCTTTTTCCCAAAATGAAAAAATAGTTTTATAAAGTCTAGTCTTAATCGCTGACGGTTGGATCACGAGAGGACAGAATTAGATCATGTTTCAAATATATATATATATATATATATATATTCTCAATAAAAACCAACCCATCATGATCATTGGATCATAAAATAACAAAAAGGATTGCTTTCTTGAAAAATCATAAAAAATAAAAATAGTTCCACTAGAAAATAGAGCCGCTAAATCTCTTTCTAAAAAATCATAAATAAATAAAAATAGTTCCACTAGAAAATAGAGTCGCTAAATCTCTTTCTAAAAAATCATTTAAAAAAATAGTTCCATTAAAAATTGGCTCAATCATGACTGTTGGTTTGGGAGATAACAAGCCAAATCTCTTTCTCAAAAATCAGAAAAAATCCAATAAAAATTGCTTAAGCACGATAGTTGTATCGCTAGATGATAAGCCAGATCTCATTCTAATAAAAACTAGCTTCGTCGCAACCATTGGATCACGAGATGACAAGCTAGCTAGGTCTTTTCTTAGAAAATCACAAAAAATAGCTCTAATAAAAATCGGTCACAATCACAACCATTTGATCGTGAGATGACAAGCTAGTTCTCCTTCTAAAAAAATCACAAAAAATAATTCCAATAAAAATGGCTTGATCTCAATCGTTAAAGCGAAAAATAACAAGATGGACCTCTTTCTTCAAAAATCATTAAATATATCTCTAACTAAAATCAGCTTGATCTTGAGATTATAAGTGGATCTCTTTCTTAAAAAATTAATAAAAAAATAAAAATTTAAAAATCTCTAATAAAAATTGTATTGTTATCGCAAAATGACAAGCTGAATCTTTTTTTAAAATCTCAATACCCGCTAAGAGATCTCTTAAAATAAAATTAAAATAATTGAAATAAGTGTACAGTGTCCAAGGCAGTAAGAGGTCTCTCATACCTCCCGTTGGGTACCAACGCAACAGTAAATTAAGATTTGGTTTCTCCTACTTTTGCCGAAGTCACCAGATTTTTATGCTAAATTAGCACTGTTAGCCTGAACTCTCTGTGCCAAGAGGGTCGTACTTTTATAAGCAAAGTAAAACATTATTTGAGTTAACCTCTAGTGAGGGCCAATCGCTCCTTATTAGTGCAAAAGATCAATTGTAATGTCCAAGTCAGAAGATTAAATGAAAAAAGAAGTTATCCGTACATGTCTAATTATATATGCTCATGGTGACTAATGAATCAAAATGGCATAGTAGAATTCCTATAAAATTGGGGAGCTGTAACGCCATGAAAATTGGAGGTTGAGCAAAGCTCAACTCCCGAGTTCTAACGCATCACTTATGTAACATAGATAATGATGTTTAAATGTTGTCCATATGAGTGCATTAAACATGAGTGGGATTATACTAAAATAGCATACTATAAGAGTTAATGTAATTTGGTAAGCGAAAAACTAAAATATATGCATTTAATTATGAAAATGTTTTACAAATTTTGGAGCATGAGTATGAAATCGGATTAAATATATACATGTGTTGTTTCTAACCATATAAAATGCAGAAAATAAATGTGTTCAACTAAATAAGTATCCCAGTAGTCCTTACACATCGGTATAAGATTTACATAAATCCGCCTGATAGTTGAATGTAGGAGAATTCTTCCTCTACGCCTATGAAGTTCAACTCTGCTGTATAGACCTCACTGTCACTGCATCTAAACCAGAGTTTGGGTGGTGTTTAAAATACCGCCTCAGGTGGAAATGAGTAGCTAATTCAGTGGAACTATAAAGTAAAGGTTAATATATTATCAATTTAGTCAAGCAGTAATGATAAAGTAGTAAAACAATCATGTTCTAAGTACTCTTGTTAATGCAGGGATGATATACTATAATGATGCATGCCCTCGCCTACACTCCCTCAGTGACATCATCTCATGGTCGTGCATGCAACACTCTCGTTGTGCTCAACTCCAACGCCAAAGTCACATGCAATATGGTGCATGTGCGTGATTAGCAAAGTTCTTAATTAGACCTATTTATACAGCAAGTTTGGTAAGCTATGGTATCTTCCTTTATATCATTTACCCAAACAATGATCCATCTAGGGTCGTCAATCCTAGTTAATCACATATGATAGGTAAGTTTGAGAGTTTACACTCTAGGTCGCTACGAGAGGCTCGTCACCGTCAGCATAGGCCTATTTTGTCGATGAGGTCACACCACCAACGCCCAACCAACTGGCAATCTATTTTTGAAGGCTCGTCACCAACCCGACTGGGGACCACAGACAGGCTGCATCGAGGTAGGATGACAGCTCGAATACAGTGTTCCATACCACTATATTCGGCTCACGAGTTTGGGTTACTCACTGGTCACTACGGGGAGGCTCGTTACCCCAGCTATGCCGACAGCTCGACCACGGTGTCCCATATCACCATACTCGGCTTGTGAGTTTTAGTGGATCGTGGTACCAAGGTTGAAATGGGCTTTACATTAGTAAGTGGTACCTTAGATTCAAGCACTAGTATCCATACATGGTAAACACACAATAGGCTAATTGGTTTATTAGACAAATTTGACTGGTATGAGCGTATGCTGAATTAATTGACATAGAGTGCATAAGCACTCCACATGGCCTAACCACTGTTGACAATCATTGTACGACTCGGATTCACTGACTGTGTCAAATGTGGTGAGACTAATTGTTACCAATTAACTAGACTACATAGTAGTCCCAATCATATCCAAATACAACATGTGGATACCTGTGGTAATCTTATAAGCATTTTAACAAACAATCCAAATACAACACTCATTTGAGCATTTTATCAAACACATAGAACATGTTATTATACATATGCAGTTTATACATGAATTACGCAGTTGAAATTAAGATTACATGAAGGAGATTATACATCTAGATAAGGTAGTTGAGAATTCTATCTTAACACCCTTAATAAATACAATTCATTGGACAATTTGTTATTCAAACATTTTATCAAACACTTAGCCTACACATTACCAAATACATAAACTAGATTAGTTATGACATGAACTATAACGATTTCCTACACAACATAAGCTACAACGCATATAACAAACATAAATCTTAGATTAGAATTCATAACAAGCACAAATCATAATTTCAAGTCCATTCAAACATTTCAACAAACACTTAGACTACACTTTATTACATATATAGACTAAATTAGTTACGGTATATATTATGACAAATCCTTTCACAAGGAGATTGTCATACATACAACAACCCTGTATTCTAGGTTAATGGTCATGGCAAGAATAAATCATGATTTCACTTTCATTCAAATATTTCAACAAACACATGGAATACATTATATTCACAACATAGTTCATATATGTGTAGTATGTGGAAAACATCGTATCTAAGATCATATGGCAGCAATCAAGTCAGACATAAATCATTAGATGACATTGAAAGCCTTAAAACTATAACCTAAACATTTATAATCTACACCTTTCATCGGTAAGTCGATTACGAACTCGGTTCGAACCCTACGTCTTTATCTACGGCACAATGGCTACCTAAATCATTAAAGAGGTTAGCTATTTCACTGATTCTTCTACTTGGATTCCTAAAACAAGACTAGGGTTAGGATTCCTTACCCAAATCGAAGTTGGAGATGATCGTGAAGCTATGTGGAAGGGTGAATCGAGGCGTGGAGTTGTGGGAGAGAATCCCAGCAACGATCTCTCACTCTTTCTCTTCTCTCCTCACACTTTTCTCCTCTTTTCTCTCTTCTCTCTCCTAGGGTTTGGAGCAAATTCGTATGTGAGAGAGAAAGGGTGGGTTAAGGGTCTTATATAGGCCTAAAACTGATGTCAATGGCCCCCGGGCCATGGTATACTTGGGTTACAGCCAAAAGGCATCTGTTTCGGCAAACGGGACCCCTGGGAAGGTCCATTTCTCACATACGTCACAGGGCAAGTTCTCTGATGATGGATTCATGCCAAGATTGTGTTTATGGTGCGATCTGACAAATGGATCAGCTGTGAAGGACTCGTATCAGATCAACAGTCATCGTTAGTCGATCAGGGCCACAAGTATACCAATAGGATCCATGGGTGTATTTGGGTCAGAATCTGATGGTCTGAAACCTTAAATTTGGCCCGTAAGTGAATGGCCCAAATCACTTAAATCTGAGTTCATTCTCTAAAGATATTCACATTTCCCACACACTTCGCTCCGGGCTTAAGTTGTGCATTTCTAGATATTATTTGGACTTGATTCCCATGATGGTTGTCAAGCCAAGTAAGGTGGTCATAACCTTATAGTTTTACGGTAATTGGACTTTCAACGTGCAGTCCAGGTTCGATACGGAGTTCCAATGTGTCCCTATGAGCAACTGGGTTTTAAGATTGCTACTAGATTTTTAAGTAATGTTGAGTTAGTGATTTTAATGGCTTTGAGTCTTGTAGATTGTATAGAAAGTTGTTCAAGCCAAATCCATCGATTGTTTAGTTTAGTACTTAACTACGTGTCGCCCAATTACGACAGACTAGGTTGCTCTATCCAAATCACCTATTTATTTTATGAGATTCAATAAGACTAATGGCCCAAAATCCATTTTTATTTATATATTTACTATTTTAGTAAATTTAAGTTTAAGTATTATTCTCCATCATTTAAATGTTAGGATTAGCATCTACTATGAAAGTATTTAGATAAATGTGAAGAATAAGGTAGTGAAAGGTGAGATTTTTAAAGGAAATGGGTAAAAGAGGGATTTGAGACTTTGGAATTGAGTTCTGAGAAGTCAATAAGGAGTTATGATCGACCCATTACCCAAGGACGTCTAACTCCAAGTTGGAAAAAATCTGGGATGTTACAGGAGCATAGGGCAACTAACCACTTTGAAGACCGATCACACAAGAACTCATATGGTGATTGTGTAGTAAAGGACATCACATATCTAATTCCAGTATTCAGATTCCTATAAAGTTGGGAAGCACAGGGTGTGACTATAATCCAGATTCATTGACATTTTTTATACAACCACTTATCACATTGTGAAACGGTTGTGTATTGGATGCATGTAATGTTGCATAAAGTGGAAGGACAATCACAACATTTTTCTCAAACCCTTATAATATGTGTGAGTTATTTATTTTCCTAATGATCATCTGATATGAAAATCAAAGTAAGAAACCAGTCTGGATGACACACATGCCCGACCAGAAGGGTGGGATACCCACTTGCTTTGGCATCTGGTTATACACAACTTCTGCTAAAGAGGGGTATCTATAGACACCCCTCTAAATACAAGATAATCAATCACAGCAAAACTCAAACCATGAATGATCTCTGAACCTCATATCCATCGACCCTTAAAAGCCCTAATCAAATCCCAGAACCAACCCTTAGAAGCCCAATAAGAACCTCTGTAACCCAAACCTGATGGACCCAAAGCCTATTTGGAACCAACTGAACATGAAAATAGACTCAAATTTGTGCCACATGATAGGTGACACTTGAAGTATCACCTGTATAAAGGTACGATTTGGAACCTATAACTAGATGGGTAGGTGAGAGGGAGGCACATCCCGAGGAAGTTAGATTTGTAGGAAGAAGTTAAAATTCCACTCTTATTAAAATGTCCCTCATACATCTCCCAAATTACCCAAGATGTCATCTTAAGCACCAATGATAGGTTGGCATATGTCTTCAAGCTTTACATGGCCCATCAGGGCCTACAAAGTGTCATTTGGTCTCTCACCTACTCCCTTACAACCAAATTACTATCAACACTACTTATATAAGCCCTCGACCTCTCTCATTTTATACAAAATAAATAAATAAATAACACCCTTCATTCATAACCCCTCTTCATGGCTAAGCCTTAACAAAACATAAAAAAAAAAAAAAAGAAAAGCACTATAATACCCTAAAATTTGACACTCAAGCATAAGTACTCAGATCTCGAATTTGAGGGTGTTAGATAAATAATGAATGAATGCTTCTTTATAACACATTTATTTTCAATCCACTTTTCACATTTGCATGGTGTTATGGGTAAAAATGGACTACCCACTAAAGAAAATGTAGGTCGAACATACATGCACTATGCATGAAGCTTGGCCAACACTAATCATAACCGAGTAAGAACATTTCACATTTCACGGAAGGATCCTGAAGTTGACCATTGATAGAAAGAATCTCTCTATCTCCAACTGTCGAGCCCCTCCAAATGTCGAGCCCTTCCACGGACCCATACATTTTTGAGCTGGTCCTTAGAATATCTCTTGGGAAAGAGCCCTGAAGTACGATCTCCATCATACGACAAGATGAAGAGGATGGTCATCCCCGATATCCCATATACCCTACTAGGGAAAACAACTGAGCCCCAATGTCCAGCCACGTATCCCAAGAGTAGGTCGACCAGCGTCCAGGTTGACATGACCTCTCTTCTACTAATTCTAACCTAGTCTTGATCAATATTTGCCCGATTTCCTAGCCAACGATATAGGAAGATGATCGCTACGTAGATCTGCCTGAGATCTCAGCCGAGGATCTCGGAAGATCCTCGCGACATGTCAGGGATCCGAATCCCTCTACAATTTATTTAGAAATCTCCTTTATGCTACCGCCTCTTCTCAAATATAAATAGGAGCACCCCTGTTGGTGAGAGGTATGCATAATCTTAAGCCCAAAACCTTGTTACGACCATCCCAGATTCCCTACCTAACTTAAGCATCGGAGAGTCCCCTACCGTAGCCAGGGTCTCCTTTGTCTTCTTCTTGTGCAGGTACTCAAAGGCACAAGAATTTCTGCATGAACAATTTAGTACTGTCTATGGGAACGATAGCGAAAGCTGTCTTTCTCATCTTAAGGCTTCGACAATGGTAAAAGGGAGAAAGCCCAAACTACCACTGTTGTGCACAGCCCTGCGCCGCCAGAGCAGTCTAAATACCATTGGGACTCATCCTCCAACTTCAGGCCGAATTTACACTTGTGGGCCTAGTACAACGGTCTCAGAATAAGGGAGGTCAACTTTTCTCCCTAGAACAACAAGTTGTAGTACTAACTAGCAACATTGACCAAATAAAGCGAATGCTAGAGTAACAGAACCCTCCTCTCGATCAGGGGGCCGAGAAAGTGGCCACTCGGGCAACAACTAAATTTTTTACCACGTCTTGAGCACCCACTGGCTCTGGGAGAAGCAGACAGATTGACGCAATACCTTCCCATGCCTCGGGCACTGCCACACTGGCGACCTCTGACTTATGTCATGAATTGGAGAAGAAGAGGTGTGACACAGCTCCCAAGGTCGAGGTCAAGGCGATAGTAAAAAATGAAGATCCTTATAAGGCTAAACTCAATGAACTGCAAGGCTAAATCGGCAACATACGGTAGGCTTACCACACACGCGCTTCGACCTCAGTAGATGCAATGTTAGAGGAAATTGAACCACCATTTACTTTGGACATCATACATGCCCAGCTCCTGCCTAGGTTCCTGATGTCGTAGATCACCCCCTATTCCAAAACCACTGATCCGGCCGAACACATGAAATATTTTAGGGCTTAGATGGAACTTCATGGTGAATCAACCATGGTCATGTGTTAGGCATGTTCCTTAACCCTAACAAGAGCAGCTCGAAAGTGGTTCTGACAATTGAATCCACAGTCCATCCGCTTGTTCACGTAACTCAGTAAAGCATTCATCACTAACTTCATTAGAGGAAAGGAAAGGTTCAAACCGACTACTCACCTCCTCACCATCATCCAAAAAGAACATGAGTTGCTGAAGAACTACATAAAACGCTTCAACCTAGAAGCAATTCGAATCAAGGGCTATTTAGACTAAATCGCTTAGGCCGTCATGATGGGAGGCCTAAGGGATGGGAGGTTCCTATTCTCACTCAGTAAGAACCCACCAATAACATTGGCTGATCTCCTTAATCGAGCTCATAAATACTTCAATGTCGAGAAGCTTTTCAGCTCACGAAAAGCTGCCCAGAACAAGGGTAGCTTGACCAAGGAAAAGCGACTTAAGGAAGAACAAGCCCCGATCAACAGCAACAAATGGAGAAAGGACAACGATTCAACTAGAGGTCAGCATCTGAACAAACGGCCTGAAAGGAGGTTTAGGTCCTACACTCCCCTCAACGCTACACCCAAGCAGGTCCTTATAGAAGTACGGGACAAACGACTACTCAAATGGCAAATAGGATGAACGTCGTTGCCGATAAACGGGATAAACGGAAGTATTGTCACTTCCACCAAGACTATGGCTACTCCACCAGTGACTTCTTTGATCTAAAAGAGGAGATCGATGCCCTCATTCGTAATGGACATTTACGAGAATAAGTCAACAAGAGAGAAGAGCAGGCAGATCAAAAGAATGAACATGCCATCAACAACGAAGCTACTGGGAAAATCCACACCATCTTCAGGGGACCCACTGGAGGACGAGACTCGAACCGCGCACGAAGAGTTCACGCCTGAAGTATCAGTCACAACAGCTCAGAGCATCAAATCCATGTCAACAGCCGGCCTTCAAAGGGATAGAAAATAGCATCTTGTGAAATGAACTTCACCGAAGAGGACACCAAAGGTGTCCACCACCCTCACGATGATGCGTTAGTTGTGACCATGACTATAGCCAGCCGCAAGGTATTTTGCATCCTTGTGGACACCGATAGCTCAACTGATATCTCTTCGCCAATGCTTTTGATAAGATGGGGGTTAGAAGGTCTCGGCTTCGGCCTATTAAAACCCCCTACTAGAATTCACAAGCGACAGGGTCACCTCTGAGGGATCCAACTGCTTCCTGTCATAGCAAGGGAAGGGAAGAACCAGACGACGACAATGGTCGACTTGTGGTCAATTTTCCTTGTCTACAACGTCATCCTTGGACGACCATCCCTTAACACCCTATGAACGGTAGTGTCAATTTACCACCTTGCGATGAAGTTCTTGACTAAGTACAGAATCAGACTGGCCCAGGGGGATTAGTAAGAAGCTCGTCAATGCTAATCCACAACACTGAGGTCTTCACACTGCACGATGACCGTTACTTCCTTTGATCCGTGGTTTGTTGGTTGAGAGAGGCTCTCCAATGGAAGACCTCATTACCATCCCCCTTAATGAATCCCACCCAACCCGTACTGTGCATGTCGGCTCATTGTTGGCCCCAGACCTACAAGACAAGATCATGGACCTCCTCTGTCGTCATGCCAACATTTTTACCTGGTTGCACTAGGACATGCCCGGCATCAACACAAAAGTGATGGTCTACAAGTTGAACGTTGACCCAAACCACTAACCAATGAGACAAAAGCGACGAGTGTTCGAGCCAGAATAGTACACCATCATTGGGGAAGGAGTCAACAAACTCCTAAAAGCTGGCTTTATCAAAGAAATCTATTATCCTAACTGGATAGCCAATGTTGTTATGGTAAAAAAGTCCAATGGGAACTAGCGAGTCTATGTTGATTACACCGACCTGAACAAAACTTGCCCCAAGGACAATTTTCCCCTCCCACGGATCGACCGGCCGATCAATAGAACCGTTGGGCACGAGCTCCTAAGCTTTATAGATGCTTATTCGAGCTACAAGTAGATCGCAATGCATCCCCACAACATGTAGAAATGACCTTTGTCACCAATAAGGGTCTTTATTGTTACAAGGTTATGTCTTTTGGGTTGAAGAACGTCGGTGCCACATACTAGCGGCTCGTAAACAAGATATTCGGCCAGCAGATCGTATGTTCCATGGAGTTCTACGTCGATGACACAACTCACATTGCGGACCTCGAGGAGATGTTCGCAATTGTGAGAAAATATCAAATGAGGCTGAATCTAAGCAAGTGCGCTTTCAAAGTCAGCTCAGGAAAGTTCATCAGCTTCTTGATCAACCAAAGAGGGATTGAGGCAAACGCCAACAAAATTTGATCTCTGCTAGACATGAGCTCGCCCAGGACAAATAAAGAGGTTCAATGCCTTACAGGGAGGATAGCCGCCCTCAACCGATTTGTCTCTCGAGCCACCGACAGATGCTACCCTTCTTCAAGCAGTTGAAAGGAAAATAAAAAGTGGAGTGGACCGAAGACTGCGAGCTCGCATTCACTACAAGAAAAGCCACTTTTACCGATGAAAATTTTCGTCGCTAAAAGCCTTTTTTTATAGGCAACAAGTTTTACTAATGAAAATTTTCGTCGGTAAATTCATCACTGAAACACCGAGGGGAAAAACTTTTACCAACGAAAAAAATTTTATTGGCAAAGGCAAGACTTTTGTCGATGAATTTTTTCGTCGGTAAAAACTTTTACCAACGCTTTTTTTCGTAGGTAAAAATATTGACAAAACTTTTTACCTACGAATATTTTCATAGGTAAAAAACTTATACCTATGAATATTTTCGTAGGTAAAAATATTTACAAAAATTTTACCTGCGAATATTTTTGTAAGTAAAAATATTTACAAAACTTATACCTACGAATATTTTCATAGCTAAAAATATTCACAAAACTTTTGCCTATGAATTTTTTCGTAGGTAAAAATTATTACAAAACTTTAAACTATGAATCATAGCTAAAAATATTTATAAAACTTTTACCTATGAATTTTTTCGTAGGTAAAAATATTTACAAAAACTTTACCTACGAATATTTTCGTAGCTAAAAATATTTACAAAACATATACCTACGAATATTTTCGTAGCAAAAAATATTTACCAAAATTTTACCTACGGATATTTTCGTAGCTAAAAATATTTACAAAACTTTGGCCTGTGAATATTTTCGTAGGTAAAAGTCTCCTTTTTTTTTTCATAATTTTTTAGCACAAAATTCCTGATATCCACCTGTTACAATATATTTCATCATGATATACACCTGTTATATAATATATTTCATCATATTCACATTCACATCCATCTAAACCCAAACAACGTAAATCCATCCAAACATAAACTACATTCATCCAAACGCAAGCTACATCTATCCAAACCTATAACCTAACCCTAACCTTAACCTAAACATATATCCGGTGATTGTGATTGCATATACGTGCAGCCTACATTAGATTCTTGAACAAAATTTTCTTTGTTGTCAAAGAAATTTACAAGTGCCACAAAAATTAAGAAAATGGCCTGACGTCCATAATGGAATCACTGAATCAGCCTAACACAAGGGCAAACTTTTTTTTAAAGGTGCCAGAACAATTCAAAAATTTATAATTAGCTTTGGGATTTGGGCGCGTACGATAATAACAACAAATCTATTAGTCGTAGGTTCCGGTCCGATGTGTGCTCCTGTTCAAAACAATGGAAATGGTAAGCACATGCATATAAATGCACATATATTGTGAAATGGAAGTAAACAGTTTAATCTACCTGGATAATTGCAGTTTATCAAATGTTTAATGAATGTTGTTTTCCCAGTGGAGTATTGGCCCAAGAGCATAACTATTGGCCTAACATCGAAATCACTGCTTGTCTGTAAAAAGGAACTTGCCCCAAAAGCAATTGATTATAGTTGACAAAAACTTTTACATGTACAATCTAGCAAGAACAACATCTTCAACTTCTCACACACAATCTCGAGTACAGTTTCTAGAGAAAGAAGATGATTTAACTACATTAAAACATAGACTAATCAAATTGATTCAAGGTCCATATGTTTGTTATTGCTCACTAATAAAGGAGAAACAAAATCATTAAATCGATAGGTAACTTCCAGGGGCTTCAGCTTTTCAATGTATAGCTTCTTCAAGCCATCAATTGTTGATGTGATAGAGCCAAGGGGTACCTGAATATGCAAAGAAATGTTAAAAGTAAAATTACCTTAGAAATAGGTGCTCTTTATGATAAACTCAATAACTATAGCAGAATAAAGGGTGCTGCATATCATGCATTAAACAATAAGAGAGTCGAGGTAGTGGCTAGAAAATATAGATATCATACTAATCCATCTCCACTATTAAGATTACAGTAAAAATAGAAACATTTAGATATCCAAATATCAGAATTGCACTAAAATTGCATGTATATGATAACTCCAATACAAACCCGCCAACAAAAAAAAAAGGTCAAAAAATGTAGAGCTGAGTCCATTTGGGGTTATGTAAAAACTTCTTCCTAACAAAATGAAAATATGCAAACAGGATAACGATGAATCACAAATATCACTTTTTTTGAAGACTTTGATGTGAACCATTGGAATGATGGTGATTGGTACTGAGTTACTACATCATCACCAACAAGCTAATTAAAAAACCATAAAACCCACAAATTTCAACAACTGTCTTTCTGTAATCGTTAAAACGTGAGAAATTTCTTTACCATTTAGATCGGGATCGTTTTTCTTGGGTGAAGGCATACTTTTTTGGAAAATAATCAATCCATAAGCAAGTTAGAATATTTATACAAAACTTACAAAGAACATTGCATATATCTTAGTAAAACAAAAATCACATACGTACAACTATTAATATATTTAAACCTTCCAATAATGGAGGTCCCAAATTCTCCAGTTCTATAGAGATAGGAAAGTTAGGTATCAATCCAGGTTTATGCTTATCAATGAATAAAGAACCATGTGCAATAGTCCATTCTACTTTATCGTAATTGACTTGAACAAACTTTCTCAGTGGGTGCTATGAAAGAATGAAGTTTAACATATGCTTCACCATTTACCTATAGTAGCAAGAACATCTAGAGTAAATTCTTTTCCTTCTTAGAAGGTTTAGGTTAAGGTTAAGGTTAGGTTGTAGGTTATAAGTTTAAGTTATAGGTTATAGGTTATAGCTTAAGGTTTAAGTCATAGGTTTTGGTTTAGGTTTAGGTTATAGGTTTAGGTTTAGATTAAGGTTTAGGTTTAGGTTATAGGTTTAGGTTAAAGTTATAAGTTATAGCTTTAGGGAATTGAGAATAGGTTAAGGTTTAGGTTTAAGAAACCGGGTTCGGGTTCGGTATCGGGTTTAGGTTTGGGTTTTCAAGTTTAGGAGTTGAGATTAGAATTAGGTTTAGGTTTAGGTTTAGGGATTTGAGAATACATTTAGGTTTTAGGTTTAGGTTTAGGTTTTAGGTTTAGGTTTAGGTTATAGGTTTAGGTTTAGGTTAGGTTATAGGTTAAGGTTTAGGGAATTGAGTTCAGGTTATAGGTTATAGTTTAAGGTTTAGGTTTAGGTTATAGGTTTTGAGATTTGAGAATAGGTTTAGGTTATAAGTATAGGTTTAGGTTAATGTTGTAGGTTATAAGTTTATGCTAATGTCGTAGGTTATAGGTTTAGGTTTAGGGATTTGAGAATACATTTATGTTTTAGGTTTAGGTTTTATGTTTAGGTTAAGGTTACAGGTTTAGGTTTAGATTTAGGCTTAGGTTAGGTTAGGTTATAAGTTAAGGTTTAGGGAATTGAGTTTAGGTTATAGGTTGTATGTTTAGGTTATAGGTTATAGGTTTAGGTTATAGCTTATAGGTTAAGGTTTAGGTTTAGGTTATAGGTTTAGGTTAAGGTTTAGGTTATAGGTTTTAGGATTTGAGAATAGGTTTAGGTTATAAGTATAGGTTTAGGTTAATGTTGTAGGTGGTTTAGGTTATAAGTTTATGTTAATGTTGTAGGTTATAGGTTATAGGTTTAAGAATTTGAGAATACATTTAGGTTTTAGGTTTAAGTTTAGTTTTTACGTTTAGGTTAAGGTTACAAGTTTAGGTTTTAGGTTTAGGTTTAGGTTTAGGTTATAAGTGTAGGTTATAGGTTTAGGTTTAGGTTAGGTTATAGGTTAAGGTTTAGGGAATTAAGAATAAGTAAAGGTTTAGGTTTACGAAATCGGGTTCGGGTTCAAGTTTAGATTTGGGTTTTCAAGTTTATGTTTAGGTTAAGGAGTTGAGATTAGGATTAGGTGTAGGTTTAGGTTTAGGGATTTGAGAATACATTTAGGTTTTAGGTTTAGGTTAAGGTTAAGGTTATGGGTTTAGGTTTAGGTTATAGGTTATAGCTTTAGGGAATTGAGAATAGGTTAAGGTTTAGATTTAGGAAATCGGGTTCAGGTTTGGGATCGGGTTTAGGTTTGGGTTTAGGTTTTAGGTTATATGTTATAGGTTTAGGTTATAGGTTTAGGTTAAGGTTATGGGTTTAGGTTTGGGTTTAGGTTATAGGTTATAGGTTTAAGTTTAGGTTTAGGTTTAGGCCATAGGCTTAGGGATTTGAGAATAGGTTTAGGTTTAGGTTTAGGCCATAGGCTTAGGGATTTGAGAATAGGTTTAGGTTATAGGTTTAGGGATTTGAGAATAGGTTTAGGTTATAGGTTTAGGTTTAGGAATTCGGGTTCAGGTTTAGGTTCGGGTTCGGGTTCGGGTTATATGTTTGGGTTTAGGTGTAGGTTTAAGTTAAGTGAATTAAGTTTAGGTTATAGGTTTGGATTTAGGTTTATATTATAGGTTTAAGTTTAAGTTATGGGTTTAGGGATTCAGATTCAGATTCAGGTTCGGGATCGGGTTTAGGTTTGAGTTTTCAAGTTTAGGTTTAGGTTTAGGTTAGGTAGTTGAGATTAGGATTAGGTGTAGGTTTAGGTTTAGGAATTTGAGAATACATTTAGGTTTTAGGTTTAGGTTAGGTTATAGGTTATAAGTTTAGGTTAGAGGTTATAGGTTAAGGTTTAGGTTATAGGTTTTGGTTTAGGTTTAGGTTAAGGTAAAGGTTTAGGTTTAGGTTATAGGTTTAGGTTTAGGTTATAGGTTATAGGTTATAGCTTTAGGGAATTGAGAATAGGTTAAGGTTTAGATTTAGAAAATTAGGTTCGAGTTCGAGTTCGGGTTCGGGATCGGGATCGGGTTTAGGTTTTGGTTTTCAAGTTTAGGTTAGCAAGTTGAGATTAGGATTAGGTGTAGGTTTAAGTTTAGGGATTTGATAATACATTTAGGTTTTAGGTTTAGGTTTAGGTTATAAGTGTAGGTTATAGGTTTAGGTTTAGGTTAGGTTATAGGTTAAGGTTTAGAGAATTGAGTTTAGGCTATAGGTTATAAGTTTAGGTTATAGGTTATACGTTATAGGTTAAGGTTTAGGTTATAGGTTAAGGTTTAGGTTTAGGTTGTAGGTTTAGGTTATAGGTTTAGGTTTAAGTTAAGGTTTAGGTTTAGGTTTAAGTTTAGGTTAGGTTTAAGTTATAGGTTATAGGTTTAGGTTTAAGTTATAGGTTTAGGTTTAGGTTTAGGTTGAGGTTCAGGTTCAGGTTTAGGTTTAAGTTTAGGTTAGGTTTAAGTTATAGGTTATAGGTTTAGGTTATAGGTTATAGGTTTAGGTTATAGGTTATAGGTTTAGGTTAATGTTGTAGGTTATAGGTTTAGGTTTATGTTTAGGTTATAGGTTTTTGGATTTGAGAATACGTTTAGGTTATAAGTATAGGGTTAGGTTGGGTTATAGATTAAGGTTTAGGGAATTGAGTTTAGGTTATAGGTTATATAGGTTTAGGTTTAGGTTTAAGTTTAGGTTTTAGGTTATAGGTTTAGGTTTAAGTTATAGGTTTAGGTTTTAGGTTTAGGTATAGGCTTAGGTTATAGGTTATATGTTTAGGTTTAGGTATAGGCTTAGGTTATAGGTTATATGTTTAGGTTTAGGTTTAGGTTATAGGTTTTGGGATTTGAGAATAGGTTTAGGTTATAAGTATAATTTTAGGTTAGGGTGTAGGTTAAGGTTTAGGGAATTGAGTTTAGGTTATAGGATTAGGTTATAGGTTATAGGTTTTTGGTTAAATATTAGGTTATAGTTATTGGTTTTAGGATTTGAGAATAGGTTTAGGTTATAAGTATAGGTTTAGGTTTAGGAATTCAGGTTCAGGTTCGAGTTTATGTTCGGGTTTAGGTTATAGTTTTCGGTTTAGGTTATAGGTTATAAGTTTAGGTTAAGGTTTAGGTTTAGGTTATAGGCTTTGGGATTTGAAAATAGGTTTAAGTTATAAGTATAGGTTTAGGTTATAGGTTTTAGGATTTGAGAATAGGTTTAGGTTATAAGTGTAGGTTTATATTATATGCTATAGGTTTAGGTTTTGGTTATAGGTTTTGAGATTTGAGAATAGGTTTAGGTTAATGTTTAGGTTTTAGGTTTAGGTTTAGGTTTTAGGTTTAGGTTAAGGTTATAGGTTTAGGTTTAAGTTATAGGTTTAGGTTTAGGTTTAGGTTTTAGGTTTAGGTTTAGGTATAGGCTTAGGTTATAGGTTATATGTTTAGGTTACGGTTTAGGAATTTGGGTTCGGGTTTGGGTTTAGGTTTAGGTTAAGGTTTAGAATTTCAGGTTCAGGTTCAGGTTTGGGTTCGCGTTTATGTTTGGATTTAGGTTATATGTTTAGGTTAGGGTGTAGGTTAAGGTTTAGGGAATTGAGTTTAGGTTATAGGTTATAGGTTTTTGGTTAAGGTTTAGGTTATAGTTATAGGTTTTGGGATTTGAGAATAGGTTTAGGTTATAAGTATAGGTTTAGGTTAGGTTATAGTTTAAGGTTTAGGGAATTGAGTTTAGGTTATAGGTTCAGGTTATAGCTTTTAGGTTTAGGTTAAGGTTTAGGTTTCGGTTATAGGTTTTGGGATTTGATAATAGGTTTAGGTTATAAGTATAGGTTTAGGTTAGGGTGTAAGTTAAGGTTTAGGGAATTGAGTTTAGGTTATAGGCTATAGCTTTAGGTTGTTGTTATAGGTTTTGGGATTTGAGAATAAGTTTAGGTTATAGGTTTAGGGTGTAGTCCTTACAAATACAGATATAAACACGGCCTGTCCAAATGACCAGGCTACTCCAATACTGTCCATAGGAAATGGACAACTTCATCATGGTCATAACAGCAGTTCCCACCTTCCAGACACCCCGCTCAACATCCGGATAGCTCTGACGCCCATCCGGGTCTGCTCTATCAATTTTGAGAAAATAAAGATATAAACACAGCTTGTCCAAATGGCCAGGATACTCTAATGTTATCCATAAGAAATGGACAGCTTCATCATGCTCATAACAGCGGTTCCCACCTTCTAAGGACCCTCGCTCAATACCCGAATAGTTCTGACGCACATCCAGGTCTACTCCATCAATTTTAAGCTAATACAATTAAATTCTAAATTAATTACTCATCCAAGGTTGGATAGATTTTAATACTTTCATATTCTCATTTAAACATCCACGCCGAAAATCTGGCAACATCTCTCCATGCCTCTCCAAATAAGTTGATCTTACGTTACATTCCGATGTCAAATATCTAAAGCAATGTAAAGATATTTGGCATTGGATATAGAACGGAAGAAACATATCTAGATAGAAATGAGGAGATGGACCGTGGATCAGGCATGAACATTTTAATAGATTATATGAAAGCATACTATCCATCTAACCTTGAACTGTCCAAAATGGGACAATTTGAACAATTTTTATGCCACCAAAAATACATTATATCTATGTATGGCCCCACCAAAATCCTCAAATGGGTAACTAATTATCTAACTTACAAATCTATAAATTACAAGTCACAACTATAAACTAACTAATCACAATAATAATTTAAGACCAAAAAATGTAATATACAAGCTCATTAAGGTTTACAAGGACATAAATACACATTTTATCTTCATACTGAGAACAGAAATGCAATGCTAAGTAAACAAACATTTCTAACAAACTTTTACGTGAAAGAAAAGCTTTAGAAGATGAGAAAGTCCTCATGTATAAAGCTATTGTCAGCTACTTAAAACAAGAGATTTTATTCATATGCAAATGATAAATGTAAAATAAAGATAAGGATGCCCATCGCCAAGAGATGAAAAATGTTCATCATGTTAGTAGGCCTACAAATAGCTTGAAAGTTAAAGAAAGTTTGTTTTTTTAGGATTTCCTAAAGGTTTTCAATCCCTGACTGTAGATGAGCATGTTAAGAGGTAAAAATCTTTTCACCAATGGGTTTTATGCCAAATCTCTACTATATAAAACCAGAGAGAAGACCTGATATTGTCAAGTCCAAGTCCTCTTAGGTCCGGAGCTTATTTATGAAGACCTGGACCTAGATTTAATTGGTTTCATGCACTTATCGAATCATTGGATCTAGGCTTTTCTTATAGGTTAAGGTTTAAATCATAAGGAAATTTTCTTGACACCAAGTATTTGGACATTTTTTATTTTTGAGTAGTATGTTATATGATTTCTGTTTGTGGTAATAGCTGTCTCTCATGCACATAAATAGATCATATGTAACATAAATAGATAAACAAAAATTAGTCAACTAAACCTACTAAATTCATACAGGCAATCAATCAAACACATCATATGTAGCGTTACTTCCTTGTCCTGGTGTCCTAATAGTTGTCTATTTTTTAATTGTATAAACACAAAAACTGATTCCTTTGAAGTTTACAAACTCATCCAAACAGAAAACAAAAGAAGCCCAACAAATTAAATGGTATCTACTTTATTCATTATGACAAGCCAGGAAGTAAAACAAGAAGTAGATAAAGTAAACTTCTCCAGGGTATCACTGACAGCTGAATAGAAAGATTCCTCATAATCAAAACATCTCTGCTTAACCACATAACAAGATCATCTGATGAGCTACAAATAAAACATCTTTTTTAAGTCTCTCAACAATGTAAATTTTGTTCTTATGAGTTTTTAAGTCTCTCAACAATACAAATTTTGTTGTTGTGAGTTCTTGAAAAAATCCAATGCCCATCTCCAGACACACTGCAATAGATAAGATTTTTAAGCTACAGCTATATCTACACAGGGCTAGTGGCTATGTAAAACAATTGCCAACCATTGAAAAGGCCAGCAGGTATCGGCACTTAGCATATTCAATGCCATTTGTGTAACAAGCCATCCCTGAGTTATCCCAATAATGCTGCTTAAAATAAGTGATCCAGGAGGAAAAAGACAATACCACAAAATAGAATTCTTGTGAAATGAAAAGTATCATATTCCTAAATAAATTAAAAAGAGCCATTTCCAGATGAACCGAACTTACTGAAGTTTCTCTCCCCAACAAGAGATTTTTTTTAAAAGCCGAAAGCATTCATACACTCATGTGCGCCCAACACAGCCAAATACAAAACTAAACACTAGTTCACAAATTACATTAGGGGCCCCACCACCATAGGGTATCACGACCATTAACCCAGAAATGAGGAAAAAAATAAAAAGAACTTCAAAACCTCCAAATCGATCTAAAAAAATTGAGAAATCCAAAAAAGTTAGAGAAGAAAACACCAAAACTTGTAAATTGGCCATTAAAACACTAGAAATCAACAAAACATGAACAAATGAACATCAAACCCTCCAAATCAGTCATCAAAACCCTCGAAATCAACAAAACATGAATAAATGAACATTAACTCCACCAAATCTGCCATCAAACCCTTATTGGATTTAGTATTGATGGGTGCTGCATACCTTTGTTGGAGAAGATGATTGACGGTGCGGCTTTGTATCGCCAGATCTATGACGATGACTATTGTATCACCGGATCTAGGTTACAGCGGGCAACAATCGTATCCCGCAGTGCTTCACATGAGAGAGAGAGAGAGAGAGAGAGACGCAGGTATGGATTTTGGGATAAAGAGGGCGCGCAATTTTGGGGATTTTTGAATTTAGGGGAGAGGGAGAGAGGGATGCGGTTAGCTACAGAGGATGAAATTGGCTTGTGTCCTACCCTTGCCCGGACCACAATCTATCTGGCAGGGCTCTATGGGGCCCACCATCATGTAAGGACTTTATCCAAACTATTCATCCATTTTATTAGGTTAATATATAAAATTATCCAAAAAAAATGAGGCAAGTCCATAGCTCCAATGGGCCACACCAAAGGAAGCATCGATGATAATGACGCCCACCATTGAAACCTTTCCAAGGGCAACCGTGATGTTTTTTTTACCATCCAACCTATTCACGAGGTCATGGAGACCTAGATGAAATGAAAACAAAAATATCAACTTTGATCTGAAACTACTACAACTCACATTAAGTTTTTAATGGTGGATGTTCAATCCCTACTTTGTTGTTCACATAAGCATTAGTTCCAACTAATTTTTGGGTTCAGACCCTGAAATTATTTGTAAGTATGGATGGACAGCGTGGATAAAACCCTTACATTAATATGGGCCCCACATAGACCTGCCTGGACAGATCTTCATTTGGGTGACGTAGGATGCAATCCGCTTCCACACCCAATTTGGCTCGTGATGCTGCCACTGGTTCGGTGGGTAGTGGTCTGTGCTCTGTGGGCCCCACCATGTTGTATGTGCTTTATCCACACCATCCATCCCTTTCTCATGACCATTTTAGTGTTTGATCTAAAAAATGAGCCAGATCTAAATCTCAGGTGGACCGCAACAAAGGAAAATAACAGTGATTAAATGTCCATGGTTAAAAACCATTTTGTTTATGCCACGCTACTACTGGTCTGGTGGGTAGTGGTCCGTGCTCTGTGGGCCCCACCATGTTGTATGTGCTTTATCCACGCCATCATTTTAAGGGTTGATCCAAAAAAAGGAGTCATATCGAAG
The DNA here is from genome assembly GCA_037074715.1 of Magnolia kwangsiensis. Classification (NCBI taxonomy): domain Eukaryota; kingdom Viridiplantae; phylum Streptophyta; class Magnoliopsida; order Magnoliales; family Magnoliaceae; genus Magnolia; species Magnolia kwangsiensis. The sequence continues at coordinate 77,523,131 of CM073584.1, forward strand.
CCATTAGCAGAGTGGAGACCACCTTCTATCCATTTTGAGATATCATTTTAAGTCATGAGCTGTCCATCCATTTTAAGATATCATTTTAAGTCATGTACTAAAGAATGAGGGAGATAAAAATATATAGTGGAAACCACCACAGAAAATAGCGGGGAGAGTGATTCCCACCGTTGAAACTATCCTAACACCCATCGTAATGTTTATTTGAAATCTCCATAGCGGGGAGAGTTATGTGGGCCCCACCATAATGCGTGTCAAACATCTACCCCATCAATTAGATACACCATTCCATGGTGGGCCCAAAGATTAAAAATCAAGTCAATCTGTGACTTGTGTGGGCTACACCACATATAAAAGTTGAGAGGGGTTACCCTCCATTTAAACTCCTTTCAATTATTTTTTGGGCCCAATGAGATGTGGTTCACAAATCCAACCCATCCATTATGTGTGTGCCACTTGGATGAGGGGTCATACCAAGTTTTAGATGCATCCAAATTTCAGGTGGGGCCCACCAAGTACTTTTATATATTTTAGGCATGTCTTCACATGATTTTAGATGGTATTGTTGATCAGAGTTCTGTATACGGCTGATTTTTTGGATATCCCATAATTTAAAGGGGACCCATCAAATGCATGGTGTTGATGTTTGACACAAGTCATGGTGAGGCCCACACAGCTTGACCTCATGGGGGACGACATAGATTAAACACATACATCATGGTGGGGCCCACATAGCACTAACCGCCAGCCATGGGATGGTGTAGGGGGAGTAGCCAATCTATTCCCCTTATTTGTGGTGTGGTCCATTTAATCTTTGGATATGATTCATTTTTTGGATATTTCTATAAAATGATTTCGAAAAATGGATGAACGGTGTGGGTTGATCCCAAATTTTCATTAAATCCAAAACTCAAGTGGACCATGCCACACAAAACAATGTGAAATAATGATTTCCACTGTTGATACCTTCCTTGGGCCCACGGTAATGTTTATTTGTCATCCAACATGTTCATAATATCAATAAGATAAGAATGAAAGGAAAACACAAACATCAGCTCAATCCAAGAAATGTGTTGTAGTCCACTTAAGCTTTGGACCCGCCCCATTTTTTGGTTAATATCTTGAAATGATCCGAGAAATGTGTTGAATGGTATGGAGAAAGTCAATCCATGACTTAGGTGGGCCAAGAGCTCAAAAATAAAGTCAATCCATGACTTGGGTGGGCCACACCACATAATATAATGGAGAGGGATTTCCTTAAAACATACATAATCATATATTGGGTCTGCCTAAATGTGATTCACATATCCAACTCACTCATTATGTGTGTCCCACTTGGATGAGGGTCAGATCAATTTTCAGTCACATCCAAAACTCATGTGGGCCCCACCAAGTGTTTATATTTTTTTAGGATGTCTTCACATAGTTTTAGATGGTATGGCCCATTTGAGTTTCGTATACAGATGATTTTTGAGATATCTCATAACCTAAAGGGGACACATCAAATCCACGATGTTGATGTTTGACACACATCATTGATTTTATCAGCGTTGTTGCCTCATCAAGACGCCCAGCTCGACCAAAAATATCGACCCCACAAGCATATTGTTCCATACGAAGTGGGATCCCATGAACGGGTTCCATTGATCTTAGAAAATTCAAGCCTTCTTCTATTAAACCAACATGACTACATGCAGATAGAATGCCAACAAATGTTATGTGATTAGGTTTCACCTTGCTTTCTTGCATTTGGGAGAAGAGAACGAGAGAGGTTTTACCTAACCCATGTTGGGCATATACAAAAATGATCAAATTCCACCTAATTGAGCTGTCTTTTTGTGTTTCATCAAAGGATCTTCTCGAATCTTTGAGGACCCTACATTTGGAATACATGAATATTAGGGAACTAGCGACGAAATCATTTGACTCAAAGCCCAATTTAAGAACCAAGGCATGAACTTTTCTACCCAGTTGAATAACCATGTATATTAGTTCATCTTATAGAAGTCATGACCCTTATCAACGAAGCGGATTGCGTGCTAAGTAAACTCTTTAAGGCTCACCATGATTTATGTATTGTATCCAATCCATCCATCCATTTTACCATATAATTTTAAATCTTGATCCCAAAAATGAAAAATATCCCAATATCAAATGAACCACACAATAGGAGACGACAATATGAATTGAACTTCTATCATTGAAAAATTATTAGGGGCCATAGAAGTATTGGATCAAGCTTATAATTTATTTTTCCCTTCATCCATGCTTTTATGATCTTATGAACATGTTGGTTGTCGAATAAACATGACTGTGGGGCCTAACACGGTTTCAATGGTGGAAATCATTATTCCCATTGTTTCATGTGGTATGATCCACTTGAGCTCTGGATTTGCTTCAATTTTGGTCTCAATCCCGTAAATAAGCTGGAAAAATGGATGGACGACATGCATAAATCATATACATTCATCATGGGTCAACTGAGTTTACTCGGTATGATAAAAGATCTGATTTCCTTGTCAATAGGTTAGATGGTAAATCGGATTGAGTACTGAGTTACTCGATATGCTCTTATCGCACCGAGTAAACTCAGTTGGACCCACCTTGAACATATGTGGTCTATCCATGTTGTCCATCCATTTTTCCATCTAATTTAAGGGGTTAAGCCCAAAATTGGCGCATATACAAAAATGAAGTGGATCATACCACAGGACAATTAGGATAATGATTTCCACTTATGAAACCTTTCTAGGCCCAATAGTAATGTTTATTTGTCATCCAACTAGTTTATAAGATTATACAAACATATGTATGGGAAACAAAACTTTAAGATTGATCCAAAACTTACGTGGCCCTAAGAAATTTTCAATGGTACAAGTTCAAGTCCATTGTTTCCTATGGTGTGGTCCATTTGAAAATTATATATGCTTCATTTTTGGGCTTAATTCCTAAAATTACTTGGGAAAAAACTCACTAGGCAAACCGCTTCCGTTGGATGACAAATAAATATATACGTGGACCCGTGATGTTTTTAATGGAAGGAATTTAGTTGAGATTGGTTCTTATTGTGTGGCCCACTTGAGATTTAGGTTAGCTTCATTTTTTTGATCATCTCCTAAAATGACCTTTCAATACGGATGGACGATGTGAATGTAAGGAAAGTACATCACTGTGGGCCCCACAGTTAGGCATCTGAAACCACCCCTGCAAAATAGCGTCGTTCCGTAATTATGTAAAAGTAAAAAATGAAGGAGAGGGGAAATGAAAAAAGAAAAAAAGAAAAAAGAAAAATGAATAAGGGTTAGGGCTTACCTTTTCAGAGAAAGAGAGAGAGAGAGAGAGAGAGAGAGAGAGAGAGAGAGAGAGAGAGAGAGAGAGAGAGAGAGAGAGAGAGAGAGAGAGACGCTGAGAGGGAGAGAGATCGAAGGAGATGTTGAGAGAGGGAGAAGGAGACATTGGGTCAGAGCAGGTAGGGGCACTTCCAATCCAGCCGCGTTTCCACCACTCTCTCCCAAATTCGAAATGGATAGTCGTTGCTTGTAACAAAGTAACCTGTGACTTGAAAAACACCTAATTCCTCTGTTACATTTCTTGCAATCTTACCTGATAGAAAGTTACAGGTTGAGACTTTGTTACCTGTAACATTTCTCTCCCAAACACAAACTATAAGAAAGTCACCTATAACTTTCTTACATTTTACACAAGTTACAGGCATCCAAATGGCCTCTTAGGGATTTGGGGATTTTAGGGCTTACAGATTTGAATGTGTACCCCGAATTGGGGTTTTTCTGATTTTACAAATTCGGGATTTGGGGATTTTAGGATTTTGAGGATCTGCGGATCCAACTAGAATTAGAGATTTCTGATTTTACAAATTAGGGATTTTGGGGCTTATAGATTTGAATGTGGACCCCGAATTGGGTTTTTTTTTTTTTTATTTCACAAATTAGGGATTTGGGGATTTTAGGATTTTGGCGATCTGAGGATCCAACCACAATTAGGGATTTCTAATTTACATGGATGGATGGTTAGATGGTTAGACATGTACATATGCATGGATGGATGATTGGATTAGATGCATTTATATTATACAAACTCATTCTGGTTACTATTGCACTGATATTTTACAATGACACGTGCTTTTAAACCCCTATAAAATGGGAACTTATCATATATGCCTCTTTTTGCAATTATTTGATTACTAAATGTCCCAAAAAGTCCAACCAGTTCAATTATATGGCCCGAACCAACCACAAGCTAATCATTTCAAAGTATTGCAATTGGCGTGTTCGAGTTAGGTGCAAGGGTACTAAAACCTATATTTGTACTCATGTTGGACGTGAAATGAATGGCCATATTTATACCTGGCATGTGTATGTGAGTGGTCCAGGTTACATCCTGTGTATGTTGAGGATTGGCAAGTTTGCTCTGGTTGAAAAAAAAAAAAAGGGCCAGTTTGGTCATTATTGCATTTGTATTTTTAGGATGGACCTTTTGTCAATTCTTTTTCAACTGCCCTTCTCTTGTTGTAGAAGGGTGGGTCACATATAGGCAGAACAACCATTTTTAGGCAATGACATGACAAAGACCACCTGATGACTAGCTCACATCCTGCACATTTTGTCATATGGCTTCTAGCATTAGGAATTTGCAATCCTATAGTGTATCCAAACACATGATAGCCAAGTACCCCTATTTCCATATTTCTTGTTACCCAACCATCCTCTGTAAATGGCAGTCTTGTCACAAGAAATTTCTAAAGGGGAGTTATTTGACACTCTAGCAGGTACATTAGACATTTGATACATAGGCATGCACTCAGATATTGTATGTGTAGCATACATTAAATTAAATCAAATCAAATGGACTAAATTGTGGAACTATTGTCCCAAAGTTACATTCACAAAATCAGATTGGTTGAAGAATTCTAATCTCTGATTCATGGACGCTTGTTCTTTAAAATAGGACCTTTAGAAATTTTCATTTTAACCATCCATCAAACTTTCCACCAATCAAATAACCAGAAATCGAATGAGCATAATATTTGGTTGACAATACATCTAAACTGGAACCCTAATTTGGACAGTTGGTTTGAATTACTTGTATCGTATGCAATTTCTAACTAATTTCCAAGGACTTGCATATATATATATATATATATATATATATATATATATATATATATATATATATATATATATATATATATATATGTATAATTTTAACTTCCCAACAAAATTTCCACTAAAATCAATAATCAAATAAATTGGTTCATGATACATCTAAGCTGGGACCCATAATTTCGGACAGTTTAGTTTGAATTATTTTTTTTCCATGTATGAAATTTATAAGTACCTACATGTCATCCATTACACCTAAAAAGTATCAAAGTTTCTCTCCTTGTATAAATTAGATTTCTAGGGAACTGAGGAGCTTCGATCAATTGACATGATTTGAGTGTAGATTATATATACCCTTTAATTCTATCAAGCTAGAATTATTTTTTTTTCCTTTTTTTTTTCTTAAATCAAGCTAGAACTTAATACATGTCCAATGGAAACAATGCAAGTGCAAATTGCTATAATAATCAAATGTCTATGAATAGATTCAGGAGAAAGATTTATCATGCACTACTTACATTCACATGGAAACACAAACTTGAGAACATAACAGAGGGTATGCAAAGCACGTGGAGCAAGGAAGAGCTTATAAGAGGGGAAAACAACTCTCTAAAGCACAACTTTTAATGAATAAACCAATTCAAATTAAGATCCCATTAAAAATATGCTTTTTCCTATTCCACATTTCGACAGTCAACTCTCATTGCTAAGTTTGTCTTGCATCTTAACTTATCAGGTAATTTCAAAGATTTTACACTTTGCCAGACTTAGGACATTAAAGAAGGTGTTAGCTACTTAGTTTTTCTTTTCCATTTTTTTTTTCAAAATCCAACACTTTAAATTATATATATATATATATATATATATATATATATATATATATATATATATATATAGGGTAGTTCACTTCTCTACTACGAAAGAATATAACATTCAAAGAGCAAGAGAGTAGTCCAAGTTCACTCAAAATAAAGGCTATCTTCCATGGAGGATAGCAAATTCCTAATGCCCATTCTATTGCATTACAATGAATAGTCTGGAAGATTGGTTCTCATCCATAAAAAAATATATATAGATGCCTAGCTTATTTTTAAATGTATTAACTCAAAATTGACGGAGCAGACTTGGATGTGCGTCAGAGCTATCCGTATGTTGAGCGAGGGACCCTAGAAGGTGAGAACCACTGTTATGACCATGAGAAGCTATGCATTTCTTATGGACAATATTGGAATGGCCTAGCCATTTGGACAGGCTGTGTTTGAAATAACGATGAAGACCACTTGAGTTGAAGTAGGAATATGCCAATATGTCCCAGTGGGGGGTGAATAGGACTTTTTAAAGTTTTATAATGTATTTAAAAATCCTATTACACTAATCCTATCAGATAGAAAATTATCAGGATTAATCAAATGTAACTCTACTGGCTTCCAAGCCTAGTAGAGGATCCAATCACAAACTATTCAAAAGATAGCAATATAAAACTTGGTTCATGCTGGATATGACTGTGTATGTATGAGGTGTGATCTCAGATATTCAGTTATTGAAATAATAAAGCAAATCACACAAACAAAAGAATAGTAATCACAAAAACATTCATTTTTATAGTGGTTCGACTACTTGTCTACTCCACTCTTGGTAACCACACTCAACCCTTGAGTGTACTCGATTTCACTAAGGAGGTTTCACATGGTTCACCTCTAACCTAAGGTTTTAAATCAGGTTCACCTTCAACCTTTACAACCTACACTGAGGCTGACTGTTTATACTCTCGCGAGCAAGGGTCAACACATCGCACCCATATTTAGGCACACTGGCCAAGGATCTTCCCTAAGACCCTAACATAGGTTTCACTCGGTTCATCTCAAAACTCAAGGTTTTACCCGGTTCACCTCAAACTGAAGGTTTTACTGGTTCACCTCAAACTAGATGTTTATGCTCTCTATAGAGCAAGGGTCCACATAACGCACCCACCAAGTACACTCCTGCAGGAGGCCTCCTAAAGGACTTCAAGGGTGAGAAACACCTTATACCCAATCGTACAAAGGAATGATCAAAGGATCCTTTGGACTCTAGATATTTATAGATAAGTTGATGAGTCCCATTCAGCGCAGTAGCAAAGATCTCCTCCTTGTTGACAAAGAGTCTTCAGCTCCGTTGATCCGCACCAAATGATGTACTAATATAAGGTTACGGGTTGGGTCAAGGTTATGATGGACTCGTACTCTCTAAATATTTTTCTATAAAGGAGATAGAGCAATTCCAATCATCTAAGCGTTCAAGGCATCCCAGCTTAATGATTTTCCATTAAGATGGTAGCTGAAGGATCCTTGAATGCAAAAGTTCATTCCCCAAACCACTCTATTAAATATCAATGATGGGGGTGGATTGGAGGATGAACTCTCATGAGAGAAAGGGCTTTGGGAATATGATCTAAAGGTAAGACACACAAAAGAGCTCTCTTCTTTCTTTGCCAGCAATATGAACAAGTCTCTCTTTATATAGGCAAAAGGTTCCAATGGATATAAAATGGTCACATTTATGATAGAGTTCGATATCATTGAGCATATACACTCGATAGTATCGACGGTCTGCTCGATGACACAAACTCACATATCATACGCTTTTGAAACCTCTTACCACCTGGTCGATGAGATCAATCACGTGTCAATATCATCAAATTTCAAACTCTGATTCTATCGATACTTGGATCGATCTATCGACATTTAAAAAATGAGAGAGACTAGTCAAGAAATATTTCAGGTTTTAGGATATGATCGAGGGTCAACCAATGTCATCAAAATTTGTACATCGATAATATCGGAGGTAGTGTTGATGCATCGATAAACCCCATGGATTTTTTAGTAAGCTCGCTGGACTGTTTGTGTCCATTATCGATGCAATCGACTCAGGCTCGATATCATCGACACATGAATATCGATTTCCTCGAGTGGCCTTCGATCAAAGATACAAACCGACCTGAAATATTTGCTGAAAAACATGCGCACCCACTATCGATATCATCAATGGACTTCTGATATTATTGAGATTTGATTTAAGATCTTATTGGGAAGGGCATCGATATATCGAAGGATTTCGAGATTTTTCGTTGAAAAACAGGGGCGCCGAAAAATTGCCTGTCGGTATTATCGAGTCACTTCTGATTGACTCGAGATTCAAATATCAATGATATCAATAGGTGTATCGATATATCGATAATTCTGTCCATATATGTATTTGGTTGCTGGACACATTAAGTTCTCATTCGATATGATCGATTCAGCTTCCGAGGACATCTACAACGTAGGTCGATTATATCGATATGTGTATCGATACAATCAATAGTGTAAGAAAACTTAGAGATTTTTTTATGTTTAAAGAAGTTCTCTTACCCAAAAACCTTAATATATTTTAACTTATTTTTAAGGGTTTTAATCACCTGGTGTTTTGGGATATGGGATGTGAGGCTTAGATTTACCTGTGGCGAGCTTCCACACATCCAGTTGAGGCAGACACTTGAATAGATCTTCCTGTGAGGCTTTACAGTCCGACTGACTCAACACACACATTAATTGACAAACCAGGGCTCTAGCAAGGGCACTTTCAATCTCCCCCTTTGTCAATTACGTGACAAAAATACTCAAAACACCCTAGGATAATATCTCGATAGACTCATCCTAAATTGTGTGTACATGCAATTTACACAATTTTATAAATACTAAAGAACCCATGTACACAACCAGTATTTGGTCCCCCTTACTGTAAAACTCTCCCTTTCTTGGTGTAGCTGCTCCCCCTAACACCTGCAACATATAAGAGAAAATATCCAATTTTCCAGATGGGGTGTTTTTACTCTTCTTCCCCTTTTTGTTAGTCATTGACAAAGATATAGCAGTTGATATTGACTGAAGTGTAAAGAAGCATATGGGAGAATATAGATGTATAGAGATGAAATCATTTTAAACCATACATCAACTTCAGAAGATATGAATGCATATTGAATAAAGCATTGACACAATCAGATAAGATGATCATGAAAAACACATGCATTCCATATCAGAAAGTAGATAAATCAGGGGATGTCATATATCACTATGGCAGTAAAAATATAATTATATGCAGCCATATTCAAAATATTCAAAAAAAAAAAACATACTGCCACAGACAACAATAGAGGTATAAGCATCCAAAAAGACAACACAGCCCTAGATGTGCAACGTTATGTATCGACCGATGCTCAATGTCTTCGAGGATGATGAGGTGTAAGCAGGACCACCACTTGCTAAGTGGTTTCCTGGAGGACATCGAGTTTCTCTTCAATTGCAGTGAGACACCTTTCACAATTGTTCAGGCGATCGTCTATTCCAGCCTTCTCGTTCAGTAAGTGGCATTCGAGGTGATGAGATTGACGGTTGGTGATTGACTCAGGGCTAACCATTGGCATGTGATTTGACCCTCCATGTGTAGGCCAAATTGATGGTGGAGCTTGTTGGACGGCCCATGGCATAGGGGGGTTATGCCCGGAGAGAGACAAGGGAGGACACAACTGTTGTGCTGCCTGTGCTGTATCACTGTTAAACAATACTTTCGAAAACACTGCATCAGAGGTGGCAGGAAGCCCTGCATGATGTGTTAGTTTGCATATGAGCACGAAAAAGAGCAGTGTGTCCCTATGATTGCCATGGATTGTACGAATGATTTGCTTGAGCAGAAGAGTTGGTAAGCACAATTGATTTTCTTGATATATATCATAAAGTACATTGATCACAAATGAAGAAAGATGATCACCATTGACATCATATGGGTAGACATTAGATCCAAAAATGCTATGAAGAATCTTGAAAGTGGGTCCAAAATACTTGATGTGAAGCAAATTCTCATCATGTCGTGGAACGGTTGTGCCTTGGCATAATGCACGAGTTATTTCTCCCCACACACCCAAGCCGTTCAGATTTCTCCCAGTCACTAGGATTCGGGTGACCTCCAGATCAAGAAGATGAGCCAAAGTGATTGGAGTAATCATTTTTAAGTAGCGTGCCAAATCAAGTCGAATGCTAGGGGGATCATTGCTAATGATATGACAGTGATTGAAGAATTCGTGAATCACCCCTAGCTAATATGATCCTCCAAGATTGAGGATATTCTGCCAGCCTATTACCTCTAGAAGTAGATAGACCCCAAACGATTCTATGACACTATTGAGCACTAGACGTTCAATGATGGTAGATGGATGTACTTCCATAGGTTGATGCCTGCTGGATTTTGATGCTACATTCTTGGATCTCAGAGAATGAGGAGACGACTTTCCTTTTCCCTTAATCATAGTTTGAAGAGATGAGATGCTGGAAAGGAAGTATCCAGAGAAGAGAAGGAAAGAGTAGGAATTCACATGAATTCTTCACTTAATATAGCAAGATTATCGATCATATCGATCAGTTATCGATAGAATCATCATGCCTTCCATCAAGAGTTGTGCTGATGGTGGTTAGAAATCAGTAATATCATTGAATGCAGGTCGACCGTGGGAAAGAACTGATAGTCAAAGCATTGTATTTCCCAACAACTGTTGATTGTATCGATATACTATTTAGATGGCATCGATGATGAAATCGAAGACTATATAGATAGTATCGCTGCTGTGAAAATTTTGACATTCGTTCACTTAGCAGTTTAGTCGTGAATATCTTAGACTTTAGATGTACCTATGTGAGCCAGTGTTCCTGAAATATTTATCAATGAGAGCATATGCCAATGGAATTTTGAAGGTCACAGAATCGGTTTGTATTAAGAAGCTTTGTGAGGATATCGGCAAGCTGTTTCTCAGTAGTTACATAATCCAATACAATGATCTTTTCTTCAACAAGTTCTCGGATGAAATGATGATGGATGTCAATATGCTTGGTCCGAGAGTGCTGAACTGGATTTTTTGAGATGTTTATAGTAATTGTATTATTGCAGAAAAGACACATTGTAGACTGTGCAATCCCGTAGTCCAATAGCATTTGTTTCATCCATAGGAGTTGTGCACAACAGATACCTGCAGCTATATATTCAGCCTCTACAGTGGATAACGAGATCGAATTTTATTTTTTGCTCTGTTAGGAGACCAAACATTTACCAATATAAAAACATCCTCCACTTGTTGATTTTCGATCGTCTAAATTTCTAACCCAATCTGCATCAGAATAACCAGCATTGGTGGTGGATGTTTCATATGGATACCTAGACCAAAGGTGGTAGTCCCAGCTACATATTTGATAATCCTTTTAACAGCCGTTAGGTGGGATTCCTTAGGATCTGCCTGATATTGAGCACATACTCCCACACTAAAGATATATCTGGATGACTAGCTGTGAGATACAGTAGGCTTCTAATCATACTTCGATAGAGATGTTGGTCCATACTTTTGTCATTAATATCTTTGGAGAGTTTAAGGGTGGTACTCATACGCTCGTGATAGATACGACTAGACTCAAGCCCAACTCTTTTCACCAAGTCTCTTGCATACTTGGTCTGGTTTATGAAAATTCCATCAATTAGTTGCTTGACCTGTAGTCCTAAAAAGAAGTTCAATTCGCCAACCACACTCATTTCAAATTCTAATTTCATGAGGTTGGCGAATTTGTGTTCCTCTTCTCCACATGTTGATCCAAACACTATATCATCCACATAAATTTGCGCAATAAGCAAGGAATTCTTTGTTCTTTGAGTAAACAGTGTCTTGTCTACATTTCCTTTACAGAATTCATGGTCTAACAAAACATTTGTTAGTCGTTCATACCATGCATGGGGTGCTTGTTTGAGACCATACAGAGCTTTATCTAGACGATAAATGTAATGGGGAAACTTAGGATCTAAAAATTCTTTTGGTTGTTCTACATAAACTTCTTCAGCAAGATCCCCATTAAGAAATGCACTTTTAACATCTATTTGAAACAGTTTAAATTTTAATGCGCATGCAATGGACATGAGAATTCTAATAGATTCGAGATGAGTAATGGGGGAAAATGTCTCATCAAAATCAATCCCTTCTATCTGTGAGTATCCTTAGGCAACTAACCTTACTTTATTTCTGATCACATTTCCTAACTCATCGGATTTATTCTTAAAGACCCATTTGGTTCCAATGACATTTGTATCAGTTGGTCTAGGAACTAATTTTCATACCTCATTTCTCTGGAATTGTTGAAGTTCTTCTTGCATGGCATTTATCCAGTGTTCATCTTGAAGAGCTTCCACAACATTTTTAGGTTCAATTTTTGAGGTGAAGCAGAAATGACTGTAAATATTTTCTATCTGTCGTCGAGTTCTTACACCATCATTTGGATCTCCAATGATCTGTTCCCATGGGTGATCCTTCACGATGGGTATTTTAGAAGACGGTCCGGGTTCATTTGATGTTGGGGTTTTATTCTCCGATTTATCTAGAATGCATGAATCTACATCATCTTCTAATTCATTTGCACGGTTTTCCTTATCATGAAGATGATCATCAATTACCACATTGACTGTCTCTTGAATAGTGAGGGTTCTTAGATTGTATACTCTATATGCACTACTATTCATGGCATACCCCAGAAAAATACCTTCATCACTTTTAGGCTTAAATTTTCCTAGGTGATCTCTGTCTCTCAAAATATAACATTTACTCTCAAAGACTCGAAAATATTTCACACTAGGTACCTTTCCATACCATAGTTCATATGGAGTTTTGTTCAGACCTGCTCTAAGATATACTCTATTTATGATGTAGCAGGCAGTATTGACAGCTTCTGTCTAGAAAAATTTTACCATATCTTTTCCATTTAGCATGACTGACCCCATTTCCTGCAGCACACGATTTTTCCTTTCAACCACTCCATTTTGCTGTGGGGTTTTTGGGGCTGAGAATTCATGATGAATTCCTTTCTTATTGCAGTATTTTTTAAACTTTTCATTTTTAAATTCCCCATTATGATCACTTCTAATACGATTAATGCCATATCCTCTTTCATTTTGAAGTCGTTTGGCCAGGATTGCAAATTCTTTAAAAACATCCAATTTTTCTCGAAGAAATGCCACCTAAATAAATCTGGTGTAGTCATCTATTATAACAAGGAAGTACCTTTTCCTCCCATGGCTTTTCACTTTGGTTGGGCCAACTAGATCCATATGCAACAGATCTAACGGTTTTGTTGTTGCCATGGTGGTTGTCTTTTTGTGTCCAGTTTTTGTCGGTTTTCCTTTTAGACATTCTCCACACACAACTATTTCTTCTTTTCTAATCTTGGAAAGACCTCTAACTAAATTTTTTGAGCTGAGCTTTTCTAAATTTAAGTAGTGAACATGTCCCAACCTTTGATGTCATAATTTGGATTCAATTTTTAAAGCCATATTACACTTTGTAGTCATCACATCCTCATTTTCATTTTCTATGATATAACAGTTATCACTAGTGCGTAATCCGTTTATAAGAGATTTTTCTGTGCGATCTAAAATTCTACACATATCTTTTGCAAAGGTGACCAGATGTTCCTTGTCACAAATTTGAGAGATACTAAGGAGATTATGTTTCAGACCTTCTACACAGAGGACATGTTTGATTTTTAAAAGGCCTGGTACAGCTATTATCCCTTCTCCAATAATTTTGGCTGACCTACTATCTCCAAATGTGACCGATCCTCCATCAAATTTTGAGTACTCACATAAATGAGTTTGATCACCAGTCATGTGTTTGAAGCATCCACTATCAAGATACCATTTTGAACTATTGCCAGCTTTCAGAGCAGTATGGATTAGAAGGTAATTGTTATGATCTGTTACATTCTCTGGGACCTTCTTCATCATGATTCCTTCTTTAGTCAAGATCACTCTCTAGGCAGTGAAGCCCTTAAAGAGAGACCTTCTCTGATACCAATTGAAATACCGATGAAGATTGCTTGAGTTGAAGTAGAAATACGCCAATATGTCTTAGAGGGGGGTGAATAAGACTTTTTAAAGTTTTACAATGTATTTAAAAATCCTATTACACTAATCCTATCAGATAGATAATTATCAGGATTACTCAAATGTAACTCTACTGGCTTCCAAGCCTAGTAGAGGATCCAATCACAAACTGTTCAAAAGATAGCAATATAGAACTTAGTTCATGCTGTATATGATTGTGTATGTGTGTGAGGTGTGATCTCAGATATTTAGATATTGAAATAATAAAGAAAATCACACAAATAAAAGAATAGTAATCGTAAATATAGTCATTTTTATTGGGTTCGACTACTTGTCTACTTCACTCCACGTAACTGCACTCAACCCTTGAATGTACCAGATTTCACTAAGGAGGTTTCACATGGTTCACCTCTAACCTAAGGTTTTAAATCAGGTTCACCTTCAACCTTTACAACCTACATTGAGGCTGACTATTTATGCTCTCACGAGTAAGGGTCAACACATCGCACCCACATTTAGGCACACTAGCCAAGGATCTTCCCTAAGACCCTAACAGAGGTTTCACTCAGTTCACCTCAAAACCCAAGGTTTTACCCGGTTCACCTCAAACTGAAGGTTTTACTGGTTCACCTCAAACTAGATATTTATGTTCTTCACAGAGCAAGGGTCCACATAATGCACCCACCACGTACACTCCCACCGGAGGCCTCCTAGAGGACTTTAAGGGTGAGAAACACCTTAGACCCAATCCTACAAAGGAATGATCATGGACTCTAGATACTTACAAATAAGTTGATGAGTCTCATTCAGTGCAGTGGCGAAGATCTCCTCCTTATTAACGAAGAGTCTTCAACTCCCTTGATCCGTAACAAATGATGTACCAATATAAGGCCACGGGTTGGGTTAAGGTTTTGATGGAATCCTACTCTCTAAATATTTTCCTATAAAGGAGATAAAGCAATTTTAATCAACTAAGTATTTAAGGCATCCCAGCTTAATGATTTACCATTAAGATGGTAGCTGAAGGATCCTTGAATGCAGAAATTCATTCCCCAATCCACTCTATTAAATATCATTGATGAGGGTGGATTGAAGGATGAACTCCCATGAGAGAAAGGGCTTTGGGTATATGATCTAAAGGTAAGACACACAAAAGCACTCTCTTCTTTCTCTGCCAGTAATATGAACAAGTCTCTCTTTATATAGGCAAAAGGTTCCAACGGATATAAAATGGTCACATTTATGACAGAGTTCGATATCATTGAGCAATGTCGATATCATTGAGCGTATACTCTCGATAGTATCGATGGTCTGCTCGATGACACAAACTCACATGTCATACGCTTTTGAAACCTCTTGCCACCTGGTCGATGGGATTGATCAGGTGTCGATATCATCGGATTTCAAACTCCAATTCTATCGATACTTGGATCGATCTATCGACATTTGAAAAATGAGAGAGATTAGTCAAGAAATATTTCAGGTTTTAGGATATGATCGAGGGTCAACCAATGTCATCGAAATTTATACATCGATGATATCGGAGGTAGTGTTGATGCATCGATAAACCCCAAGGATTTTTCAGTAAGCTCGGTGGACAGTTTATGTCCATTATTGATGCAATCAACTTGGCCTCGATATCATCGACATATGAATATCGATTTCCTCGAGTGGCCCTCGATCAAAGATACAAAGTGACTTGAAATATTTGCTGAAAGACATGCGCACCCACTATCGATATCATCGATGGACTTTTGATATTATCGAGATTTGATTTATGATCTTATTGGGAAGAGCATCGATATATCAAAGGATTTTGAGATTTTTCTTTAAAAAATAGGGACACCGAAAAACTGCCTGTCGATATTATCGAGTCACTTCTGATTGACTCGAGATTTAAATATCGATAATATCGATAGGTGTATCGATATATCGATAATTCTGTCTATATATGTATTTAGTTGCTGGACACATTAAGTCCTCATTGGATATGATCGATTCAGCTTCCGAGGACATCGACAGCGCAGGTTGATTATATCGATACAATCGATAGGGCAAAAAAACTTAGAGATTTTTTTATGTTTAAAGAAGTTCTCTTACCCAAAAACCCTAATATATTTTAACTTATTTTTAAGGGTTTTAATCACTTGGTGTTTTGGCACATGGGATGTGAGGCTTAGATTTACCTATGGCGAGCTTCCACACATCTGATTGAGGTAGACACTTGAATACATCTTCCTGTGAGGTTCTGTAGTCCGACTGACTCAACACACATGCTAATTGACAAACTAGGGCACTAGAAAGGATACTTTCAGTGTTTATGTATTTGTTCAAAATTGATAGAGAAGATCCAGATGCACGTCGCAGCTATCCGAATGTCTGGAAGGTAGGAACCGCTATTATGACCATGATGAAGTTGTCTATTTTCTATGGACAACATTGGAGTGGCCTAGTCATTTGGATAGGTCGTGTTTATATAGTTGCTCGAAATTGATGGAGCAGACCTGGATGTGCGTCGGAGCTATCCGGATGTTGAGAGAGGGTCCATGGAAGGTGGGAACCGCTGTTACGACCATGAAGAAGCTGTCCATTTTCTATGTACAACATTGGAGTGGCCTGAAAATTTAAAAAAGGTCATATTTATATCTGTATTTACAGGGACCACACTTAAACCACACCCTAAACCTATAACATAAACTTAAACCTTAACCTATTCTCAAGTCCCTAAAGTTATAACTTATAACCTATAACTTAAACCTAAACTTAACCTAAACCTGTAACCTTAACCTAAACCTAAAACCTAAACCTAAACCTAAAACCTAAATGTATTCTCAAATCCCTAAACCTAAACCTACACCTAATCCAAATCTCAACTCCCTAACCTAAACCTAAACCTAAACTTAAAAACCCAAACCTAATCCCGATCCTGAACCCGAACCCAATTTTCTAAACCTAAACCTTAACCTATTCTCAATTTCCTAAAGCTATAACCTATAACCTATAACCTAAACCTAAACCTAAATGTATTCTCAAATCCTTAAACTTGAACTTACGCCTAATCCTAATCTCAACTACTTAACATAAACCTAAACTTGAAAACTCAAACCTAAACCCAATCTTAATCCGGAACCTGATTTCCTAAACCTAAACCTTAACCTATTGTCAATTCCCTAAAGCTTTAACCTCCAACCTATAACCTAAACCTAAACCTAACCTAAACCTATAACCTTAACCTAAACCTAAAACTGAAACCTAAACCTAAACCAAAACCTATTACCTTAACCTAAACCAAAACCTATAACCTATAACCTAAACTTATAACCTATAACCTAACCTTAACCTAAACCTAAAACCTAAACCTAAACCTATAACTAAAACCTATAAACTAAAACCTAAACCTAAACCTAAAACCTAAAACATAAATGTATTCTCAAATCCTTAAACCTAAACCTACACCTAATCCTTATCTCAACTCCCTAACCTAAACCTAAACCTAAACTTGAAAACCCAAACCTAAACCCGATCCCAAACCCGAACTCGATTTCCTAAACCTAAATCTTAACCTATTCTCAATTCCCTAAAGCTATAACCTATAACCTAAACCTAAACCTAACCTAAACCTATAACCCTAAAACCTAAACCTAAACCTAAAACCTAAACGTATTCTCAAATCCTTAAACGTAAACCTACACCTAATCATAATCTCAACTACTTAACCTAAACCTAAACTTGAAAACCCAAACCTAAACCTGATCCCAAACCCGAATCCAATTTCCTAAACCTAAACCTTAACCTATTCTCAATTCCCTAAAGCTATAACCTATAACCTAAACCTAAAGCTTAACTTATTCTCAATTCCCTAAAGCTATAACCTATAACCTAAACCTAAACCTATAACATAAACCTATAACCTTAACCTAAACCTAAAACCTAAACCTAAACCTAAATCAAAACATATAACCTTAACCTAAACCAAAACCTATAACCTAAACCTTAACCTATAACCCATAACCTATAACCTATAACCTAAACTTATAACTTATAACCTAACCTTAACCTAAACCTAAAACCTAAACCTAAACCTATAAACTAAAACCTAACCCTAAACATAAACCTAAACTTAAAACCTAAATGTATTCTCAAATCCCTAAACCTAAACCTACACCTAATCCTAATCTCAACTCCCTAACCTAAACCTAAAAACCCAACCTAAACCCGAACCCGATTTCCTAAACCTAAACCTTAACTAAAACCTATAACCTATAGCCTTAACCTATAACCTAACCCTAACCTAAACCTAAAACCTAACCCTAAACCTATAACCTAAACCTATAAACTAAAACCTAAACCTAAACCTAAAACCTAAATGTATTCTTAAATCCCTAAACTTAAACCTACACCTAATCCTAATCTCATCTCCCTAACCTAAACCTAAACCTAAACCCGATCCCAATCCCGAGCCCGATTTCCTAAACCTAAACCTTAACCTATTCTCAATTCCCTAAAGCTATAACCTATAACCTATAACCTAAACGTAAACCTAACCTAAACCTATAACCTTAACCTAAACCTAAAACCTAAACTTAAACCTAAACATAAACCTATAACCTTAACCTAAACCAATACCTATATCCTAAACCTTAACCTATAACCTAACTTATAACGTAACCTTAACCTAAACCTAAACCTATAACCTAAACCTATAAACTAAAACCTAAACCTAAACCCAAAACCTAAATGTATTCTCAAATCCCTAAACCTAAACCTACACCTAATCCTAATCTCAACTCCTTACCCTAAACCTAAACTTGAAAACCTAAACCTAAACTCGAACCCGAACCCGATTTCCTAAACCTAAACCTTAACCTATTCTCAATTCCCTAAACCTTAACCTATAACCTAACTTAAACCTAAACCTATAACCTACACTTATAACCTAAACCTAAACGTAAAACCTAAATGTATTCACAAATCCCTAAACCTAAACCTACACCTAATCCTAATCTCAATTCCCCAACCTAAACCTAAACTTAAACTTGAAAACTAAAACCTAAACCCGATACCGTACCTTAACCCGATTTCCTAAACCTAAACCTTAACCTATTCTCAGTTCTCTCAAGCTATAACCTATAACCTAAACTTAAACCTAAACCTATAACCTAAACATAAACCTTAACTTAAACCTAAACCTATAACCTTAACCTAAACCAAAACCTATTACCTAAACGTTAACCTATAACCCATAACCTATAACCTAAACTTATAACCTTGAACCTAACCTTAACCTAAACCTAAAACCTAAACCTAAACCTATAACCTAAAAACAAAACCTAAATCTAAAACCTAAATTTAAAACCTAAATGTATTCTCAAATCCCTAAACTTAAACCTACACCTAATCCTAATCTCAACTCCCTAACCTATACCTAAACCTAAAGTTGAAAACTCAAATCTAAACTCGATCCCGAACCCGAATTGATGTAATAATGTAGCCCAATCACATGGCAACATACAAGAAAATCTTGCTTTGTTGGCAAGCATACTCGAACTCAAGCATCACAATGCATCTATTTCCATCTCCACTAACTCTTATAGCATAGATTAGTTGAGATTTGGATTTATCTCATTTTTAGAGTCATGTCATAACACAATATGATTTATTAATAAACAAGGTGGATTTGTCACCAACATTATTCCAAGACCCATATAACTTCTCCTTATAGGAAGTTAGGTAGGGCACATGCAGCTTGAATCCATCAAAGGAGATAAGGATCACCTCTCATATGTTCTCTCTCTTTTCATTTGTTTTTTCCATAGGATTGTTTGGATGAATGTATTTTACGTTTGGATGGATTTACGTAGTTTGGGTTTAGATGGATATGAAAGTGAATATGATGAAATATTATATAATAGGTGTATATCAGGAATAATATATTGTAATAGGTGTAAAACAGGAAAAATAAGAGACTTTTACCTTCAAAATATTTCGTAGGTAAAAATCTCATCCATGTTTTTTACCTATAAAAATTTTCATGGGTAAAAGTATTGTGAAATATTTTTACCTATGAAAAGTGTCATAGGTAAAACTCTTAGTGGCAAATTATCTTTAGGTAAAATATAACACTTTCACGAATGAATATTTTCGGCAATAAAAGTCAATTTTCTGTTTTTTCAAAAATTTAAAACACTCTTTACCTACGAACACTTTCGTTGGTATGATTTCGTAGGTAAAAGTATGTAACAAATTCAAAACACCCTCTACCTACAAAACTTTTCGTAGGCGAAGATGGATTTTACCTATGAAATTATATTTCGTAGGTAAAAGTAAACTTTAAGATTTTTTTATTTTTTCAAAAACTTAAAACACCCTTTAGCTATGAACACTTTCATCAGTAAAGATGGCTTTTTACCAACGAAATTAAATTTCATAGGTAAAAGTAAACTTTTCGATAATTTGGTATCGAAAAAATTCAAAACACCCTTTACCTATGAAAATTTTCATAGGTAAAGATGGCTTATTTCTTTTTTTTTTTTTGTTTTTTCAAAAATTCAAAACACCCTTTGCCTACGAAAGGTTTCATAGGTAAAGATGGCTTTTACCTACAAAATTAGATTTCGTATGTAAAAGTAAACTTTTCAATTTTTATTTTTTTTTTTGAAAAATTCAAAACACCATTTACCTACGAAAATTTTAGTAGGTAAAGATGGCCTTTACCTACGAAATATTATTTTGTAGGTAAAAGTAAACTTTTTAGTTTTTCATTTGTGTTTTCAAAAATTCAAAACACCCTTTCTCTACAAAAAGTTTCATAGGTAAAGATGGCTTTTACCTACGAAATTATATTTCGTAGGTAAAAGTAAACTTTTCGATTTTTATTTTTTTTTTGAAAAATTCAAAACACCCTTTACCTACGAAAATTTTCATTTCGTAGGTAAAAGTAAACTTTTCGATTTGTTGTTGTTTGAACATTTTAAAACACCCTTTAGCTATGAATATTTTTGTAGGTAAAGAAAGTAAAGTTTTCAATTTTTTATATTTTGAAAAATTCAAAACACCCTTTGCCTACGAAAATTTTCATAGGTAAAGATGGCTTTTACCTACGAAATTAAATTTCGTCAATAAAAGTAAACTTTTACCGACGAAAATAATTTTTGTCACTAAAAGTCATCTTTACCTATGAAAATTATTTTCGTCGGTAAAATCCATATTTCTTATAGTGATTCTAGCAACTCAAACAGTACTAAGGATCACCTCCACTACTCTCAAAACTAGAAAAGGAGAACCACTGCTGTTATACTTGGTAATTTCAACAGCAACAGTTAGCTCGGCCCTTATCCATGAGCAAGAAGGGAAACTACTACCGGTTTACTATGTCAGCAAAGCCTTGGTCCTGGCAGAGACCAGGTACCTAGATATTAAGTAGCTCGCCTTAGCTTTAATCATCTCATCCCACCGTCTTTGACCCTACTTCTAAGCCCGTACAATCATCATCCCGACCAACTCGCCTCTCCGTCAAGTGTTCCAGAAGCCTAATGTGTCGAGAAGACTCACGAAATGGGCAATCGAGCAAAGTATATTCGACATCCAATACTAGCCTCGAACTGCCATCAAGAGATAGGCAGTGGCCGACTTCAATGTCGAGCTCACCTGTGGCCAGAATGCAGAAATCAGTCCAAGCACTGAAATCGATCAACCTGCAGATCAAGTGGTCGAACAAGACTTTTCGACCTGGACATTATACGTCGATGGCTCATCTATTTTTAAAGGAAACAGGGCCGGGGTAGTCCTTGAGGCTCTTGACCAGACCTGCACACAATATGCCAGAGATTTGAATTTCAAACATCAAACAACGCGGCAGAATATGAAGCATTACTGCCAGATATGGTTGGTGATAGCAATGGAAGCTTAGAACCTGAAAGTCCACAGTGATTTCCATCTCGTCGTCAACCAGATAGCTAGAGAATACCAGGCCAATAAAGAAAGAATGATCACATACTTACAAAGGGCCCAGGAACTCATCAACAAATTCCCCAAGTGTGACATCAACCTGATCCCCAGGTCACCACAACAGCTGAAGATGACATCCCAAAGTCTATCCCAATCGAGTTTCTATCTAAGCCAAGTATCAGCAAGTCCAACCCAAGCTATCGGTAAACTCGACACCAAGCTAGATGGACCCAATAGTTAACTACCTTTAGGAAGGGAAATTGCCCGAATATCGACTCGAGGCGCACAAGCTTCGATTTAGGTCAGCCTGATATACCATGGTCTGGGACACTTTATACAAAAAAATGATTCTCTTTGCCCTATCTCAAGTGCCTCCGACTAGAAGAAGTCGAGTACATTTTGAGAGAAAAACATGAAGGGATCTACGAAAACCACTCTGACAATTGTACTCTCTCCCACAAGGTCATCCGAGAAGGCTACTTCTAGTCGATTATCTAGAGAGACACCAAGTAATACACCCAAAGATACCACAAATGTCAGAGATTCCCAGCAATTCCCCATCAACCCCTGAGCAGCTGACTCCCATGACCAAACCATGGCCCTTTAGCCAATGGGGAATAGACATCATCAGCCCCTTAACAACCGTCAAGGTCAGACCAAATTCACGATTGTAGCAGTCGACTACTTCACTAAGTAGGCCAAGGCCAAGCCGCTGGCGAAAATCACTGAGCAGAAGATCACCAACTTTGTCTAAGAACATCATATGCCGCTATGAGATCCCACACACAATCATCTCGGACAAGGGAAAATAATTTAACAACAATCAATTATGAGGCATGTGTAAAAATCTTGAAATTCAAAACGCCTACTCATCACCCAGGCACCCTTAAGCTAACGGTCAAGTTGAGAAAGTCAACAAGATCATCAAAAACTACGTCAAGACCAAGCTCGAGAAAGCTAAAGGGGCTTGGGCTAAGGAGCTCCCCCATATCCTCTAGGTATATTAGACCATTTCTTGAACAGCCACGGGAGAAATCCCACTCTCCCTGACCTTCGGAGCAAAGGTCATCATCTAAGTCAAAATTGGACTCCCCACTGCATGGACTCGTTCCTGCGATAAAAATCAGAATGTCGAGCAGATGGGAGAGTAGGCCCAGTTTAAGGTCGCAGCCCAGCAACAACAGGTCACCTAATTCTACAGCTCTCACATAAGGGTAAGAAGGTTCCGAGCAGGAGATCTAGTCCTCTGCAGAACCTTCTAAAACACCAAGGACCTCGATTCAGGAACCTTCAAGTTGAATTGGAAGGACCCTACAAGGTGATGGGTACAACCCAACATGGCACCTATTCACTTGAAGATATGGAAGGACGATCTCTGCTGCACCCATAGAACGTCGAACATCTAAAGCTCTACTACCCATGAAATTTCACTCATATTTCACATCTTAGATCAGAATCCACATGTCCGCCACATGGAATCTACAATGATCGACCTGTAAGGTCAGAACCTATGTGTTTTTGTTCAGAATCCGCAATAAAACCCCAAGGCTGGGGTTATTTTATACTTGTTATCCATAATGGTTTGATCTACATAGTCCACTGAGGACTTCCCTTATAAAAACAAGAGGAACTAACCTCCCACCAATCATCTGACCCTTAAAGAAGAGGTTGGACCATTAATTAATCCTAATACAATGCATACTAAGGACTTCTCTTAATGCAAGAGAGGAACAGTCTTAACCAGTCGTCCGATCCTTAAAGAAGAGGTTAGACCACTAATTAATGACACTACTTGAGTTGCATGACCTACAAATGAAGGATCCCTTAAGATAAAGGGAAGCAGTCCCCCTAAGAAAATTGCTCCACTCTCTGTGAGGGGATCATTGCAGCTGGACCGACCTGTTAACTAACAGTAAACTAATCTGACAAGTCTACCTAGAAAATTCAAGCACAACAATCATTACAACAAAAGGTCATTTTCATTCATAAAAAGATAGGGAAAATGTAAAAAAGAAAAACTTTTTACATAAAGGGAAAATAAAACAGGGCTTCTTCGAGGTCGGCTGCTCGACTTCTGGAGGAGTCATCTCTTTAGTGGGGCTACTCTTGAAAGGAGTTAAGTCAAGCTCGGGATACGACTCCTTAATGTCCTTGAGGCATTTGTCGTACCCTAGGCTAAAGAGTGCATCCATGTCCTCCTTAAACTCCCTGGAGGCCTTGAACTCCTCCACAGCTGTCACTCGAGACATCAGAATAGCTGATTGGGCCTCCTTTGTCTTCACATTGAAGGTGTGCCTCAACTCACCCAGGTCAGATTTCCACTGGCTTACCTTCCCTAGAGCTTCTTTAAGAAGCAACTTTGACGCTTCAAGCTCAATCTTCGCCCCTTCTACCTTGGCCTTCAGAGTAGCATTCTCGGAGTAGAGCTTCTTGGACTCAACGCTCTTCTGCATTAGAACTGCCTCCACCTCCTTGCACTCCGTCTTGCCACACAATATCTCACGATAAACATTCAGAAGAGAAGGGGTGAACTAAAAATAAATCTACTTTAGAAGACATGAAAAATTACTTAGTAATGAAAGACGACCATCATGAAAGAGATGACCTGACAAGTCAAATTTGAAGGCAGATGCCTTAAGCAAAAATAAAGTCCTTGAATTTGCAGTGTCGCTTATGTCGAGAGAATGGAATATGCTGGAATTCATGTAAGATTTTAAATTAAAGCTATGAATAAAAGAGCAGTATGAGAGAATAACCCACCTCCACCTCGAACTCAAACTAGCGATTGATAGTCGGATCATCGTGACATAGGATCAAGATGATCTTTTATTAAAAATGAAAGAAAGAGCAACAAAAGAAGAGGACATAGAATGGAGAATTAGTGTTGATGATGGTTTGTGTTTCTATAAACAATTGTGCATTGTGAACTAAAGAAAGAAGTCCTGGATGAAGCTCATCGATCCAAACTAGCAATCCACTCGAGGAGCATCAAAATATGCCAAGATGTGAAGTGCCTTTACTAGTGGAATAATATGAAGAGTGAGATCACAAACTACATCTCAAGATCCTTACTTGTTAGTAGGTCAAGGTCAAGCATTGCAAACTAGTAGGTCTCCTGCAACCTATGCCTATGGAGGAGTGAAAATGAGACTACATTTTCATGGATTTTATTTCTATGCTATTGAAGATGAAAAATGGTCAAAATTCCATTTAGAAAATTATGGATAGACTGACTAAATTAACTCATTTTCTACTTATTTGTGCGATGACTTCCATAAATGACCTAGCTAAATTATACATGAAGAAAAGCGTGCGATTATACAGGATACCTTTGCAGATTGTTTTAAATAAATACTCTTGATTTACATATATCTTCTGGACCCGAATTCAAAAAGCTATGGGTGTGTCACTGAAATACAACACCGTTTTTCACCCCTATACAGATGGATAGTCCAAGTGAGTAAATTAGATTTTAGAAGACATTCTAAGGGTGTGTGTGTGTGTGTTTAAGTTTTAAGATATTTGGGATGACCGCCTCCCACATGCTAAATTCATGTACAATAATAGTTTTCAAGCTCACATCAGCATGGCACCTTAGAGCCCTTATACGGACTCCCATGTCGAGCTCTACACAAATGGATTGAAGTTGGAGAGAAGAGTCTGATCAAGCCAAAGTAGTACAATTCACATTCGAGAAGATTGACATAATCAGGCGTCGCCTGTTGACAACCTAGAGTTAGTAGAAAAGTTATGCTAGCACGTGAAGGAGACATTTAGAGTTCGCAGTGGGAGACCATGTCTTCCTAAAGGTCTCTCCCATGAAGGGAATATTGCATTTTGGCAAGAAAGGAAAGCCGACCCCACGTTACATCGATTCCTTCTACATCCTAGATCGCATTGGTACAGTTGTGTATCACCTTGCACTACCAACCACTCTCTCAAATATACACAATGTAATTCACATATTGATGTTAAAGAAGTATGTTTCCAATTCGTCTCACATTGTTAAGTGGGAACATATAGAGTTGCATGATGATGCCACCTACGTCTTACAGCCGACTTGCATCCTTGACAGAAAGGAACAAGTTCTTCGTAGCAAAGTATCTTACTGTTAAAGGTGTTATGATCACACCATACGAAAGAAGAAGCTACATAGGAGACTGAGGATGAACTCTTTAAGAACTACATTCAGATACTCAAGCTCTACAAACGAGTAAAATTTTGACGATGAAATTATTTTTTTAGGGGGGAAATTATAACACCTCATATATTTCACCATACTCGATCCTAACATATATGCTAGTGTTACCACTAAAGAACCATACCAATTCAATTAATTACATTTAGGAAGCTATAGAAAATGCCCAATCACCTAAATCTTGAGCCTAACCCTGTGACATATCCATTGAGGACCAAGATCTAGGCGACCCATAGTCAATTAATCAAAATAATCATAGTTTAATGAAGATGCACATAAAATTAGCATAACTAATGGATTAGATCTGGATTAGCGCATGTATATAACACGAATCACCTAATTACCCTTATGACCTAAGAATCAATGGCATGTAATAATCAAGGCCAAATCATTATTTTCACTAATCTCATGACGATTAACCGATAAACTTAGATCATCCAAACCCTATCAATTATACACAAGAACCTCCACTTCTCAAATCACCCTAGAAATAGTCGAATTAACCAAACAATCTCTAGACCACTCATTAGTGGCCATCGACCATGAAGCTATGAGAGCACATAAGATCGCATGAAGAATCCCGGTAGAGAATGGAAGTTTCCTAAATATTTCCAAATAGGGAAGTTCGTTACACTAATTTGGAATTTTTCAACGTTGAGATGTTCAGACCATAGGTTCACGATCAAATCAAGAATATCAACCTTAACGAACATTCTTCGAATATTTCGATAGCCGTGATCCACATCGATGCTCGGCCACCATTGAATTGATCTCTTAACCGTATCCATTGATTAATATGTCCAAATTATGAGGCAAGAATAGCTTTGTGTAGATCATCACCAGAAATAACCATTGCATAGTTTGGATCGACATGTGCACTCCAATATGGGCCCTACAAGTCAAAATTAACATACCATTATATTAATAAACCATAAGCCTCATTTTTGGGGCAACCAAATCCTTGAATAGGCCTATAAATATATTTTTTGATAGTTCCCATTTCCATACGAATTTTCCCTAATTAAGTGAGATTAGAGAGCGTAAAGTGTTGGGGGGGAGGTTAAATTGAGAGTTGTGAAAGAGAGTTGAATTTAGGAATTTCATTGTTAGAAGGGGAAAATTGTTGTAAATCCATAATAGATCTGCCTAATTCTCCACCTAATCAACTTCTACCTAAAATTAGAGACAAATATTCATCCTACCGTGCAATGAAGGAGTTAATTTGATATTTCTTTGTTTAAAGTCGATCGCCCATGTGTTTGATTGTTGTCCAATACCCTATTGAATTTGGGATACCACGATTTTCATGAATTGCAATCTCAAATTAGAATCGTTAATGTGTAATACTATCCTATAAATAAAGTCTCATGGACCAAGTATGGTGGTATGGACACTATATCCAAGATGTCGGCCTATGCTGGGTGACAAGCCCCTCCCAGTGCCTAGTGGGTATTAATGGAGGTGATAAGTCTACCATTCTTTTATTTGATTTGGGGTGACAAGCTCATACTATGTTTGATTAAATCTTTAGGTGACGAGCCTGTACCTTTAGATTGATTATTCATATTTGATATTCGGGTGACAAACCCTAATTTGGATTAAGGGATACTGGTGATGAGCCACGTGATCCGGTTTATTTGACTCTTGATATTCTTGTGACATCCTAGCTTCCTTAATACAATTGGTTGTAAATAGATTAATAATGGCTTGGTTAAAGCATGCATATCATGGAATTTGTTGATAATTTTGGTGATGACTAATGAGTCACATTACTATCGGTTCTATGTGCAATGTGGGTAATATTGGTGACGAACCATATTATTGTCGATTCTATTATTCCATATCATTGTCGATTCTTTCATAGGACATACATACGCATATCACAATATACTTGCATTTAAATAACTAGATTTAGGACACTTTGTTATTTGATAAGTGTTAAATATTGCATTTTTACCCCCAGTTTGCATCATTTTCCCTTAACAATGAATGTTAAGATGACCTAATTAAATTGATTTTTTAATGTACAAAAGAAATTGGAAGTCTGAGATAAATCATGATGTTCAAGCGATTTTAAAGTCTGAAAGAGATAAGAAGGAACATGATAAAGTATTAAGGAATTCAAGATTGGAAGATCAAGAGAAGCAAGACTTTCCAAGGAAGAAACCATTGAATGAGGGATGACAAATCAAAGTGAAGAAACAAAAATTTTCGATTAGATTGTTAGAACCTCTGATTCGATTGAGTGTCCATTAATTAGAGTCGAGGAGGTCGATCGATCAAAATAATCTGAAATTTATGAGATTGGTCACTGGACAAAATTGAGCACTTTTGATTCGATTAACCAGATTTTTTATTCAATCAAGAAAATAATGAATTTTTAAATTGTTTGTTGGACAATTTTTTATACTTCTGATTCGATTAAAAAGTTCAATCGATGAAAGGTGGTGTTATATAAGTTCACAAATTTTCTCAAAGTCAGTGGAAAACAACTACATAAAGAGGCTTTTTAGACGTGTTAAATAGACAAATTAGGGCTTTGAGAGAGAGCAAGCAAGGGCAGAGCTTTTTCAACGCCTTCCTTCTTCAATTTGTACTTCAGTTCTAGTTTGTTTTTCTATTTTTATACTATAAGATGTTAACTATACTTGATTAATCTTTTAGCTATGGCTAAGAGGTGAAGCTCTTAATATATTTTTATTGTTAATTCATTTTAATTCAAGGATTATGATTTTGAATGATGAATTGAGATTGTTTTAATTGAATTCTTAGTATTTGTGAAAGTTTTGATCTATAAAATTCATCGATCTATTGTTAACTCCCGATATAATATATGTTTGGAATTTCTTATGATCAATTACTTAGTTCTTCATGAGAAATCAATTAATTGAGATTCATGCCTTTCTTGGATGTTCTAGATTGGTTTAATTGTTCTATATTCCAATTAGAATGAATCCTTATTCAATTCTAATTGACTTATTATATTGAATTGATGAATTACAGTAAAGATTGATTAAAAGTGGATCCCTAGATCCTTAGTTATTCATTTATTAATTATTTCTATGCAATTCCCAATTTACCCTAATAGGAAAACTCATTTTCTATTGCTTTCTAGTAGTGTTCTTATAATACAATCCCTGTGAATTAACCTCGGTCTTATCGAGTATATACCACTTCACAACCCTACACTTGAGGTAGCTAAGTTTATTATGTTGTGTTTTTGCTACCTATACTTGATTGTGTTGATATTGTGAGCAACTTAGAAAAAGTGTAACATTGAGTTTATCACTCACTCCCATTCGGGACGGTGTTTTAAAACATCACCCAGTTGTCATTGATGCAGGTGTCATCGAAGTCGCAGTCTTAGACGAGACTTATGTGGATCTAGTGGTAAAAGTGTCATACTTCCAAATTTCTGATGAGCAGGCCTAGTTCCAGCATACTTTTGCTTTTCTATTATCATTGGATTAGTTGTCTAGTCTTATTAGAAATTTAGTATATTTTAGACATGTATATTGAGTCTCCAACTGAGCGGACTACATTGTTTGTTTGGATGACTATATGGATATTTTGTGTGACTGATGTGGTACCACTTTACTTCGGACTTCATCACTAATTAGTTTAGTTCTTCACGATTGGATTTAATACCATTTTGATTTAATATTAAACTCCACTTTCGTAAGATATAAGTAATACCTGAAATGTCGAGTACCGAGTGCATACTCAACCCTTGAAATTCAAGGCATTACATATCATGGAAAGTCCAGGCCTTTCAAACCAAAGAGAACAAGAAGGAAATCTTCTTCTCACATGTTGGTGGTTATTCAGGTCTTTACTGTTTACATGGTACGTGTGTAAGTTGCCCTATACGGAACGCAGGTGGGATCCAACATGATGCTTGTGAGAAAAATACTCCATTCATCAGTTTCTCCAACCCACATTTGAATAGCGGCTTAAATATTATGCAGGTTCGAGGTTCAAGTGGGCCGCATAGTTTAAGAATTAGGCAGGAACTTGCCTATCATTGAGACTCTCTTATGGCTTGATCTAATGAACGGTTTGGATTATCTAATGGATGGTTTAAATCATTCCATGGTTAGGGTCTTCCTAATATGGATCATGGTTAAGCTGGACAAGGATAATAGAGAGAATCTCTCCTTTGAACAAGATCTTACGCAAGTGGTTTGTGTCGTGTTTCATAAACCCACCTGTTGTATGCAAGTATGATTCATACATGGAATTGTCGATGATGGTCGTAGATCACCTACTCGTAGAGGTGATCTACTTCGTAGTCCATATCTCAGCACTTATACGTCCTCGTGATCAGTGAGATCTCTCTGTTTTTCTTTTGTTCTTTAATTGTTTATCCACTCCTGCGTGAGTGAAGAAGGTTTGATCCAAGCGATGTGTGCTTATGATCAATTGTAACGTTTTGCTTTATAGTGGATTGTTAATCTGGAAGAGGTCCTATGGTTTTTTACTTCTTTGAGGATTTTTCGCGTAAAATTCTCTGGTGTCGTGCGGTTTATGTTTTGATTTATTTCATTTCTTTATTATCCCATAATTCTGGTTTGTTTTGGGAGGCTAGATCCTAAGGTTTTGTGTAAGGCCCCCAACAAAGTTGTATAAGAGCTAAATTCATTGAATGGAGTGGGATCGGTTCTGAATTATAGAAGGTGACTCATCAAGGATGATCAGCCTCAATTGTTCTAACTGAACCATATGGAAGGCTAAGATGGAGGACTTGCTTTATTGCAAGGACTTATATTCTCTAATTTTAGGCATATTAGCAAAATCCAAGGATATGTCTGATGATGATTGGAAGAAGTTGGACCAAAAGGCGGTGAGATTTATTAGATAATGGCAAGATGATTCTATGTTCTACTATGTGTCTATAGAGACCTCAACGGCTAGCCTATGACAAAAATTGAAAGGGTTGTATGAGAGGAAGACAGCCTGTAATAAAATATTCCTGATAAAACGACTTGTAAATCTCAAGTTCAAAAATTATGATTCTGTGGCTGAGCACATGAATGAGGTTAGCAATATAGTGAACCAGCTCTCCGCTATGAAGATGGTCCTAGATGATGAATTGTAGGCTTTGTTATTACTTAGTTCATTACCGACAGTTGGGAAGCATTGGTGGTGTTTCTAAGTAACTCCACGCCAGACGGAAAGGTATCCATGGAACAGGTAACTAGTTGTCTCTTCAATGAGGAGACAATGAGAAAGTCTCAGGGGTCTACTCAACAAGAGGCCCTTGTGATACGAGAATGGGGGAGATGAAAGAAAAGGAATGGTGGGAAGGCCCGAGATAAATTAAGAGACAAGTCAAGTGCTAGGAAGAATGTTGAATGCTAGAATTATGACAAGAAGGGAAAATATAAGCATGAATGTCGTAAGAATAAGAACAATAGGAAAGAAAAAGGAAGGGAGAAGGAAGATGAATCAGAATTCACTGCGGTCACTTCAGATGGCGACATTGTAGTTATTCTTTCTTCAGATCATGATGTTTGTCTCACGGTTACGAGTCAGGACATCGACTTATTAATAGACTTGGAAGCCTCTTTTCATGCGACTTCATGCAGGGACTTCTTCACAAGATACAAGTTAGGTGACTATGGCATCGTGAAGATGGGAATTTCTGGCGTATCGAAGATCGTTGGGGTCAGTGATATTTGTGTGAAGACCGATGTGGGCTATAAATTGGTTCTCAGGGATGTAAGGCATATCCCAAACCTTTGCCTCAACTTGATATCGATGAGAAGGCTGAATGATGATGGCTATGAAAGTCGTTTTGTTGGTGGGCACTGTAATATCATCAAGGGTTTGCTGATCGCAACCATAGGAAAGAAGTGTTATACCCTTTACAAGGCAAGTATCAGTGTGTGCAAGGGTGGGTTGAACGCAGTGGAAGATTTAGCTATTGACATATAGCACAAGCATCTAGGCCACATGAGTGAAAAAAGGCTTCAGCTACTAGTGAGGAAGTGGCTCCTTCCAAACGTGACAAGTATATCTCTCAAAACCTATATTAATTATTTTTTAGGCGAACAACATAGAGTTTCATTTGTAAAATCTGCTTCTCATGTTAATAAAGTGCATGCATTAGATTTGGTTTATTTTGATGTTTGTGGTCCTATGATGACAAAAACCTTGGGTGGGGTATTTTATTTTGTCACTTTTATAGATGATGTATTTAGGAGGGTTTGGGTTTATGCTATGAAATTCAAGGATGAGGTCTTTGGTGTGTTTAAATTGTTTCATGTTATGGTCGAGAGAGAGATAGGTAGATCATTGAAGTGCATCCGCACTGACAATAGTGATAAATACATTGGTGACTTTTATGAGTATTGTAAGTCCCTGGGTATACGGCATGAACAAACGGTTCCCAAGACCCCCAGCATAATGGTGTGGTTGAACGAATGAATCGCATCATTGTAGAAAGAACTTGTGAAATTGCCTAAGACGTTCTAGGGAGAAGCAATGCACATAGCAGTATATCTAATAAACAGGTCTCCATCAGCCCGTTGAATGGAGAAGTGTCTGAGAAGGTGTGGACTGGACAGGATCCATCGTAAAGTCATCTCAGGATGTTTAGATGCAAAGCATCCATTCACGTACCAAAGGATAAGAGGTCCAAACTCTATATGAAGATCAGGCAGTGTGTGTTTTTGGATATAATGATGAAAAGTTCGATTACAGATTGTGGGATTCGATTGAGAAGAAGCTCGTCAAGAGTAAAGATGTGGTTTTCTTTGAAAATCAGTGTATAAAAGACATTGGTAAGCTAGAGAAGAACCAACCTAGTTCAGGTGAGCTAAAGGACATAGATCCAATTATTCATCCCGTGGTGTCTGATGACGGGGGACAAGGTGAAATGACGAGAGAGTTCCTTCAGAAGATATACCAGAGGAGTAGTCCCCACTTGATCCACCTGTTGAGCCACAGGTGAGGAGGTCATCTAGGAACAGACGGTTGTCTAAGAGGTACTCGTCATATGAGTACCTTATGCTCACTGATGGGAGAGAGCTAGAAGATTATTCTGAGACCCTAACCGACGAACATAAGGGGGAGCGGTTGAAAGTTATGCAAGAGGAAATGGAATCCTTACATAAGAACTACACCTATGATATAGTGAAACTGCCTAAGGGAAAGAAAGCTCTAAGCAACAGGTGGGTATTCAGTAAGAGGATTGAGCAAAAGAATTCACAGATGAGGTTCAAGGCCAGACTTGTGGTGAAAGGGTTTGGTCAGATGAAAGGTATAGACTTCAAGGAGATATTCTCACTAGTGGTGAAGATGACATTCATACGGGTGTTGTTTGGATTGACGTCTAACATGAATCTGGAGATAGTGCAATTAGATGTTAAAACTGTCTTTCTCTATGGAGATCTAAAAGAAGATATCTATATGGACCAACCAGAGGGGTTCGAAGTCAAGGGTAAGGAGCATATTGTGTGTAGGCTGAGGAAGAGCTTGTATGGTCTGAAACAAGCTCCATGGTAATGGTATAATAAGTTTGACTCATTTATGTTAAAGCATGAGTATGATAGAATAGAGTCAGACCACTGTGTTTTCGAGCGTAAATTCTCAAATGGTGATTTCTTAGTTCGTTGTTATATGTTGATAACATGCTCATCATGGGAAAAGACATCAAGAAGATCGACAGGCTGAAACAGGAGTTGGGTAAGTCATTTGCGATTAAAGACTTGGGCCTAGTTAAACATATCCTAAAAATGGAGATAACCCGTGACAGACGCAGCAGGAAGATTTACCTGTCACAAGAGCAATATATTGAGAAAGTCGTAGAGCGGTTTAATATGAATGCAGCGAAGCCGATCAGTACTTCACTGGATGGTTACTTCAGATTGAGCGACAGACAGTTTCCCAAGACGAAGGTAAAGATGGATGAGATGTAGAAGATACCCTACGCATCAGCAGTAGGAAGTTTGATGTATGTTATGGTTTGTACACGCCCAGACATAGCATATGCTGTTGGTGTTGTCAACTGATATCTTGTCAATCCTGATAAAGAGCATTGGGCAGCGATGAAGTGGATATTGTGATATCTAAGAGGCTTATTCAGGTTGAGCCTATGCTATAGTGACGAAAAATCTTTGTTAGAGGGCTACACAGATGTAGATATGGCAAGCGACATAGACTCTAGGAAGTCTACATCGAGGTTCATATTCACGTTTGCAGGAGGAACGGTCTCTTTGCAGAGCAAGCTACAGAAGGTCATAGCATTTTCGATGACAGAGGCCATGTACATTGCGGTCACAAAGGCATGTAAAGAGATATTTTCGATAAAGAGGTTCTTATAGGAACTTAGCCTGAAGCAGGAGTAGCACGTGGTTTATTACGATAGCTAAAGTGCTATACACTTGAGCAAGAATCCAAGTCAGTACTCCAAGTTGAAGCACATAGAGATTCAGTATTACTGGATCAAAGATACTTTGGAATAGAAGGTGTTACAACTTAAGAAAGTCCACACGAACGATAATGGATAAAACATGATGACCAAGGCTTTGTTCAAGGGCGAGTTTAAGGTTTGTAGAAACTATGCTGGCTTGAAAAATGTGAATTCCTCCTGAGTCGAAAAGGAGGAGATTTGATAGGAATTTTCTCCTTATTGTTTGGTTCGATAAAATCGAACTAGCTTCGATATCATCGAGTATTTTCAGGATTTTTCATCCCGAGTTGCTGGATAGTTTTTGGTCCATTTTCGATATCATTTAAGGACCTCAGATGATATCGAAGGTTGTCATCGAAGGACCTTTGATATCATCGAAGAGTTACGCAGATGCGATTACGAAAACACAGATTCTGCAATTTTTGTTTCCTATTCCGACTTTACCTCTTTCTAAATCTATATAAAGGGGTGTATGCGGGATTGAGGTGGATTCTAGGTTATTTGAAGGTTTTCTAGGAGGGCTTAGAGCTATCAAAGGTGAGAGAGAGAGAGAGAGAGAGAGAGAGAGAGAGAGAGAGAGAGAGAGAGAGAGAGAGAGAGGAAGCTTATGGAAGAGAGATTCTACTCGTAGAGGTGATCTACTTCACAGTCCACGTCTCAGTGCTTCTACATCCTCATGATTAATGAGATTTCTTTGTTTTTCTTTTATTCTCTAATTGTTTATCCACTCCTACGTGAGTGAAGAAGGTTTGATCAAAGCGGTGTATGCTTATGATCAGTTGTAACGTTCTGCTTTATAGTAGATTGTTGATCTGGACGAGGTCCCGTAGTTTTTACATCTTTGAGGGTTTTCCATGTAAAATTTCCTGGTGTCGTGCGATTTATACTTTGATTTATTTCATTGCTTTATTATCCCATAATTTTTAGTTTGTTTTGGGAAGCTAGATCTTAAGGTTTTGTGCAAGGCCCCCAACAGATCACCCACAGATAATAGTCCCTGATGGCCCACTAAACACAAGGTGTGACTATTGGGATTCATGATGAAAGGTTTCAGGCCAACCTAACAAAACCGTCCTCCTTTTTACAGACTTGTGATGAGCAAGAAAATCATAAATTTTCCATAGGCCCCATATAATAATAAATTACATAGCTATAGGTGATTAAAAAAATTTAAAACATTTCGCATAAAATTTAAACTCAACTTTTCTTTCTTAATTTAAGAAAAAGTGGTGTGGCCTAGTACTTGAGCTACGGACCTACTTCATTTTTGAACTCATAACCTTAAATGAGCTTGCAAAACACAACATGGATATAAAACATATAAACTATGGTAGGCCCTATAGTGCCCAACACCAGCTAGCTAGGTGTTGGGGTCACCACTTAATCTGTTCCCACACGTGTGTGCCTCTTCCTAATCATACACATCTCATAGAATTTTATTTTCAGCATCACCATATTACACTTATACGGACAAATTGA
The DNA here is from genome assembly GCA_037074715.1 of Magnolia kwangsiensis. Taxonomy (NCBI): domain Eukaryota; kingdom Viridiplantae; phylum Streptophyta; class Magnoliopsida; order Magnoliales; family Magnoliaceae; genus Magnolia; species Magnolia kwangsiensis. The sequence continues at coordinate 77,559,213 of CM073584.1, forward strand.
GGTTGGCTGTCAGTATTCATGATGACTGCCAACCTAACGCGGCTGTCCTTCCTTTCCCATATTTGTGACTAAGAATAAAACTATAAATAGTTTATTAAATAGGTGATTACATTTTTTTAAAAAAAAAATCTCATAATATTTAAAACTATTCTCTCTTTTCTTGATTTAAGAAAAATGGTGTGGTCCATTCAAGCTACGGCTCTACTTCATTTTTGGGCTCATAACCTTAAATGTGCTTGCAAAACACAGCATGAATATAAAACACATAAATTATGGTGGGCCCTATAGTGCCAAACACCAGCTATCAAGGGTGGTGTTGGGGTCACCACTTAATCCGTTCCCACACTTGTGTGCCTCTTCCTAATCATACACCTCTGATAGAATTTCATCGTCAGCGTCAGCGTCATCATATAACCCTTATCCCAACAAATTGAGGTTGGCTGTCAGGATTCATGATGACTGCCAACCTAGCGGATCTGTACTCCTTTATCTAGATTTGTGATGAAGAATAAAATTATAAATAGTTTATTACATAGGTGATTTAAAAAAAAAAATCATAATATTTAAAACTCTACTTTCTTTTCTTGATTTAAGAAAAATTGATGTGGTTCATTCGAGCTTAAGATCTGCTTCACTTTTGAGCTCGTAGCCTTAAATGAGCTTGCGAAACACAGTGGATATAAAACACATTATGGTAGGCCCTACGGCGCCCAACACCCGCTAGCTGAATAGTGTTGGGGTCACCATCCTATTCATTCCGGCACTTGTGTCCCCCTTCCTAATCATACACCTCTCATAAATTTTCATCATCATTCCTCTCATGTCTACATAATCCACCTAATTGAGGTTGGCTGTCAGTTTTCATGATTGAAAGTTACCACAAAATATCCGTGTTGACTGCCAACCTAACACAATCGTCCTCCTTTATCCAGGTTTGTCATGAGTAATAAAAGCACAAAACTTCCACAGGCACTATGCACTAGTTTATTACATAGGTTAATTTAAATTTTAAAAAAAATATCTCATTAAATTTAAAACCCTCCTTCTTTTCTTGATTTAAGAAAAAATATTAATACAGTTAGGAGCATTAATAGAGTATTAATAAGGTATAACATTACATGACAAGAAATGGCATGATACACATGTATCCATGATCAAGAGGTCACTAATCTTAGTTACTAGAAGTGATTATATCACAAATAAAAGATAACCCGTTTTGGAGTTTGAATCATCTATGACATATGTGTAGTGGTGTCGAAGATATCCGCCGGCGGTATGAAATAGTCTATGGACAGCCCAGGGACATTGAAGACGACGTCGTCGATTAGCCACACTTCCTCCATTCTAGTCCTTGTGTGTTGCATCGACACCTCTCCGAAGCGGAATATGGTAGCAATGGATCGCCCACAGTGAGCAATCAGCACACCATCGACTTCCCTGTAGTCCTCAATGCTGCTGCCGATGGTCGTCTCCCAGTAGAAGGCATCGGCTCCTGGGGCCTGCACTCTAGTGAGATGTGAATCCTCCATGTATATGAGAAGGCCGGTTCGTTGGCTGAAGTATCCATATAAGACGTGCCTGATCACCTCAGCTGAGCCATCACTTCTCTCAACCACGGTGGCACGATCGGCGGCCACTTTCAGTACAAAGCAATCATCGACGCCTATCCGCTTCTCGCCAAGACATTGTGCTTTTGCAAAGGTGCTTGCAGTGCTTTTAGGATCTAAACCCTGGAGAAAACACATCCGAAGACTGCTTAGAATTGCCTTGAGAGTAGGTCTAATCTTGTAACATTAAAGGAGTATAGACCAACGACAAGTGGGCCCAATAAACCATTGGTTCGGATTATGGTCCATGTGTTGTAACCATCCAATTATAGTCAGATGACTTATAATAATTACATATGCTAAAGATGATGGACTTAGTACAGAAGGCCCAAGCAAGAGCCAGAAATAAAATAGTTGGGCTGGAACCAACCCGGCCTGCCCCAGCACAAGTGGCGAAATCCCTATTCCACACAGGAATATTCACATGCACAAAGAAGTAGACATTCAGAGAAATGAAATCAACGGTTTTCAATGAAAGATGCTTGTGTTGGTATGTTTGTAGGATAGTGTACATATGATGACGGGCTACGATTGTATTGGCTAAAATGACTTAAACCAACGCCAAACCAAAAATTGACCGGACCATAGTTGCCAGTTCTGAGCCTGGTCCGTTGGCCTAGCAAACAGACCTAGGTCCAAACCCATTCCAAAGCTAGTTAACACGTCCGCAGACACTCGTAGTGTTTTCTGGGCCACCTTCCAGCAGCAACAATACATTACCCAATCAAAAAGCACCATGCATGTATTTCCATGCAAAAAACAAAATCATTATTCTATAATGAAAATTTTTTAACTTTAGTTCCACATCCGTCAAACACACTTGCTGCTTTTGTAAGAAGATCTTAACCATTGACCGTATCACACTTTATATGGAAAGGTGTGATTCGTTATCATGCTTATCAGGTCCAGTTATAGTTAAATAAAGCTGTTTTTACAGTTATATGATACAGAAAATCTTCTGATTTTGTGCAACCAAATCCTTTAGAATGGGATAAATACTCTCTAGAATTACAAGATATTCATATGATTACAGTTCACTATAGTGGACCTGACAAGCATGATGACCGAATCACACCTTTCTATACAAAGTGTGATTCGGAAAATGGTTAAGATCCTTTAAACAGATTTTTCATCAGCCATATATCATTGATGAACGTAAGCAGCATTCCTTTAGGGGGCGTTTGGTGCATGCTATCAGATGGGATTAGGTGGGATGGAATTGCATTTGGTCCTTTGTCAATTCCACTCAATGTTTGGGAAGAGTGGAAAAGATGAAAATTAGATTAGATGGAATTGCATGGTCCCGTGCCAATTCCACTCAATGTTAGCAAGTTGTGTAGGTCCCACCATGATGTGTGGGGCTATATCCACACCATCCCTTCATTTTTTGAGATCATTTTAGAGCACGGACCGAAAAATCAGGTAGATCTAAAGCTCAAGTAGACCCCACTATAGAAGCAATGGGGATTGAATACCTACCATTGAAAACTTCTTTGGGACAAGTTTTGGAGCTGCCTCATTTTTAGGCCCATGCCATGAAATGAGGTTACAAAACAGATAAACGGTTTGGATATAACATATATATGTTATACTCAATAGTTTCAAAAGATGGTAGGAATATCTACTCGTACCAGAATATTACAAATATAGCATGGAATTAAGCTTACCCATGGTAACAGGGGACAATGCCTGCAATATATAATAATAACATTTTTTGAATCCCATCTCACCTGATCCTTTCCAATACCATGTGCCAAATTAACACCCCTAAAGCAGGCTTACAATAAATCGAAGGTACCACCAAAAAATCAGAATGGTCCACTTAGATGGGTGGCGTGTAAAAACGAAATGTATAGATCTTTAATGATATTGTCATCAGCACATGCTCAACGCGCGTGCGCATGTGGGCAGCATGAACAACGGACAAGCCTGACTCTAGGGCTGGGTTACTTACAACCCATGGCCTCGATTTGAGTGTGCATGTGGTTTTATATATATATATATATATATATATATATATATATATATATATATATATATATATATATATGAGAAAGGGTACTATGCGCTCGGGCTCACGATAAGCTTATCGTGAGGTCGAGCTGTGTGGGCCCCACCGTGATGCATGTCGACCATCAACACCGTGTATTTGATGGTTCCCCTTTACATAATAGGATATCTCAAAAATCAGCCATATACGAAACTCAGGTGGGCCATACCATTTAAAATCATGTGAAGACACGGTTAAAACATATAAAAGCACTTGGTGGGGCCCTCCTAAGTTTTGAATGCTTCTGAAACTTGGTTTGAACCCTCATACAAGTGGGAGACGCATAATGGATGGTCTGGATTTGCAAACCACATCTTTTGTGGGCCCTCTCTCCACTACTGTATGTGGCGTGGCCCACAAAAGTCACGGATTGACTTTCTTTTTGAGACCTAGGTCCACAATCGAATGGCACATCTGACTGATGGAGTAGATGTTCGAAATGCATCATGGTGGGGCCCACACAGCTCGACCGCATGGGACAGAGCCGTGATGCATTTCGAACATCTACTCCATCAGTCAGATGTGTGTATATATATATATATATGTGTGTGTGTGTGTGTGTGTGTGTGTGTGGAAAAGGTACTATGCGCTCGAGCTCACGGCTCCGTCCCATGCGGTCGAGCTGTGTGGGCCTCACCGTGATGCATTTCGAACATCTACCCCATCAATCAAATGTGTCATTCCATTGTGGACCTAGGTCTCAAAAATCAAGACAATACGTGACTTGTGTGGGCCACACCACATACAAAAGTGGAGAGGGGCCGTGCAACCATTAAAACATTCATAATCAGTTTTGGGGCCCATAAAAGATGTGGTTTGCAAATCCAGACCATCCATCATGTGTTTCCCACTTGTATGAGATTTCATACCAAGTTTCAGCAGCATTCAAAATTCAAGTGAGCCCCACCAAGTGCTTTTATATGTTTTAACGATGTCTTCATATGATTTTAAATGGTATTGTCCACCTGAGTTCCTTATACAATTGATTTTTGAGATATCCCATTATTTAAATGGGAACCATCAAATGCATGATGTTGATGGTCGACATGCATCATGGTGGGGCCCACATAGTTCGACCTCACGATAAGCTTATTCGAAGCCCCAACGCATAGTACCTTTTCCCTATATATATATATATATATATATATATATATATATATATATATATATATATATATATATATATATATATATATATAACTTAGATGGTCAACATGTGTTCACGTGTTGGTTAAATGCGGGCTACCAATAATACTCAGGTATAATAGGTGCAGATTAGGTGAGAACCCGACCTCACCCAAGATGGTGCATCCCTTATTTTGGGACCCACCTTGATGTATCTAATTTATATTCATTCGTCCATATCTTTTTCCCAAATCATTTTAATGCATTATCCGAAAAAATAATGCGGATGCGATCATCAGGTGGATGCATGATCCCAAAAAATCAAGCAAATACAATTACCAGGAGGACCATACCATGAAAATGGTGGTGATTTATCATTAATAGGCTAAAGTTTTGGATCAAGCTGAAATTTGTTTTATCCCTTTATTCAAGATTATGTGGCCATTTGTTTTATCCCTTTATCCAAGATAATGTGACCTTATCAACATATTAAATGGCAAATAAACACTCTAGAAACGTTAAGGTGCGCCCTGAGAAGTTTTAATGGTAGGGCAATCAGTTCTCTTAGAGTATGGTCCACGTGGGATTTGAATCTTTTTAATTTTTTAGGGTTAATGCCTTCAAATGATCTTGAAAAACAGATGAATGGCACGGATATAAAATAGATACATCAAGGTGGGCCCCACGGCAAGGGACACACCGTCTCAGTGAGAGCACTCCAGAGTATAGTAGGGTGACATGTACATCATATGTTTAGTGTATTTTTATGGGCTTTGGCGCGGCTTTTTTTCTCTCTTTTTATCTTCTACGAGGAAATATCACTTTATTGGGAGCCTCCAGGCGAAGCTTTAAACTGCCTGCTTCGGTTTTGTTCTGACTAGTAGGGCCCAGTCTCGATGATCAAGGCTGTCTGTCTGATACATGACCGGGATTGGTACGTTAATATGCTAAACTCTGTAGGGCCCACCATGATTTATGTGTCTTATCTACGCCGTCCATCCATTTTATAAACTCATATTAGGGCATCAGCTCAAAATTGAAGCATAACCAAAGCCAAGTGGACCACACCACAAGAAATAATAAGGATAACGATATCCACCGTTGAAACTTTACTAAAGAGCCACGGTTATGCTTCTTTGTCATTAAACTGTTATTAAGGTCAGGGAGACACGGATACAAGGAAAAAAAAAAAAAAAACAAATATCATCTTGATCCAAAACTTCCGTGGCCCTTGAGAAGATTTCATTGATACTCGTATAATTTCAACTGTTTCCTATGATGTGGTCCAATTGAGCTTTTGATATGCTTTAATCTTAAGCTTATCACTTAAAATAAACTGGAAAAACAGATGAACGGTGAGGATAAGACACATACATCACGGTAAGTCTAGCAGAGTTCATAGCTAGGTGAGTGATTCCGAAATGCGTCCAGCATACCATAGAAACCTCCCAGATGAAGTGTACGGTCCATGTTATTTATATGTCATCCAACCTATTCATTTGGTGGACCCCCACCAGGATGAAGGTACCCATTTAAATTAAGTCATTCCAAGATTTAGCTGCACTACAAAAAGTAAATAACATAAGTTTTAGGTGTGCCCGTACATTTCTACCATGGTGTGTCCCACCTCAGTTTTTGATACGGATGATTCTTCGGATTCGTGGTTTGGATTCCATATACACATCATTAGTGGGCCCCACAGCATGAACCTATACCAATCACCTTAGGTTGGAGCACACGTCATCATTCTCTTCCCCCTACTCCTAAGCAACGGTTGTCATGGTTTTCCTCTTACGAAAACATAATAATAAAACCAATGATTGAAGGCTCGGATGAAATACCCAAGTGTGGCCACAAAACCATACACGTGCCACACGTGTACGATGATCCAGACCATTTATCAGGTGGGATCCAGAGTGGATGGTCTCAAAACGAGCACCAACAGGATGATTACATGGAACATTGCCCATTTCTACTCATTGGTCCATTTGCACATTACCAATGAGATTGTTAGAATCATCTCAACGGTCCAATTTCTGGGACACACATGGCCACATGTAAGGTGGGTATTGGATGTTGCATCTTATAAAATTCTCTCATTTGGAAAACAGAATATCAGAGTAGAAATTTTCACAAAGGTTTAGCAAAATAAGGAAATTGGAATTAACCAAGCTTCCCAATTTCCCTTAAGTGAATATTATCCAACCTGGATGATTCGCCGGAGTGGCCTTTGTGGACCTTTGGCCGCATGCGTGCCGAGCCAAGGCATGTGTCGCCACACAATCTTTCCATTACTGCCGGCAACGACCTTACTCCCCGCGACGACCAGCTCCACAGACCACATTCCTGGCGACATCTGCCATACTACAAAGCACCCGTTCTCGCCGCCTCTTGTGCCCACATTCCTCACATTCTTTCCAGATGCAATCTCCGTCTCACAACAAACCATTTTCACAGTGCCGGCTGCATACAGACTCTTCGTACACTTATGAAGCTTCAAGCACCCAGTCGCTGCTAAGTACTGTTGTAGGATATAATGCGCAGAAGAAGTCTCCTATGTTTAAATCATAACTTTACATTCAGTACTTGGATAATAAAATGATGCAGCAGGAAGAAAGAATAAGTACTATATCTTACAATAGGAATATCTTTGACATGAAGATTCGGAATTGCATCAGTAGCTAGAGATATCGGGGCGAGTGGACAACCTAACACCCCAAGCATAAGTTTCAAATCGGACCGCTTAGTAGTCGAATTTCCATACGTCGATATAGAAAAATTACCACCTCCTGATGAGCCTTTCTCCATTTGCATCCGCACCCATGTGCGAATTACATCCCAAGAGCTCTCTTTCTTGCCTGCTTCACCTTGCGTGTCGGGGTCCGGGCCTTCGAGTAAAGGTGTAAGGGGTTGTGTGCACCATCTTTGGTACCTCCTTCGACCCCTTGTCATTACTAACAGAGTTACAAGAAAGATGTAGCAGATGTGTATGGTGAAGATGGATGATTTTGATTGTAGTAATGATGATGGTACAGAAGAAATAGGTGATGGCACCTATAAAAGGTACCAAATGAGAAGCTGAGAGAAAGGGTTGTTGGATCTGGTGTCCTCTAGGCTAGGGACACAGGGAATTTGAAGGAGGAAGAGAGGAAGATGCAAGAGAGGGGAAGAGATGGACGAAGGTTCTTTTTCACAACAGACAAAAGGGACAGCTTATCCGTCCAACGGCAGGGAATGAATTGAATAATGCCCGTCTTCGCATGTTGGGGTGTCTTTAGTTATCTTCTCTTTTGCTTTATTCTACTTTTTCTTTAGACAGACGCCCCAGCCTCCTCTTGTTGTTTTGTTTTATTATTTAGAGCCGCTGGATGTACCTGAGTTCAGGTGAACCTTTCATCGATCGTATCAATGAACCTATGAATAGAGCCCGGATTAGGTGAGGCAGGGGTAACATGTTAGTGGGTGAGAGTCTGACCGTGGGGCCCAGCTCATGTATGTGTTTTATATCAACACTGTCCATCCGTTTTCCCTGTTCATTATAGGCGTGATCAAAACAACTAGGCAGATATGAATCTAAGGCGGACCACACTAAAGGAAGACAATGGTGATTGAATGCTCACCGTTAAAAACTTTATATACTCATTTTCATTGGCCCCACACAGTGGGGCAAATGCAAAGAGAAATGATCACATCCACTTCTTTCAAAACAATGGGTTGTGTACGTGGGACGTGCAGGAAGTTCCTGCGGTCAGAAGCAAGGCCAGGCCACTTTGATTTTTACTAGAAATTCAGCTTGGCAGAGCCACTGCAATGTTTGTGAGAAATTCATTCTGTTCATTATTTTCTCACTAATGGTATCAGGCAAGAGCCCAAAAGTAAAACAGATCAAAAACCAAAGTTAGTCGCACCAGCAGGGAAATGCCTACCTTCGAAACCTCCCTAGTTTCCGGTGATGTTCATATGGCATCCATACCGTTCTTAAGACCATTGCTGATGAACTTAAAACACAAAAAGATTACCTAGTCCAAAACTTCTATAGCCCGGCTATGTTACAACAGTGGTCATTCAACCCTCGCCGTTTCCCATCCTACGGCACACAGCTTGATTTTTGCATATACCTTTTTTCATTTTCCTTTTTTCTCATGTCCTGATAGGATTGGCAAAGTGAATGGACAAGATGGATTTAACATAAACATCACGATGGGCCCACCTAGCTTTTTAGCGCATGAACTTTCTGCAATATATATATATATATATATATATATATATATATATATATATATATATATATATATATATATAGACACACACATACACGCGTGTGTAAATAGTACTATGATGTCGAAAATCTATCCCGTCAGTTAGATGCACCGCTTCATGGTGGGCCACAGGCTTAAAAATCAAGTCAATTCATGATTTAGGTGGGACACTAAATACAAAAGTTGAGAGGGGTTACACACCCATTAACTCCTTCATGATCATTTATTGAGCCCACCGAGATGTGGTTCACAAAACCAGCCCATCCATTGTGTGTGTCCCACTTGGATGAGGGGTCGGACCAAGTTTGAGTTGCATCCAGTATGTAAAATCCACTCCGTACATCAGATGCAGCATCCTGCATTAGGCACAGCGTCCAAAACTCTGAACTATTCATGATTCAGATGGGCTCCACCTTGATCTATTTTCCGAACAAACACATTATGTTAGGCTAGTTCACTGATGGTAAAGGGAGGCACTCATCACTGATGGTACAGCGAGGCACTCACCACCCTTTACATGGTGCGAAAACTTTGTTGTTCCCACCACGATGTATATGTTTTATACACGCCGTCCATCTATTGTTTCAGATTGTTTTAGATTTGAAAGTAAAATTAAAGTATATCTAAAGTTCAAGTGGAACACACTACAGAGACCATGGGAATTGAATGACTACAGTTGAAAACTAAGAGGGGCTTACAGAGAGAGTGTGTGTGTACGGGAAATGGTACTATTAGGTTTCCCATGAGGTCTACCTGTGTGGGACCCACCATGATGTGTGTTGAACATCAACACCATCGATAAGATGCATCATTCTGTGGTGGCCCACGTGTTTAAAAATCAACTCAATCCATGACTTGAGTGGGCCACATCACATACAATAGTTGAGAGGGGTTATCCTTCCATTAAAATCTTGATAATCATTTATTGGGCCCACCGAGATGTGTTTTACAAATCCAACCCATCCATTTTTGTGTCCTACTAGGATGAGGGGTCATACAAAGTTTCAGTCACATCCCCACCAAGTGCCTTTATACATTTTGGGCATGTCTTCGCATGGTTTTAAATGGTATGACCCACCTGAGTTCCATATATAACTTATTTTTGAGATATCTCGTAACCGGAAGGGGATTCATCAAATGCACAGTGTCGATGTTCAACACACATCACTATGGGGCCCACACATCTCATGGGAAGTTCCCATGAGGTCGACCTCGTAGTACCATTTCTGCACACACACACGCACATGTAAATAAGTATGTGTGTGTATATATATTGTTATATGTAAGATAGCATGGTCCATGAAAAAAGGTCGAACCAAGAATCAACATGAATTCATGGACCAAACTATCCAAAAAAAAAATTACTGATTGGGAAGAGCTGATCAATAAGATGGTTCGGCCTACTCATAAGTTGGTCCAATCATAGGTCGCCTCGACTATAGCTCGACCTACTCATGGGTCGGTCCAGTCATAGGTCGGCTCAACCATAGCTCGGCCTACTCAGAGGTCAGTTCAGTCACAGGTCGGCTCGACCATAGATGACCTTCAACAACCACTGGAGCCAATAATCACGAGGATGTTACAAGTGAATCGACATTGGAATGATACTGACCTACAAATAGGTTGGTACTATCTGCCTCAGAGGCATCATTCGCCTCATCCATCCAATCTTTCCTAAAGGTCGGGTGAGCTTATTGGTTTTCGACTACCGTTTGGCCTTATCCAAGTCCAATGGCTCAAGGATCTTCCCTCGAAGATCTCAGAGGCTAAGATCAGGATCCTAGAGATCTCGGACACCTATGATCTAAGAGAGATCCCCGACGAATCAAAAATCTCCAACGAGGAAGATCTCCGACAGTATAATCTTCCCTCTAAATAAAGAAGATTTTCCACTTGTGTGATATTCCCTCTCGACTATAAAAGGGATCCTCTAAACGGTGAAAGGTACATTCTAATACATAAATACACACACAATTTATAACATAAAATACGACTGATGACTCTTTTTCTTAAAATCATCTCCTACAAAAATCTAGATTCCTGACTTACGCATCAGAGAGTCCCTTGTATAAGCCAGAGTCTCCTTTGTCTTTATATTCTCTTGTGTGGAGGTGTTCGATGATCTGTTGGAAAACTACATCAACATACACACGCACACACACATGTTCACCTTTACACTTGCCACACGTGTCATGGGCTAAAAATATGAACAGTTCATGTGATGTGCCATGAAACCTATAGGGACTAATTTTTACTCTGATTCAAAATTTCAAGGGGATCATAGTAAAGAGAGATGCAAATTGAGAAAAAAAATAAATTTCTTTGCCTGACATACCAAAGTTTTGGATCAAGGTAAAAGTTGAGCCCTGGAGTTTCATGGGATGCTGCATCTAGTAGACGGTTCAGATTTTAGACATAGACAATTCCCAGCTAAGCATAGGAATATATATATATATATATATATATATATATAGAGAGAGAGAGAGAGAGAGAGAGAGAGAGAGAGAGAGAGAGAGAGAGAGAGAGAGAGAGAGAGAGAGAGAGAGAGAGAGAGAGAGAGAGAGAGAGAGAGAGAGAGAGAGAGAGAGTACTGTTTATGCTTCAAGAGTAAGCATCCAAAGGACTCATATAACACGTGGATACATGTATAGAATATCTGATCCGATAGGAAAAGTGGGGCAGTCCATAATGATTGCCTTAACGTGAAAATTAGGCCCATCCGTTCACCAGGGCAGCACCAAATCAATGGACAGCCAATGGTATGATCAAGTGCGGTGGTGTGGCCCACCCAATGATTGGATGGGCTGTTTATCATCATGGTGTGGAAGTGGAACTCCTTTCTCACCGATGTTTTTGTTCACATACCTTCAAAGGTGCACCGGTAATCTAATGTACGTTCAAGCTACGTGTGGGACCACCATGGTGTCTATGTGGAATCCAAACCGTGCTTCTCATGTGCCAGCCATTTTGGGACTAAATTACAAATTTCAACCCGATCCATAGCTTAGGTGGACAACACCAACGGAAGACGTTAGGGAGGGCAATGCCTATATTTCCAGATGGAATATGGTGTCCAACATGTTTTGTATTTACCATCCAAACCATTCATCAGATGAGAACCACGGGGATGAAGGGACAAAAACAGAACGCGGGCCATTCAAAAACTCGTGTGGGCAATACCACGTGGAAATTGGTTGTAGTTTGCTCCCTCTAATGTATCCGCCTTAAGTTTAGATGAGAGTAATTCTCAGAATTTACGGTGAAAATGAGGTTCTACACCATATGCATGGTTCGGATTCCACGTCATACAGCTATTTTATACGATCATTTCGGGATGAAGAGCCCGTTGCATGCATTTATCTGTACCGACCTTGCTACTAGACGGTGCTCCGTGACCCACCATGATGTATGTGTTTTATCCACTCTGTCCATCCATTTTAGATCATTATTTTTAAACCAAATGAGGCAGATCCAAATGTCAGGTACCACACCACAGGAAAACATTAGTAATTGAACGCCTACCGTTAACAACTTCCTGAGTTTTCGACTCCTGCCCCCATTCTGGTATTGAAAAGCTGATGGACAGAGTAGATTTTCTACAGATATATCTATGGGCCCCACGTAACTTCCGACCACGGGAACTTTATGTGGTCAGGGGGCACAAACAAATCACCTCCCATATCATCTAACAGGTGGGGCCCACCAAGCTACTTTAAAGGATTTAGGTGTGTTTTTACACTACATATGGTGTAGCCCACTTGAGCCTCGGATCCAGGCATCCAATTTTTTGAAGGTCGGTCTCCATCGGATCTTTACTCTTGCTTCGGTGGACTCTCAACGGTGTCAACGGTGTGAGTCTTTGTAAGACGTTTGTGAGAAATCCACCATATTCATCGTTTTGAGAGCTTATTTTAGGACATGACCCAAAAAAGGAAATTTTGGGACCTTGATGTTTATATTACATCCAAACCCTGTGAAACCTACCGGTGCACATGGTTTTGGGCCAAAAATAGTGTCCTATTTAGCTTTCCCACACTGTTCTTCTAATTATTTAGCCGGGTTGGGTACTAAAAATCATATATGGTACTTTTAATAGCTTATTCTGATTTGCGAGATACGTCTGTTTTAAGTTCCGACGGTTGAGATCACCTTCGTCTTTGATCAGGCCTTTTTTAGTCCATTTAGGCCATGAAACTGTCCGTGACCCACTCTACATCAAATCCCCACCATTTCCTCTCCTGTGACCCACTTAAGTTTTGGACAACAGGGTGGATTTCTCACAAACATCTTTGTGGGCCCCACCCAGTTTCATTGCTCAAGAAGTTCCTACGGAAAGCTTTTGTAGGAAATCCGCGTCCAGATGCCCAGTGCACTTTCAGGCACACAGTCAACTGTATCGTACAGTTGGCTATGTGTGAACATTTTTTCATCCATGAGAAGAGTGATGGATGATAGGCATACACTTAAAAATCAAAAGTTACACATTTAATCATCAGATCATCATATCGGTGGTCATTTTTTAAAAGGGCTAAAAAAAAAAGAATGTTCATTAATCCAAATACAATAAATAAATATCAACCAATCAGACCTTATGACACTTTCAGCAACCTGATTCTAAGACTGGCTAAGCAACTGTGAATTATAAATTTTAGTCGGTTTTAATTTGAGTTAATGTATGTCTCATGTACCGGAGTGGATCAGTGACTTGGGTAACATCATGGTGGGTGTTTCTCTGACTGGAGGGGCTGTCTTTATGCATGTGTTGTATATCAATGATGTCCATCAATTTTTCTAGCTCATTTTAAGGCATGATCCAAAAATGAAGCAGATTCAAATTTCAAGTGAACCATATCACAAGAAACAATGGGCATTAATCGCTCATCATTAAAAACTTCCTATCACCCACCGGGATGTTTATTTTCTATCCAAGCTTTTGATAAGGTCACAGAAATAAAGGGATAACACAAATATGCCCTTGGGTCCAAACCTTAAAGTGAATATACAAATTAGTAGGTCTTGACCAAGCATGATAAGCCTCTCCACCATAGACTTGAAGTTATCCTCCGGTGGTCATATTCAAATGGTCTAATGGCAAGATCTCATATACATGGAATATAACACTCTTATGTAAGGTAGGATAAAGGCACTAGTTTATTATTGAGTCTGATAGCGAAGACTGAAAGTGCACCTAGTAGTGCCCTGGTTTGTCAATTACTGTGTGTGTTGAGTCAGTTGAACTATAGAGCCTCACAGGAAGAACAATTCAAGCATCTGCCGCAACTGGATGTGTAGAAGCTCGCCATAGGTAAATCATAACCTCACATCTCATGTCCCAAAACACCAGGTGAATAAAATCCTTAAAAACAAGTTAGAACATATGAAGGTTTTTAGGTAAGTGAACTTTTTCAAACATCAGAAAATCTTTAAGTTTCCTTTCCTTGTCGATTGTATCGATATGCATTTCGATATGATCGACCTGCGCCGTCAATGTCCTCGACTCTTGATCGATACTATCGATAAGAAGACTAGAAGTGTCCAGCAACCGCATACTTATCTGGACGGATTTATCGATATATCGATACACTTATCGATATTATCGATATTCAAATATCGAGCCCATCGGAAGTTGCTCGATAATATCGACAGAAAGATTTTCGGCGCCCCTGTTTTTCTTAAGAAAATTACTATGTGCTTCGATATATCGATGTCCTTGCCGATTCAATCTGAATTCAAATATCGATCATATCGGAAGGCCATCGATCATATTGATAGTTGGCGCGCATTTCTTCCAGCAAATGTTTCAAGTTGTTTTTAACTTTGATCGGGGGCCACTCGAAGAAATCGATATTCTTATGTCGATGCTATCGAGGTCTAGTCGATTGGATCGAGACAAACTGTCCAGCGTGCTTATAGGTAAATCTATATGATTTATTAATCCCATCGACACGGCCTCGATATCATCGATATTCAAATTCCAATGACATCGGTTGTACCCTGATCATATCCTAAAAAGCTAAAATATTTCAAGGCTAATCTCTATCATGCTTCAAATGTCGATAGATCGATCCCAGTATCAATGAAATCGGAGTTTGAAATCTGATGACATCGACATCAGTATCTATCTCATCGACCAGCTGGCAAAAAGTTTTCAAAAGCGTATAACAGTTGAGTTCGTGTTATCGAGCGGACAGTCGATCCCATCAAGAGTATATGCTCGATGATATCGACCCTGCTCGATGATATCGAACTCTATCATAAATATGACCATTTTATATCCGTTGGAACCTTTTGCCTATATAAAGAGAGACTTGTCCATATTGCTGGTAGAGAAAGAAGAGAGTGTTTTTGTGTGTTTTACCTTTAGATCATATACCCAAAACCCTTTCTCTCACGGGAGTTCATCTTCCGATTCACTCTCATTCATTGACATTCAATAGAGTGGATTGGAAAATGAATCTCCGCATTCATAGATCCTCCAGCAACTATCTTAATAGCATATCATTAAGCTGGGATGCCTTGAATGAATAGATGATGGAAATCACTTTATCTTCCTTATAGGAAAATTCTAAGAGAGTGAATTTCCGTTCTAACCTTGACCCAACCCGAAGCCAAGTACTGGTACATCTTTTGTGTTGCGGATCAAGGGAGCTGAAGATTCTTCAACAATAAGGAGGAGATCTTCATCATTGCGCTGAATGAGACTTATCAACTTATCTGTAAGTATGTAGAGTCTATAGGACACTTGTGATCATTCCTTTCTAGGATTGGGTCTTAAGTGTTGCTTACCCTTTGAAGTCCTCATAAGAGGCCTCCGGCGGGAGTGTACGTAATGGGTGCGTTGTGTGGACCCTTGCTCTATGGAGAGCATAAACATCCAGGTGTGTTGTGTGGACCCTTGATCTATGGAGAGCATAAACATCTGGTTAGGAGTGAACCAGTAAAACTCCAGGGTTAGAGGTGAACCAAGTAGAAATCTCTATGTAAAGGTTGAATTTGAACCTGATTTAAAACCTTAGGTTTGAGGTGAACCTTAGGAAACCTCCTTAGTGATATCCGATACACTCAAGGGTTAAGTGCGGCAGCTGGGAGTGGAGTAGACAAGTATTTGAACCACTATAAAAATGACTATGTTTGAGATTGTTATTGTTTTCCATTTGTGTGATATTCCTTACATGCTTTTATATTTAATTGTCTAAGATCACAACTCACACACACACATTCATATCCATCACGATCTTGTATGTAACTTGTTTATCTTGTAAAAAGTTTGTGATTAGATCCTCTACAAGGCTTGGAAGCTAGTTAAGTTACATTTGAGTAATCCTGATAATTGTATATCTGATAGGATTAGTGCAATAGAATTTTTAAATATATTGTAAAACTTTAAAAAGTCCTATTCACCCCCTCTAGGACATTGACATATTCCTACTTTAACTCAAGCGATCTTCACCACTATTTCAATTGGTATCAGAGTGGGTCTCTCTTTAAGGGTTTCATCACCTAGAGAGTGATCTTGACTGAAGTTTAGGAATATGGCCAAAAGAGAGGACTCATCAGTCACTATACCTCCAGTATTTGATGGTTCAAATTATGCATACTGGAAGGCTAGAATGCATTACTTCCTAAGATCTTTGGATCATGGATATGTGGTACCATCTGAACAGATCGTACTTGAAGATGAAACTACTATCACTAAACCCAAACCCAAAGAAAAGTTGACGACGTTCGACAAAGAACAACGAACTGCCGAAGCAAAAGCAATGAACGTCATCTACTGTGCCATGTCTCAGGATACATTCAATGAGATAAGTATGTGTGAGACATCTAAGAAAACATGGGATCTACTGAAAACAACCCATGAAGGCACAAGCACTGTGAAAAGATCTAAACTACAACTTCTAACTTCATAGTTTGAAAATCTCAGGATGGAAGAGCATGAGACATTTATGGAGTTTTTCACCAAGTTGAATATTATTTGTAACGGGTGGATTGAGAGAAAAAGTTCCAGTACCAAAAATATGTATAAAAATCTTAAGATCCCTACCGGAACAGTTTAATATCAAAGTAACAACAATTGAGGAGTGTAGAAATATTGATGAAATGAAAGTAGAAGAACTGTTAGGTTCCCTACAAACTTTTGAACTATACTTCACTAAATCCCAAAAATCCAAAAACACTGTCCTAAAAATCTCTAAGAAAATAAAACATGAGGACAGTGAGAGTGAAAAGGAAGATGAAGATGAGGAAGTGGCTTTGCTGGCACAGAGATTTGGAAGATTCTTTCAAAAGAATCGCGGTTGTCCCTCTAGAGGTAGAAAGGTGGAAAATAAACCTTCTGCAGGCAAATTTGGAAAAAGAACCAAAGAACCACAATGCTACACCTGTCGGGAGTATAGACACCTATCTACCGAATGCCCAAACAAAAAAACCAAGGGCAAGGCAATGGCCACCACGTGGGATGATATGGAAGAGTCAAATTCAGAATCAAGTGACTTAGGGAGCGATGGAGATAGAAAATCTTTGAAAATACTTATGGTCTCTACTGCTTTGATCATTCTAACTAAATCTGAGGAAGAATAGCAAGCTACTGAATCATCTCTGTCTGATAATGAGGAAGCTGAAGAGGAAGAAGAAGTTGAAAAGGATAAACTGCAAGATGCTTATAATCAACTGTATATTCATAACATCTATATCCTTAAAAGACTCGGTATGTCTGAAAACAAAAAGGAAATTTTGAAGAAAGACTTCGACGGAACCTTGGAAATTAACACACAATTAGTCAATGATTTGCAACAATATCATTTAGACAATGACAAGTTAGAAAGAGAAAACCTATCCCTAAAAACAGAATTATCAAAACTTGTGAACCAGGATGAATTGTTAAGAGATGATAACGAGCAACTTAAGAATAAGAATCACTCACTCAACATTGACTTAGAAAAATCTAAGAGAGTTACTGAAATCAACTACAAATTTTTCTAGAGTGGTGAGAAGCTAGAAAAGTTATTAGGAATGGGAAGACAAGGAAGAGACAAGAGTGGCCTGGGGTATGAGAAAATTAAAAAGAAAACTGGAAATAAAGCTCCAACAAAATTGGCTGCTTCAGGTAGCAATATGGGGATTTCTCCAGTTTGTCATTTATGTGGTGATGTGGGTCATTATAAGTTTGATTGCTTGGCACCAAGACGGACCTCATATAACTCTGATCGAAATCACATTGGAAAATTCAAATCAATCAGAGAAACACTGAATGATAAAAGTCCACTTAGGAGAAACACTTATCTACTTGATAGAATTGATCGGCAACTTCTCGATATAATCGAAACAATGATCAATATGATTGACAGATGGCGCCCGATAAAAGTCAGCGGAGCGAAAAAAGAGGGTTTATTTTTCAAGAGTTTCTCGGTCGTCTTCTCTGCTCGATCCTCTCAGCCAAATTACCAGGAGCCACGTCGGATTACTCAAATCCTTCCACAAATCGGGTAATATCCTTCTAAAACCGTCAAGGGTCCATTTCTTTTTTGGGTATTTTCAGTTTGTCAGGTGTTTTGTCATTTTTTCAAAATCTTTCAAAAGTTTATTGGTCCACATGGAAAAAGACAAAGGAGTAACATCCGGTCCGGGAGAGTCTTCAAGAACTACCCGACAAAAGGTGGTTGCTTTAAGAAGAAGCACACTTGTCTCGGAACATGGGACCCCCACTCAGCAACGCACAAGACAGCGTGGGTCCCAATCTGAAGCACAGATCCCATCGCAAGCACCTCCTCCAACTAGAACACCTTCACGTCCACCAAAATATATGGGAAGAAATCTTATCCAAGAGACAAAAGTAAACAGGGAGTGTCTTAAACCATATAACCTGGAACCCTTGTTTGACGCAATAGATTGGCTGCCCATTCTGGACTTTGGTGGGCCATACCAACTTGAGAGGACATGCAACTTCCTTGCTGCATGTCATTCCCTGGTGGCTGACCCTCCTTCGTTCATGGTATACATGGATGGTGATGACGTATTGATTACGCCAGCTACAGTGGCTGCTACTATCGAACTCAACATGGTCCCGGAAGGTATCCCACAGATGGATCTTGATAACATGGATATTTGATCCAGGGTCACTCAGTATCTCTGCAATGGTAGGGACATCCCTTGGCATCAAGGAAATGCATTAAAATCCAGGCATATGGATCCTAGATTTCGGATTCTGTATGGTATCTTTACTACTAACGTCTATCCTAGAAGTACCAACCGGTCGGATCTCACCGGCCTTATGACCATGATCGTATACTCACTTGACAGAGGGTCAAATATTTGTCTTCCAACTCTGTTTGTTTCTCAGTTGGTAAAAACCATCCACACATCCAGGGACCTTCATCTGTCGTACCCCTGGATTATCAGCATGATATGCAACAGAATCGGGTTCCCATCAACTACTAATCCAGTATTCCCGCTCTAAGTTTTCAATAAAAGAAATATCCAAGCAGAACCCCGAGGAAGAAATCCAAGCAGAAGAAGTTGAAAGAGAAGGTGGTGATCCCATGGAAGGGACTGCAATGACTGAAGATACACCTCCTGGACCCGATCTAGCTCCGTCCACGACAACAGCTGGGTATGGAAAAAGGTTCAAGCTAGATAGAATTGGGGCGATTCAGAAGGACATCCACTCAGTTCAAGAAAGGCTTACAGTCTTAGATAGGATGGTTCAAGGAGTGCAGAGCATGGTTCAACAATTGGTGGATCTGATGACGTGCCGACGGGATGACACAATACCATCTC
Organism: Magnolia kwangsiensis; assembly: GCA_037074715.1. Taxonomy (NCBI): domain Eukaryota; kingdom Viridiplantae; phylum Streptophyta; class Magnoliopsida; order Magnoliales; family Magnoliaceae; genus Magnolia; species Magnolia kwangsiensis. Next base: position 77,579,030 of record CM073584.1, read on the forward strand.
ATTCTACTCCGTGAGGCTGGTTCATGCATGCTATCATACACACCTTACTCATATCTCGCGTTTGAACATCAGTATCTTTTTGGATGTTCTACGCTATCATTGGTGTGTCTGACAGCTTTCTAAACATGCATTTTTTTTTGTCTATGCCCACAGTTGGGCTATTGATGGATACTTTTGGGTGCCCCTACATGGGCCTGGTATTTATGTTCAATGATAGTTTACTGCTGTTTGGGGCAGTATGTTTTTAGGATAGATGGTTTTGGATGAATGTTCCTCAACTGCCAAACTAAGGTGCAGTTCTTCTTGGATATTTTGCTACATATGGCTGAATCTAACTCTCATTTTTACTGCCTCTCATTTTCCCTGGTTATCTACTCTCTGATTTGGAATGCATTTGTTCTTCCTAATTATCTCATCTGATTGTGTCAATGCCTTATTTAATATGCATTCATATCTTCTAAAGATAATGTATGGTTTAAAATGATTTAATCTTTATACATCTATATCCGTGGTTCTCCCATATTCTTCTTTAAAAACTTCAGTCAAATTCTACTTGTTATGCCTTTGCCAATGACTGACAAAAAGGGGAAGAAAAGTTAAAACACCCCATGTGAAAAATTGGATATTTGCTTATATGTTGTAGGTGTAAGGGGGAGAAGCTACACCAAGAAAGGGGGAGTTCTACAGAAAGGGGGAGTTCTAGAGAAAGGGGGAGCAAATAGTGGTTGTGTACATGGCTGTATTAGAATTTGTAAAATTGTGTAAAAATATGTACACACAATTTAGGACGTGTCTGTCTAGATATTATCCCAAGGTGTTTTGGCATTTTGTCACGTAATTGACAAAGAGGGAGATTGAAAGTGCACCTACTAGTGCCCTGGTTTGTCAATTACCGTGTGTGTTGAGTCAATCAGACTACAGAGTCTCACAGGAAGAATAATTCAAGCTTCTGCCTCAACTGGATGTGTGGAAGCTCGCCATAGGTAAATCATAGCCTTACATCCCATGTTACAAAATACCAGGTGATTAAAACCCTTAAAAACAAGTTATGACATAAGAGGATTTTTGGGTGAGTGAACTTTTTCAAACATTAGAAAATCTCTAAGTTTTCTTGCCCTGTCGATTGTATCAATACACATTTCGATACGATCAACATAAGCTGTCGATGTCCTCGACTCTTGATCGATACTATCGATAAGAGGACTAGAAGTGTCCAGCAATCGCATACTCATCTGGACGGATTTATCTATATATCGATACACCCATCGATATCATTGATATTCAAATATCGAGTCCATTGAAAGTTGCTCGATAATATCGACAGGCAAATTTCTGACGCCCCTATTTTTCTTAAGAAAATTACTATGTGCTTCAATATATCAATGTCCATCCCGATTCAATTTGAATTCAAATATCGATCATATCAGAAGGTCATCGATCATATCGATAGTGGGCGCACATTTCTTCCAGTAAATATTTCAAGTTGTTTTTAACTTTGATTGGGGGTCACTCGAGGAAATCAATATTCTTATATATATGCTATTGAAGTCTAGTCGATTGGATCAAAAATGGACACAAACTGTCCAGCATGCTTATAGGTAAATCTATACGATTTATCGATCCCATCAACATGGCCTCGATATCATCGATATTCAAATTCTGATGATATCGATTGTTCCCCGATCATATCCTAAAAGTCAAAAATATTTCAAGGCTAGTCTCTCTCATGCTTCAAATGTCGATAGATTGATCCCAGTATTGATGAAATCGGAGTTCGAAATTCAATGACATCGACATCATTATCGATCTCATCGACCAGCTAGTAAAAGTTTTTCAAAAGCGTATGACATTTGAGTTGATGTTATCGAGCGGACAGTCGATCCCATCGAGAGTATACGCTCGATGATATCGACCCTGCTCGATGACATCGAACTCTTTCATAAATATGACCGCTTTATATCCGTTGGAACCTTTTTCCTATATAAAGAGAGACTTATCCATATTGCTGGTAGAGAAAGAAGAGAATGCTTTTGTGTGTTTTGCCTTTAGATCATATACCTAAAACCCTTTCTCTCATGAGAGTTTATCTTCCAATCCACTCTCATTCATTGACATTCAATAGAGTGGATTGGGAAATGAACTTCTGCATTCAAGGATCCTCCTACAACTATCTTAATAGCATATCATTAAGCTGGGATACCTTGAATGAATAGATGATGGAAATCACTCTATCTTTCTTATAAAAAAATTCTAAGAGAGTGGATTTCCGTTCTAACCTTGACCCAACCCGAAGCCAAGTACTGGTACATCTTTTGTGTTACGGATCAAGGGAGCAGAAGATTCTTCAACAACAAGGAGGAGATCTTCATCATTGTGCTTAATGGAACTTATCAACTTATCTGTATGTATCTAGAGTCCAGAGGACACTTGTGATCATTCCTTTTTTAGGATTGGGTCTTAAGTGTTGCTCACCCTTTGAAGTCCTCATACGAGGCCTCCGGCGGGAGTATACATAGTGGGAGCATTGTGTGGACCCTTGCTCTGTGGAGAGCATAAATATCCGGGTACGTTGTGTAGACCTTTTCTCTATGGAGAGCATAAACATCTGGTTAGGAGTGAACCAGTAAAACTCCAGGGTTAGAGGTGAACCGAGTAGAAACCTCTGTATAAAGGTTGAAGGTGAACCTGATTTAAAACCTTATGTTTGAGGTGAACCCTGGGAAACCTCCTTAGTGAAATCTGATACACTCAAGGGTTAAGTGCGGCATCCGAAAGTGGAGTCAAGAAGTAGTCGAACCACTATAAAAATGACTGTGTTTGAGATTGTTATTGTTTTTCATTTATGTGATATTCCTTACATGCTTTTATTCTGATTGTCTAAGATCACAACTCATACACACATACAGTCATATCCATCATGATCTTGTATGTAACTTGTTTTTCTTGTAAAAAGTTTGTGATTGGATCCTCTACAAGGCTTGGAAGCCAGTAGAGTTACATTTGAGTGATCCTGATAATTGCATATCTGATAGGATTAGTGCAATAGGATTTTTAAATACATTGTAAAACTTTAAAAAGTCCTATTCACCCCCCTCTAGGATATATTGGCATATTCCTACTTCAACTCAAGTTGTCTTCACTGCTATTTTGAAAACCTTCCATCTCTAATTGTTGTCGATTCTCTTACACGAGATGACCACATAAGAATAAAGTACGGATGTCTTAAAACCTACTAGGTGGTCATGAGCTAATAGGTTTATGAGATCTATGGAATACAACTCTTCCTTGATCTGTGACTATTATACTCGAACTCAATTTCGTAAGGACAATGGAAGGAACCATCTCCTTTTATCCATGTTTACAAACATTTAAAATAAAACCACATATTAATTAAGGCATCAATTACATGTTTACACAAGACTCATGGTCATCATAATCAAAGGACAAATAATCAATATAATGGTTAAGATTATCAGGTTAGCATTTCAAGGCATATAACATTAACAAAATCCCACTTGCCCTAAAGCCAATGTCATTTAAAACCTTAATATTCACATGTCAACTAGGATTCCATTTGACTGTAGTAATAATAAGGATTATAATTAAAGGTCCAAAGTATACATGTCCTCTCATGGAAGTTTATAAAACAGCACTCTGATAGTAATTATCATTGTTTCATGCAAGCAATCATAGTACAAGGTCATGTGAACCGTGCAATACATTCCACCATTGTCATACACAATATGAGTTTATTCATGTGACGTAAATCGGTCACCAGACAACATGTAGCTTAATTAAGAATCTTTTAATCCTCAGGAAACATGCTTAATATACACATTTGGATCATTATGGAACTAATGCACACTATTCAAATCATACCAAATGGCATTATTATAATTTGAGATACAATCACAAGTGAGAAATTCAACATTCACATAAATAGACTATAAAGCCACATAAATATCCATTTATGTAGGGCTACTACCCTTTAATAAGTGATCTAAAATAGGGTGACTATTGATTACTGAAAAGAAATTAGATAATTCTCCTATTATTTTTTATATATTATTTTACCCCAAATAAGGTTTAAATAGAGGAATATATTGTGTATGTAAGAAAAGAATGAGTATTTATGGAAGATAATGAAAACAAATATAAATGGAAGGTAATTAAAATATACCTATCTAGGATCACTTATATGGAAAGAATCCATGTATAGTTATTACTCCCCTCAAACTAATGTGGGTGATCATGCCCAACATGGCATACACATACTAAATAGTTAACTTTTTTAGGATTAACCTCAGAGGGGTTATCATGACTAAAGGCATTCTTCTAATAGATTAACAAGAATATCAAATGGTATCCACAATTAACACCTTAGAAGCATCTTATATTTAAGGAGGAAGAAAAATATACAAAGGATACAACCCACATCACATCTAACCTGATCAACATCTCAATCCACATCCTTACTATAAGAGTAAGATCAACATGGCATACACATACCATATAGCTTAAGGATCATTGTGACATGTGCAAATAAGTCTCTTTAAAAATTCATAATGCATCAAAACATGATTTAAACAAAACTTGCAACGCACAAGAGAATTAAACCATAAAAATAAAAAATAAAAAATATATATATTCTCTTAAGATATCTTACTAACATTCCGTGCTTTAACTCTCAACCATCACTGTTCACTCCCCAAGTATAGGGTTGTGATGTAGTAATAAACTCGGTGAGACCGTTGTCAAATCCTAAGGGATTGAACCCTGTACGTATTCTGAAACTAAGTAGAACTAGAACTAGACTAAGACGAAATCTAAATCAAACAAATTTAAGGAGTAATGGTGAAATATTTATTTAAAATTTAGAGAGATCAGAGATAGGAAACTAGAGATTTAGATGATCCACTTGTAGAGATTAGGGAGATCTTATGCCTGCTTCAAGAACTCAACTAGACTTAAGAGTCCCATCTTCATCCAGTTAAAGAGTGTAACCATGGAAATCAAGGCTGAACTTCCTTTGATATAGTTTTCAAAAGATGAAAAACATATGAATTAGAATGAATTCTATCACCAAACCATGCCCAGGAGACAAAGTGTCACGCCCCAAACTTAGAAACCGGGCTCACAAAATTTTCTATCACCGAATCCGGCGCCGACAGCCTCCGTAGAACCCCATTCTCAGCTCCTAGCGCCAATTCGTGAGGTTCCGATCCTGGAATGCTACGAGGAGGATTGTCAACGTCAGTTTGATTCTTAATAAGCATAACCAAAGACATAACCCACAAACAACAACCAAAAACTTCATTACATTTTCACTATAATCAAAAACTTTACAAGTACAATGAGCATAAAGGGAAATACAATGATGATGAACAAAACTCCAAGATAATCTGCAAAGCACTCTTGCCTCAGCGCTGCTGCGCCCCAACATCACCTGCACGCAACGGTCATGCATAAGCTTATAGAAAGCTTAGAGGGTGGTGAAGGTGTGTGTGCAAGGTAGTAATATGTACATGCAATATCAGAGTAACGCGAAATATGCAAATGGATCCATAAATATCATGAGCCGTACCAAGGCTATGCGATGCAAGATGCAATCAAGCATACAATCTTCATCTAAGTCCACATGTCAATACAGCTCAAATCTGGGATATCACCGGGGTTTAGTACACTCTAAACCAGATCGTCGCCTCATCGCGCGCAATAAGGTAAGTGGAAGAGACCTCACTATCCGTCTGCCAATATCGGGCTCGACTCGTCGATAGCGGACCCATTCCTCAAGCTGGTCAAACTTAACCTAGCCTTGCCCCCTACACTCAGGCGGGTAAGGCCGGACCCCCTTCCAACCGACCACGACATAGTGGAGAACGCAGTCATCTGGTAATCGGCACTCAACGCTCATCTACCCACTCGGTCTAGACGTTGGAGCAACCTCTTGGTACCATAAGGGTTTAGGGACTTTCACCCAGGGATATCTATAACACCCCATGTAGAATGAGATTTTCGGTGTCCAATCCTGCCAACCACGATCTGTCTGTGAAGGCTACGGCCCCGATGTCGCTAAGGCGTATAACAACCATGTCACAAAATACAAAATGTATGAATCATACTATCCAATCATGCAGCAAATTCTAAGCGTATTGTGCGCTCATGCAGGGCAACACCGCCTAATCGGGATCCCATAAACAACCTGCCCGAAGGCATATGCTATGATCAGTCACTTCTCATATCAAGCATTCATATGATGCGTATGATCATGAGTCATGGAACTATACTAAACATGTTATAATGAGATGAACTATCCTTACAATACAGATGGGCCTGGACGGCCTATACACAATAAATACTGGCCTAATAATGGGCCCTAAGGAGAGTCATAATGTGGACATCCAACCAACATTACACTCGCAATGTGGACGTCAAACCATCATTGCTCCCAAGGCACGATCGTCGTAAACATCGTTACATAATCAGTGTTGGGATCACACATTGCAATGGATCTTAAGTACATCCCATTGAGCCTTAAATCATCAAATGCGCCACATTCAATGGGCCACACCAATGGGCCTTGTGTGCATTGCAATGGGTCATAACCCGTGGGCCTTAGGACGCATCAAGTGGGTCAAATCACATGGACCTTATGTGTCTTAAATGGGCCTAAACCCATAGGCCTTATGTATCAAATGGGCCTTAACCATAGGCCTTATATAAATCAAATGGGCCTAAACCCATAAGCCTTATGTGTCAAATGGGCTTAAACCCATAGGCCTTATATATCAAATGGGCCTTAACCATAGGCCTTATATAAATCAAATGGGCCTAAACCCATAGGCCTTATGTGTCAAATGGGCCTAAACCCATAGGCCTTATGTGTCAAACGGGCCTAAACTCATAGGCCTTATATGTCAAATGGGCCTAAACTCATAGGCCTTATATGTCAAATAGGCATAAACTCATAGGCCTTATGTGTCAAATGGGCCTAAACCCATAGGCCTTATATGTCAAATGGGCCTAAATCCATAGGCCTTATGTATCAAATGGGTCACACCCAAATATAGGTGGCCCACTTGATCATAAAGCGATCTCAATCCTCAACTCATGCCTTACAATGATCTTTTCAAGTGGATGGACGGTCTGGATGCATCACAGAGGGCACCGTCCGTCCAGATGCATCATAGAGGGCTCCACCGTCCGCTGGACGGACGGTGGATAAAATAAATGTATCATGGTGGGTACCACCGTCTGCCTGGACGGTGGATGTAGAACAAACACATCACTGTGGGTCCCATGTGGGGCCCACCTCAGTGCTGACATGCCATCCAATCCGTTCATAAGGTCACTCAGACCTGGATGAAGAGAAAACACAAATTTCATCTTGATCCAAAACTTCCGTGACCCAGGAGAAAGGTTTTAAGGGCAGATGTTCAATCACACTATTTCGTGTGGTGTGGGTCACCTGAGTTTTGGATGCAGCTGATCTTTGGAGGGGGCCCACGTCTGGGAGTGGCCCACCTCATGAACGAGTTGGATTTCACAAATACATCATGGTGGGGCCCACGGCAGCAGCCGTGGGCAGCTGGTCATCCGCCAGCCCAAACGCAGCAGCCTGTTACAGTTGTGTCAGGGGCAGCAGGCGCTGCCCCTGATATATGTTATTTTATTTTTTTAAAAAAAAAAACTAAGATCCTGTGGTTTTTCACAGGTGGGACCCACGTTCAGAAAATCCATTCCGACCATGGGACTCTACGGCTCGCAACAAGTGAAACGAGTCCGAAGTTCAGGATTTTGGGTGTAAAAAAAACATTAGAAGATCTTCCAACGGTAACCAGCAGAGTTCCCTATGCTATGGCCCACCAGAAGCTCAGATCACCCCCATTCTTCTACACAACGGCTAAAATGATATTGGAAAGAGGATGGACGGCTTGGATTGGATATATACATCAAGGTGGGGCCTAAGCAATTGGACCACCCCAAAGGCTTCGAAATCAAGCTAGTATTTGTGTTTTATCCAGCCCACGTCCAGCGTCCCTGGACGCTGGACGTTTCACATGACTACATTGGAGGTGGGCCCTGCTTATGGTGGGTCACCTCATGGAGGATGGTGTGTGTACATCACATAAAGGTGGGCCCCACTTGAGGATAGCTTGGACAAAATAATTACTTCAAGGTGGGGTCCATTCAAGTAGGCCACACAAACATAATATGATCTTAAAAAAAGAAAATGAAGTAGAGAGAGAGATAGAGGGTGGGACACGCTTGTGATGGAGGGCTCCGCCACTATGAGCCCTCCCTTGAAGAAATCATACAATCAAATGGGTCCTTTTACACATGGGACCACCTAAATCGAAAATCAACGGTGGGGATCCTTTCCCCATCAATATGGACAGTCTAGATGACCTTCCTAATGCAATAAAATAAACATCATGATGGGGTCCATGGAGAATGGCCCCATCATGGAATGATCATGATGATCAAAGTGGGCCATCGGCCACACCTTAGGGTCCCAAGTGAGATCCAAACCATTAATCGGTTGGCCTCACTTGGCCCACCTTAAAAATATAAAAAATGACCACTATCAAGCACCCACCGTTCGATCTTCTTGCTCTTATGGGTTCCTTAACACCTTAGCTTTGATTCCAATGGAGGAGATGAGAAATGGATGGCTAGGATGGGAGATCTTGGGATGGAGAGGTGGGCCACACTTGGAGTTTGAAAAACTTGGAGAATTTGAATTTTTGGTTGCTTGAGAAAAAAATGAGATGAGAAATGAGAGAGAAAGAGAGAGTTGTAAGGAGATGTGAGGTGATGGGGTGATGGAGTGATGGATGGGAGAGAGATGGGCGTGTAAGGCTTTGTTGACTTTGGTGACCTTTTGTGTAAGAGAGGCATGGGCTTGTAAGAAACTTTTGGACTTTTGTGGTTGCTTGGGCATGGGTGAAAGGTGATGTTTACTTGACATGTGATGTGATGAGATTGATGGATTGATGGGATTGATGTGACATCTTGTAGAGATTCTCTTGGGTTTCGCAACGCGCGGCGTTTTCCTCGCATCGAACGTTGGCCCACATCTCTTGACCAGGGTATCGCCTCGGCGCGCAAGTCACGGCATCGGAACCGCAGTGATGGCGCGATCGCTATGGTAATGGTCTTGGGTTAAGTAGATACGAGTTGACGGCATATGAATCAGGGTCGCGCGTAAATATCGGTTAAGGGTCAAAGGTTACCAAAATTCGACCGGTAAGACCGTGGAAGTCTACAGAATGGTACGGACTAAGATAAGGGTCTTACACAAAGTAAATAATAAAATTAAACTAATTAACAACCAATCAGAGGATTATGAAGGTTAGGAAGGGTACCGTCATCCGACCATGCCTAAGAGATGATGGTGAATAATAGGGCTTCCTGACGTCATAAACATAAAAAAGAAAGAAACATGCTCAAAGCTATCATAGACCCATTGTAATTTTAGTCACAAAATACCATTAAAAACTAAAAACATTCCCTTAATTAAAGTAAAATCAACATTAGTTCAGTCTAAACAAAAGGCACAAGGCAAAAGTCTCTCATCACGTTATAAGCTTCACCTCTTAGCCCTATCTAAGAGGTTTAGCCTAGAATAGACATGATTAGGCTAAACATCTTGAAAGAAATAGTTTTTTTTTTTTTAAAGTAAAAATAAAAATATTAAATATTACTCTCTTCCTCTCTCTGCTCCATGTCTAGCCCAAAATTGGATGATCCTTTTCTCTCTTCTCTCTCACATTTTTTAGGCAGTAAGGACGGCTGGAGTCTTTATGCATACGAGGCGGTTTATGTGCATAAGTGTTGTTTACGTAGCAAGGCATTTTTAGAAACTTCTTTATGCACGCCAAACCGTACATTCTGTTCTGCAGCCGCATTTGGACCGAGATTGAGAGGAGAGATTGCCTCATCTAAGTAATTTGACTCCATGGTGGAGTTGAAAGCCCATTTCTCAAGAGTTTGAACAGTCTGGATCATCGATCCGATCGTCCTTGAGATCACATCAGAGCCCACTAGAGTCAGTAGTCAGGGTCTTTTTAGACTCTGTTACATGCGTAATAGATGCGGAAACTCTGATTCTGTGTTAATTGTGGGGCCCGCATGCCATGGTGTTCGAAGAATCAGCGCCGCCCATTGAAATACCCTTGAAAAACCAGTCGAGAATGGACAGTTTTGGATTGGATTCAGTGTGGCCCAGTGGTTTTCTGCTCTGTCGTCTGTCTTGTGTTTGGACAGTTGAAAATCGATATCTGCTGTCATTTGTAATACCGCCACCTAGGCGATGATAATATGGACCAAGATGGTCTAATGGACAGTCTAGATTGGACCTTAGAATCGTGATGGTGGCCCACAACAAAGGACCTCAAGTCCCTGTTTCAAAATTCAATGGGCGTAGTGAAGAAGGAAACTCCTTCCATTTAAGACGGTTTGATCGTCTTTAATTATTACGATACACAGCGGATGCGTGTGCACTATGTGCGCACCCAACTCCAGGTGAGGTCCATCATGATGCTCATGAGAAATCTGATACGTCTATCCATTTTTTCATCTCATTTAAACTGTCGAGACCAATTTCAAAGCATATCCAGATAGCAAATGGGCCCAAAATTAATGGTTTATGGGCTTATCTGTCCATTGGGCTATTCCGCAGGGATCCAATGGCTGAAATTCGACGTGTACGGTTCATTTATGATCCTCAAGCCACACAAATTTTCAAGCCAAATGGATGGTGGGAACCCTGTGATCTTGCATTCTGGATGATTTTCGAGCCTGTTTAATGTGAGTGGCCTGATTTTCTTGAATCTCTGGTATGTAATTTCTTCGATCTCGGTCCCCTAGAGTCCATCCCTTGCCTTGGTGATTCGAGAGTGTCAAATCCATGCATTTAGCACCCTTTTTTAGTCCAAGCTCCTAAAGTCGCCTTGCAACACAAACACGATTAAAATAAGCTGTTAAACAGTATCATGTTCGTAAATGCAGGTAATAACTGGGGTATAATATGCAATATTTGACCCTCAACAACCACCCTCAACCATATGTGTGGGAAAGCATACTTTACCAAGGATCACGACATCTGTGATAATCAAATCCCATCTTGTAATGATGAACATTAAATCATTAATTCCTTCATTTTCAAACATGAATCATGTCATAAGACCACATCATGAATCTTCATTAAAAAGATAGTTTACTTGGATATCAATGAAGTATTTTGTAATAGATGTGATGCACCTCTCTTATAATTACATGATCAACCTCTAATCTCTAAGGTGGGGTTCATTATAAGATATACGATAAAAATATGATTTGAACATCACAACCATGTCACTAAGCATAAATCACATATTTATATTATAAAGAAAAGAATAACTATATGACTCACATATCTATTTGTACATTGACATGAGCTTCCTCTTTGATAACACAAGAAAATGCTAGAGATGTAGAATTCTTCTTAAGTAAATTCTATATTGATCTAGCCCTAAAAAGGTATATTTGTAGAAATATATAACATATGAATCTCGTTATACATGGAAGAAAAATAAATTACAATCTCACAATGTGACCGAGGGGCTATGAGGTTGCCGAGATTCAAGGCTATGGGGCTACTGGTGTCAGATCGAGCATGGGAGGGATGCTGCAACGAGGGTTTCCGGTAGGAATAGTTAGGGTTTAATGGAGAAGAGGATGGTGATGCATGCCACTGAGGGATAACAAATGTCTTTGTCAGGGATTGAGATTAGTAGAGATAGAGGTTTTTGTCCCAAATAGCTTGCCAAGACATAAGTTGAACAGGGGAACGAACTACTATAGAGATCACAGAACCACAACTATGGGCAGAAAAAGCGATCTTGACGGAAATGGTTTGAATAGAGAGGGTCATGATGGTAAACAGCAAGATGAAGAGAAATCTCAAAAATCGATGGCCCATATGAACCTCTCTGATACCATGATAACACATAAAAATATTATAGACGTTAGAGAATTCTTCATGAATGTTGTTGGGAAAAAATATGACAAGTCCGGAGACCCGGTTATGGAATGGACCAACTCTACTAACATAGGCCAAGAGCTCGAGGCAACTGGTCGGACCGAGACAAGACGAAACCTAAAGGAGAGACTTAACTCGAATTTATAAGAAATGAATCCCGACCGAGACTTAAAAGAATCAAGAGCCATAGTGTAAGACCCATATCCTAATCCGTACTGTTCCATCAACTCCCGCGATCCTTCCTGTCGAATTTTGGTAATCTGCGATTGATAATCGACGTTTGCGCGCGACCCTAAGTCGTGTCCTATAGATTTAAATCGGCTTCATCTGAGACTTGTACCATTGCGACCGCACCGTCATCGCGGTTTCAATGCCGCAACTCGCATACCGATCCGATACCCTGACTAAGAGATGTGGGTCGACGTTTATTTCAAAGAAAATGTCGCACGTTTACAATCACAAGAGAATCTCTACAACATATCAAATCAATCCCATCAATCACCTCACATGTCAAGTACAAAGCACCCATGCTTCCTTTCTCCACAAGTTAAGCAACCACCAACTCAACCCATCTCTCACCTCACTCATCACTCACCTCACATCCATCACCTTACCCATCACACACATCCATCACTCTCTCTCCTTACATCCCATCTCTCTCTCTCTCTCTTTCTCTGCACCATTTTCCAAGCAACAAAGGAGAGAAAGAGAGGTGGACGTCCAAGCATTCCATGTGAGGGAGAAAAGTGATTTTGGTGGCCCCACTTTCCCATCCCAAACCCATCATCCTAGCCATTCAAACCTCATCTTCCACCATCAAAGTGAGACACAACGAGATCGGCTTTCCAACGGACCGAGAAGATCTATAGGTGGGTGCTTCTGTAGGCTAGATTTTCATATTTTTAAGATGGGCCAAGTGAGGCCTACCGATCAATGGTATGAATCTCACTTTGGATCCTAAGATGTGTCAACGGCCCATCTTGATCATCAATATCATTCCATGATGGGACCATTCTCCATGGACCCTATCATGATGTTTACCTTCCTAGCTTATATATGGGTCATCTAGACTGTCTATTTTCACTGTTAGATTTCAATTTTTTTGGGCCCACATGTTATGGGACCCAGTTGATTTATGTTGTAGATCATCGAAAGGAGAGCCCATAATGTCGGAGTCCCTCCATAACATGTGTGTTCCACTCTCTCTCTCTCTCTCTCTCTCTCTCTCTTTTAATTTTATTTTTTCCCTTTCTTTCATATGATAAGGCCATGTGGCCCACCCAGATGGACCCCACCATGAGGCATGTATTTTATTCAAACCATCTACAAGTGGGGCCCACCTTATATGTATTGTACCCACACCACCTATCATGTGGTGGCTCACCTAAGCAGGGCCCACCTTAATGTTTTTTTTTTAAAGCCTAAAAGAGTCCAGCGTCTTGACGTCACTGGGAAGAAAACACAAATATTAGCTTGGTTCACAAGCCTTCCGGAATGGCCACTCATGTAGGCCCCACCTAGACATATGTTGTTAATCCAAGCCACCCATTTCATTCCTTAGATCATTTTAGGCGTTGAGCCGAAAAATGAGGCTAATCTGACTAGTTGGTGGGCCATACCTTAGCAAAAATGATTTTTACCATTCAAATTCATCTTAAATTTTTGTACACGCCGAGAGATGCCCAATATTGGTCTTGATGGATGGGGTATGGACTAAAAAAATCATTGGGCAGGGTAGATTCGCTTGAAGCGGGCCCCACATGTGAAAAAACATTGAAAAACCATTTTTTTTTAAAATACAAATATATTTATAAGGAGGGTGCAGCGCCTACTGCTGTTGTGCAGCAAGACACTGCCAGCATCCAGGGAGATGAGCAGACATGTCTGGGGTCCTGTGCATGGGCCCCACCATGATGTATGTGTAATATCCAAACCGTTTATACGGTGGGCCACCTCCTGAAGTGGACCCCCGTAAAAAATCAACTCCATCTACGGTTCACGTGGCCCACATCAAAGGAAATAGTGGGGATTTAAGGTCTGCCATTGGGACTTTTTTAGGCACCACAAAAGTTTTGAATCGATCTGATATTTATTTTCTTGTCCACCCAAGTCACGTGTGACCTTATCAACGGGTCATATTGCAAATAAACATTATGGTGGGCCCCACGTGGAACCCACAACGATGTATGTGTTCTATGTACACTGTCCAGGCGGACGGTGTGCTATATGTGCCTTACGCACCACCGTCCAGTGGTGTGGATGGTGGGACCCCCATTGATGTATGTGTTTTTGTTCACCACCGTCCAGTGGTGTACACGGTGGGACCCATCATAATGCATATGTTGCATCCAAACCGTCTATCATTTTTGAGAAATCATCTTATGGCTTGAGCTAAAAATGAGTCAGATCTATAGTTCAAGTGGGCCCACCTTGGTATGTGTATAGGACCCATGTTGATTTATTTGTGGCCATTCATTGAGGCCCACCTTGATGTACATATAAGGCCCATGGGATCAGGCCCATTTGACATATATAAGACCCATGGGATTAGGCCCATTTGACATATATAAGGCACATGGGATTAGGCCCATTTTGATGTATTCCAAGGCCGTGGGTTAAGGCCCATTGTGATGTACTCTAAGGTCCGCAGGTTATAGCCCATTGCAATGTACATCAGGCCAATTAATGTGGCCACTTGCTTAATAACCAGAAGGCCCATGTGATATGGCCCATTTAATGTATTTAAGGCCCAATGGGAGGTACCTAAGGTCCATTGTAATGTGTGATTCCTCCATGGTTTGTGTAATGATGTTTTATGGCGGGTCGTGCCTTAAGAGCAATGATGGTTTGATGCCCACATTACAAGTACAATGTTGGTTAAATTTTCACATTGTATCTCTCCTTAGGGCCAATTGGTAAGCCCATACTAGTTATGTATAGGCCATCTAGGCTCATCTGCATCGTAAGAGTAGTCCATTACTTTATAACATGCTTAGTATAATCCCATGACTCATGCCCATACGCATCATATGTATGCTTGATATGAGTAGTGACTGATCATAGCATACATCATTGGGCAGACCATTTACGGGACTCGTTATGAGACAGAGTGCCCCACATGATAGCGCAATACGCGCTAGATTGCTGCATGATTTGACGGTGTGATTCATACATCTTGCATATGTGTGACTTGATCACTGCACGCCCTAGCGACATCAGGGCCGTGGCCTCCACAGGTACGTGGATGGCCGTATCGGATACCGAAAATACTTGGTTCTAGTACTGTGGGCACTTAGGATGCCTTGGGTGAAAGTCCCAGAACCTTTTTGGTACCAGGAGTTGCTCCAACATTTAGACTGAGTGGATACATGAGCGCCCGAGTGCCGAATACCAGTAGGCCGCATCTCCCACTA
Organism: Magnolia kwangsiensis; assembly: GCA_037074715.1. Lineage (NCBI taxonomy): Eukaryota > Viridiplantae > Streptophyta > Magnoliopsida > Magnoliales > Magnoliaceae > Magnolia > Magnolia kwangsiensis. The sequence continues at coordinate 77,594,468 of CM073584.1, forward strand.
TGTCATGGTCGGTTGGAAGGGGGTGTGGCCTTATCCACCTGAGTGAGGGGGCTATAAGCTAGGATGAGTTTAACCAGCTCATAAATGAGTCCGCTATCGACGAGCCGGGTAGGTATTAGCAGACTATTGGTCAGGCGGATAGTGAGGTCTATTCCACTTGCTTGGCTGTGCTGCTAGGGAGGAGGCAGTCAGTGTAAGATGTATTAGACCTCGGTGATATCCAGAGAGGAACTATACTGATATGTGTACTTGATGAGTACTGGCTTGCTTGGATTACATTTCGCATACGACATTCTGCTATGTAAGCCTCGTATTTGCATCAGTGTGGCCAATAGCATTCATGTCTCGCATCGCATGGCCTTGGTATGGCCGATAGCATTCATATCTTGCATCACATAGCCTTGGTATGACTGATTTTATTCATGGACTTACCGCATACTTTCGCATTACTCTGATATTGTACACTTGGCACTTGCCTTGCGCACACACTTACACCACCCTCTAAGCTTTTGTAAGCTTATGCACGATAATTACGTGCAGGTAGCGTTGGATAGCAGCAGCGCTGAGCAGGAGTGTACATCTGGGTATTTGGAGTTTTTGATCACCTTATATTTCCCTTTTCGTATTGTACTTAAAGCCTTGATATAGTGGATATGTGGTCTTGTTTTTTGTGACTTGGTTATGCTTGTGGTTATGCTTCATTACAAAAAAAAAATTTCATTCTGAAAATCCTCCTTGTATGATCCCAGGATTAGAATCTGGCATATGATTGTCAGGAGCTTAGAATGGGGCACTACGGAGGCTGTCGACACCGGATTCAGCGATCAGGATTCCTGTGAATCCGATTTTCAGATTTGGGGCGTGACACATAGGCAAAATATATAAGACGCATAAAGTTGACTCGGCTGATGAGACAGCAATGTCTAAATGGGCCGATTAAAGCCCAAATGCTAGAAGCCTCCTGACTGACCATAAAACTAACCCATATTAGGCCGGTTACAGTGTCGACTATCGGATTGAGGGAGGATATCAGCCATAAGCTAACTTTGTTTCGTCCGACAGAAGGCAAAACACTTCATCCTTATAGCCAGCCAAAACTCATTTCCTACCAAAGTCAGTCAAGGCCAAGCCGAGCAAGGAAGAGACAGTGTAAACTTAAATTTCGTCCCAAAAATCCAGTATAAGGATCTCTGATCCTGAAAATCTCGGGATCGGGTGAAATCCGTAAGCAAATCAAATCAAATCTCCTAAGAATTGGGAAGAAAATTCTTGCACGTCAGGACCTCTCACTCCTATAAGAGAAGGACGTCTCCAGGATTAAAGGTGCATAAAAATTATCTCACAAAGACCTTCTTCTTTGTCCAGTCATTGACTTAAGCATCAGAGGTTCCCCGGCTCTAGCCAGGGTCCCCTTTACATCCTTTTTGTGTAGGTGACGACGAGGAAGGAGGCGTATTAGAAATCTTCATCAACAAATTGGCGTCGTCTGTGGGAACCGATATAAAAAGTCATCTTCTACGCTCTATCCAGAAGTTGTAAATGTGTTCTAATGGCGAGAACTAGAAGAACGGTCCAAGAAGAACCAAATGAGGCCGCTGTCACTGGACCACCAGGTGCGAGCATAGCTGAAGGAGCACAGAATCAGCTCGACAATCACCAGGATTCTGCTGCTCGTCTAGCAACTTCTGTTGCAACGAGAAATACCCAGCGGAACCGAGGCAATGGGTGATTGGACAAGGAAGTCCAGGAACTTAAATCTGACATATACGTTATGAAATAAATGTTGGAACAAATGTATCGCCAACAAGTTCAATAGCCTCATCTTGTTCAGGTAACGAATGTCCCGCAGCAATATGTCGACCCTCAGCCTGTTGCTCCACGATTTATCCCTCAACCGAATCAACCCCATGGTCCGTCTGAGCCAGCACCCGCTCATTCCATGATTGTTGTGCTGCCCCCTATTGATCTTCAACATGAGATAGATCGACAGAGGCGCAGCTAACCTTCGGTTGAGGGAGTGGCAAAAAGCGACGAGCCTTGGAAAGTTGACCTTCAGGACTTCAGGAGAGAAGTGTGGGAAGAGATTTCTGACATGAAGCAGAATCGAGATGCACATCAAGCCGGGCCCGAAACAAAGGCATCTCTGTTTGTGGACGAAGTAATGCAGGATCGGCTATCGGAACGATTTCGTCTTCCACGGATTATAACTTTCACTGGTAAAACCAACCTAATTGAACACATCGAATGCTTCTGAACATACATGAAATTACATGATGCCTCGGATGCTATGATGTGTCGAGCTTTCTCCCTCACCTTAGCCGACGTAGCTCGACTTTGGTTCAAACAACTAAAACCAAAGTCCATTAGTTCGTTCGCAGAGCTCAGTGATGCATTCCTCACCAACTTCATTGGTGGGAAAAAGAAGTTAAAGCCCCCTGTGCATCTGAACAACATAATTTAGAAGGAGTGAGATCTACTGAAAGACTACATCAAGCATTTCAATTTTGAGTCGCTTTAAGTTCGAAAACATTTAGAGAAAACAACACTCAATTCAATCATGCAATGCGTTAGGGACAAGCCCTTTTTGGATTCTCTGGACAAGAATCCACCTATGACTCTGGCCAAGTTTATGACTCGATCGGATAAGTACGCGGATGCTGAGAAAACACGAATTATGCACGGATAAGTACGCGAAGTTGACTCGGCTGGAGGGAAGAACGCAAGGACGACCAAACGCGCGATGAACGCAAGTCGGGTAAACGACCCGACCGAAAGTTTTCTACATATACCCCGCTTAATAAACTCCAAGAGCAGGTGCTGATGGATATTAAGGGTGAAGGATTCGTCAACTGGCCAGATAAAATCCAAAGCAATCCCAACCGACGAAGTAAGAATAAGTATTGCCACTATTATCGCGATCATGGACATAATACAAGTGACTATTATCACCTGAAGGAAGAGATCGAAAAGCTCATCCGAGAAGGCTTACTCAGAGAACACATTGAAAGAACCGAGATAGCGGAAGAACACCCGGGTGACAACCGACCCATAGAGGTAATCCGGACTATTGTCAGTGGCCCCCATAGTTGAGGTGACTCTAACAATATCGGAAGAAGCATGCCAGGAGCATTAGTCGGCCTGAGTCCTAGGTCTTAATATTAGGTCGGCCTTCAAAGGAAAAGAAAAGAGAGAAGTACTATATCTCGTTCACTTATGAAGATGCCCGAGGCATTCATTACCCCCATGATGATGTGTTGGTCGTTACTCTTACTATTGCGAACCAAAATGTGTTAGCATACTCGTCGATACAAGATCGTATGCTAACGTGCTGTTCACTCAAGCGTTCGACAAAATGGGTGTTGAACGATCGACATTGCGGCCGGTTTGTACCCCATTGGTCGAATTCTCAAGAGGACAGACACTCCCAGAATGAATTATCTCACTGCCACTTACTGCTGGAAACCCTCCACACCAGGCGACAGTAATGGTCGACTTTCTTATAATCGATCAGTCATCCGTTTACAATGTTATACTTGATCGACCCACTCTAAGTCTCCTCTAGGCTGTTGTATCTACATATCACCTCTACATGAAATTCTCGATCGAGTCGAGAGTAGGAGTCGTCAAAGGAGATCAATAAGACGCGACAGCCGTAAAAGCTCCAGCCAAGGTATCCATGATTGAGTCACTGGATCTCTGGGTCGAGACTCATGAACGAGAACAACCAGTGGAAGACCTTATCTCGATACCTTTGGTCGAGACAGATGAATCCAAAACGATGTAAATCAGCTCGTCTATGCGATCGCCCCTGAAAGACAATTTGATAGCCCTTCTCCGACGATACGCTGATGTATTTGCATAGAGCCATGAAGACATGCCAGGAATCGACCCATCAGTAATGACTCACCAACTCAACATCGATCCGACCTACCGGTGATTCTCAGAAGCGACGCCTGCTCGGCCCTGAAAGGTACGCTATCATTGAAGAAGAGGTCAACAAGCTCTTCAAGGCCAAATTCATATAAGAGATATACTACCCAGAATGGGTAGCTAATGTCGTACTTGTGGAAAGTGGCGAGTGTTTATTGACTATACCGACCTAAACAAAGCCTACCCAAAGGACAGCTTTCCTCTTCTGAGGATCGATCAATTGGTGGATAGCACTGCGGGGCACGAACTTCTTAGTTTTATGGATGCTTATTGTAGATACAATCAAATTGTAATGCATCAATCTGATAAATCTAAGACTACCTTTGTCACTGAAAAAAGTTTTTATTGTTACCGTATGATGTCATTTGGTTTGAAAAATGCTGGAGCAACTTATCAAAGATTAGTTAACAAAATATTTATTCGGCAAATCGATGAACCATGGAAGTGTACATTGACGACATGCTCATCAAAAGTATACAGGCGGTCATAAGTGTAACACCCTGAAAATCGGGAGTCGTGTATAAACTCAACTCCCGAGTTCCAGACCGTCACTTATGCAACAAAATGATTATGATTCAATGTTGTCTGATTTAAAGCATTCACATGAGTAAAAGTATACCAAAACTGCAATTCATACTTCAGATCCAGTGATAAAAGCAAGCGGAAGACTAAACAATATATATATCACTGTATGGAAAAATAAAGTAGATCTCATCTGTCTCCAAAGTATGAATACATCTCTGAGTCTCATATATATACATAAACAAAAGTAAATGTCCAAAATGGTCCCACTGAAGTCCCGTCGATCCAGGTCGTCTACGCAAAGCCATCGTGATACTGCATGTACGAGAACTCGTCCTGGTCCTCATCAAAGTCTGGCTCCACCTCCTGGATCTCAGCCTCACCAGCATCTACAACAGGGTCTGGTGGGTGTTGCAAACACCATCCCGTAACGTGGGAGTGAGTGATCAACTCAGTGGAATCATAGAGCAAAGATTAGCATGTTCACAATTCAATCATGCGACAATAGTAAAGCAGTAAATCAGACAATCCTAATACTGTTGTTAATGCAAGATGACATGACGTGATGTATGCCCTCACCGACGATCTCCCTCATACGGCAACATCTTACGACCGCGGCATGCAATCGACCCTCAACTGCTCCACATCTTCTAGGCACATGCAATGGCATGGTGATATGATTTCCAAGTTGTTATTAGTCCATTCAAACAGCAGGATTGGGAAACTAAGGTACTTCCCTTGTATCAATCCCAACACAGATCCTGTCTAGGGTCGTCACTCCTAGTAATCTCATACGATGTATATTTCGTAGGTCACTATAAGGGCTGTTGCTCGCACTCGTTGCACTGCTCTCCCATCACCTTATCAATACTGGCCTACTGTACTCTACTGCAACGGAAGGGTCGTCGCCTCCCGTGGACTCAGAATACGCTCGCGATCACTACAAAGGAATCGTCGCCTGATCAGTGTAGGCCGACAGCTAGAATATAGTGTCCCATACCACCATAATCTGCTCACGAGTCTAGGTGCTCACTGGTCACTACGGGGAGGTTTGTGGCCCCAGCGTAGGCCGACAACTCGACCACGGTGTCCCATACTACCATGCCCGGCTCATGAGTCTTCGTGGATCAAGGTACCATGGTTAACAGGGTTTACAATGGTAAGTTCAGTACCCTAGGTTCAAGCAGTTATGACTCATACAAGGTGAACATACATCGGCCAGTCGGGTTACTTGACGGGCTCGACTAGCGCGATCGTATCTCCAGTCGAACGACATGAAGTGCGTAAAACACTTCGCGTGGCCTAACCACTGCCGCCAACTCCAAACACGAATCGCGTTCATCGATGCGACATTCGTGGCTATGACCAGTCAGCCACGAATTCTCTCGGTTACCGACTGCCTGGACTAAGTCTAGTCCCAAACACTTATGGAATCACATCAGCAATTTATGTAAGAGTATTGGAATTGAAATACAATCATGTGAGCATGTTAACACATGTTATAACATTCAACTTAAGCAAATCTTTAAGCACATATATTCCATGCACGTAATGAAATCATGCATATAGTCAACATGTAGGAAATCGTTTAGATCAGCATATTAATTGAGAAATCAATCTCAAACTATCTCATAACATCATTTAATTCAATACATAGTAATACAAACATTTATACAAACACATACACTACACACTTAAGTCTACATATGGCATGTCGACCCAAAGTGCGCAATTAGGCGAATCTCTTCGCCAAACTAATTATGCACACATTCATAACTTCCTAATGCGACAACAAACCATGTCAATCACGTCAGCAAAATATGAACATAATCTGTACTTCCTACAAATGACTAAAATGCCCTAAATCTCATATTCTTCGTTAATTTACGAAACGGGAAACGGAGAGCATGTTGTACATGTCAAACGGCGATGCCGTCGATAATCTACTATTAAACGACATTGAAAGCGTTGTAAACCGTCAATCAAAGCGTCTAAAATCCTCACCTTATGTCTTACGGATGCGTGATTTTGAACGGAGCGTGTACGCTTCGTCTACGGCAGTAGGAGAACCTATTTTACAAGTTACGTTAGCTAACACGCTATGAATCTAAGTAAATCCTAAATCAGCAAGTTCTAGGGTTATTTTATACCTGGTAAAGCGGAGAAATCACCGGCCAGGTGACCAGGAAGTGTTGCTGTAGCACGTGGAAGTAGCGGCACGGAAGCGAAAAAAAATCCTCCCACTTTCTCTCTCAAACTCTCTCCTTTTCTCTCTCCCCAAATCTAGGTTTTGCAATTTTCAGATGGGAGAGAGGAATGAGGGTTTCAACCCCTTTTATAAGCTTAAAAATGTCAGAAACAGGCTCCGGAACGAAGTTTACTTATTGCATATCCATTTCGGGGCTATTTCGGTCCAAAAGATACTTTCTGGTGGTCCCCTGGTCGAATGCGATCGGACTTAAGCTCATGCCTACCAGATATAGCACGTATTAAGTTTTCGGTCTGGCAGGGTTCGCAGATCGCACGTGGCGGACCAGTTTCAGTTCAGCGGTCACCGCACGTAGATCAGGGCTGAAAGTCTCATGATTTAAAATAGAAATTTTTCCTGATCCGAGGGTGTAATCTGGATGAATTCTGACGGTCAGAACGCTTAATACTCACGCGTCAAGTCGTGTGCCACATTTGAATTTAAAATTCTAATTCTGTCCCTATTCGCACTCTCTTCAGTCCGGGCTCAATGAAATAGCCTGCGATTGTCGGTTGGACTTAATTTTCGAAATGAGTATCAAGTCCAACAAGGCAGTCCTAACGGTCTAAGATAGGAAGTATCGGACTTTCGACGTGCGGTCTAGATCCAATACAAAAGTTCAAAGCGGTCCAGAGACCAAACCTGCTTAGAGTTTGATCCGAGGTTATAGAGTATTTTAGAGTCGTTTGTTTTACTCGATTTGGGTCTTGTAGAACGTATTTAAAGTGATCAGGGACTATTTCTCAGCTATTCTAACGTTGCGCTAGCTAACTTACGCTTAATTTTCATAGAAATTAATTTTACGCAATTTCGGGTCGAGTTGGTACTCGAGTCCAATTATGGATTTTTCACGGGCGTTACAATCTACCCCCCTTAACAAATAATTTCATCCTCGAAATTTATACCTTTTCGTACTCCTCGAGAAGCTGTGGGTAGTTCTTTCTGATCTCGGCTTCTATCTCCCAGGTAGCCTCATCCTCAGAGTGATGCGTCCATAATACCTTCACAAGGGGAATCACCTTCCTACGCAGTACCTGCTCCTTCCTGTCTAGGATACGTGTCGGTCGCAGGATATATGTAACATCCTCTCCTAACTGCACCTGCTCCCATCTGATGATATGGGAAGGATCAGCAACGTACTTCTTCAGCATAGAAACATGAAATACATTGTGAACGCTCGGGAGAGGCGTGGGTAAAGCCAATCGGTAAGTCACCGCTCTCACACGATCGAGGATCTGGAATGGGCCAATGAATTCCAGTGCCAGCTTCCCCTTCTTCCCGAACCGAAGGACTCCCTTCATAGGGAAAACTCGCAAAAACACATGATCCCCAACTGTGAACTCTAGTGGCCTCCGTCTCGTATCGGCTTAGCTCTTCTGTCTGCTCTGCGCTGTAAGAAGCCGACGTCGAATAGTATCAATCTTCTCTGACGTCGTCTGCACTAACTCTGGGCCAATCAAGCTACGCTCACCGACCTCTAACCAGCAATGCGGTGCGCGACAAGGTCGCCCATACAGCACCTCATAAGGTGCCATACCGATACTCGCCTGAAAACTGTTGTTGTACGCAAACTCTGCATATGCAAGACAATCATCCCAACTGTCCTTGAAGTCCAATGCGCAAGCTCGCAACATGTCCTCCAAGATCTGGTTCACCTGCTCTGTCTGTCCGTCTGTCTGTGGGTGGAAGGCAGTACTGAATTTCAACTTCACACCCATAGCCTCCTGAATGCGGGTCCAGAAGATAGAAGTGAACCGCGTGTCTCTGTCCGACACGATCTCCAACGGAACTCCATGCAGACGCACAATCTCTCTGATGTACAATCTAGCCAGCTCGTCTGTAGAGTTCGTAACTCTGATCGGTAGGAAGTGCGCCGACGTCGTCAGACGGTCGACGATCACCCAAATGGAATCATGTCCCTTCCTCGTCTTCGGCAACCCAGAAATGAAGTCCATGGAAATGCAATCCCACTTCCACTCTGCAATCGGCATAGGCTGCAAAAGTCCAGGTGGTCGGCGATGCTCTGCCTTCACCTGCTGACAAGTGAGACAACGGGACACGAACTCAGCTATGTGGGTCTTCATACCTTCCCACCAATACGTCCTCTTCACGTCACGATACATCTTTGTGCTACCTGGATGCATCGCGAGTCTAGTACAATGCGTAGCCTCGAGAATCTCTCGTCTCAAGTCAGGGACATCTGGGACGCATAGGCGGCCACGGTAACGTAAGCCCCCATCCATACCAACTCGCCAGTTGGCGTCAGCATCATCACTGGCCTGCTCTCAAAGCTCAGTAAGATGCGCATCGTCCCTCTGCGCCTCGATGACTCGGTCATCGATCTGAGATCACACCTGTACATGTGTGATGAACTCAAACGGCTCCTCTACGGTGAGTTTCTGCTCAAAGTCTCGTAAAAACTCAACCATATCCACTCAGCAACCATCAGCGGAGCCGCAAACTCTATCGCCTTCTTGCGGCTCAACGCATCAGCCACAAGGTTCGCCTTTTTAGGATGGTAAGAGACTTCAAACTTGAAGTCTTTCAACGTCTCCATCCATCGCCGCTGCCTCATATTCAAATCTCGCTGCGTGAATATGTACTTGAGGCTCTTATGGTCGCAAAAGAGCTCGAACTCCTCTCCGTAGAGGTAATGTCTCCAGAGTCTCAGTACGAATATAACGGCTGCTAACTCTAGATCGTGTGTAGGGTAATTCTCCTCGTGCTTCCTTAATTGTCTCGAGGCATACGAAATTACCTTGTCCCTCTGTATAAGGACACAACCCAAACCAACGCTAGACGCGTCAGTATATATAGTGTATCTAACCCCTTGCTCTGGCAATACTAGCACAGGGGCGGACGTAAGTCTGTCCTTCAGCTCCTGAAAAGCTGACTCCGCCTTTTCATTCCAGGCGAACTTCACGTCCTTCCGTGTCAACTGAGATAAGGGTCTCGCGATCTTCGAGAAGTCCTGTATGAAGCGCCGATAGTAGCCAGCGAGACCCAAGAAAATCCTCACCTCAGTGACAGAACCAGGCTGCTCCCAGTCCTGCACCGTAGCTACCTTAGACAGGTCAACTGCCATGCCATCCTTGGACACCACGTGTCCCAGAAACTTCACCTCCTGCTTCCAGAAGTCGCACTTCTTGTACTGTGCGAACAACTGATGCTGTCTGAGCGTATCCAGGACCAAACTAAGTGCTCCTCATGCTCCTCTCGACTCCTAGAGTACACCAAAATGTCGTCAATGAATACAACGACGAATCGATAGAGGAAAGGCCGAAATACCCGGTTCATCAGATCTATGAACACGGCCGGTGCGTTCGTAAGACCGAATGACATCACGAGGAACTCGTAGTGGCCAAAACTGGTCCTGAATGCTGTCTTCTGCACGTCCTCATCCCTGACGCGCAACTGATGATATCCCGACTGAAGATCAATCTTCGAGAAGTACTGCGCTCCTCTCAACTGATCAAACAAGTCATCGATCCTGGGTAAAGGGTACTTGTTCTTCACCGTGAGCTGGTTCAGCCTGCGATAATCAATACACAATCGCATCGAACCGTCCTTCTTCCTCACAAATAGGACCGGTGCTCCCCAAGGAGACACACTAGGCCGTATAAGGCCAAGCTCTAGCAGACCATCAATCTGCGTCCTCAACTCCTCCATCTCACATGGTGCCATGCGATACGTCGGCAGTGAGACGGGTGTAGAACCAGGAACCAGATCGATAGTGAAATCGATCTCACGTCGGGGCGGTAAACCAGGGATCTTCCTGAACAGATCCCCGAACTCGAAAACAACTGGCACATGCTCGAGTACCTGGGCACCAGCGTCGCGCAATAAAGTGGTGTAACTAAGTATGCGGAAGGAAAGATTTACCCGCACTGAAAACGTGAAAGGCGTGCCCTCAGGCTCGTACACCGTCACCATGCGAGCCTCGCAGTCAATCTCGGCCCTCCCAGCAGTCAACCAGTCCATGCCAAGAATAACGTCGAGATAAACGAGCGAGGGATCGACGACAAGATCAAGAGCCATCGTCCTGCCTCCCAGATCAACTAAACAACCCTCACACATCTCGGTAACATCCAAATAATCCCTATGAGCTGCAAAGACTCGCACGCTATCCATAGTGATGGTCTGTAACCCAAGATGCCTGACTACGGCACGCGATATCAAAGAAATCGTGGAACCAGTGTCCACCATCACAAGAATGGGAGTACCTCCAATATGGGCTGTGACCTCGAAGGCCGAATGCTGAAAAGTCGGCGTCCCAGCTGCCTCAGCTGTCAATGCATGAACCCGAGCCTGCTGTGGCCAGTTCGGCCGCTATGTCAAGGGCCGTGGAGGCTGTCTGATCTGCGATACCGGAGATCTGAATGTAGGGTGCGCAGGAGCTAACCGTAAAGGCGGTGCTGATATCGCCTGTGAACGAGCACGGTCAATCTTCTGCGGTGGTGAGAACCCGTTGTCCCGCATCCGAGAGAAGCAGCTCTGCGCCAAGTGGCCTGACCTCCCACAGTATGTGCACGATAACTCGGGGCGCCGAAACGATGGTGCTGGCGCTATGGCCCGAGTAGGAGGGTCAATGCGAGGCCTCTTGCCCGCGAGGGGCCTGTCTTGCATGTCTGGTCGCGGCCTAGAAGCAACCGGGCCACGAGATCGCGCAAGTCGATCCACATCCTGCTCTGCCCGCATTGACATGTGAATCAACTCCGCATATGAAGGAATGGTCACACAACACATCTTCGACCGAAGGTCCAGTCGCAAACCCTCCAAAAAGCGCCGTATGCGCATCTGCTCATCAGCCAAAATCGTCGGGACGTATCTGCCCAACTCCGTGAACCGATGCTCATACTCTGTAACTGTCATGGCTGCCTATCTGAGGTGGAGAAACTCATTCTCCCTGTCATGCCTGTAAGTCTGGGGATAATACTTCTCATGGAAGCGGAACTCAAACGCGGCCCACGTCCATACAAAATCGGCGGCAACGGTCCGCAGTACGCTATCCCACCACAGGCTGGCCTCTCTCTCAAACAGGAATGTAGCCAGCTCTACCTGTTCGGCCTCAGTGCAATATAACATCCGCAAAATCTTCGACACACGGTCGAGCCAGTACTCAGCCTCCTCGGGTCTATGAGAACCCGTGAAAGTAGGAGGCCGCAAGCGCTGAAATCGCTCCAATAGGCCCCGTGTATCGGCGGGATTCCCCGCAGGGTAAGCAGGCGGCGCAGGATGAGCCATGCCCTCATCCTGGGCGTATGTATAAGCATCCTCAGCTGGATGCGCAGGTGGTGCAGGTGGAGTAGATGGAGCCGCACCTCTACCCTGGGCTAATGTCCCCACGATGGTAGTCAGAAGCTGCTGCTGCTGCAGCATCATAGCCATCATCTGCTCGAATCTGTCAGGAGGTGGAGCAGGCTGTGGCAGATGCTGTGTCGATGTAGATGCACGATATGGCTCCCTGACTGACAGTGTAAATGGCGGTGGTCCAACTGTAGGACCAGCAGCAGGCTGAGACGCATGAATTGTCTCAGGAATCAGGCCCACAGCAAGGTCCGCATGGGTGCCAGACTGCGAAGGAGTCTGATTCATATGCTCAATCAGTGCAAGCCGAGCCGTGCTCCGAGTAGCCTTAGGCGGCATTCCCTATATTCAAAATAGGGCGCAACTTTGTCAGTCTCATTAGCACAAATACACCGCAATCATTCACATAAGGAGTCAAAGGCATTCCATGTATTTCATTTAATCAAAATTGTCACAATACAAGGGATATATCCTTACAAGCATCATGACTAGAAATACATGGGAACTAAGACAGTTAAAATTGCAACAGCAACATAAGCAAAGCACTAGCCCTAACAGGCTTACACACATAAAGCAGGAAATGACTGACTACTAACAACTACATCAAAGGTCGCATCGCTAGTCTGAGTCTGGGGACGGAGGAGGGGCACCCTTATCCTGTAAGCAACACAGGATCGCCTTCAAGGTGCGAGTCACCTTGCCAAATTTCTTCTTTGTAACGGCCTTGGCATCCGCGACTTTTGTTCGAAGTTCTTGAACTTCCCTTCGCAAAGCGGTCTGACTCTCCTCCATCCGAGCAATGCGATCGTCGATAGTAGCCTGCACAGAAGGAGGAGGGCTCTCATCTGTATCCTAAGCCTCCTCCTCTGCCTCTTCCTGAGCTTCTTCCTGAACCTCTGCTACAGGTTCTTCTTCGCTTTGATCTTCCTCATCATCAAAGTCATCTTCACTGTCCTCCTCGAGCTGATTTTCGCGGTACTGCGACCCAATCTTCATCTTGACCATAGTCGACTCATCAATGGTATGAATCGATACTGGCAATTCCGGCCCAAGTCTGTAGGCAAACTCAAGCATAATCTTACAAATCAGTCGGCCAAAAGGAAGCGATTCGGATGTTCTTCTTGACTTGGCTATGAGGATTATTTGTCATAAGATGAAAGTAGCCATGCATACATTCTCTCCCTGTGCCACCAGATACAAGAAATCAACCATAAGGCGTGTACATTCAATGCGATTCGTCGACCTGGGATAAACATTGAACGTGCAGATATGGTGCAGCAGGCGCAAATCATCAGACATGTACGTCGCCTTAAGACTATTATTAGGCTGCCATGGAACCAACTTACCACACAGAAACCTGGTGCGGCGATCTCGTTCACGTCTACTCCTCAGATTCTTCTCACTAGGATGAACATCACCAAGAGGCATATTCAGAAGTCGCGCAATCAGTCGCACATCAATCGTAGCCATCCGATCTCTACCAAAAGGGATTTTGAACTGCAAAGGCTCCAAGGTAGGATTTTGGATACTAGCATAGAAGGCACGAACGGTGCTCACATTAGCACGAGCGCGAGCTTCAAAGATCGGACCCCAATGCGCAGCTTCAATGCGTTCGAACAACAGATATTCGCCGAATAGTCGTCCATCCACGTCCGCCTCAAACAACACTTTTAGATCAGTGTATTGGCCGTGAGGCATCTCCGATAAAATTGCTCGCCCAAGGTGAGCATGGGGATCCAAATCCCGCTTTATACGACACTCTAGGGCTGCAGCTGGACCTGCGGCGGCGCTTGAACTTGCGGCACCACCTCGCGGTCTTCTCGATTGAGCAGGGCGGCTTGGCCCAGCCTCGTCTGTTGTGATTTTTCTTTTACCCATCAAAGATATGATGGATGAGAGTGATAAAAGGCCTAAAATGGCTTCCACGAAGGCCATAAAAAATGGTAAAAATGTAGAGAAGTGGCTGCCCAATCTGAAAAAAGGAGATCTAAGTGTCGTAGAGGGATGCTTCAAGCTTCCTAAGGCTGTGTTTTCAAGGAGAAATGGAAATGAAAAAGTGAAATGGAGCACCTCACGATTTCAGCTCTATTTGGGGGTTTTTGGAGCTCCAAATGATGAAATCTTCAAGAGGAAGGGCTGCCAACTCCAAGGAAGTGATGGAGGATGGTCGTTTTTGGCCAAGGAGGGATCTAGGGATGATTTGGAATCCCAGATTTTGGAAATGGTTGCTGAAAAATGAAAATAGGGCTATGGGGAGAGCTGTTTGTGAAGGAGGGGTATGATTTGGGGGTTTTTGTTGGACGGGAGCTATATGGGGAGGGTACACGTGCCATTTAAGGGCGTGCGCCCGAAAACCACATCCATCGGGCCCACCTGTACGGCGATGCATCGCCGGATCGACGATGGCATCGCCGACCGGTGGTGCATCCGGTCTGTGGGGCCAGATGGGTTCGGTCCCCCATGGTCCAAGGGCCCCATAAATGTATGGTTCGACCCCTGGTTCATAGTATTTTGGCCTATGTGAGCCCAAACAAGTGTTCGGGGCTTTTCGGGACCACTCCGCAATCTCGAATACCAAACCCTATGATGCAACATATGAATTTGGGTTAGAATGAGCTATTACATCCATCTAGATCCTTAGTTGCTAAATAAAGTAAAGTTAGAATGGCCTTATGACCATTTTTCATGAAATTTTACTATTCACTGTACAATTTTGTGAAAGTACCAATTTATGTTATTTTCACATTAGGTTTGATGCCTAACATGAAATGGATAAGAAAGAAATGCAGATCGGAGTGTTTAGAGGAAGAATTTTAAAGATTTTTGGTGAAACGGGGTTTTTAAGCCCTGGCGATTGAATACAGGAGTCGTGGTCATCCCACGGCCCAAGAATTTACCTTTGTAGGTTTAAAACCGTTCATAGGACGTCTCAACCCGATTTCCTATGGCTTAGAAGCTATTCGGGTTGCTTTACGCTACCCGAGATGTGTTACAGACTCGATCGTGCGATCGATCCGAATAGACTTCGCCTAATGGCGAATCTGCGGTCCTAGAAATATTTCTAGACCCTTCTCGCACCCACCTAAGTCAAAGGAAGCGACAGCGTACGTCGCGAGACCATAACCCAGGCCCAGTATACTCTTATTCATTCTCTGATACCAACTTGTAACACCCTGAAAATCGGGGGTCATGTATAAACTCAACTCCCGAGTTCCAGACCGTCACTTATGCAACAAAATGATTATGATTCAATGTTGTCTGATTTAAAGCATTCACATGAGTAAAAGTATACCAAAACTGCAATTCATACATCAGATCCAGTGATAAAAGCAAGCGGAAGACTAAACAATATATATATCACTGTATGGAAAAACAAAGTAGATCTCATTTGTCTCCAAAGTATGAATACATCTCTGAGTCTCATATACATATACATGAACAAAAGTAAATGTCCAAAATGGTCCCACTGAAGTCCCGTCGATCCAGGTCACCTACGCAAAGCCATCGTGATACTGCATGTACGAGAACTCATCCTGGTCCTCGTCAAAGTCTGGCTCCACCTCCTGGATCTCAGCCTCACCAGCATCTACAACAGGGTCTGGTGGGTGTTGCAAACACCATCTCATAACGTGGGAGTGAGTGATCAACTCAGTGGAATCATAGAGTAAAGATTAGCATATTCACAATTCAATCATGCGACAATAGTAAAGCAGTAAATCAGACAATCCTAATACTGTTGTTAATGCAAGATGACATGACGTGATGTATGCCCTCACCGACGATCTCCCTCATACGGCAACATCTTACGACCGCGACATGCAATCGACCCTCAACTGCTCCACATCTTCCAGGCACATGCAATGGCATGGTGATATGATTTTCAAGTTGTTATTAGTCCATTCAAACAGCAGGATTGGGAAACTAAGGTACTTCCCTTGTATCAATCCCAAGACAGATCCTGTCTAGGGTCGTCACTCCTAGTAATCTCATACGATGTATATTTCATAGGTCACTGCAAGGGCTGACAGGGCTGTTGCTTGCACTCGTTGCACCGCTCTCCCATCACCTTATCAATACTGGCCTACTGTACTCTACTGCAACGGAAGGGTCGTCGCCTCCCGTGGACTCAGAATACCCTCGCGGTCACTACAAAGGACTCGTCGCCTGATCAGTGTAGGCCGACAGCTAGAATATAGTGTCCCATACCACCATAATCTGCTCACGAGTCTAGGTGCTCACTGGTCACTACGGGGAGGTTTGTGGCCCCAGCGTAGGCCGACAGCTCGACCACGGTGTCCCATACCACCATGCCCGGCTCATGAGTCTTCATGGATCAAGGTACCATGGTTAACAGGGTTTACAATGGTAAGTTCAGTACCCTAAGTTCAAGCAGTTATGACTCATACAAGGTGAACATACATCGGCCAGTCGGGTTACTTGACGGGCTCGACTAGCGCGATCGCATCTCCAGTCGAACGACATGAAGTGCGTAAAACACTTCGCGTGGTCTAACCACTGCCGCCAACTCCAAACACGAATCGCGTTCATCGACGCGTCATTCGTGGCTATGACCAGTCAGCCACGAATTCGCTCGGTTACCGACTGCCTGGACTAAGTCTAGTCCCAAACACTTATGGAATCACATCAGCAATTTATGTAAGAGTATTGGAATTGAAATACAATCATGTGAGCATGTTAACACATGTTATAACATTCAACTTAAGCAAATCTTCAAGCACATATATTCCATGCACGTAATGAAATCATGCATATAGTCAACATGTAGGAAATCGTTTAGGTCAGCATATTAATTGAGAAATCAATCTCAAACTATCTCATAACATCATTTAATTCAATACATAGTAATACAAACATTTATACAAACACATACACTACACACTTAAGTCTACATATGGCATGTCGACCCAAAGTGCGCAATTAGGCGAATCTCTTCGCCAAACTAATTATGCACACATTCCTAACTTCCTAATGCGACAACAAACCATGTCAATCACGTCAGCAAAATATGAACATAATCTGTACTTCCTACAAATGACTAAAATGCCCTAAATCTCATATTCTTCGTTAATTTACGAAACGGGAAACGGAGAGCATGTTGTACATGTCAAACGGTGATGCCGTCGATAATCTACTATTAAACAACATTGAAAGCGTTGTAAACCGTCAATCAAAGCGTCTAAAATCCTCACCTTATGTCTTACGGATGCGTGATTTTGAACGGAGCGTGTACGCTTCGTCTATGGCAGTAGGAGAACCTATTTTACAAGTTACGTTAGCTAACACGCTATGAATCTAAGTAAACCCTAAATCAACAAGTTCTAGGGTTATTTTATACCTGGTAAAGCGGAGAAATCACCGGCCAGGTGACCAGGAAGTGTTGCTGTAGCACGTGGAAGTAGCGGCACGGAAGCGGAAAAAAATCCTCCCACTTTCTCTCTCAAACTCTCTCCTTTTCTCTCTCCCCAAATCTAGGTTTTACAATTTTCGGATGGGAGAGAGGAATGAGGGTTTCAACCCCTTTTATAAGCTTAAAAATGCCGAAAACAGGCTCCGGAACGAAGTTTACTTATTGCATATCCATTTCGGGGCTGTTTCGGTCCAAAAAATACTTTCTGGTGGTTCCCTGGTCGAATGCGATCGGACTTAAGCTCATGCGTACCAGATATAACACGTATTAAGTTTTCAGTCTGGTAGGGTTCGCAGATCGCACGTGGCGGACCAGTTTCAGTTCAGCGGTCACCGCACATAGATCAGGGCTGAAAGTCTCATGATTTAAAATAGAAATTTTTCCTAATCCGAGGGTGTAATCTGGATGAATTCTGACGGTCAGAACGCTTAATACTGACGCGTCAAGTAGTGTGCCAGATTTGAATTTAAAATTCCAATTCTGTCCCTATTCGCACTCTCTTCAGTCCGGGCTCAATGAAATAGCCTGCGATTGTCGGTTGAACTTGATTTTCGAAATGAGTATCAAGTCCAACAAGGCGGTCCTAACGGTCTAAGATAGGAAGTATCGGACTTTCGACGTGCGGTCTAGATTCAATACAAAAGTTCAAAGCGGTCCAGAGACCAAACCTGCTTAGAGTTTGATCCGAGGTTATAGAGTATTTTAGAGTCGTTTGTTCTACTCGATTTGGGTCTTGTAGAACGTATTTAAAGTGATCAGGGACTATTTCCCAGCTATTCTAACGTTGTGCTAGCTAACTTACGCTTAATTTCCATAGAAATTAATTCTACGCAATTTCGGGTCGAGTTGGTACTCAAGTCCAATTATGGATTTTTCACGGTCGTTACAATAAGCATGTATACTTATGGCAAATAAACATCACGGTGAGCCCTGGGAAGGTTTCAATGGTGGGTCTCATTATCCCACACTGTTTTCTTGTGGACCTCGTGGGTCCACTTGAGTCTTAGGGCTGTTTGGGAGCATAGAGTTGGCACCCCGTATTGGGAATTAACTTTAATCCAAAAGTAGCTATCCATGGTATATTTATAGGGGTTTAAATTTAATTACTAAATCAAAATTAGGGGTTGTTTGGCCTCATGGATTTGGAGGGATTTAAGGGGATGTCAAATCCCCTCGTTTTAGTCGGTTGGCAGCATAAAGTGGGTTTCAAATCCCCTCAAATTGGGGTTTGAAATGCTTGGTTAGAGCTTGGATTACACCTAAAATTCTTTTTATAGATGTAATCATATTATTATTTTGTTGGGCACATGGCTCACTGGATATGTCCAAAAATAATTCGATTATCAATTGCATCAATATGATTACTTTAATATAATGATTAGTACCATCCAAATATTGTCTTTGTAAATTAACGGCTACAAATCATTGGTTAGTCACTCAGTGATCTTATGCTTGTGGCTCATCCAAGACTTGGAATTTCATCATTTTCTGGCAAAACATATATTCCAGCAGGCTTTATTATAACCACTGTGTCAAACATTGCATATGTCACTAATTAGATATATTAAAGATGTTCGCTATTTTTTTTTCTCATGCCCTAGAATGATCCCAAAGAAATGATTAGATGAAGTGGATATAAATTAACTACATCACTGTGGGCCCCACAGAGACCCTGCATGGACCGAGTCGGCTGTGGCATGGGCGGGATGCAATCCACGTCATGGAGTCCACAGTCCACATGTCATTAACATATCCACAATGCTCCACATGGACGTCCGGGTTGGAGCCGACCATGGACCGGATGGTGGGCCGGCAACATGGGTTTGGATGTGGTGAGCCGGACAAGGTGGAGAGTCGGCATCACCCACAATTGCAAAGTGGTGGATGTTGATCTTTCACGCTAAGGCTAGAAGGTTGAACGGCCTCCATCGCTGCTGACGTGGGCCCCACCTGTTCATCGCCGGCTTCACCGGACTACCCCTTGCTGGGAAGCACATGCACCATAAATATAAAAATTCTGAATATTTTACTTCTGTCTGATTCAACTATGACCAAACCCCTCTCTCTCTCTCTCTCTCTCTCTCTCAGCAGACGTGAGAAGACTCCTGTTCATTAGTGCCGTACAAAGGGTTCCACATACGGGCGAGGATTAAGTGAGGGAAAGTCGGATGGCCTACTGAGTCACTTACCGAGTAAAGTAAACTCTATGGGGCCACTGTGATTCATGTATTTTATCCCTTGTTCATCAACTTTAGAAGATAATTTTAGGGCTGTTGACCAAAACTGAAGCATATCCAAATCTCAAGTAGGAAACAGTGCAAATTGAACTTTTTCTGTTGAAAAATTCTTGGAGGCCATTGAAGTTTTAGATCAAGCTGATATTTTTTTCCCTTCATCTATGTCTGTGTGATCCTATGAGCATGTTGGATGACAAATAAAAATATTACTGTATACCTTAAGCAGGTTTCAACTCTTGGAATCATTATTCTCATTGTTTCCTGCTGTGTGATCCACTTGATATGTGGATATGCTTGAATTTTGAATTTAACCACAAAAATGATCTGTAAAAACAGATGGACGGTGTAGATAAACTACATACATTCACAGTGGACCTAACAGAGTTTACTTAGTAGGATAAAAAGCATACTTAGCAGTCCGATTTCGTCCGGTAACAGCTCGGTGGGTAAGACAATGACCGTGGGGCTCTTCATAGTATGTATCCTACATCCATGCGGTCCATTGGATTCGACAGCTCAGTTTAGTCATTGGTCCCAAAAATGAGGTGGACCACATGGTAGGGATGGAATTCGTACCATTAAAACTTCTTTCCGACCATAGAAGTTTTGGATAACGTTGCTATTTGTGTGATTCCCTTCACCTAGATCTGTGTGACCTTTCCTACGGGTTGGATGGCAAATAAACTTTTAAGCGGGCTTTGGGAAGTTTTTGACGGTAGGCATTCAGTCACCATTGTTTTCCTATGGTGTGGTCCACTTGAGATTTAGATCAGCCTCGTTTTTACCCTGTGCATCCCTAAAATGAGCTGGTGAATAGATGTACGGCATGCATATATAACACATACCTCCAGGTAACCCACCATCGGGGCCTGCCGTGATGTTTATGTGAAATTGACTCTGTCCATCCGTTTTCCCACATCATTCTAAGATGAGAGACTAAAATTAAATTAGGGGATTCAAAACTCAAGACGGTCATACAAAAGGAAACAGTGGAGATTTAGTGACCACGTTGAAACTATGGTGAATGTCTATTAATGGGCCACAAAAGTTTTGGATGAAGCCGATGTTCGTTTTCACCGTTCATCAAGGCTAATACAAACTTATTAACAAATTTGATGGTAAATAAACACTATGAAAGCCCTATAAAGTTTTTAATGGTAGGATGTTTAATCACCACTATTTCTTAGGATAAATGTCACAGCCCGAAATTCGAATATAGAGTGTAAACCGTCATACTCGAGTTTCGAGTCATAACTCGTACACAAAGTGTACTAACTTCATTCCATTATCAATATTCAAAGGCAAAATTAATATTCATTTCTATATTCCAACCAAGTTCATATTCACAATCATTCACACAAAATGATTTAATCATCAATATTTGTTCATTCTCAACATCCATAAACATTTAATCAGCATAAACTTGATATCATTTATCAGTCAATACAGCTTACCAATGAATACTTGGTATAGACCTATAACAATTCAATTAAATAAAATTGATCAAATGCTTAAAATTCTTCAATTAATCAGATCATCCTAACAAATAAAATTTTAATTAAATAATTAGGAATGGTCTAAATGCGTCAATTTCCTCTTCTGATAGATATGACTACGTCTCATATATGTCATGCACCAGTTCAACCACAACTTCTTTTTCCTGCGCCAACTCATCAGCTAATTGTTCATCTTACGATTTTACATCAATAAATGGTAAATTGACTAGGCCTAGTGAAAATTTCCAAAATAGTTCATTAAATCAAATTATAATAGAATATCAATAATCATACATAATATAGTTTAAAAAGAAAATACAAATATTATGCAATGCATGAATGCATCAAGTGGGAATCTGTCCACTTGCCTGAGTTGGAAACCTATCAACCAGCATCTCCCTCTTAGCAGGCTTCTACCATTTGGTAGGCTTAGGCAGGGCCCGCATCTACTCCTTGAGTAGGCTTCTACTAGTATAGTGGGCTTTTGATAACGATTCTACCAGTTATATCATTGAAGGAGATCTCCTATGAATTCATCGCATGTTATGCATGCAATTGATAGCTACACAAGCATATCAAGGAATCATGAATCATGTATTTCATAGATTATTTCAATTATCACATTTGAATCAACATAGTCCCATACTATGCAGTATATTATTCAATTCATGTCCAATTATTAATTTAATATATAAGTTGCATTAATACAGTAGCTCAAATAAATAATTATACCACACTAATCAAATTAAATCATTATTATTATATTAATATAGAGATCACAAATTCATATAAATCAATTAAGAGTACATGATAATTATATCATGGTGAGCATACAACATATCAAATAATCCATCTATTTTAACTTAATGGATGAGAAACACATCAGGATCACTCACTTTGATGCGGTGAAGAAGATTCCGTGAACTAATGGTCTAATTGAATTAGTATTTTCTAAAATCACATAAATAAGAATTATTTTTAATATTAGAATTTCACATAATGAATCAACATATGATTTATTATTTATCATTTCTTCAAATCGGTGTAACTCATCCAATAATCCGATCAGTTTAGAATTTAAGATTTTAATTTATTTTAATTTTAAGAATCTAATGAATAGTGATGATTTAATCACACATTTTAGATTGTGTCATATAATTCTCTGTGCCAAGCTGTAGCTTGCGTAGAGAATTTCTCTTCCGGTATTTATTCAATTTCATTAGATTAAAGAAGAAAATTAGAAGATTTATGATCAGTACGGTCTACTGAAGTATCAAATTTGTCTGATTCTTAAAAATATTACATAATTAAGTCTTATAACACCCATAAATAGTACAAATCATACTGATTGCTGTCCATCATAGAAAAATCTCACCTTCGACACATCAGCCTTAAAGTCATCCGCATCAGTGTACCTTTCCACATGAATGAATTAAACATTCACAATGAATGTTTAATTGATCCAATCTGTCCAATGTATAAATCATGCCAAATTAGGTATTTCATAAAGAAAATAAAGGAAAACAAAAATACACCAACCTGAATAGACAAATTTTTAAAATCCTCCTTTTCGCTTTCCTTTTCATGTTTTTATTTTTTTTTTCTACGAGTTTTTCTTTGATTTTTTTTAATTTTAATAGGACTCTCGCTCTTACGTTCTTTTTTTTTTAATAAAGAGGGTTCGTCAGGAGACTACAAGATACGAGGAAAGTTTTAAATAAATAGAGATAAGAGGAAAATTGATGAGATTAGTGGATCTCTTTCCAACTCAAAATTAAATTTAAAATTTAAAATTTAAATTTTTTTAACAAAAATTGCAGGCGTTACAATATAGGTCACCTGATTATTGGATCTGCTTCATTTTTGGGATAATATTAATGCCTTAAAATAATCTGTAAAAATGGATGGACTGCGTGGATACAAAATACTTGCATTATGGTGGGCCCACCCAAGCCTTGAATTTGCCTATTTTTTTACTCCATAAAGGGAGGGAGGGAGAGAGAGAGAGAGAGAGGGGGGGGGGGGGGGAGGGAATGTTTGGGAGAGAGAGAGGAGGCAGGGGGGCAAGTTGTGATGTTTGGCCATTCAAGGGAGGGAGGGAGAGAGAGAGAGAGAGAGAGAGAGAGAGAGAGAGAGAGAGATGTGTTTTGTTAGAAGATTATTTTAAGGATTTTCTTCGAGGGTAGCATTATCTTTTTAAATATATGATATTAAATATGTAACGGTGTTAGATGGCGAGTGTTCAAAATTTTAAGTGAGTTTTATGAAACATTTAAAAGAAAGCTTGTTTTTTTAATTTAACCAAAATGTGAGTATATGTATGGCATTGTCGCTGATTTCTAAATCAACCAAATCAAATAAACATCAAACAGAACAATTAATAACAACACTATATTAATTTCAATAGAGAGGAAACACTTTGGGATCACTCATCTAGATATCCAATGAGATTGATTTTGTTCAAATAACCAAATCGAACTCAACAGAACCTAAGTAATTCCTAAACACAATATATAATTATATTCATTTTCTAATTTAGGTAAATTCGCATGGTGGGGTCCACTCTTGATTGATCAATTTTTAAATTTGGTCTACAACACTATCCAATTAATTCATTCAAATATAACCCTTAATACAAGGTATTAAGATCTCAAACGGAACTCACTTGACAATCAAAGTGGTCTTCTACCATCCATTGATATTTTAATTATCTCAGCATATATAAGTTATTCCATATTATAATTATAGTTGATTCCCTAATTTAGATTCCCAAAATTGAAATTGAACAACTATTTCACCTTCTATTGATTAGACTGACTGCACTGTCAGTCGAACCGACCCAAACGAATGATCTGTCGGTTGGACTGATAACATCGCATGTCGACTTGTCAGTCTCTGGACTTAATTTGATTTTGAGGAACCGAACTATAAATTGGAGATTTTCCTTAATCTCGGGTTTAGTATGCAATTATGCATGTTGTTCAGATTCAAACTAACCATTGGCCCTCACATCATGGATTAAGAGAGGTTAATTTATCAGCTTGATCTAAAACTTTCATGGCTGACATCGTTCAAAATTTCCTAATTTATTTAAATTCGTCGTCTGATCAGTGCGGCCCATCGGATGGTTAGATCAATCTGATATTCGAGGTCCCAGTACATTTCGACTTCGAAAATCAGATGGTCCATGTAGATCTAATGACACACATCAAGGTGGCCCTAAACAATTCCCCGCACCAAAAGCCAAAATTGATTACACAAAAATAAAAATTTTCTATGTATGCTTACTTAGATCTATGTGATAGACGTGCAGTTGATTCGGATCACTTATCGCATAAATTTGGTTAAGATTATTTAAAATACTAGGAAAAAATATGTAAAAAAAAATCATGAAATTACCAACCTGATCAAGCTTTTTCTCTATTAATCGCTACGTCTCTCTCTCCCTCTCTTTTCTTTTTCTTCTAAGTTTCCTACAAATGGAGGCTGCATCTCTCCTTAAGAGTAGAGATACACCTCCATATGGGGGGACATGTTAAAACCACTCTTATCTATTATTTTAATTTTAAATTTGAATTTTACTTAGAATAAATGTGTCCAACCAATGTACGCAATTTGAGGTCATGACAGTACTTCTCATCTGCCCTTAGCTCCGGATAGGTTGCGGCTTTGAGAGGGCATCGTGATATATGGATTTTATTCACACCATCCATTTATTTTTCCATGTCATTTTAGATCATAAACCCAAAATTGAGTCATATCCAAAATCCAAGTAGGCCACACCACTGGAAGTAATGGTGCTAATGACACCCATAGTTGAAACCTTCCTATAATGACACCCACAGTTGAAACCTTCCTAAGACTCATGGTGATGTTTATTTACCATCCAACATGTTTATAAGGTCAGGTTTTATGACTCGAGTAACAGGTAGGGTTGAAAGTCAGGCGGGTTGGGTCAGGTTGGTGCTCAACCCCAGCCCAACCCAAGGTTCCTATACCTCAATCCTAACCCAAACTCGGGTTGGGAATTCTCAACCCAAGCCCAACCCAAGCGGGCTCGATCGGGTTGGTCGGGTAGATATATGCTAATATTTTTGTTATTACATTAGTCTATTATATTTTCAATACGCATCTTATTTTTTGTACCTATAATTCTATTTATTTATATGTAGTTATTTATAATAGAGAAGTTCATTTTTTCTAAACAAACAAGCTAAAATATAGGATAAATACTCCTTTAAAAGTCGTATTGTGTATCAAGCAATCTATTTGGAAGAGAGAAATCCGACATGTCTTATTAGTTTGAGTCATTAGAAATGACGTGGACCAATGAAACCCGATAGGCCTTCAACACAGACGATATACACTCAATTATAATTAACTTATAAGGAACTTATATATCAATTGGGTTCGGGTTGGGTTGGGCAACCCGAGCCCAACCCAAGTTTTATCAGGTTGGTGTTTGGATGGCCCAAACCCGAGACCAAACCCGATACATCCTTCCCAAGCCCAACCCAATGTCCGGTTGGTCACGGGTCGGTCGGGTTGAACCCACCCAACTTTCAACCCTAGTAACAGGAGTCATTTAGGTGGGACACAAAAGAACGACATCTCTCTATCGGATTGCCTTACCCCTTTTGTATCCCATTGGCTTACCCAGCGGTATTTGTATCGATATCTCTACTTTATTAGGTAGAATGCCTTCTGTTTTTGGTTATCAACCTACTCTGAGTACAAAAATTCCTTTGCAAGAAAGAATTACTTCTACCAAAGAGGGATCTATAACTTCCATTCAAAAAGTTTATGTACCTGCGAACGATTTGACCGACCCTGCTCTTGCTACAACATTTACACATTTAGACTCTACTACCGTACACTCAAGAGGATTAGCTACTAAAGGTATCTATCCAGCAGTAGATCCTTTAGATTCAATGTCCACTATGCTCGAAGTTTTAGGTTGAAGGAAGCCCTGATATAAGTGACATGGAATAATGTGGATCGGGTCCCACTTGTAATTGCACACATAAGGTACCTAAGGAGACTTGAGAAGGAATTCCATGCTTGTCATGCCCCAGATGCAGTGATCCGACTCACAAGGAACCCAATAGCCGGTTCTGGCTGCAACAACCTCCGCAGTACCCCATTCTCAGCTCCTAAGGCAGGTTCCGATCCTGGGATCCTACAAGGAGAATTTTCATATTCATATAATCAATCTAATACGAGCATACCTAAGATTACAGTAAGTACATCTCAAAAATAACCAAGGCACACATCATAAGATCCACTATAAATTTGAGCGTTAATACAATGCTAAAAGGAAATACATCTGATAACAAAGAAGAAGGAGAAATGATCTGCAACTCTGGGCATCGACACACACTCCTATCCAAGCTTCGCTGCTAAGATGCCGACTTAGGATCTCTTGCACGCATCAATCGTGCATAAGCTCATAGAAAGCTTAGGGGTAGTGAAAGTGTGTGACAATGGTGCGTAGAAGAATGATAGAAAATAGAGAAGGAAATGCGATCAATGCCAATAACATTAGCCTTACTAAGGCTGTCATAAATGCGAGAAGTCATATCAAGGCTATGCAATGTGATGAGTACTGGGCGTCATACCAAGGCGATGCAATGTAAGCTTATACAACCGATGCAAATGCAATACGAAGTGATGCCAGTCCTCATATCTAATCCACATTTGATACAGTTCCATCATAAGGAATCTATCGGGGTCTAGTACACTACAGAATGACTGCCTCTCTACAGACTCGTATAGTCAAACGAGCGTAGGAGACCACACTACCTATCCACGGACAGCCAATCACCAGCAAAGCTTGACGGTAGAGGACCCATTCACGAGCTGGTCAAACTCAACCTAGATATGCCCTCCCTCACTGACAGGTAAGGCCACACCCTATTCTGACCGACTACATGACAGTTTAAGTCACGGCTTAAAGGTGTAAGGCCCTCGTGAGCCCATGTTTCCACCCGATCATGGCGCTGGAGCAGATATTTGGTACTATGGAAGTTCTAAATATTTCACCCATGGACATCCTATGCATACGATATGCTTAAGTAATACATTTTCGGTGTCCATACATACGGCCATCCACGAATGTCCCTATGGAGGCAAGGCCCTGATGAAGCAGGGGCGATATTATCATGAAATGCGATATCAATGCATGAGTCACGCATATAGATCATACACTAACTCCAAGCACTCAATGTGCATAAGGAAAAAAACTTCATCCCTCTATCATATCCACCCAATGACTACATACAAATGTAATCCATTCACGCAAATGATACATATGAGTCATAAGGGTGTAAGTGCGTCACTCAGCGATGATGACGCTGAACATACTCCTCCTTCTAAATGACGGATTAAGTTGAGATATATAGACAGGTAGTCTAAGGAGAAATCCTCTAGTCGGGGCCCAATACTTTGTGGTAGCCCACAAGCTAAGATGGTCATAAAAGCCCATGGAAGAAGCGGTCCTAACAAGGGTCCAAGGTGGGCCTTTAACCACCTATAACAATTCTATGGGCCTACTTCAAAGTCACCAAGGAGGATATCTAACTTCAACTGGGTCCCAAAAGGTAGCCTATTACTACTCAAGCAAATCGAGGCACAAGGCCTAAAACAATCCATGAGCCTAAGGGGCAATATGCATGACACAATTTGGTAGGAAACATAGTGGGCCCCTAAGAAAGGGTCAGGCCCAATTATAAAGGTCACAAACCCATACATTGTGGTGGGCCTAATAGGCAGCTCGGTATTCCAACCATATGAGCAAATTCTTATGCTTGAAATAAGTGAGTTGAGCATCAATCTTGGCCCAAGTATGGGGTTAATTTACTGGGCAATGAAGGGTCCAACTACTTGAGTATTTTGGCCCATAAAGCCGTCACAATAGTATGGAAAATATAGGTCTAATGGGCCTATCTACAAAATTCTAGCCCAACTGGGCCTATAGAATCTTATAACTAAATATGTACATTGGTCCAACTAAGCCCAACTGGGATGGGCCTCAAATGCGCATTAATTAGGCCCAATACATGATGAAAAATGGGGCAAGATGTGTATGTAAATGACCCCAAATTAGGCCATGTTGCCCCAAAACAGGCTCTTATGGGAAGCAAGTTTGGGCCTTTTGCTGAAATCCCAGCCCACCCATATTTTAGGCGTGGTGGAGCCCAACAACTTATCCATTTATGTAATTTATTATTTCCTGGTGACCCACACATGTCACTATGAGTCCCACTAGATGGAGGGATTGAATTTCACACATAAAATACGTGGACCATGCTGTTGAACTGAAGGTCCAGCAGTGGTCCAATGGGCCTAGACATCCCCATGGTGGGTGGTCCCATAGGCTTGGGCAAAGGCCTAAAAATACATCAAGGTGGTCCAAAAAATGGGTGCAATTAAGGGAAATTGTTGTGTCCCACATGGACCATAATCGAATGGACTTCAGGGCAACAAAATACATTAAGGTGGGCCCACAAGGTGCCTTGGACGTCCAACCATGGTTGGACGCCCCAACTTGGTCGTCCCAGCCTGGCGGGCCGGTCTAGGCTGCGCCACAGCTGGTATGGAGATCTGTTGACCCCGAAAATCTACAGGTAGGTCCTACCATGGGTGGGTCACGTCTCTGTAAAATCTTAGGATTTTAGGATAATCATAAATATTTTAATTAAATTAAGGAATACAATCTGTTCATAAAATCGGTTAAGTGCAGAATTCTGGATAGATCCTGATTGAGCACCTAATAGGGTGGGCCCAGGGTGTCCAAAAATTGGAGAAAATTGATTTCTATATCCCCACATATGTATAATACAAGGTAAGGTCCACCAAAGTGGCCCACCTATTCAAAAACTATTTTATATTTTTAAGTTTCCAAACTACAATGTTGTTGGAATTACAGCTGAAAATCCGATAAGGTACCATATTAGATCACTCTTTTGGAGACCCAAATGAGGTCAGTTGAGGCTGAAATTTGACATGCTTATACGTGGGACATGAATCTAAAAAAATTATATATCACTTGATACAAAACTCCCCGCCAAAAGCTTCAAATTTTGGCCTCAAGTTGGCCCAAAAATCTGTCCAGACAAATTTAAATAGCAACATGTAATTGAAAGAAATTAAATATAGACATCATTTAAGATGAGATTTAATCTCCAAAAATCATATTGTGGACCACCCCAGTGGGCCCCATAAATATCCAGACCTTCTTCATCATCAAAAACCCCTTGCATGTACCCCATTTAGGTGGATTTTGGGGCCACATGTCTAAGGATAGACCGTCATAGACGTCCAACCTCCATGGATGGTCTGGATTTTTGTTGGTCCACAAGGTGGGCCACATATGTATGATCAGAATGCTAACATCAAAGAAAAATAAAAGATTGGCCACAGAGGCCCTTCCCTTCATCAATCACACCACACATTTCATTGATTCACATGTTACAACATAGATTAAACACATGTATGTCTTAGAATCAAGATCAATGGTTGGGATGTCATCTCAACCATGATTCTAAGGTCTAAATGACATGTCATGCAATGAAATCCAAGGAATCCTCCATGATGGAGCCCATAAGGGAAAAACCCCATGCATGGGACATGCACGCATCAAATAGGCTATTTGGCCACATCTAAGGGATGGTATAGGATCTCCACCATTGATTGGTGGGTCCTGCACTTCTCACATGAAAGAAATAATAAATCTAAAGCGTGGAAATGAAAATATTACATCATAGAGGTACACCCACCTTAGATCTCTCTAAACTTGAATTTCCTAGCTCCTAGTGCACCAAGGGAACCATATCAATGGGTAAGATGGGATTTAGATGGTTGGATTTAGGGAAAATGGGGCTGTAATGGGGTGGACGTCCCACCCCCTCTTGCTTGAGAGAAAGAGAATGAGAGGGAGAGAAGAGAGAGAGAGAGAGAGAGAGAGAGAGAGAGAGAGAGAGAGAGAAGGAGACAAAAATCCTTTTAAGCTAGGTTAGAGAAGAATGATGATTGCAATAGGGAATTACAACCACAGTTGTAGGGTTAGTAGGTTTTCTAGGCTTGTGAGTAGAGTTTAGAGGTAGGTGGTATAGGAATAAGGCTTAAGTAGTGTGTGTGTGTGTGTGTGTAGTGTGTGTTAGAAATAGTCCCAAGAGATGATACTTACTTAGAAATCCATGCATACCACCCCTAGGTGGGTCACATGATCATGATTAAGGGCTAAAAAATGAAATGCATACAACTTATGATCTACACGTCTGATGAATGCACAAGACGTGACATCGGAACCACAACAACGATGCGAACAACATGGCACAGGTTTCTACTCGATCCAAGTCGGGTCTACATGACTGAACTTGAGGATGACTGCAAACACTATTTAATGGTCGTGGATCACCGAAATTCGACCGGTAGAACCGTGGGATCAAGATGAACGAAATGCATACTCACACATACTCATGCACACATATGAACTCAGGTTGGGTCTTACAATATTGTTCCAAAACCTCTCTAGCTCTTAAGAATTTTTCAATGGTAAAATTTTAATCCACATTTTATGGTTCACATGATATTTGAATTTGTAATTTTTGTACTCATAACCTAAAATGACATGAAAAAAATGAATGAACAATGTGGATAAAACCTATACAACATGGTAGCCCCTCATATACCTATCATGTCCCAAGCTTAAGACAAGCTGGGGAGGGACCTAATCTGGGTCCAATGGAGATATGGATGAAGGAAAAAAAAAAAAAATTTTAAAAATCAACTTCATTAAAATTTTTGTAGCCCACGAAAATTTTCAAGGGGCAATCACCACTTACTCTTTTTTTTTTTTTCTTTTTTTTTTTTTCTTTTTTTTTTTTTTTTTTGCGATATATGATGTGATTTACCAAAATTTAAATAAACTTTGTTTTTTGGATTGCATCTTAAAAAGAGTTGAAAAAACATATAGATGAGTGTGTGTACGGAAATAGTACCATGAGGTCGACCATGAGTTTTGGATGCATCTGAAACTTAGTCTAACCCCTCATCCAAGTGGGACTTCTCATGAGGTAGACCTCATAGTATTATATATATATATATATATATATATATATATATATATATATATATATATATATATATATATATATATATATATAAAACAAGGTAACCTAACCTCGTAATAAGGGTTGCACCGTCTTGGGTGAGGCCGGGCCACACTTAATTTGTCCGAACCATGGATGTATATGTCTTATCCACTCCATCCATCGGTTTTTACATGACATTCTAGTATATGAGTCAAAAATTTAAGGATATCCCAAGCTCTAAGTTGACCACACAACAGGAAAGAGTGGAGATAATGACACCCACAGTTGAAACCTTCTTAGGGCCAAAGTGTAGTTTATTTATCATCCAAAATTTTCATCAGTTCATAAAGACATGGATGAAGAGAAAAAACAAATATCAGCTTGATTCAAAACTTTTGTGGCCCCATATAAGTTTTCAATGGTAGGCATTCAACTCACTTTGTTTCTTATGGTATGGTCTACTTAAGGTTTAGATATACTTCAATTTTGACATCAAGCCCTAAAATGATCTATTAAAACAGATGAACGGCGTGGATGAAAATACATACATTACAGTAGACCCACAGAACCTCCTTTGGCCCCACCAAAGTTTTGGATAAGGCTGGCAGCGCATGAGGTGAGACCCCGGATGCACGGGACCTCTGACTGTGAGGCTCACAGTGATGTATGTACCTTAAATCCGCATCGTTCAACCCTTTTGACAGCTCATTTAACCCTTTTGACAGCTCATTTTAGGGCATGAACCCAAAAATGAAGCTGACTCAAATCTTACGTAGACACCACATGAAACAGTCAGTGATTAAATCGTCACCGTTAAAAGTTTCATGGATTCCACGGAATGTTTATTATTTTAGCGTTCAACCTGTTGATAAGGTAAAAACCACCTACATGAAGAGGAGACCACACGAATATCATTTTGATCCAAAGCTTTCGTGGCCCACAAGAAGAACATTTTAATGGTCAATCATCACTGTTCCTATGCTACGGCCCATCTGAGACTTGCATCTGCTTCATTTTTTGGGTCATACTTTAAAATGAACTTTCAATACATATGGACAGCGTGGATGTAGTCAAATGCATTAGAAAGGGCCTCACAGTCAGGGGTCCCACCCACCTCAGTGGATCCAGAGTCTCACCTAATCCACTCCCTTAATCCCAGGGGGCCTCCTTATGAAGGTGTTGCAGCGTGTGGAAGGGATTGCGTCCTGCCCCTGGCAGAATCGAACCACCCAGAACTCCGTGGGGCCATGATGTATATGTTTTTTCCAGATCATTTTAGGATACGTGATAAAAAGTGAGGCAGATCTAAGATTCGAGTGGACCACAAGATAGGGATTAAACGCATTCCATTAAAAACATCCTGAGATCCACGGAAGCTTTGGATAAAGCTGAAATTTATGCTTTCCCTTCATCCAGATTTTTTTGACCTTACGAACAGATTGGATGGAAAATAAACATCACGGTGAGCCTAAGAAGCTTTCAATAGTGCCCTTCATAATCACCCACTGCTTCTTGTGGTGTGGTCCACTTGAACCGTGAATCTGCTCATTTTTTGTTTCGAATTCTAAAATAATCTGAAAAAATGGATGAATGGTATGGATAAAACCCATAGATCATGGTGGTCCCACAGAGCCCCTGCCTGGACTAATTTCAGTCCACTTGGGCAGGACGTAATCCGCTTCCAGAGCATACAAACATTACAGTCGGATCCAAGAAGGTTTCAGTGATGGATATTCCATTTCCACTGTTTCTCGTCGTTTGGCCCACTTGGGTTTTAGATCCTCTTGATTTTTGGGCTTTACTTCCTAACGTGAGCGATAACAACTGATGGACGGAGTGGATGTCACAACAGACATCAAGGTGGACCTCACATAATATTTTCTGACATCGGCACCGAAATTTGTATTCCGTGTCCACCGTATGCATGGCATAAATGCATGTCAATTTTGAACCGTCCAAATCGTGGGCCTGGTGTCTATGGATCATGGCCAGAAATTCACTGATTGATGATGTTAACCATCTGATAGTACCCTTAAAATTTGCAGCGCTGACCATATTCTTTCCACATTCTCCATTTCATAGCCACGAAGATCGGTGGACCGTGCAATCTTCCTCAACCACATCTCCACCGTACATGAGATATCATGGGGTGCACACGGTCTATTTTGATTCGTTCCTGGGTGAAACCAGAACGGAACCGTTCCCAACGGCTTCAGGAAAACTAGAACTGGAACCGGACCTTAAAACTGCATTGGAATTGGATGGACAGTAAAAAAACCGTTTGATTCTGGTTCAGTTATACGGTTATGGTTAGAGAAATTTAGGACCGTGGACCCACCTTTTTTCCAGGGGTTTTTTTTGAAACAATACAAACTTAGAATACCCTGTTAGACCTCCTCGGAGTCAGGATTTTAGGACAAAAATACCCCTCCTTCCACGGCTGTGGCTTTTCCTCTCCTATTTCCATGGCTTACTTTTCCTCTCCCTTTCCACTGTTGCTTTTCCTCTACCTTTCCACTGTTGCTTTCACGGCTGTGGCTTCCACTGCTTGTTTTTTCTCTCCCTTTCCACTGTTGCTTTCACGGCTGTGGCCTCCACTACTTGCTTTTCCTCTCCCTTTCCACCGTTGCTTTCACTGTCATTGCTTTCACCCCCTTTACTCACTGCGTTTCCTGTAGAAAGACCCAAAAAAACCTTTTTGTGGGTCTCCTCTCATCAGCATTTTGTCTTCTGCTGAAAATGGTCGGTCCAGTGAAAAAAGCATGCAGCACAGGTATATTTTAAACTCAGTTGGGCCCACATAGAATGTATGTAGTTCTTTTTTATTTTCATACTAAAGGAAAAGGTTTTATACGGTCGAGCTCATGCGAACTCCCCATGAGGTCTAGCTGTGTGGGCCCCACCAGAATGGATGTCGAACATCAACACCGTAAACTCGATGGGTCCCCATTAAATTATGGGATAGCAGAAAAATCAACCTTATACGGAACTGAGGTGGACCATGCCATCTAAAATCATGTGAAGGCATGCCAAAAACATATAAAATTACTTGGTGGGGCCTACCTGAAATTTGGATTTGTCTGAAACTTGGTCTGACCCCTCATCCAAGTGGGACACACATTATGGATGGGCTGGATTTGTGAAACACCTCTCGATGGGCCTAAAAAATAAATATGAATGTTTTAATGGAAGGTAACCCCTCTCAACTTTTGTACGTGGTGTGGCCTACAAAAGTCATGGATTAACTTGATTTTTAAGCTCTAGACCCACCATGGAATGGTGCATCTGACTAATGGGGTAGATGTTTGACATACTTCACGATAGCACCCACACAACTCGAACTCAGGGGTAGTTCACATGAGCTTGACCATATAAAACTTTTTCCTACACACGTGTATATATATATATATATATATATATATATATATATATATATATATATATATATATATATATATATATATATATATATATACACACACAAGACACATGTGCACCACCATCACTTAGATGAGGGTTCAAACCAAGTTTCAGATGTATGAAAATTTTAGGTGAACCCCACCAAGTGCTTTTATATGTTTTAACGTTGTCTTCACATGATTTTAGATGGTATGACCCACCTGAGTTCCGTATACAGTTGATTTTTGGGATATCCCATAATTTAAAGGGGACTCATCAAATGCACGGTGCTGGTGGTCGACACCCATCAAATTTCTAGTTTATCCCGCTGATCTCCTAGTTTGCCACGCTGATCTTCCAGTTTGTCCCGCTGATTTCCTGGTTTGCCCCGCTGATCTTCTAATTTGCCCCGCTGATCTCTTAGTTTCCTCCGCTGATCTTTTATGTTTTCCCCACTGATCTTAATGTCTCCCCCACTGATCTTTCATGTTTGTCGTATTCAATTTCATATTTGTCCCGCTGAATGTCTAGGTTCCCTCCCTCAATGTCTAGGTTCCCTTCCGCATATGGGGTTTTGGTGTATATATATTGCGATGAAAATGGAGGGGTATTACATAATCCAATGAACATGATATATTACAAATAAAACATCATTGTAGGGTGTAGCAAGCGTAATCAGATTGCGTACTGAGTTAGTCAGTACGCTCTCATTGCACAAGTAAACTCAATTGGGCCCAAATTGAATGTATGTAATATATCCACGCCGTTCATCCATTTTTTCATTTATTTTAAGGGGTTTAGCCCCCATATTTCAAATTGAAGCATATTAAAAGATCAAGTGGATCATACCACGGGAAACAGTGGGCATAGTGATTTCCACCGCTGAAACCATAGTCAGCCCAACAATGATGTTTGTTATTAAACCCATTCATAAGATCATACAGATATGGATCAATAAAAAACACAGTTATAGATCGAAAACTTCTGTGGCACCCAAGAAATGATCAACATTAAAAGTTCAATTCAAAATTTCGTGTGATGTGGTCCATTTGAACATTAGATATGTTTAGATTTTTCGGCTCAAGTCATGAAATCATTTGTTATGTTTGTCCGTTGATTTCCTAGTTTACCCCTCTGATCTTACAGTTTCCCCCACTGATCTCTTAGTTTTCCCTGCTGATCCTCCAGTTTGCCCCGCTAATCTTTCAGTTTGCCCCGCTGATCTTCCTAGTTTGCCCCGCTGATCTTCCTAGTTTGTCCCGCTGATATTTCATGTTTCCCTCGCTGATCTTTCATGTTTTTCCCACTAATCTTAATGTCTCCCCCGCTGATCTTTCATGTTTGTCCCGCTGAATGTCTAGATTCCCTTCCACATATGGGGTTTTGGTGTATACATATTGCGATGAAAACGAAGGGGAATTAAATAATCTGATAAACATGATATATTACAAATAAAACATCATTGTGGGGCGTAGCAAGCGTAATCAGATTGCGTACTGAGTTAGTCAGTACGCTTCCATTGCACAAGTAAACTCAGTTGGGCACACATTGAATGTATGTAGTATATTCACGCCGTTCATCTGTTTTTCCATTATTTTAAGGGGTTTAGCCCCCACATTTTAAATTGAAGCATATCAAAAGATCAAGTGGATCATACCACGGGAAACAGTGGGCATAGTGATTTCCACCCCTGAAACCATAGTCAGCCAAACAGTGATGTCTGTTTGTTATCAAACCCATTCATAAGATCATACAGATATGGATCAATAAAAAATACACTTATAGATTGAAAACTTCTGTGGCACCCAAGAAATGATCAACATTAGAAGTTCAATTCGAAATTTCATGTGGTGTGGTCCATTTGAACATTCGATATGTTTAGATTTTTCGGCTCAAGCCATTAAATCATTTGTTATGTTTATCCCGCTGATCTCCTAGTTTTCCCCGCTGATCTTCCTAGTTTGCCCCGCTGATCTTTCATGTTTCCCTCGCTGATCTTTCATGTTTATCGCGTTTAATTTCATGTTTGTCCTGTTGAATGTCTAAGTTCCCTCTTTCAATGTCTAGATTCCCTTCCACATATGGAGTTTTGGTGTATACATATTGTGATGAAAACGGAGGGGCATTACATAATCCGATGAACATGATATATTACAAATAAAATATCATTGGGGCGGGGGGGTAACAAGCGTAATCAGATTGCGTAATGAGTTAGTTAGTACGCTCCCATTGCAAAAGCAAACTCAGTTGGGCTCACATTGAATGTATGTAGTATATCCACGCTGTTCATCCATTTTTTCATTTCTTTTAAGGGGTTTAGCCCCCATATTTTAAATTGAAGCATATCAAAAGATCAAGTGGATCATACCATGGGAAATAGTGGGCATAGTGATTTCCACCGCCGAAACCATAGTCGGTCCAACAGTGATGTTTGTTTGTTATCAAACCTATTCATAAGATCATACAGATATGGATCAATAGAAAATACACTTATAGATCAAAAACTTCTATGGCACCCAAGAAATGATCAACATTAGAAGTTCAATTCGAAATTACGTGTGGTGTGGTCCATTTAAACATTCGATATGTTTAGATTTTTTGGCTCAAGCCATGAAATCATTTATTATGTTTGTCCCGCTGATTTTCTAGTTTACCGCACTGATCTCCTAGTTTCCCCCGCTGATCTTTCAGTTTTCCCCGTTGATCTTCCAGCTTGTCCTGCTAATCTTCCTAGTTTACCCCGCTAATCTTTCATGTTTCCCCCACTGATCTCCTAGTTTCCTCCGTTGATCTTCCAGTTTGCCCCGCTGATTTTCCTAGTTTGCCTCGCTAATCTTCCTAGTTTGTCCCACTGATCTTTCATGGTTTCCTCGCTGATCTTTCATGTTTTCCCCGCTGATCTTTCATGTTTGTCCCGCTGAATGTCTAGGTTCCCTCCCTCAATGTCTAAGTTCCCTTCCACATATGGGGTTTTGGTGTATACATATTGCGATGAAAAGGAGGGGTATTACATAATCCGATGAACATGATATATTACAAATAAAACATTTTTATGGGGCGTAACAAGCGTAGTCAGATTGCGTACTAAGTTATTCAGTACGCTCCCATCGCACAAGTAAACTCAGTTGGGCCCACATTGAATGTATGTAGTATATCCACGCCGTTCATCCGTTTTTCCATTTATTTTGAGGGGATTAGCCCCCATATTTCAAATTGAAGCATATCAAAAGATCAAGTGGATCATACCATGGGAAATAGTGGGCATAGTGATTTCCACCGCTGAAACTATAGTCGACCCAACAGTGATGTTTGTTTGTTATCAAACCTATTCATAAGATCATACAGATATAGATCAATAGAAAACACAGTTATAGATCGAAAACTTCTGTGACACCCAAGAAAAGATCAACATTAGAAGTTCAATTCAAAATTTCATGTGGTGTGGTCCATTTGAACATTAGATATGTTTAAATTTTTTGGCTCAAGCCATGAAATTATTTGTTATGTTTGTCCCACTATTTCTCAGTTTGCCCCACTGATCTTCTAGTTTCCCCCGCTGATCTCCTAGTTTCCCCCACTGATCTTCCAGTTTGCCCCGCTGATTTTCCAGTTTGTCCCGTTGATCTTCCTAGTTTGCCCCGCTGATCTTTCATGTTTTCCTCGCTGATCTTAATGTCTCGCCCGCTGATGTTTTATATTTGTCTCGCTGAATGTCTAGGTTCCTTCCCTCAATGTCTAGGTTCCCTTCCACATATGGGGTTTTGATGTATACATATTGCGATGAAAACGGAGGGGTATTACATAATCCGATGAACATGATATATTACAAATAAAACATCTTTATGGGGCGTAGCAAGCGTAATCAGATTACGTACTAAGTTAGTCAGTACGCTCCCATTGCACAAGTAAACTCAGTTGGGCCCACATTGAATATATGTAGTATATCCACGCCGTTCATCCATTTTTCCATTTATTTTAAGGGGTTTAGGCCCCATATTTCAAATTGAAGCATATCAAAAGATCAAGTGGATCATACCAGGGAAACAGTGGGCATAGTGATTTCCACCGCTGAAACCATAGTCGGCTCAACAGTGATGTTTGTTTGTTATTAAACATATTCATAAGATTATACAGATATGGATCAATAGAAAACATAATTATAGATCGAAAACTTCTGTGACACCCAAGAAATGATCAACATTAGAAGTTCAATTCAAAATTTTGTGTGGTGTGGTCCATTTGAATATTAGATATGTTTATATTTTTTATTTGCTATGTTTGTCTCGCTGATTTTTCAGTTTGCCCCGCTGATCTTCTAGTTTCCCCCGCTGATCCCCTAGTTTCCTCTGCTGATCTTTTATGTTTTCCCCGCTGATGTTTCATGTTGATGGTTTTTCTCCATACGATTTTTGGTATTTCTCTGCTCAATTTCTATTTATATTTCATATGAATCTTATTCAAATTAGTAAAATGCTAAATTATTTTTAATTATGTCTGATTTTGTACACTATGTTTATCTTGTGAATTTTATATTTAATATGTTTTTCAATTCATCTTTGCAGGTGACGAATATTTTACCGTAATTTTCAACCCAACATCTAGGTGTACACTGACATGGTGGTTTGATAAGGGGAAGAGTAGAGTGAAAAGGCACAATAGCCGCCTAAAGCTGTTTAAGCAATCCCCTTTCTCGCTTCTATTGCATGTTACATCCTTTAGATTTATAGGGGCTATATTTCATGTTCTTTTATTAAGATACAAAGGTGATTTAATATTTAAGATCAAGGGGAGGCGATTGTAGTTTTCAGAGATGGACTTCGCCCTCATTACCGGTCTTAAGATTGGAGATCCAACTATACCGAAGAATCGTTGCACTACGAGTACACTAAGAGACAAATACTTCAAAGAATATCTAGTCTTAAAGAAGCACTTAATGGATGTGTTTGAGAGATTAGTTAACACCAATAAGCATGAGGACGTTGTGAAGGTTGCCCTACTTCTAGTTGTAGAGTGCTTTCTTAGGGGAACCGAACCGAAAACTATGTGCAACTTGGATTATATTCACCTGGTGGACTCGTTAGATGATTTCTATATGTATCCCTGGGGTAGTCTGGGATACTATACAATATCGCAAGGAATCGAATCTGTCGTTGCCGCATCAAGTTCCAAACGGTACACTGTATGTGGTTGTGTCCTTCCCCTACAAGTAAGAACATATTTTATTTTCTATATGTTTTCGCTTTATAGTTAATTTTGAATTTTTAACCTTATACAAATTCATTCTAACAGGTATGGGCAGTAGAGATAATTTTGGCCCTGCAAGCGTGTGTTATTTCGTATGTTCCACGTCAAATTTCGCGCTTCATTCAAAATCGAGGCTGGAAATGTTGGAGGTACAACAGAATAAATGTTATTTTCGAGAGTAAAGCTGTAATTTTATATATATCATTGGCATTTACTTTGTTTAAGTAGACGTATACGCTTAATTATTTAACATTACTCTTTGTTCTTTTCTAGACATCAGTTGTAATTGAAAGGGCCTAGCTATATGCCCTAGAGAGGGGGTGAATAGGGCAATGCCAAATAAAACTTAAAACAACGGAATAATAAAAGAAATAAAGCACAATGCTGAATTAAAAGTAATCTCAATAACCTAGAATTAAGAGAATGATACTATATCAGTTCTAAGGAAAACCTTACACCAAAAACCAACAGTTTAAGGTAGGACAACCTTATTTCTAGAACGTCCTTTGTATCTCAAACTAATGACAAATAAAAAGCAATGAAACCAAAATAACTTGCAGAAATAAATCCTAAGTTATTACAACATTCCCACACTTGCTTAAAATAAAATGATTACAACATTCATCCACAAATACAATCCACAAAACTGAATGAATAAAAGAATGAATGAATAAAGCATATCCACAACACAATGATATATAGTGGTTTGCCTATGTGTACACCAACTATTATCCAACAGCCACACAGAATGCTACTCCACTCCTAATATCCTCACACGGGAGATATCACCATGCACT
The DNA here is from genome assembly GCA_037074715.1 of Magnolia kwangsiensis. NCBI lineage: Eukaryota > Viridiplantae > Streptophyta > Magnoliopsida > Magnoliales > Magnoliaceae > Magnolia > Magnolia kwangsiensis. The sequence goes on from CM073584.1 coordinate 77,635,170, forward strand.
ATCAAAATAGGTTTCACAGGTTCACCTAAAACCTTCATAATTGTGTCTTTTTATCACGGGCTTACACAATCTGAGTTTCTCGCTCTCCTCAGATAACCAAAATAATGAAATTTTTCTGGCAAATCTCAAACAAAACCAAAGAATGTAAATTACACAAATATAAAATACCTGAATCTCCTTTTGAAGTAGTCCGGTAAAACCAATCAGAATAGAAGTTTGATTCAACGTTCAAAGTCCAATACTCACTTTAAGAATGGTTCTAAGTCTAATTGATTTTAAATCAAAAGGGCTAGTTCTATTTGATTTTGAATCCAAGAAGAATGAATATCAGAAATTCCCCTTTTCTAATAAGATTGGAATGTAGATCAAAATTAAATAAAAAATAAGCTAGCAAAAGAAATATTAAATGAGCACAAAGTAGCTTAAAAACAAACACGAACTTATCTCAGAGTATAACTTAAAGATTTTTTGAATTGATTTGAATTGAATTGAAAAACTCTGAAGTTCGTGCTCTATTTATAGCCTGAAAAATCCCATCTACGACTGGTCTTAGGATCCTAGGACTGGTCATAGCTTTAAAGATTTTCAAAGATTTTCGCGGGATAAGGATTGACTGTTCCATGACTGGTCCTGAGTAGCCTACGACCGGTCGTGGGCCACCTACGACTGGTCGTCGGACCCTCAGATTAGTTGCTGGAGTTTGAGTCGTAGGGCTAAGACCGGTCGAAGGACAAGTCGTACAGCTCACAGGACTGGTCGAAGGATGTCCAGGACTGGTCGTAGGACAACCAGAAAAATCTGAAAATCTTCAACAACCTAGGATTGGTCCTGAAAAACATAAGACTGGTCGTAACAGAGCTAAGACTGGTCTTAGAACAACCCGAATAAGCATATTAAAATATACAAATTATGTATCCAGAATGACCTACAATAAAGCCCATCTTAAGGTCAATCTAAGGTCAAACAAACCTTAAAAATGAGATGGACATTGATAGTCTGTACACTCAGATGACCCTTAAGAGAAGCTTGAGAATTTACGAATCTTGTTGTAGGCCTTCTCGAGCTTGATCCTTTCTTGACTTGACAAAGTCTTCTTCTATACTTGTACTTATTTGAATCTTGAACATGCATACTTGGAGACTTCTATTCTTGAATTCTTCATCCATGACTTGAAACTTTCTTCATTTAAGTTCTTGTCTTGAAATACGATGTCTTAAAGTAATGAATAGTCTCAAACATGAAACATAAGATATACAAGACATAGATATAGGTTTTGGCACCACAAATTTGACAACCAAAGGGATATGAAATCATAGCACTTACAATCTCCCCCTTTGTCAAATTTGTGACAAAACACATATCATACAGATAAGAGCAACATCATACAAATTACTCTACTCTCCCTGAGAGATACGAGTACTGCTCTTGTAAACAATAAATACGAGTACTCATGTAAATAATAAATAACATGTAAACATCAAGACTCCATATTCTCAATCCACATATCCTTCTCAATCAATTAATCCAAACAAATTACTCCCCCTTTCCATACTACTCCTCTTTACCATACTACTCCCCCTTTTTGACACAAAATGACAAGGGAAAGGCACAATAGGAAAGTCACAACAACATAGAGAATAATAAAAAGCAGATAATGAGAAAAAAATATGGAAAGACATAGCATATTTCAAAATATAAAACAGAATCATCAAGCCATAACCAAGTTAATACAATATCCAAAATACAAGATAAGATAATGTTATATAATCCAAAAGATAATTCTCCTAATCAGATCCAAAGGAGGGAGCAGGGATAGTACAATCAATCTGGTGTAAGCCCCTATTAATGCTACGAAGATATTTTTGCATATATTTAAACTGCATATCGTGGGATACACTCATGTGATCAACCTTCTCCTCCAATGCACGAAGGCATGCATCATAACTAGATGGATCGTAATCAAGATCATTTGGCGAATCAGTTTCTATCTCATCAAATAACTCATCCATATTAACATCATGTTGAGAAAGATCGCCAGCTTCCCCTTCATTTCCGGCATCACCACCATTACCACCAACATCACCTTCATCTTCTTGGCCAGGAAGCAAATCCAACTTCATCTTATTAAGATTGGTATTATTGAAAATAAGATGATGAATTGGTGCCTCATTAATAGGTTTATCGACAAGCATGTGAGTGGCTAACACAGTCATAAGATAAACAAACGGAATATCACTATGACCCGGATGGAGACGAAACTGTATGATAAAATGACAGATCAAAGAAGGAAGGCAGACCATAGTACCAAAAGCAATAGAATGCAACACACGAACCATGAAAGAAGTTAACTCGGTTTTATTACCGGACCGAGGATACAGATTTGAAATGAAAAAATGATGTAACACTCTGTATCTAGGTAACAGATACTGTAAGTGCTATGATTTCATATCCCTTTGGTTGTCAAATTTTGTGGTGCCAAAACCTATATCTATGTCTTGTACATCTTGTATTTTATGATTGAAGACTATTCATTGCAATCAAGTCATCACATTTCAAGACAAGATCTTAAATGAAGAAATTTTTCAAGATTTGGATGAAGAATTCAAGTATTGAAGTCTTCAAGTTAGTATGTTCAAGATTCGATCAAGTTCAAGTTTAGTAGAAGACTTTGTCAAGTCAAGATTAAGCTCAAGAAGGCCTACTATAAGATTTGTATATTCTCAAGCTTCTCTTAAGGGTCATCTGAGTGTATAGACTTTCAATGTCCATCTCACTTTTAAGATTTATTTAACCTTAGATTGACCTTAGGATAGGCTTTACAGTAGGTCATTCTGGATACATAACTCATATATTTTATTATGCTTGTTTGGAGTGTTCTAAGACCAGTCCTAGGGACTTCAAGACCAGTCCTAGCTCTACTACGACCAGTCTTAAGTTTTTCAAGACCAGTCCTAGGTTGTTGAAGATTTTTGGATCTTTCTGGCTGTCCTACGACCAGTCATGTGAGTTCTACGACTCATCCTTCGACCGGTCGTAGCCCTACGACTCAAACTCTACCAACCATTTTTGGGGTCGTACGACCGGTCGTATGTGTCCCACGACCAGTCGTAGATGGCCCGGTCGTAGACCGCCCAGGACCAGTCGTGGAACAGAAAATCTTATCCCACGAAAATCTTTCGAAAATCTTTGGAGGTACGACCAGTACTAGGTTCCTAAGACCAGTCATAGACGGAATTTTTTAGGCTATAAATAGAGCACGAACTTCAGAGTTTTAGTACTTCAAATTAATTCTATTCAAGCATTCTTTAGGCTATACTCTGAGATAATTTTGTGTTTATTTTAAGCTACTTTGTGCTTTTTTAATATTCCTTTTGCTAGCTTATTTTTATTTGATTTTGATCTACATTCCAATCTTATTAGAAAAGAGGAATTTCTGATATTCCTTCTTCTTGGATTCAAAATCAAATAGAACTAACCCTTTTGATTTAAAATCAATTAGACTTAGAACCATTCTTAAAGTGAGTATTGGACTTTGAACGTTGAATCGAACATCTACTCCGATTGGTTCTACCGGGCTTCTTCAAAAGGTGATTCAGGTATTTTACATTTTTATAATTTACTTTCTCTGGTTTTTTTTTGAGATTCGCCAGAAAAATCTCATTCTATTGGTTATCTGAGGAGAGCCAGAAAACTCAGATTGCGGGGTTTTTGGATTGTGTAAGCCCGAGATCAAAGACACAATTGTGAAGGTTTTAGGTGAACCTGTGAAACCTATTTTGATAGTGCATGCTAATATCCCCTGTGTGAGGATATTAGGAGTGGAGTAGCAATCTGTGTGACTGTTGGATAACAGTTTGTGTACACACAAGCGAACCACTATATATCGTTGTGTTGTGGATGTATTTTTCTCTTTCATTCTGTTTTGTGGATGAATGTTGTAATCACTTCAAGCAAGTGTGGATAAATGTCGTAATAACTTAGGATTTATTTTCTGTAAGTTATTTTGATTTTCTTGCTTATTATTCCTCATTGATTTGTGATACAAAGGACGTTCTAGAAATAAGGTTGTCCTACCTTAAACCTTTAGTTTTTGGTGTAAAGTTGTCCTTAGAACTGATAAAGTATCAATCTCTTTATTTTAGGCTATTGTGATTGTTTTATATTCAGCATTGTGCTTTATATCTTTTATTATTCCGCTGTTATAAGTTTTATTTGGCATTGCCCTATTCACCCTCCCTCTACGGCATATAGCTAGGCCCTTTCAGATACTTTGAAGGGAGCGCATTACCTTTGTGTGTCCATTGCGCATTACTTTTGCATAAGTCTCTTGTTGACATGCATTTTTCCGATTCAGATGGTTTGTCGTATAGAGTATGAATCGGTATACCTTCATCATTAACGGGTATATCCATAATACCCGATATTAAATGATGGTCTACTTCAAATTTTTCTTCTCTAGTATCAATTGAAAAAGTTAAGTTGTCAAGTGAGAATTCTGAGATACATGCAACCATTGATTGTGCAATTGACTGGTATGCAGGCCCACCCCAAAGTAAAATGTTAGCCCAGCCAACAGATTCAAGGAGAGGGATAATACAATATGGAGCAATGTGATTGAGATCAGCGGTATGCTCAACGATAACATTACGGACACGTAAATCCCGTACATCTTGAGGATCATCTTCGGGTGACCGAAGGTGCCGTTTTGTTATCGGTGTAGATATAGATGAGGATGGACCACGGGATGTTTTCTTCTTCCCTCTAGCATTCATCTTCAACAAGATATACTAAGAGCAAGAGAAATGCATAAAAAGAAGGATGAGTTTTCTTTAGATCAGCAATTTGAGAAGAAACCCTTAAAAAACCAACAAAAGATTAAATCTAGCTACATAATGATCAAATCAAAGCATAGAGAGCATGAATCCTCATGAAAAATAAAGAAATAGGACTAACCTTGAAGAAATATAAGAAATCCTATGACTGGTCGAGTCACGACTCGTCGTAGGTCGGAGTGGAAATGAAGAAGAATGAGGTTTTCTCAATTTATATCATTTTCACGAGCTCCACGACCGGTCGAGTATCGACCAAAAATACATATTTAATGTAAAAAATTAAAATTTAAATACAAATAATACTAAATATAATACACTATGATACATGCAAGCAAGAATACTCAATGTAAAATGCACATACCAAGATCAAATTTTAATTTATTAAACCTGCTTTTGTCGAGCGGTTTAGTAAATATATCAGCAAGTTGAGTTTCGGTTGGTATATATTCCAAGGAAATAACTTTTTCTTCAACCAACTCACGAATATAATGATACCTAATGTCAATGTGCTTAGTACGTGAATACTGGATTGGATTTTTGGAAATATTTATAGCACCGGAATTATTACAATGTAAGATCATTGAATTTTGATTAATTCCATAATCGCTTAGCATGCGTTTCATCCAAACTAGTTGAATACATGCATATCTAGCTGCAATATACTCAGCCTCAGCAGTGGAGAGCGATATTGAGCTTTGCTTCTTGCTGAACCAAGAAACTAAGCAATTTCTAATGTAAAAACAACCACCACTGGTTGATTTTCTATCATCAATATTACTGACCCAATCAGCATCTGAGTACCCGGCTAATTGAACACTAGTATCAAAAGGATACCAAAGACCCATAGTACTTGCGACATATCTAATAATCCGTTTAACAGCAGTAAGATATGATTCCTTAGGATTAGACTGAAATCTTTCACAAATATCAACACTTAAATCGATATCAGGTCTACTAGCAGTTAGATACAACAAACTACCAATCATACTACGATATAGTTTAGGATCTATATCTTTACCTGTAGAGTCTTTTGAGAGTCTTAACGTTGTACTCATAGGAGTATCAAAGTTCTTACCATTCTCAAATCCAAACCTTTTAACCAAGTTTGAAGCATATTTGGTTTGAGAAATGAAAATTCCATCAGGTTGTTGTTTTACTTGCAACCCTAGGAAATAGTTTAGTTCACCAACCATGCTCATTTCAAACCTTGATTTCATTAACTCTGCAAACTCAATAGACATGTTATAGCAAGTTGATCCATAAATAATATCATCAACATAAATTTAAACCATCAAAATATCATTGTTATGCTTCTTAACAAAGAGCGTCTTATCGACACTTCCTACTTGAAAGCTATGACTAAGTAAGAATTTAGTCAATTTTTCATACCATACCCTGGGTGCTTATTTTAGACCATAGAGAGCTTTTTTGAGATGAAATACATGGTCAGATAACTTGGGGTCTTCAAACCCTGAAGGTTGTTCAACATACACCTCTTCATGTAAATCGTCATTCAAGAAGGCACTCTTTACATCCATCTGATAAATCTTAAATTTTCTAAAGCATGCGATGGAAATAAAAAGTCTGATTGATTCAAGGCGAGCGACTGGAGCAAAGGTTTCATCGTAATCGATGCCTTCAATCTGAGTGTACCCTTGTACAACTACTCTAGCATTGTTTCGTATTATATTTCCAAGTTCATCAGACTTATTTTTAAAGATCCATTTTGTTCCAATAATGTGTTTATCTTTAGGTCTAGGAACAAGATACCAGACATCATTACGAACAAATTGATTAAGTTCATCCTGCATAGCAACTATCTAACTTTCGTCAGAAAGTGCTTCTTTCACATTGACCGGTTCTATTTGGGATGTAAAACAAACATAATTACATATGTTCTCAAGTTGTTTGTGAGTACGAACTCCAGTGAGAGGGTTTCCAAGAATTTGATTGGTTGGATGATCTTTGACAGTCCTTGGTTCAGATTCCTTTTGACTTGATGAGGTATCTTGATTGTCGATAATAAGAACTTCATCATCATCTGAACTCGGAGCTGGTGTATTCAAATGATCATCAATGACCACATTGATGGACTCTTGAATCACACCAGTTCTCTTATTTAGAAACCTATAAGCTCGTTTGTTCAAAGAATATCCAAGAAAAATACCATCATCACTCTTTGTTTCAAACTTTTCTAAATTTCCATAATCATGTAAAATATAACACTTGGTGCCAAAAACTCGAAAGTATTTGACAGTAGGTTTCTTTTCAAACCATAATTCATAAGCAGTCTTATTATCAGATTTACTAGTATAAACCCGATTAATAATATAACATGCGGTATTAACTGCTTCAGCCCAAAGATTTCTAGAGAGCTTCATACTATTCAACATAACATTAGCCATATCCTGAAGCACTCTGTTTTTTCTTTCAACTATACCATTTTGTTGCGGTGTTTTGGACACAGAGAATTCATGCGATATTCCCCAATCACTATAGAATTTCTCAAAACTATTGTCTTTGAATTCGGATCCATGATCACTATGGATCTTACTAACATGAGAACCTTTCTCATTTTGGATTCATTTAATGACCTTTTTCACTTCATCCAGGGTTTCAGTTTTATCTTTTAAGAACGATACCTAAGTAAATTTGGTATAGTCATCTACGATAACCAAGATGTATTTTTTACCTCCTCGACTCTCCGTTTTGGTTGGTCCAATAAGATCCATGTGGAGAGGCTCAAGTAGTCTAGATGTGTTATTGGAGTTCACTTTCTTGTGGGAGCCCCTAATCTGTTTTTCCAACTGGCATTCACCACATATTTTGTCTACTTTTTGCAATTTGGGTAGACCTCTAATTAGTTCTCTTTTGCTCAATTTAAATAAGTTCTGGTAGTGTACATGTCCAAGGCATTTATGTCATAATTCAGTCTCATCGGTATGGACCATGTAACACGATTGAGTAGATGAGCTTACATCACTAACGATGTATCAATTTTCAGAAGTTCTGCGACCATTCAATATAACAAAACCCTTTTTATTAACTATCTCACAACCTTGATTAGAAAACTTCACACTATGGTTGTTATCGCATATCTAAGAAATGCTTAATAGGTTGTGTTTCAAGCCCTCAACATATAAAACATTCTTAAATAAGGGAAGGTTATAAAGTTGAACCGTACCTTGACCAATGATCTTACAATTGCTTCCATCACCAAATGTGACTGACCCGTCAGTCATATCTTTTAGATCGGTGAATAAAGCCTTGTCGCCTGTCATATGCCTGGAGCAACCACTATCTAGGTACCACTTTGAATGGCTTGTAGCTTTGAAAGCAGTGTGGGCAACCAAGCAGGCAACTTTAGGTACCCATTTCAGAATTGTTTTGGGTTTAGGAGTATAGATGGTCTTTTTCTGTCTGTTGTTATAGGAGAGACCTATAAAGTTAGACTTTAATAGCTCCTTGAGTAGATCAATTATTTTTTTAGCCAATGGATTTCGGTTTTGAAAATCAAAGTTGACATGGCTACCTTTAGGTTTTTGAAAAGTCCTTGAATTTTTGGAAAAATCTTGATAAGTATTCTTTTCTTTTGAGGTTGAAGACTCTCCTTTTACAAATTTAGGAGCAATGTTCTTTTATTTAGGAGATGTATTCTTATCATAGCCCAATCCGGATCGATCGTCACATTTTCTTGATCCAGACAATAATTTTTTCAATTTAGGATCACCTTGGGCATATCTCCATGTGTCTTTCAAACTCAGAAGAGAAGCTACCTCATTTTTTAGTTTCTCATTTTTGGATCTCAAATCTTCAATTTTGGAGGTTTTGAAATCTAAATCACATTTGATCTTTTCAAAAGAATCGGAAATATGAGACTTTTCTAAAACGAGAGACTCATAATCTACTTTAAGCTTAGAAAATTTTTCTTTTTGTAACTTAAGCTTGACGGTAATTATACAACTCTCCTTATAAAGGGCATTATAAGCATCCTGAAGATCATCTTCATTATCGTAATCACTATTTAGATTTACTTCACTAGATATATCATCATTATCTGAAAAAGTGATCTTGGCTAGAGTCATAAGGGCTTTAATATCATCGCCCGACTCGGTTTCAGAATCTTCTGATTTAAAAGAGGATTCAGAATCAGACGATTCATCCCAAGTAGCCATCATGCTTTTCCTTTTTGATTTTTCCTTTTTAGGATATTTATTAGCTAAGTGCCCATACTCTTGACAGTTGTAACATTGACTATCTTTCAAAGATTTTTGAGCTCTAGGTTTAGATCGTCTCTTATCATTTGACTTTTGAAAATTAACTTTTTTCTTGCTTTTAAAAATTTTGTAAAACTTTTTTGCTAAAAGCGCCATATCATCTTTGGTATTTTCTAAATCTGAAGTTCTCTCTTGTGAAACATTTTTAGATGATTTGAGAGCAATTGATTTTCCTTTAGGAGCTTTAAAGGACAACTCGTAGGTTTGAAGTGAGCCAACTAGTTCCTCAACCCTCATGGTATCCGTATCACGAAGTTCCTAAATCATGGTCACTTTAGAATTGAACCGTTCAGGAAGTGAGCATAGTATCTTTGCACACACTTTACTTTCTAGGATTCTATCACCAAGACCCCACATAGAGTTCATAATGTCATTCAATCTAGTGTAGAAGTGCATAAACATCTCATTCTCCTCCATATGAATTTCTTCAAATTTAGTTGTAAGGAGTTGGACTTTAGATTTCTTGACAATTGATGTACCCTCGTGTGTTATTTCTAATACATTCCATGCTTGTTTTGCATTTTCACAAGAGATGATTCTTTTGAATTCATCTGGTGATAATACACAAGTAATTGCATTTAGTGCTTTTGCATTGGCACTACTCTCACTTTTCTGAAGTGTGGTCCAAAGAGAATAAGCTGTTACTTTCATGGATTTTGAACCATCGTCATTAGTTACTTCAGTGATAGGAGGGTTCCATTCATTCACTGTGGCTAGCCACACACTCATCTAAGTATTTGAGGAAGCTCCTCATCCTGGCTTTCCAATAGGCATAGTTTGTGCCATTAAAGGGTGGTGGCCTAGTGACTGATAGGCTATCAAAATTTGACATCTTAATATAGCTTAGATCGTTAGCTTAGGAAATAAATCCAATAAATAAACAATAAACACAAGCTATTAGGCTCTGATACCACTTGAAAGGGCCTAGCTATATGCCCTAGAGGGAGGGTGAATAGGGCAATGCCAAATAAAACTTAAAACAGCGGAATAATAAAAGAAATAAAGAACAATGCTGAATTAAAAGTAATCCCAATAACCTAGAATTAAGAGAATGATACTATATCAGTTCTAAGGACAACCTTACACCAAAAACCAACGGTTTAAGGTAGGACAACCTTATTTTTAGAACGTCCTTTGTATCTCAAACCAATGACAAATAAAAAGCAAGGAAACCAAAATAACTTGCAAAAATAAATCCTAAGTTATTACAACATTCCCACACTTGCTTAAAGTAAAATGATTACAACATTCATCCACAAATACAATCCACAAAACTGAATGAATAAAAGAATGAATGAATAAAGCACATCCACAACACAATCATATATAGTGGTTCGCCTGTGTGTACACCAACTGTTGTCCAACAGCCAGACAGAATGCTACTCCACTCCAAATATCCTCACACAGGGGATATTAGCATGCACTATCAAAATAGGTTTCACAGGTTCACTTAAAACCTTCACAGTTGTGTCTTTTTATCACAGGCTTACACAATCTGAGTTTCTGGCTCTCCTCAGATAACCAAAACAATGAGATTTTTCTGGAAAATCTCAAAAAAAACCAAAGAATGTAAATTACATAAATATACAATACCTGAATCTCCTTTTGAAGTAGCCTGGTAGAACCAATTGGAATAGAAGTTCGATTCAACGTTCAAAGTCCAATACTCACTTTAAGAATGGTTCTAAGTATAATTGATTTTAAATCAAAAGGGCTAGTTCTATTTGATTTTGAATCCAAGAAGAAAGAATATCAGAAATTCTCCTTTTCTAATAAGATTGGAATATAGATCAAAATCAAATAAAAAATAAGCTAGCAAAAGAAATATTAAATGAGCACAAAGTAGCTTAAAAATAAACACAAACTTATCTCAGAGTATAGCCTAAAGATTACTTGAATTGAGTTGAATTGAATTGAAAAACTCTGAAGTTCGTGCTCTATTTATAGCCTAAAAAATCCCATCTATGACTGGTCTTAGGATCCTAGGGCTGGTCGTAGCTTCAAAGATTTTTAAAGATTTTCACGGGATAAGGATTAGCTGATCCACGACTGGTCCTGGGTAGCCTATGACCGGTCGTTGGCCACCTACGACTGCTCGTGGGTCACCTACAACTGGTCGTAGGACCCCCAGATTAGTTGCTGGAGCTTGAGTCGTAGGGCTAAGACCGGTCGAAGGACAAGTCGTACAACTCACAGGACTGGTCGAAGAATGTCTAGGACTGGTCGTAGGACAACTAGAAAAATCTAAAAATCTTCAACAACCTAGGATTGGTCCTGAAAAACTTAAGACTGGTCGTAGCAGAGCTAGGACTGGTCTTGAAGTCCCTAGGACTGGTCTTAGAATAGTCCGAACAAGCATATTAAAATATACAAATTATGTATCCAGAATGACCTACAGTAAAGCCCATCCTAAGGTTAATCTAAGGTCAAACAAACCTTAAAAATGAGATGGACATTGATAGTCTGTACACTCAGATGACCCTTAAGAGAAGCTTGAGAATTTATGAATCTTATTGTAGGCCTTCTCGAGCTTGATCCTTTCTTGACTTGACAAAGTCTTCTTCTATACTTGTACTTGTTTGAATCTTGAACATGCATACTTGGAGACTTCTATTCTTGAATTCTTCATCCATGACTTGAAACTTTCTTCATTTAAGTTTTTGTCTTGAAATACGATGTCTTAAAGCAATGAATAGTCTCAAACATGAAACACAAGATATACAAGACATAGATATAGGTTTTGGCACCACAAAATTTGACAACCAAAGGGATATGAAATCATAACACTTACAGTAATGAAATTGGAACCAACGCTACAAGAATGGGAAACGGATGTTGTTCGCTTAGTTCGTGACAGTTTCCAGGTGAGGCGTCATGAAAAATGAACTAGTTTGTCATTGTAAAGTTATCCTTACTCTTACATATCCATCTATACATCTTGTAGCTCACCAAGACCCAAGAAGATGATGATAATGAGGGTAATGAGACTGATTATGAGGAGGATGGGGAGTCATATGATAACGACGAGAAGGGCGTGGAGGGAGAGGAACCAAGGGGGGGGGGGGGGGTATTAAGAAGAATGTTGTTTTGATGGAGGAATTTCGGATTGAGAGGGATGAGTTGAAGAAGGAGAGAGAAGAATTAAAGAAGGAGAGGGACGAATTGAGAAAAGAGAGGGAAGAGATAAGAAGGAAAGAAGCAATGTTTACTGGGAGGGAGAGGTTGTTGAATGAGAAAGAACAATTGAAGAGGGAGAAGGATTTATTTTTTGAGGACAAGGAGAAGTTAGTGAATAAGAGGGAGGAGTTTATTAATGAGAAGGAATGTAGTCGTACACAGAGGGGACATTTTGTGATGGAGGAGGAGGGTGAGGAGTTGAGTAAGAGAGGGAAAGTAAATGATATTAAAGATAAAGAACCCGGACATGGGGACCTAGACGTGCAATCATATAGTAATGTCACTGGTAATGTATCAAAGGCATCCACTTCTCATCCTGTTTATGAAAGGAGAACTAAAAGGATACCGAAGCCGTCATATTACAAGATTTCTCCATACATATCCCTGTCTGCATTCGATACAACCCCTGCGGTGGTTCTCGAACCCGAGTAAGTAACAACTTTTGTAACTTCTCTGATACCATTTCCTCTACAGATGGATCCTTTCAGGATACTATCCGCATAGGAGGTGAAAGAGGCAGAGGACTGGTATGAAGCAAACAAGGTCATGACAATGGGGAAATGGTTCAGTACGATATGGATAAAGGATGCCTGGGTTGATAGCGAGGTAAGCATTATGCATTTATTATGTGTTATATTAATCTATGACTAAATCATACTATCCTATTGATTAGGCTATCGACACATACATTGAGTTCCTTAAAAAAAGGTATACAAACCTTTCAATAGCATATCCTCAGGATTACAAGTTTTTTCCTACGTATTTTACACTAACTGTTTATTACGCTAATCCGTAATCTTTTTGAAATTTTAATTTCCTTAAATGTATTGAACTTGCATCATATTTGTAACAGCAAAGCCTTGAGGGGTGTTTACCGATTTTGATTGCATATCGGGCCTCCAAATCGACGTCAGAAAGGGCCAAGCTATTAGGTCAGATGGGTATGGCCTACGTAATCGCAAAGCAGTGAGATAAACCATACACCAAAGTGATTTGGTGTTATGAATGGGTAATGCACTTGTCACAGAACATCATCTCTTATTGTTATGTCTTCTATCATGTTTGACGAATATATTATTTTATGAATCATGAACAGGTCTATGCGCCCATAAATCACGAGAATTCACATTGGTTTCTACTAGTCATCTATCCCAGAGTAAAAGAAATCATTGTTGTAGATAGCTTGTGCACAAATTTATTACCGAGGTACAAGCAAAAAATGAAGAACTTGACTGATGCACTCCCTATTCTCTTCCATGCCTCGGGAGACAGTACTGCGCTTGAAGAGAAGCAGTGGACCGTCAAAGTCGATGAATCTGTGCCGAAGTAGAATAATGGTTATGACTGTGGTATATTCGTAATGAAATACATCAACATTTTATGTAGCGGTCTCACCTTGGCGGGAATAGACATGCTAAAATTCACCACCGATTGGAGGAAGTCAATTGCATATGATTGCTTGACTCTAGTTTCTAGATGATATTTTTCCAGGGCATGGGATGAATTTTGGAAAGATGTTGTATATATTGTATTATATACATCGTTGAATATACATTGCAAGTTATGATGTATAGCATACTTTGTAAGTTTTGATGTATAGCATACTTTGTAATTTTGGTGGATATCATACTTTGAAATTTTTTTGCATATTTGTCGAAATTGTAAGTTATGATGTATAACATATTTTGTAATTTTGGTGGGATTCAATGAGCTGATGTGAAATGGTGGTCAGCTGTCAGCATACTCTACCCCTACTGTTTAATTGGCACATAACATGTATGCCTTTTGAAGTTCCTTGCTTGATTATGACAATCGAACTACTGTTAAGAACACAATTCACAAATTTATCTCTCATTCATTTTCTATTACTATACAGATGTATCAGTTAGCATTATGCACTTCTTGTCAACTATAATGTAATTGTTTCATAAACAAGGTTTCTTCTTTGTTCTTTTGTTGTCCTTAACTGTTGTTTGCTTTGGTTTTCCCTTAAATGTCCAGGTTCCGGGAAAACCACGACGTGCACAAAGTATGCATATTATCATCAGAAAAAGGGATGGAAACCAGCTCTAGTCTGCGCGGATACATTCAGAGCTGGTGCTTGTGATCAGTTGAAGCAGAATGCGACTAAAGCTAAGTTTCCTTTTTATGGAAGGTACAATGTCTGGATCTTATCTGAGTCATTCCATATTCGTGTTAGTTTCCATTCTGTTTTTTTTGCTAGAAGTTTGAGAGAGGTGTGAGGTCAAATGGCAATATAATATTATTGACTCTAATCATCCATCAAAAAAAGGAAGAAAAATATTGACTCTAATCATTTAGAAACCCAATTGTGAATGGACGTTCAGTGATTGCAATGAATGTAGTACAGTATCTGTGGGAAAAAAAAATCCAAAAATAAAAATAAAAAATCTAGAAATGTGTACATTAGTTCCAAATTTGTTAATGCTACTAGTGTTTCTTGTCTTTTAGTCATATAAAATATGTTTATGTCTACATAACACTGCTTGTTATATTCTGTGCTTTCCCCAACATTTTCACATAAAAAATCATTTGTGCTGTATCCACAGCTACATGGAGTCAGACCCTGTAAAAATTGCAGCAGAAGGTGTAGAACGGTTTAAGAAGGAAAATTGTGATCTAATAATTGTAGACACAAGTGGACGCCAAAAACAGGAAGCGGCTCTGTTTGAAGAAATGCGCCAAGTGTCTGCAGCAACGGTATTCATTTTCTCATCCTGAATGTTTATCACTCTTATCCATTTATGTTATCTAATTTAAGTTCCTTGATGTTGTAGAAACCAGATCTTGTTATATTCGTTATGGATAACAGTATTGGCCAAGCAGCATTTGACCAAGCTCAAGCTTTTAAACAAAGTGTCACGGTTGGTGCTGTGATTGTTACTAAAATGGATGGCCATGCAAAAGGAGGCGGTGCACTTAGCGCGTAAGTGTTGTTTTATGTGCTTAGTGACTTGTTTTTCTTCTTTCCCAATACTCGATGTATCTGGTTGGACTGTTGTATTTCCTTGTTGCTTTATTTTTTCCAATAAATGTTTCGAGAGATTTTAAATGTATTTCATTGTTTAGTTGATCTTAAGAATGGCACTGAAGAGTGTGTTGGCATGCTCGTGTCTAAAATAAGGATGTTGAGGTGATGGAAAGTAGACTCAGATGGTTTGGCCATGGGCATTAAAGCCTAGGAACTGCACCAGTTAGGAGTGAGTTGGTTCAAGTTGTTCAAGTTGAAGGATATAAAAGGGCAAGGGGAAGGTCCAAAAGGATGTGGGTAGTGGTAGTAAGAAATGATTTGATGACCCATTGTTTAACTGAGGATAATTGATCATTGATAGGGTGGACTAGTGGAACAGGATTTGTATAGCTGTCTCCAGTTAGGATGGGAATTTCATCCCTCACAGCTGTGTGTGCCAGCATCATTGAACAACATGACTTAAAAGTGTAGGAGGCGGCATTCTCCACAAATCAAGAACGCCATTCCTGGAAGTTCAACAGACTAATTATGTTCCATTCTTCACATTAAAATTGCACCATTTGGTGTCCTTTGATTGGGATTTTTAATCCATGTACCTGGTAGTTGAGGCCTGCCTCTGTCTAGGAGATTGAGATTACATGTTTACCTTCTTTCTTCCTGATAAATTAGGTTCACTTGATGATGAATGTTTGGTTTGGTATGTAAATCTGTTTTCATTCACATTTGTAATGATATAGTTAGAGGTTATTCACTTTAGAAAAGTACTTCTCTGGACCTGGTGGATGCCTATGTATAGCTATTTCTCTTTCCTTTTCTTTTGAGTGCTGAAAATTGTTTGTTATACTTTTCCTTTTGTCTCATAGGATTCATGTTCTAAATACATGTGTGGTATACAAAGGCATCCTTGTTGCAATCTTCTGTAGAAACATATTCCAAATACTCTTTGTATAAACTTCCTTCAGCATGCTTGCAAGTTTTACTAACATACTTTCTTGTAGATATTCTGGTACCACTGTACAATTACATATCCAGGAGTACTACACATTTCCTCACGTGCAAAGATCCGGACTACCAGCAAAGCCTTTGGCATATGCCGCCATCTGTGAGTAATAAAAAATTTGGTATTTATCATTAAAATTCTTGTCAATTTCTGTGGTCGTAACTTTAAGGTAAGGCTAGAAAAGGGTATGGGACCATTACAGTGTTTTATCTCATTATTATTTGAAAAGGAACATGACAGTTAGTTGTCATTTTGACTACTATGGGTTGTTTATGTTGATATAGAATATGTGTGGTTCTTCTGATATGCAGATTATGGTAGATAAAATATGGAGGACCATGATATTGAGCCTGCTTCTAAGCTTATTGAAGTTGTGTTTCAAAATTGCAAAGGTCAGGTGGATCAATGGGTTGAGCCGTATCTCAGAATCACATTTGATCAGTTGCAGCGGACAGAGAGACCATACTTGAAATGCCTTCATACACTAGTGGTGAGTTGCCTCTGCCATTCTACGTTGCCTTTAAGGGCCGTTTAGATGGAAGTAAATGGAGATAAATTGGTGGAATTGGGAATAAATGGTATTTGAAGTGTCTTTGGATGGAAGTAAATGCATGTAAATGAAATGAGAGTAAATGTGTATGTAAATGAAATCTTCTGCACAAGAGAGGATTTGGAAGTAAATGGGATGAAATGCCTATTTGAGCTCCCTTGGAGAGTTGCATGTGTAAACAAAGGTGCCGCTATGCATATGTCCACCATACATGTGTGATGTGTCACATTAATGATACTCCAAAACAAAGAAAATATTGGCTATATCACTAAAATCACACACACACACACAAAAAAATAAAAATAAAAAATGATCCTAACTGTCCAAAGGATGGCTATCTAAATGGATGGTTAAAAAATGTTGGCAAGTTTGCGGCCTACCCGAGACTCAAAATTTCCTCATTTTTGGCTAAAATATATATTTCAATGGGCTTATTTTTTTGAGAGATGACCAAATTTTATTAAAAAAGCTCACAAAAATGAGCAAAGTTGGGATTACAACGTATATATTTCAATGTGCTTATTACAATCCTTCTATTAAATATCACATATGTTCACTAAGTTGGGATATTCAAGCTGATTTGGGATATCACATATATTCCTATGAATATTTTGAAAAATTCAAGTGCATTCCAAATCCTCCCATATAGTCCCATCTAAACAAAATATTTTAGTTTCAAATGCATTTTAGTTTCTCCCATCCAAACACAACTTTGTAAGCCATTTAATCTTTATTCATTTACCTCCAAATTCATTTCCCATTTACTTCCATTTAGAAGCTCCCAATCGAGCCCTTAAGGCATTCATGTTTTTGTTTCTATGTTTCTCAAGTAGTTCCTTTTCAAATGATTCTAGCTTTACCTGTCTATGGGAAAATTGGTAGGTTGGAGGGTTGCATATTTAATACTGCTATAGAAGTTTAAAAACATTGAGTTCTTTTTCTTCCATTTTGTATTTGTTTAGTAAAGAAAATTTCAGAACTGTGTACCTTTAGCAGGGGTAGCTTCTCTTAGTTTTTGATAGAAATATGTAAGAAATTGGAGAGGCAATTGTAGTGTTTAAGCAATTCATTTTCTGGAGACCTTGGAATTGGATATTGTTGGCTGGACTTCCAACTATTTTACCATATTTAGAAACTAATGGGAACGTATAACCAAAAATGAAAAGATTGAATTGAATCATGATGCACATGTAGGCATGTTTTCTGCCTAATAAGATGTTCATGCTGAACTTACGTTTTGATTTTGCCACAAATTCACACCATATTACCGGTTATTTGTACTATTTCTGTCTAGAGCCTTGGTTGGGGTCATGTGACAGTTTGTTGTTTAGGTTTTGCAAGATCTTTATGAATTGGCTTTTTGAAGGCTAAAAGTGGCACAGAAAGATGTGACTATTGAAGATATCGCAGTTTGAGCAGAAGGCGGTTTTGAGTTTGATTTTTTTTTAAAGGTTGGCTAAACTTTTATTACGGCTTGAAGGAAAGCGAAGACAACAACAGATAACAAAAGGGAGGGGTGCTTAGATATAATCCTTGTCTTCAAACAATATTTGGAGACCCTCCTCTAGGAACCTGTAAAATCTTTTTTTTTACAACCCTTAAAATATGAAATCCCCAGAGCCTAAGATATCACGCTGCCCTTAGTCTTTTGAGATATCACTTCATATGGTTTGGACTCACTATTAAAAGTCATGTTGTTAAATTCCTTCCACAATGACCATAGCACTGCAAGAGTATGTGCTATTGGTCTTCATTTTGGCCCAAGCCATGTAGTTCCAAGCTTGGACATTGCTGTCAATCTTGATAGGTATAGGCCAACTCAAGCAAAAGAGAGTTGAGGTGCACCTCTGTATTGCAAAAGCTAAGTAATAATGGATGAATATGTGGTTCACCGATTCTGCATCGTTGAGGCACATGATGCAACCATTTGTAACCAGTATCTTTCTTCGGCGGATATTTTTCAATGGTTAGAATGTTATTGATTACAATGACCCACCACTCTTGGGTGGCCAGGGTGGACCATAGTGTTATTAAACAGACTACCTGACCATCCTCACCACTTCTCTTGAGCACTTGGCAAAAAGACTTGACCATAAAGTTCCCTGAGGGATTGTATTCCAAGAACTACCTGTCAATTCTTTGAGGGGATGCAAAGAGATTTTGAGTGCCATCATCCAGACTAAAAGTCCTCGACTACCTCATACCTGAGGTTTCGATGAAAGCAAAGAAGGAAAAACTGCCATGTCTCCCACTCAATTGAAGCATTGTGAGATGGTTGCCCCTTGATTGTAGATGCTATATACACTAGCATACATTTGACTAAGCAGCCTGCTTCTGCACTGTGGTTCTTCCCAAAACTTGATATGGTTGCCATCTCCTACTGTATATGTACCAGAGTGACCAACATGATCCTACTCCTACTGAACTACTTATTTGAGGAAGTAATGTACCACATACTGCTTCTTGTATCATGTATTGGACTGAACTGGGATCCTGGTAATCTTGCTTAATATGCTTTGGCAATCTTCATGTGCATGATAATAGATGTGATATCGTGGTTGATGAAGAAGGCAGGGCTTGATGTTCGTTAGTTACCATTTCTTTGTGAACTTAAAATAGATGTAAATAGCCTTTGGAGCGTTTATCAAGAAAATATATTTCATTCTTTTTCTTTGCATAAAGAACAAAATGTATTTTTATTTTGCAGATTGCTGATGCACTTTACTATAATGCATCTTTGACATTTAGAGTATTGCAAAAGCTTGGGGTTGGAACAGAAGTTTTTAACCTCTAGTTTCAGATGTTACAACAAGTGAAAGAGAGTGGCATCCATGTGAATTTTAGAAGGTGGTTCTATGCTTTTGATATAGTTTTCTCATATCATTGAAGGTTTCTCATAAATGTTTAGTTGATCTTAAGAATGGCACTGAAGAGTGTGTTGGCATGCTCATGTCTGAAATAAGGATGTTGAGATGATGGAAAGTAGACTCGGATGGTTTGGCCATGGGCATTAGAGCCTAGGAACTGCACCAGTTAGGAGTGAGTTGGTTCAAGTTGAAGGATATAAGGATGTGGATGGTGGTAGTAAGAAATGATTTGATGACCCATTGTTTAATTGAGGATAATTGATCATTGATAGGGTGGACTAGTGGAACAGGATTTGTATAGCTGTCTCCAATTAAGATGGGATGAGGCTCATATGATGAGGATGACTTGGCCAAGTTAGAGTCAAAATTAAGCTAAATATCAGCTCATGAAAACAGTTGAGTGCTAGGAAAAAACTTGATCTTGCGATTTGCATCACATCTAAGGCTCACTGAATTGGTTTGATGTTTCTGAGCCTTCAGTCGTAAGCCTATGGCTAAACCTTCATCATGCAATTCCTTAAACTATAAGGGGGTGTTTGGCATAGGGTATTAGATGGGATTAGGTGGAATAGAATTGCATTTGGTCTTATGCAATTCCATCCAGCATTTGGAGAAGATGGGAAAGGTTGGGTTTAGGTGGGATCAAATTGTATTTAGTCACATCTTTCTTCTTCCTCTTCCTCTTTTATTTTTTTATTTTTTTTTTAAGATTCAAAATATTAGATATTGCTATTGGACATTGTGTGCATGACATAACATCAGCACGTATTTTGAAGGATTTACTCTCATGCCTCGTTGAAATCACATCAGCAAGTATTTTCTATGGAAGGGTTTATTCTCACATGTTTTTTATATTTTATTTACCTAATACTTTGGGGTCTTTGCAAAACATTTGGACTAGAATCAGATAAGAAACTTCCAATCTTTCATTGGTATAAATGGTTCACTAGGAATATTTAGTTTTGAAAATTACTACACAATTTCCCTCTATGAATCAAAATCTTTCTCTTGCGGAGTCTATCCATTTGTTTTCTTGATAAAAGATTTTTTTTTTTTTATTCTATCATTGGTATTTACTACTAGTTGTTTACTGTATTTTTGTTAGCACTAAGCCATTAACCTTGTACACACCACCAATTGTATAGTTATGCTTTAATGTTTTTTTTTATTGTGTTAAAATGCTAATAAACCTCTTATTGGTGCCAAACTTTAAAATAAATTTTACTTATATTTGCAGTGTCGCTGCAACGAAGAGTCCAGTTATATTCATTGGTACTGGAGAACACATGGATGAGTTTGAGGTTTTCGACGTTAAGCCCTTTGTCAGCCGTCTTTTAGGTGATCTGCTAATTGGCCCTTTCTTTCATGCTTTTGAAAGATTTATTCATATGCTTCGTTTATTTTAAATATTTATTTTTCACTTTTTTTTAATTAGGCATGGGTGACTGGTCTGGATTTATGGACAAAATTCATGAAGTTGTGCCTATGGATCAACAACCGGAGCTTCTACAAAAACTTTTCGAAGGGAACTTTACTTTACGGATAATGTATGAGCAATTCCAAAACATACTCAAAATGGGTCCTATTGGCCAGGTTTGTTATCTTAAACCTTTTTTGGTCCCAAAACTCGTATCTTGTTGCTTGTGATAGTGGTTGCTCAGCCTTTTATTTTTATTTTTTTTGGTGAGTTTTTCTTTAATCATTTTTAACTTTATACTTCAGGCACTGATAAAAAAAAAAACCTTCGACTGTAAACCAAACAAGTTATGTAAGACTGGGCAGAAATAACTTCCAAGTGAATTTATGGTTGAAAAATTAACTAGCTGTGTGTTCTTTATTTGCTATGTATTCTCTATACATCAGGATGTATTGCAAGTTAAAATTGAACCTGGAGCGCCCCATTATTTCCGTTTTGGCTATCATTCTTGCTAGAAAGTATATCAATGCTACGATTCAACAACTATATTATTGTTTGTTACTCATACGACATTCTTTATTGAAAATGTGCCACTTTTGAAAAAGACACAGCGCCACTAGAAGTTCCTAGTTCCTAGTAACTAAGAGCTGAAGTTGTTCAATTCATTCATAGGAATTTTTATACTGCATCTACCCTTGGTTACCACTCTCAACCATCTCAAACAGTTGATCAATTGTACTTCTATGCCCAACTATAATAACACTTCAAACTCTGTTTTTCCCTTGTTTGACATGCATTGGGGAGGACTGTTTCCCTAACTAACTTTTCATGCTCCCTCATATCTATTTGAAACCTTAGAAGAATGATAAATCTAACAATTATGTTAGCACTTTTCATTAGTGATATTTTTGGTAATGATTTAGTTCACCATAATATAGGTTAACTATGTCAACCTTTAGAGATAGATCCTCTTATCTTTTGTAGTATTCAAATAATTGTAAACCTCTAGAGTATTTTGTGTCTTCCATATGCTATTTCTTTATGTGGATCCTATGGTGAACAAGCCCTGTTTTAATGTGCCAACATGGCACATTTCTGATAGATCTGAGCTATTTCTTTATGTGGGGCCTAT
The DNA here is from genome assembly GCA_037074715.1 of Magnolia kwangsiensis. Taxonomy (NCBI): domain Eukaryota; kingdom Viridiplantae; phylum Streptophyta; class Magnoliopsida; order Magnoliales; family Magnoliaceae; genus Magnolia; species Magnolia kwangsiensis. Next base: position 77,657,414 of record CM073584.1, read on the forward strand.
ATGAACATGCCTAGAACCAAAAATCAATCTGGTGACTCTGGTCCACTTGTTAGGTGCATGGGAATGGTTCCAAATATTAGATACACTACTGCCATACTGTATCTGTATTGATAATCCCCTGAAATGCAATATGCCGAGGTAAATCAGCCATACTAAAAAATAGTCGTATTGGTTGTATTGGCTCGTAAATGAGTATTTTCGGTGGTTCTATATGAGGTGCAAGGGGGAAAACGAATTTCATCAATCTGATCCTCACTTTATACTGACAAACTTGTGCTTTGATAGAGCATTTCTCCTTGGCCCTTGAATTGGGTGGTTATCTATAGAGTAAAATCTCTCATTTTCCTCGTAGTTGTGATTTTTCTCTTCTTTAGCATCTTCTCTCCTTTTCTTCACATTAACTTCTCACCTTGTGGCAATTATGTACCACCCAGTAGTCCCTTTGAGTTGGTCACACCTATAGCTAAGCTGTATGCCTAAATATTTTTGCAGCCAATACATTTTAGCTTCTACCTCTTATTAATTTTCATTTGCAAAGATGCATGAATACTCAAAGTAGACCGTAACTTCTGGCCCATGTAGGTTTTCTCTATGATTCCTGACTTTGGTCAAGAATCGATGCCAAAGGGTCGTGAGAAGGAAAGTCAAGCAAGGATCAGGCGTTTCATGACCATCATGGATTCCATAACAAATGAAGGTAAATGCTAGTTAGAATTGTGGTTTTTGTGCATATTATGCCAGTTAATAGGGATGAGGTGTAGATGATACACATCTTCATGTCACCCATCACATGGCCCACTTAGCCTACACCTATAGAAAAAGCAAGGTCATAAGTGGATGGTAGTTTGATAAAAGATTTAGAAAGTGCTAGTGGGTGCTTTCCATCATGATTCCCATTTGTTGCTTATGAAGGTGTTCCAGAAGCAGATACCAAGCAGTTGATTGCATATGCACGGGCTAATAATAAGGTGGTAAAATCATGTAAAATTCTGGACACTTTTTAAGGTTAAATCAAAAGCAATATTACATAAAAAATTCTTTAAAAATTTGCATAATATTTCCAGTTGACATGGTATTTTGCAGTTGGTTCTTCACCAAAGTTTGTTGGAATTGGCAAATTTCACCTCATATCAGATCTTAATATATAAAAATTTTTAAATGATGGTAATTGTAGGTTGTTATTGGCCCTGCTATTGTCGGAGGCATTCAAGCTGGAGTATTCAAAATTGGTGACACAGTAGGGACAATTGACAATTTAATTCAATGCAAGCTCTGCAGGCTTGGATCTATTGGATTTGTGTCCAAATCTGTACGTTCTTACTCTAAGCCTTTGCTTGATTATATCTGCATTCATGTCAACAGACAGTCTATGTTCAGTGTGATTCTACTGTTTTTGTTTTTAAGGAGATTTTCATATTAAACTGTGTTATGCGAATTTATAATTTGTTTGTTGTTCTCTTGTCCTGGAAATTGCATTTCTATGTTCCAAAGAAAATTGCACATGCTAAGAATGTTTTCAAAGTTCATATGCGAAATTATATTAAATTCCTCAAATTTGGACATGAATTAATTCTGATCTCTTTCAATAATACTGAACTTGCATGAAAAGCATCGTTTTATGTAAGCTTGACATGTTTGTGAGATTCTTTGAAAGGTCTTTTTTAAAAGAGTTGCTTGATGTCTAATTTGGGTTTTTAAATCCAAATGTCACTCAGAAATTGTTAAGAACAGTGCTGAGTTGGGCTACTTGGACTTTTTTTTTATGTCCTCATCTTCTCTAAACAAATTTTCTGTTCATGTTACTACTATTTGGTATTTGTTTTTCATCCTTGTTTCCTTTGGAAGAGAAATTACTCTCATCTAATTCCCTTTAAAGAACATTGCAGAGTTGGACAGCTCAAACCCGAAGCTTATGAATGACTCACAGATTATGCGGATAGCCCGATGTCATGCCCCAAACCCGAAAATCAGATTCACATGAATCCCGATTGCCGAATCTGGTGCCGACAGCCTCCGTAGTGCCCCATTCTCGGCTCCTAACAATTCAATGCCAGATTCCGATCCTGGGATCCTACAAGGAGGATTCTCAGAATGAATTTTTTTTTTTTTTTTTTTGTAATGGAGCATAACCACAAGCATAACTAAGTCACAAAACAACATCACCACATATCCACTATATCAAAAACTTTAAGTACAATGCGGAAAGGGAAATACAAGGTGATCAAAAGCTCCAAAAGGTCCTGATATGCACTCTTGTCTCAGCGCTGCTGCTGTCCAACGCTACCTGCACGCAACTATCGTGCATAAGCTTACAAAAGCTTAGAGGGTGGTGTAAGTGTGTGCGTAAAGCAAACGCCAAGTGTGCAGTATTAGAACAATGCAGAAGTATGTGGTAAGTCCATAGAATCAACCATTTCCAAAGCTATGCGATGAGATATGAATGTCATCGGCCACACCGATACAATGCAAGGCCTATATAGCCGAATGTCATATGTGAAATGCAATCCAAGCAAACCGGTACTCCTCAAGTATGTATATCAGTACAGTTTCTCTCTAGATATCACCGGGGTCTAATACACTTCGCAGAGACTGCCACCTCCCTAGTTGCACAGTCAAGCAAGCAGATAAGACCTCACTATCCGTCTGACCAGTAGTATGCCAATACCTACCCGGCTCGTCGATAGCGGACTCATTTGCGAGCTAGTCAAACTCAGCCTAGCTTATAGCCCCCTCACTCAAGCGGATAAGGCCACACCTCCTTCCAACCGACCACGACGCAGTGGGAGACGCGGCCTACTGGTATTCGGCACTCGGGCGCTCGTGTATCCACTCGGTCTATACGTTGGAACATCTCTTGGTACCAAAAAGGTTCTGGGACTTTCACCCAAGGACAACCTAAGTGCCCACAGTGCTAGAATAAATATTTTCGGTATCCAATATGGCCATCCACGATGTACCTGTGGAGCCACGGCCCTGATGTCGCTAGGGCGTGCAGTGATCAAGTCACACGTATGCGAGATGCATGAATCACACGTCAAATCATGCAGAAGTCCAGCGCGTACCGCGCAATCATGTAGGGCACTCCATCTCATAACGGGTCCCATAAGTGGTCTGCCTAATGGCATATGCTATGATCAGTCGCTACTCAAATCAAGCATACATATGATGCGTATGGGCATGAGTCATGAGATTATACTAAACATGTTATAAGGCGATGAATAGCAACGAGTATGGGCCTATCAATGGGCCCTAAGGAGAGTTACAATGCGGACATTTAACCAACATTGCACATACAGTGTGGACGTCAAACCAACATTGTTCCTTAGGCACGACCCGCCATAAATATCATTTCACGAACCATGAGAAACGTACATTGCAATGGACCCTAAGGACATCCGTTGGGCCTCGATCCGTGGGCCTTAGATATATCAAATGGGTCGTATTACATGGGCCTCACATTCACCAAATGGGTGCATTAATGGGCCTCACCAATGAGCCTTATGTACATTGCAATGGTCCATGATCCATGGGCCTTGAAACACATCAAAGTGGCCTCACAACTTGGGCCTTAAATATGTCAGGTGGGCCTACATACACGAGCTTTAAATATATCAAATGGGCCACTCCATTTGCGCCCCATGCACATCAAATGGGCTTGAACCCATGGGCTCTTTATGTATCAAATCGGCTTAGTCCCCTGGACTTTGCATACGTCAAATGGGCTTAGTCCCATAGGCTTTAGATATGTATCAAAGTAGGCCTCAATGAATGGCCATAATTAAGTAAATTGTGGGCCCTAAACACACACCAAGGTGGGCCCATTTGAAACATAGATTTGCCTCATCTTTAGCTCATGTCATGAAATGAGCTCTCAAATTAGGTGGATCGCATGGATGTAGCACATGCATCATAGTGGGGGGGGTCCACATGGAGGCACACCATCACACATATATACATATATAATAAATATATACAATACTATATATAATAATATATATATATATACACACACACACACACACATCAGGTGGAGGGAGTGGATAGAACCCGTAAATCATGATGGATCCCACTGTCTAAACGGTGGACAGTGTGGATGTAGCACATACATCACAGTGGAGTGGGTCCCACTGTCTAAATGGTGGACAGTGTGGATGTAGCACATACATCACAGTGGAGTCCACCGTCCAGACGGACGGTGGCATTTATAACACATGAATCACTGTGGGCTCCCTATGTGGGGCCGCCCATAATGTTTATAATCCATCTAACCCATTCATCAGGTCACAGAGACCTGGGTGAGGATGGAAAACCAATCTCAGCTTGATCCAAAACTTCTGTGGGGCCCAAAAAGGCTTTCAATGGTAGGATTCAATTCGCATTGTTTCTTACGGTGTGGGCCACCTGAGCTTTGGATGTATTTCATTTTTGGGGAGGGCCCGCCTTAGAAAGTGGGCCACCTTGGGAACAGGTCAGATGGTGAATAAACATCAAGGTGGGGCCCACTCCATTGGCCGTGGGACCCCTTGGCGTCCGCTGTCCGCCCGCCCGCTGGGGCGTCTGACGAGAGCAGAGGCAGCAGCCTCTGCTGCCTCAAAAATTATATATATATATATATATATATATTTTTTGAAATCAGAATTTTTGTAGTTTTTCAGGTGTGGGGCCCACGTGTGATGGATCCACTCCAGCCATTGGATTGCATGGCTTAATACAAACCAAATGAGTCTAATATACAGTATTTTTTTGACTCAAGGTGGGCCCTAGCTAACTTTTAACGATAAGGATGATGTTTGCTAAGCAATAACCCGCCTGAATATCGGATTGACACCATTTTTCGGCTCAACGCCTAAAATGAGTCGGGAAAGAGGATGAACGGCATGGATTAGAAACATACATCAAGGTGGGGCCTATACCAGTGGTCCCTTCCAAAGGCTTTGAACAAGCCACTATTTGTGTTTTCATTCCAGTGACGTCCAGACGTCACTGGACTCTTTTGGGGCTAAAAACAAATTTTAAGTGGGCCTTGCCTAGGTGGGCCACCACATAATAGGTGGTGTGGGTACAATGCATATAAGGTGGGCCCATTCATGGATGACTTGGATAAAATACTTACTTAAAGGTGGGGTCCATCTAAGTGGGCCATACGGCCATTTCATCACACACAAGGAAATAAATGGAAAGAGAGGGAGAGAGAGATAGAGTGAGACACGCGTGATAGAGGGACCCCGGCACTATGGGCCCTCCGTTTCAATCATCCAATCATACATCAAAGGGCCCATTGCATATGGACCATCAAACAAAAGATCAACGGTGGAGATCCCACTCCACTAGAAATGGACGGTCTAGATGACCTCTTCAATACAAGGAAAGTAAACATCATGATGGGGTCCATGGAGAATGGCCTCATCATGGAATGATCTTGATGATCAAGATGAGCCATTGGCCACATCTTAGGGTCCCAAGTGAGATCCAAACCATTGATCGGTTGGCCTCACTTGGCCCATCTTAAAAACATAAAAAGTAGTCTAAAGAAACACCCACCACTTGATCTTCTTGGTCCGTTGAGATGCCGGTCTCCTTACGCTTCACCTTGATGGTGGAAGATAAAGAATGAATGGTTAGGATGGGAGATTTGGGAGTGGAAAGTGGGCCTCACACATGCACTTCTCTCATGGGAAGCCTTGGACGTGGGAGGCTCTCTTGGTTGCTTGGGTTTGGTGTGAGAAAAGAGAGAGAGAGGGAGAGATGAGATGTAGAGAGACGTGAGGTGAGTGATGGGGTGATGTTTGATGGATGTGAGTGATGGGTGAGGTGATGTGTTAGTTGACTTGGGTGGTTGCTTGACTTGTAGAGAAAGGAAGCATGGGTGCTTGTACTTGACATAAAGTGATTGATGGGATTGATTTGACACTTTGTAGAGATTCTCTTGGGATTTTCAACGTGCGGTGTTTTTCCTCGAACTGAACGTGGGTCCACATCTCATTGTCTGGGTATCGGATCGATGCGTGAGTTGCGGCGTTGGAACCGCAGCGACGGTGCGGTCGCAATGATACAAGTCTTAGATTAAGCCGACTCAAATGAATAGGATATGACTTACGGTCGTGCGCAACATCAACTACAGGTCACGGATTGCCAAAATTTGACGAGAAGGATCGCGGGAAGCGACGGAACAGTACGGATTATGATACGGGTCTTACAGCTCTCCCCACCTAATAAAAATTTCATCCTCAAAATTTACACTACCATCGCAACTAACCATAACTCAAGGAGAAAATAGAAGCATAACATCATATATAATCAAAGCACTATACACAATACAATCAATCATCAAAAAGGTGGGGATAACGCTCGTGGATCTCCGCCTCGCGCTCCCAAGACGCCTCATCCACACTATGATGGCCCCACTGCACCTTCACCAAGGGAATGACCTTGGTCCTGAGGACCTGCTCCTTCTGATCGAGGATACGAACTGGCTGCTCGATATAAGAAGCGTCCTCACGAACCTCCAACGGCTGCCAATCAATAATAGGAACAACGTTTGACCCACACTTCCTCAACATAGAGACATAAAAGACATTGTGGACGCCAGACAACTGCAATGGCAAGGCAAGCCGGTAAGCCACAGTGCCAATGCGCCCAGTGATCTCGAAAGGTCCTATGAATCTCGGGGCAAGCTTGCCCTTCGTTCCAAAACGAACTACACCCTTCATGGGTGAGACCTTGAGATACATATAGTCCCCAACGACAAACTCTAAGGGACGACGCCGACGATCAGCAAAACTCTTCTGCCGGCTCTGAGCTGTGCGCATCCTCTGTCTGATGATGTCGATAGCCTCTGACGTTTGCAACACAAGCTCGAGACCTAGGAGACGTCGCTCTCCAACCTCGGTCCAACAACTCAGAGATCTGCACGGTCTGCCATATAATGCCTCAAAAGGAGCCATGCCAATGGTCGCCTGATAGCTGTTGTTGTACGTAAACTCAGCCAATCGCAGGTGCTCGTCCCAACTACCCGCGAATCAATCGCGCAAGCCCGAAGCATATCCTCAAGGATCTGGTTGACCCTCTCGGTCTGACCATCGGTCTGCTGATGATACGCGGTGCTGAGCTGCAAATCAGTGCCCATCGCTCTCTGGAAGCTCCTCCAAAACTGAGACGTGAACCTCAGATCTCAGTCTAAAATAATTGAGACGGGAACACCATGCAATCTCACGATCTCATCAATAAACATCCTAGCGAGCCGATTTGTATGCTAAGTCTCACGAATCGCAAGAAAATGTACCGACTTCGTCAAACGGTCCACAACAACCCAGATGGCGTCATGACCGCGCTGAGTCCTCGGTAAACCCAAGACAAAATCGGTAGATATATGCTCCCACTTCCACATCGGGACGCTCAGCGGCTGCAATAGACCATGGGGTCTCTGATGTTCGGCCTTGACACGCTGCAAGGTGTCACATTCGGCCACAAAACTGGCTATCTGGTGCTTCATCCCTGACCAAAAATACTGGCGTCTCATATCGCGATACATCTTCGTCAAGCCAGGGTGGATAGAGAAACGCGATCAATGTGCCTCGGTCATAAGATCTCAACGTAAATCAGGAATATCCGGGACACACAATCGGCCTCTGAAGCGAAGTCCACCGTCAGAACCAATCTGCCAATCCATCTGACTCTCAGATGCTGCCTCTGCTCGGTACTCCTGTAACGACTCGTCTGTCTACTGAGCCTCGATCACCCTTGCGACAAGAGAGGGTTGAATCGACAAGCTCGATAGCTGAACGATAGATGACTGCAGACCAAACTCAAAGTCGTACTCTGCTATATCCTCGAGCAGCCTCCACTCCTGAATCATCATATGCGCCACCAGGCCTCGTGGTTGACGGCTGAGGGCATCCACAACCACGTTCGCCTTGCCCGGGTGGTACTGAAGATCAAAATCATAGTCCTTCAGGAGTTTCATCCAACGCCTCTGCCTCATGTTCAACTCAGACTGAGAGAACAAATACTTCAAGCTCTTGTGATTGGAAAAGAGTTCGAATCTCACCCCATAAAGATAGTGTCTCCACACTTTCAGTGCAAAGACAACCGCTAACCTTGAGCTGTCGGGACGCATAAGCCACCGGCTTCCCGTGCTGCATCAGGACAGCACCTAAGCCAACTCGTGAGGCATCAGTAAATATAACAAATCCATCACTCCCAGAGGGAAGAGTGAGGACAGGAGCAGACGTGAGGCGGTCCTTCAACTCCATAAACGCCTGCTCACAAGCGTCGCTCCAAATGAACTCGGCACCCTTCCGAGTCAACCTAGTCAACGGGGCTGCAATGGGAGAGAATCCCTCAATAAAACGTTGGTAATAGCCCCCCAAACCAAGAAAACTGCGGATCTCGGATGCGTTCGTGGGCTGATCCCACTGACGCACGGCATCAATCTTCAAGGGGTCTACAGTGACACCCTGCCTCGTCACTACATGGCCGAGGAACTTCACCTCCTCCTGCCAGAACTCGCACTTCTCCAGCTTCGTGTAAAGCTGGTGTGCACGGAGGGTCTGCAATGTAATCTCAAGATGTCGCTCATGCTCCTCACGAGTCCTCGAATATATCAGGATATCGTCAATAAACACCACGACAAACTGATCAAGATAAGGACGGAAGACCTCGTTCATCAACTGCATGAATACTGCGGGCGCATTGGTCAGTCCGAAGGACATGACCTGAAACTCAAAATGACCATATCGCGTCCTAAAGGCTGTCTTCGGGATATCCTCATCTCGAACCCGAACCTGATGATAACCGGACCGCAAGTCTATCTTTGAAAAGAACTGCGCCTCATGCAGCTGATCAAACAAGTCATCGATCCTCGGAAGCGGGTACTTATTCTTGATCGTGACCTTGTTGAGCTCGCGGTAGTCTACGCAAAGCCTCAACGAGCCATCCTTCTTCTTTACGAAGAGTACCGGCGCTCCCCACGGTGAACTGCTCGGACGAATAAAGCCTAGCTCGCGTAACTCGTCCAACTGCTTCTGCAGTTTCTGTAACTCCAACGGTGCCATACGATACGGGGCCTTCGAAATAGGCGCAGTACCGGGCACAAGATCAATCTGAAACTCAGTATGCCGATGAGTTGGTAATCCCGGAATCTCCTACAACACATCAGGAAAACCACAAACAACCGGCAACTGGTCGATACTCAAAGTAGCTGACTCCTCAACGACACACGATAACAGGCAAGAAAGCTGCCCTCCTCTAGGCTCGGTAACAAACTGAAACTTTGGCACGCCGGGTATGCAGAACGTGACTGTCCTCGCAGATCAGTCTAATATGGCGTAGTACTCGGCAAGCTAGTCCATACCCAGGATAACATCAAAACTGGACATCGGCAATACAAATAGGTCGGCAGGCAAGAAGATATTCCGAATCAAAATAGGGCAAGACGCGCAAAATCAGCCCAACACTGCGGTCTTCCCTAATGGCGTTGATACTACCAAATCCTCACGGGCAGACTCCAACGGCAAACCGGTCGATCGGCAGAAATCATCGGCAACAAATGAATGCGATGCACTAGAATCAAATAGTACACGTGCAATGCATGCAGAAATAGGAAGAGTACCCTCGACGACCCCTCCTGATGACTGAGGGTCCTGCTGGGTGGTATAGAATCTGCCCTGAGCCTGCTGGGGAGGTGCAGGTCCCCTCTGAGGTCTCTACTGCTGCTGTGGTCACTGTGGGGGCCTAACCTGCTGCCTCTGCTGCTGTGGGGGATGTACAAGAGGTTAGTGCTGTGGTCGCTTCTGCTGTGGTAGCTGTCGTGGAGGTGGATGTGGTACCCTCGGCTGCTGTTGCTGCTGCGGATGGGGACACTAGTGCCTACGATGCCCTGTACGACCGCACCCAAAGCAAGTACCTGTAAACGATCCAGAAGATGGTGCTGGGGATACTGCTGGTGCTCGGAATGCTGGGCGATTTGTGCGCCACTGCTGTGAACGATGCTGCTGATGGGAACTACTAGAGGGTGCCTTCCTCTTCTGATCTCCCCTCTGATCGTGGGCTCTCTGTACACTGGCCCAATCTGTCTCATATATAAAGGCTCTCTCTACTATCTCCTCAAATGTCGGAAGCATGTGTCCGATCACATGGCTCCGGAGGGCAGGACGTAAGTCGTTCTCAAAACGGCGGGCCTTCCACCCCTCATCATTAACAAGATACGTCACGAATCTAGATAGTGCGACGAACCAAGCCTCATACTGGGACACAGACATGTCTCCCTGGACCAAAGTCTCAAACTCTAGTGCGCGCTGCTGTCGCACATGCTCGAGAAAGAACTTTCAGTCAAACCGGTCTATAAAGTCCTCCTAGGTCCAGTCAAAATCGACGGCTACCGATCGGGCCACAGATGCCCACCAATACTGAGCCTCGCCCTGCAGAAGGAATACAGCTAATGGAACTCGCTGCTGGGTCGTACATCTCATGGTGTCGAATATCTTCTCTACCTCGGAGCACCATAACTCTGCAGCAGTAGGGTCTGGCTCACCCCGAAAACGTGGGGGATCGTGCCGTCGAAAATCCTTGAGAAGAGCGCTCTCACGCTCCTGCTCAGCCTCGGCCGGTGACAGTGTGAGACGCCTGCTCTGCCCCTGAAGAATGGCGGTCATCGCCTGCAACATCTGCTGCAGCTAAGTAGCACTCACAGGTACGGTCGAATCCGCACCGGTCTCAGAAAAATGAGTGGCATCCTCAGGCTTAAAGGCAGGACTATCTGGTGGTGGAGCAAGAGTAGCAGGTGGTAAAGCAGGAGCTGCAGGTGGTGGTGCGGGAGTCGCTCGGGTCGTTCTTCTAGCCATAACGTCTCTTACAGGAAGGAACAATGGCCTATCAGTCTTGAGAATCCTCGAAGGCACATACATTAAGGGTCTATGTCGGACAGTCGCTAAATCATTCAGACTCAGAACCTATTTATAGTAGATATGTGATGTGATCCTCAGGTATTCCCAAGTTAGGCTCTGATACCAAATTCTGTCATGCTCCAAACCTGAAAATCAGATTCACAAGAATCCCGATTGCCGAATCTGGTGCCGACAGCCTCCGTAGTGCCCCATTCTCGGCTCCTGACAATCCAATGCCAGATTCCGATCCTGGGATCCTACAAGGAGGATTTTCAGAATGAAATTTTTATTTTTATTTTGTAATGCAGCATAACCACAAGCATAACTAAGTCACAAAACAACATCACCACATATTCACTATATCAAAAACTTTAAGTACAATGCGGAAAGGGAAATACAAGGTGATCAAAAGCTCCAAAAGGTCCTGATATACACTCCTGTCTCATCGCTGCTGCTGTCCAATGCTACCTGCATGCAACTATCGTGCATAAGCTTACAAAAGCTTAGAGGGTGGTGTAAGTGTGTGTGTAAGGCAAATGCCAAGTGTACAGTATTAGAACAATGCGGAAGTATGTGGTAAGTACATAGAATCAACCATGCCAAAGCTATGCGATGAGATATGAATGTCATCGGCCACACCGATACAATGCAAGGCCTATATAGCCGAATGTCATATGCGAAATGCAATCCAAGCAAGCCAGTACTCCTCAAGTACGTATATCAGTATAGTTCCTCTCTGGATATTACCGGGGTCTAATACACTTCGCAGAGACTACCACCTCCCTAGCTGCACATTCAAGCAAGTGGATAAGACCTCACTATCTGCCTGACCAGTAGTATGCCAATACCTACCCGGCTCGTCGATAGCGGACTCATTTACAAGCTAGTCAAACTCAGCCTAGCTTATAGCCCCCTCACTCAGGCGGATAAGGCCACACCTCCTTCCAACCGACCACGACCCAGTGGGAGACGCGGCCTACTGGTATTCAGCACTCGGGCGCTCGTGTATCCACTCGGTCTAGATGTTGGAGCATCTCCTGGTACCAAAAAGGTTCTGAAACTTTCACTCAAGGACATCCTAAGTGCCCACAGTGCTAGAATAAATATTTTCGGTATCCAATACGGTCATCCACGATGTACCTGTGGAGCCACGGCCCTGATGTCGCTAGGGCGTGCAGTGATCAAGTCACACGTATGCGAGATGCATGAATCACACGTCAAATCATGCAGAAGTCCAGCGCGTACTGCGCGATCATGTAGGGCACTCCATCTCATAACGGGTCCCATAAGTGGCCTGCCCAATGACATATGCTATGATCAGTCGCTACTCAAATTAAGCATACATATGATGCGTATGGGCATGAGTCATGAGATTATACTAAACATGTTATAAGGCGATGAATAGCAACGAGTATGGGCCTATCAATGGGCCCTAAGGAGAGTTACAATGCGGACATTTAACCAACATTGCACATACAGTGTGGACGTCAAACCAACATTGTTCCTTAGGCACGACCCGCCATAAATATCATTTCACGAACCATGAGAAACGTACATTGCAATGGACCCTAAGGACATCCGTTAGGCCTCGATCCCTAGGCCTTAGATATATCAAATGGGTCGTATTACATGGGCCTCACATTCACCAAATGGGTTGCATTAATGGGCCTCACCAATGAGCCATATGTACATTGCAATTGTCCATGATCTATGGGCCTTGAAACACATCAAAGTGGCCTCACAACTTGGGCCTTAAATATGTCAGGTGGGCCTACATACACGAGCTTTAAATATATCAAATGGGCCACTCCATTTGCGCCCCATGCACATCAAATGGGCTTGAACCCATGGGCTCTTTATGTATCAAATCGGCTTAGTCCCCTGGACTTTGCATACGTCAAATGGGCTTAGTCCCATAGGCTTTAGATATGTATCAAAGTAGGCCTCAATGAATGGCCATAATTAAGTAAATTGTGGGCCCTAAACACACACCAAGGTGGGCCCATTTGAAATATAGATCTGCCTCATCTTTAGCTCATGTCATGAAATGAGCTCTCAAATTAGGTGGACAGCATGGATGTAGCACATGCATCATAGTGGGGGAGGGGGGGGGGGTCCACATGGAGGCACACCATCACACATATATACATATATAATAAATATATACAACACTATATATAAGATTTTATATATATATATATATATATATATATATATATATATATATATATATATATATATATACACACACACACACATCAGGTGGAGGGAGTGGATAGAACCCATAAATCATGATGGATCCCACTGTCTAAACGGTGGACAGTGTGGATGTAGCACATACATCACAGTGGAGTGGGTCCCACTGTCAAAACGGTGGACAGTGTGGATGTAGCACATACATTACAGTGGAGTCCACCGTCCAGACGGACGGTGGCATTTATAACACATGAATCACTGTGGGCTCCCTATGTGGGGCCCACCATAATGTTTATAATCCATCCAACCCGTTCATCAGGTCACAGAGACCTGGGTGAGAATGGAAAACCAACCTCAGCTTGATCCAAAACTTCTGTGGGGCCCAAAAAGGCTTTCAATGGTAGGATTTAATTCGCACTGTTTCTTACGGTGTGGGCCACCTGAGCTTTGGATGTATTTCATTTTTGGGGAGGGCCCGCCTTAGAAAGTGGGCCACCTTGGGAACAGGTCAGATGGTGAATAAACATCAAGGTGGGGCCCACTCCATTGGCCGTGGGACTTCTTGGCGTCCGCTGTCCGCCCGCCCGCTGGGGCGTCTGACGAGAGCAGAGGCAACAGCCTCTGCTGCCTCAAAAATTATATTTTATTTTTTTTTTGAAATCAGAATTTTTGTAGTTTTTCAGGTGTGGGGCCCACGTGTGATGGATCCACTCCAGCCATTGGATTGCATGGCTTAATACAAACCAAATGAGTCTAATATACAGTATTTTTTTGACTCAAGGTGGGCCCTAGCTAACTTTTAATGATACGGACGATGTTTGCTAAGCTATAGCCCGCCTGAATATCGGATTGACACCATTTTTCGGCTCAACGCCTAAAATGAGTCGGGAAAGAGGATGAACGGCATGGATTAGAAACATACATCAAGGTGGGGCCTATACCAGTGGTCCCTTCCAAAGGCTTTGAACAAGCCACTATTTGTGTTTTCATTCCAGTGACGTCCAGACGTCACTGGACTCTTTTGGGGCTAAAACCAAATTTTAAGTGGGCCTTGCCTAGGTGGGCCACCACATAATAGGTGGTGTGGGTACAATGCATATAAGGTGGGCCCACTCATGGATGACTTGGATAAAATACTACTTAAAGGTGGGGTCCATCCAAGTGGGCCATACGGCCATTTCATCACACACAAGGAAATAAATGGAAAGAGAGGGAGAGAGAGATAGAGTAAGACACACGTGATGGAGGGACCCCGGCACTATGGGCCCTCCATTTCAATCATTCAATCATACATCAAAGGGCCCATTGCATATGGACCATCAAACAAAAGATCAACGGTGGAGATCCCACTCCACTAGAAATGGACGGTCTAGATGACCTCTTCAATACAAGGAAAGTAAACATCATGATGGGGTCCATGGAGAATGGCCCCATCATGGAATGATCTTGATGATCAAGATGAGCCATTGGCCACATCTTAGGATCCCAAGTGAGATCCAAACTATTGATCGGTTGGCCTCACTTGGCCCATCTTAAAAACATAAAAAGTAGTCTAAAGAAACACCCACCACTTGATCTTCTTGGTCCGTTGAGATGCCGGTCTCCTTACGCTTCACTTTGATGGTGGAAGATGAAGAATGAATGGTTAGGATGAGAGATTTGGGAGTGGAAAGTGGGCCTCACACATGCACTTCTCCCATGGGAAGCCTTGGACGTGGGAGGCTCTCTTGGTTGCTTGGGTTTGGTGTGAGAAAAGAGAGAGAGAGGGAGAGATGAGATGTAGAGAGAGGTGAGGTGAGTGATGGGGTGATGTTTGATGGATGTGAGTGATGGGTGAGGTGATGTGTTAGTTGACTTGGGTGGTTGCTTGACTTGTGGAGAAAGGAAGCATGGGTGCTTGTACTTGACATAAAGTGATTGATGGGTGATTGATTGATGGGATTGATTTGACACTTTGTAGAGATTCTCTTGAGATTTGCAACGTGCGGTGTGTTTTCTCGAACTGAACGCAGGTCCACATCTCATTGTCTGGGTATCGGATCGATGCGTGAGTTGCGGCGTTGGAACCGCGGCAACGGTGCAGTCGCAATGATACAAGTCTTAGATTAAGCCGACTCAAATGAATAGGATATGACTTACGGTCGTGCGCAACATCAACTACAGGTCCCGGATTGCCGGAATTTGACGAGAAGGATCGCAGGAAGCGACGGAACAGTACGGATTATGATACGGGTCTTACACCCGAGGTGTAGGTCGTCCCAAGGAAGAGGTGACAGAGATGTTGGAGGAGTACAAGCGCCTTGCCAAGATCTGGAGCAAGATGAAGGGGTTCAAGATTCCGAAGAAGGGTGAAATGAGTGCATTGTGCAATATCCTCTGAACTTCAATTTGTACAAGTGGGCCCTTGTGATTCCATTGTATGCAATCATTGATGTGATTGAGCCCTTATGATTCCATTGTATTCTGAAGATATGCTTGTTAAATAAATAGACAAAGAAATGAATTAAAAGATAGAAAAATATTTTTATATACTTATATATACATATTTACATAATTATGTATTATAGAAAAATGTAAGGGGGAAAATTTTCTCCATGTAAAAAATAAAAAATAACAAGAGAAAAAAGTGCATAGCATTACAGTTATGGCTACGGTTCTAATCCGTAGTGATAGGCCAAGCTTTGACCCGGTCGACTGGATCCCAACCCGGTCGACTCCAACTCGCTAGCTTCGTTTTTAAGTAAGCCGGCCTATGGCTACGAATTTACGGTTTCTATAGCTACGGATTATAACTGTAGCCATAGGTACCACTAATCCGTAGCCATAGGTACCTTAGTCCAGGGACCCGATAAGTTGGGTCAGCTAGTTGGGGTCGACCGGGTGGACCCGGTTGACCCCATCTCCCTGTTTCAGATGCTGACGGTGGTCGGTGTTCTATGATTTCCACCGCTCACCTTGCCACCATCCAATGGCTGTGGTCGGTGTTTTGTGAGCCCCACCATGATGTACGTGTTTCATCCATTCCGCTCATCCATTTTCACAGTTCATTTTAGGGCTTAATCCAAAACATTAGCGGGATATAAATCTCAGGTGGACCACATCACAAGAAGATAATATTGATTAGATATTGACAAATTAAAATTCTCCTAAGGCCCAATGAACTATTTATTTCACATCAAATCTGTTGATTAGTTCATACAGGCCTAGATGAACGGAAAAACCTAAATCAGCTTCATCCAAAACTTTTATGGCCCCCTAACGGTTTTTAATGGTTGACGCTCATTCAAGACTGTTTCCCCTAATGTGGTACACTTGAGATTTGGATATATTGCATTTTTGGTCTCATACCATAAAATGATCTAGAAAAGTATATGGACGGCATGGATGAAAAGCATACATCATGGTGGGGCCCACTGACCATCCGCCGTTAGTTGGTGGCAGGGGGAGTACCAAATCCGTTTCCGTCAAATGCAGGGGTATTTTCGTCCTGAAATCCCGACTCTGTACGACAAGGTCTAAGTGGGTACTCTAAGTTTGTATTGCTTCAAAAAAACCGCTGGATAAAAGGTGGGGTCCATAGTCGTCAATTTCTCTTATGGTTATGGGCTTTTTATAATTCAATCCAATCGCATGATTTGTTTTTATATTCCAATGCAATTGCATAATTATTTTTTTTTAATAATCCATCCCTTGCTCATCTATTAACAAATTTCAGAGAGTAATTTTGTCATGGTTTGTTTTCATGATCCTTTCATGTTCGTAGAATGATTTTGCTGCTAATGTGTATTCGTGTTGTGATCCATTTGATAAATGGTCTAATTTTTTATATTTTAAAAAATAAAATTTCTATTCTTGTTGTGATCCATTTGATGAATGGTCTAATTTTTTATATTTTAAAAAATAAAATTTAAATATTTATTGATCAAGGGGTTTGATTCGAGGTTCAGATCCAGAGTTCGGTTCTATGATATGGTTCATGGTCCGTTTCAGTTCTACATAACTCCAAACCAAGAACAGTACTGAACTACCTGATTCTTTGATTTTCAAAATTGGACGGTGCACTTTAAAACTGTATCAAACCGTGCGATTTTGTCCATTCCAGTCCAGTTTACTGGTTCTATTAGTTCCAGTGAACCCCTAAGACATCAATCTAGTAGACCGGATGTATGCCACTGCTATGAGGTCCAGCTTCAGTGGATCCCTAATTGTGGGGCCACTATGATGCATGTGCCTTACATCCACACCGTCCATCCTTTTTGACAGTTCATTTCAGGTCATGATCCCAAAAATGAATTAGATACAGATCTCAGGTGTACCGCACCACATGAAATAGTGGTGATTGAACATTAAAAACTTTGTAAGCCACAAGAGTTTGGGATCAAGATGATATTTGTGTGGTCCCTTCATCCAAGTCTTTGTGACCTTATCAACAGGTTGGATGGAAAATACACATTCCAGTGGCCCCCAAGAAGTTTTTAATGGTGGGTATTCAATCACCACTGTTTTCTGTGGTGTGGTCCACATAATAATTGGATCTGCTTCATTTTGGGGATCATACTCCATCATTAGCTGTCAAAATAAATGGACGGCGTGGATGTAAGTCACATACATCACAGTCGGCCACACAATCAGGGATCCACCGAAGCCAGCCCCACTACTTGGAGGCCTATTTGCCTTTTGACGAGTCTGATCATATCATTTCTAACAAATCCATGCCATTAACGAAGAGCTTCCTTTTGCATTCCCAGGGGCAGAGGCAGATCCATTATGGGTGGAAGTGGGCCAGGCAGCCCGCTACTGCCTTGGTGGCCAGCCCTGTGGCCTGAGAGCCTGGCTCGAGCTTGAAATGAAATCAATGCCTGGTGTTTGGGCCCAACAGACCCGGAGTAGCGATGAATGGCCCAGCCTAGCTTATTGGCCCAGCCCAATTATCAAGTGGGCCAAAAACATATAGAGGAATGTGTGTCATAAAGACTCTGGTCATATATTCTCATTCCATGTACATGTAGTTTAATGACACAGTCAATGATAACAAATCATTTATATGATATGATGAGGCTAATGACTTGGCCTTTTTGGCCCAGTTAAGATGACACCATAGAAAACTAGAGTCAGCTAGGGAGAAAACCCTAGCCCATCCCATTGTCACACTTACCATCCATCAGGTCTTGTTGGATGTAACCGGTTTGTTTGAGAGCACAAAATAGAGAGAAATTCTCCCTAATTTATTTATAATAAAACCGTAGATTAAATAGCGTAAGCTTAAAAGTTTAAGTGGGACTTAAACTAAAGTATTTCAATACACTCCCTCAAATTGCAAAAAAGATATGATTGATGTAGAGGTGTACACGAACTGAGCTAGCTTAGTTAGCTTGCTCGACTGGACTTAAAAAAGTTCGATTCAACTTGGTTCGAAGCTGAGTTTGAGCTGAGTCAAGCTGATTTTTTGAGCTCGAACATGAGTTCGACGCGAGTTCGAGCTGGTCCCAGCTCGACTCGACTCGGATCTATAAGTGCTATAGTTGCTAGCCCTTTTTGTTGTCAAATTTGTGGTGCCAAAGACACTGTTTGTTTCTTGTTATAAAGCTTGCATATGTTTACTTAGGATTTGCTAAGTCACAAGCCTCATAACATTAGCGTCAATAGACAAGTACTGTTCATAAGTCAAGTATCGAGAATGCAAGAATGTATGACTTAATACAAGTCAAGTATAATTCAAGATCAAGATGAAGCTTTCGAGTTCAAAATATCAAGAAGCTTTCAAGTTCAAGTTATACCAAGATCTCAGGCTTCATTATTCTCAAAGGTCACTCGCCTTCAAGTTTTAATGTCCTTACTTCACTATTGAGGTACAACTAACCATAGGTTGACCTTTAGAGTGGGTCATTTTGGATACATAACTCATGTGTTTTATATAAGTGAGTTTGGTCTGTTCTAAGACTAGTCTTGGGTCTTGCTCGACTAGTCCTAACACTGCTTCAACCTGTCTAAGAATTTCCTGGATCAGTCGTAAGTTTGTTACAAAATTTAAAAATTTTTTGTTAGGCTTCGACCAGTCCTGGGGTCTGTTCGACTAGTCATATGAACAGTGTCGACTGCTTCTTCGACTAGTTGTGGCCCTACGACTCAAAGTACGGCGTTAAAATTTGGCTTCCTTTTACTAGTCATGGGAGACCTTCATCCAGTCATATGAGACCTACGACCAGTCGTGAAACTGCCTTATCTTATTGCGCCTAAAATTTTAAATATCCGTTAGACCTACGACCAGTCGTAGATCTGTCTGGACTAGTCGAAGACGTGATTTGCTCACCTTTAAATAGAGTATGAATCTCATAATAATTAACACAATTCATGCTAATCTAATTCGGATTTCTGAGAGATAAGACTATGCTCCATTTAAGCTAAGTGTGGCTATTTAATATTCTCTTTCTTTAGCTTTGTTAATTAATTTTGTTTCTTGTATTCCAATCTAATCTGAAAAGAGGAACCTTAATTATCCTTTTTTTGGAATCAAAATCAATTAAAGCTAGCCCATTTGATTTAATTTAAAATCTATTAGAACTTAGAACCATTGTAAAGTAAGTATTGGACATTAAACTTGGACATTTAAACCTCTACTTTGATTTAGTTCTTCTAGGCTGCTACATCGAAGGAGATATTCAGGTATTTTACGTTTCAGTAATTTACTTTCTTTTGGTTTACTTTTGAGATTTGCCAGACAAATCTCATTGTATTGGTGATCTGAGGAGAGTTAGGAAAACTCAGAAGTGGAGTTTTTTTTTAATTGTGTAAGCTCACGGAGAAAGACACAATTGTGAAGGTTTTGGGTGAACTTGGAAAACCTATTTTGATAGTGAACGCTAATATCCACTGCGTGAGGATATTAGGAGTGGAGTAGCTGTGTGGCTGTTTATTAACAGTTGGTGTGTACACAGGTAAACCACTATAATCCCTTATGTTTTGTGGTTGTGAGATTTATATTCATTTGTGGGATGTATATGTGGATGTGAATGTTGTAATCATTTTAATTGAAGCACTATGGAGAATGTTGTAATGGTTAAGAATTTACTTCTTGCTATTTCCTTATTGCTTTAAGATTTAATTTCTTTATTTGTTCTAGTAAGGTTGCCCTGCCATTCTTATGGTGTATGGTTGTCCTTAGAACAATCAATATTTGAGATTGCATTTTATTCTTCAGTTCAGTTTGAATTTATTCATTCATTTAGTTTTCCTCTTCAGTTTGAGTTATTGATATAGAGACCTTTCTAGAAATAAGGTTGTCCTACCATAAACCTTTGGTTTTTTGTGTAAGGTTGTCCTTAGAACAACATTTGTATCAACCTCTCAAGACTTGAATTTTGAGGGTGCCTTTCATTTTAGCATTGTATATTGAATTTCTTTATTTGGCTATCTCTCTTTTATTAATTCTGCTGTAATTATCTTAAATTTGGCATAGTCCTATTCAACCCCCCCCCCCCCCCCCCCCCCTCCCTCTAGGATATATAGCTAGGCCATTTCAAGTAGTATCAGAGCTTAATAGCTTATTTTTAATTCTTTATTTTTAGATTTATTTCCTGAGCTAACGATCTAAGCTATATTTACATAAGATGTCAAATTTTGATAGCCTTTTAGTCACTAGGCCTCCACCTTTCGATGACACCAATTATGCCTATTGGAAAGCCAGGATGAGGATCTTCCTCAAATCCATGGATGAAAGTGTGTGGCTAGCCATAGTGAATGAATAGACCCCTCCTATCACTAAAGTAACTGGGATTGATGGTTTAAAATCAATGAGAATAACACCTTATTTCTCATGGACCACACTTCAGAAAAGTGAAGTAGTGCAAATGCTAAAGCACTAAATGCAATTACTTGTGTACTATCACCAGATGAATTCAAAATAATTATATCCTATGATTCTGTAAAAAAAGCTTGGGATATATTGAAAATGACACATGAGGGTACTTCAATTATCAAGAAATCTAAGATACAAATCCTCACAACCAAAGTTGAGGAAATACATATGGAAGAAAATGAAATGCTCATGGACTTCTATACCATGTTGAATGACATTGTAAACTCTATATGGGGTCTAGGCAATAAAATCCTTGAAAGCAAAATATGTGCTAAAATACTACGCTTACTTCTTAAACGGTTCTATTCAAAAGTAACCGCAATCCAGGCACTTCGTGATACGGACAATATGAGGGTTGATGAATTAGTTGGCTCATTACAGACTTATAAAATATTCTCAAATAAAGAAAGGTTAGAAAGTTGAACCGTACCTTGGCCAATAATCCTACAGTTGCTACCATCACCAAATGTGACTGATCCATTAGTCATGTCTTTAAAAGTGGTGAACAGACCTTTGTCACCAGTCATATACCTGGAGCAACCACTATCTAGGTACCACTTTGAATGGCATGACGCTTTGAAAATAGTGTGGGCAACCAAGTAAGTAACCTTAGGAACCCAATTCATTACAGTTTTGGGTTTAGGAGTATAGTTGGTCTTCTTATGTTTGTGGTTGATATAGGACTGACCCATTAAGTTAGATTTTAAGAGCTCCTTAAGTAAATCAGCAATTTTCTCAACTAAAGGATTGCGATTCTGATTTTTATAGTTGATATGATTGCTTTTAGGTTTTAAGGATTGAAAAGTTTTAACATTTTTAGAGTAATTTTGATTTGAACTTTTCTCTTTTGAGTTTAAAGACTCTCCTTTCACAAACTTAGGAGGAATATTCTTATGTTTGGGGGGAATAGTTTTGTCGTAGCCCAAACCAGATTGGTCGCCACATTTTCTTGATCCAGATAAAAGTTTTTCTAACTTAGGATCACCTTGGGCATACCTCCAAGTATCCTTTAAACTCAAAAGTGAAAAGACTTCAAGTTTTAGATTTTTATTTTCAAATTTTAGATTTTCAATAAGGGAAGCTTTGAAATCTAACTCGTATTTAGTTTTTTCAAAATAATCTGAAATGTGGGATTTTTCTAAAACAAGAGAATTAAAATTTTCTTTAAGTTTCAAAAACTTTTCTTACTAAAGTTTTAGTTTTACTGCAATTTTATAACTTTCCTTGTATAGGGCATTATAACCATCTTGAAGATCTTCTTCATTTTCATGATCACTATTCATATTTTCTTCACTAGTTAAATCATCATTATCTGAAAAAGTGAACTTAGCTAGAGTCATAAAGGCCTTAACTTTATTACCTGACTCAGTTTCAAAATCTTTTAATTCAAAAGACGCTTCAGATCCAGAAGATTCATCCCAAGTAGCCAACATACCTTCTTTTTAAGTTTGTCCTTTTTAGGACACTTGTTCGCTAAATGCCCATATTCATGGTAGTTGTAACATTGACTATCTTTTAAAGATTTTCAAGTTTTAGATTTAGATCTTTTCATATCATTAGATTTTTGAAAATCAACCCTCTTTTTACTTTTAAAAATCTTATAAAACTTTTTAGCCAAAAGGGCTATATCATCTTCAGAATTACTATTTACTTAAGAAATACATTTAGAAGATTTAAGAGCAATGGATTTACCTTTAAGAGCTTTAAAATTTAACTCATAGGTTTGTAAAGACCTAACTAATTCTTCTACCCTCATATTGTCCATATCACGAAGTTCCTAGATCGTAGTCACCTTTGAATTAAACCGTTCAGCTAGTAAGCTTAGTATCTTTGTACAGACTTTGCTTTATGAGATTTTATCACTAAGACCCCACATAGAGTTAACAATGTCATTCAATCTAGCATAAAAGTCCATGAACGTTTCACTTTCTTACATACGTATTTCCTTAAATTTAGTTGTGAGGATTTGGACTCTAGATTTCTTGACAATTATTGTTCTCTCGTGTGTCATTTATAAAATATCCCAGGCTTGCTTTGCAGTATCATAGGATATGATTCTTTTAAATTCATCCAATGATAGTGCACAATTTATAGCATTTAAAGCCTTTGCATTGGCACTACTCTCATTTTTCTGAAGAGTGGTCTAAGAAAAATAATGTGTAACTCTCATTGATTTGGATCCATCGATACCAGTTACTTTAGTGGTAGGAGGGGTCCATTCAGTCACTGTGGCTTGCCACACACTCTCATCCATGGATTTTAGGAAAATTCTTATTTTGGCTTTCGAATAGACATAATTGGATCCATCAAATGGTGGAGGCCTAATGACTGATAGGCTATCAAAATTTAAAATCTTACAAAGCTCAGATTGATTGGCTCAGAAATTTAATTTAAAAAGAAATAATAATAAAAACGATCTATTAGGCTCTAATACCACTTGAAAAGGCCAAGCTATATGTCCTAGAGGCGAGTTGAATAGAACTATGCCAAATTAAAACTTAACAGCGGAATTTAAATACAGATAGCAATAGCCAATCTCACAATGCTGAATTTAAAGACAATATCAAATGTACAAGTATTAAGAGGTTGATACAAATATTTTTCTAAAGATAATCTTACACCATAAAAATTAAGGGTTTATGGCAGGACAACCTTACTAGAACAGTTTGTGTATCAAAAACTCAAACTTATACAAAAGAATAAAGAAATAAATTTGCAATGAAAGAAATCTGTGCTATTACAATGTTCCCACACATCCACATAAGGATTACAACATTCTCCACAAATGTAAAAAGGAAAATTATAATCATCCACAAAAAGAAATAAACATTCAAACCACAAGAACAGAAATTATAGTAGTTTGCTTATGTGTACGCCAACTGTTTAGAAAAATAGCCACATAACTACTCCACTCATAATATCCTCACACAGTGGATATAAGCGTTCACTATGAAAATAAGTTTTTTCAGGTTCACCTAAAACTCTCACAATTGTATCTTTTAAGTGGGCTTACACAATTCAAAAATCCCACACTGAGTTTTCTAGATCACCTCTGACAAACCAAAATAGAGATTTTTCAGGCACAATCTTAAAAAATAAAATACAAAAATTTACAATAATGTAAAATACCTGAATATTCTCTTTTTGATGAAGCTCAGAAGAACCTAATCGGAGTAGAAGTTCAATGTAAAAGTTCAATGTCCAAACTCACTTATGAAATGGTTCTAGGTTCTAAATTGATTTTAAATTAAATCAAGTTGGGCTAGCTCTATTTGATTTTGATTTCAAGAAATGGGCAATCTCAATCCCTTCTTAAATATGATTGGAATATAGAATACAAAATCAAATATAATAAAGCTAAAATAAAAGAATATCAAATGAGCACAATATAGCTTAAAAAGAACACCAACTTATCTCTCAGACAGGCATATTGATTTAGCTTGAATTTCATAAAAACTCTGAAATTCATACTCTATTTATAAGTGAAGAAATCACGCTCACAACTAGTCCTGAGGACACCACGACTGGTCATAGGACGAACAGATTTTTAAAATTTTGAGTGCAATAAGATAAATCCATTCCACGACTGGTCGTAGGCCCTACACGACCAATCGAGGGACCTCCACGACTGGTCATGTGGAACCAGATTTAGTTGTTAGACTTTAAGTCGAGGCTGCAGGACTGGTCGAGAACGAGTCGATCACTGTTCACACGATAAGTCAAGCAATCTCTAGGACTGGTCGTGGCTTAACAAAAAATTCTGAAAATTTGAAACAAACTTAGGACTGGTCGAGGAATTTCTTGGACTGGTCGAGCTAGTACTAAGACTAGTCGAACAGAGTCCAGAACTAGTCGAGAAACAAACTATTCACTTATAAAATGATCTTATTGAATTATGTATTCAAAATGACCTATCCTAAGGTCAATCTACTGTCATTCATACCTTAACCATGATGTATGAACATTGAAACTTCTTTTTCTTCAGTTGATAATCATTCTTTGAAGTTCGTGAAGCTTTGAATATTGTTATAGGTTGAAGCTTGAACTTAAGACTCTTGAAGCTTGAAATCGACTAACATTGAAGCTTGAACTTGAGTATCAACGTCTAGGGAAGTTGTCTTAACTTGTATGAAGCTTTGAACTCTTGAATCTTGAAAGCTTGAATTCACTATTGATTACCTTTGAAGTTCTTGAACAAAAGACCCTAGCTCTTGAGAGATGCATAGACTTCATTATGTAGATGATCTACACATGACAAAGATTCCAAGAGAGGTTTTGACACAACAAAATTTGACAACCAAATGAGCTAGAAAACATCGCACTTACAGGTTTAGGTTTTGGTTTAGTTTATATGTTATAGGTTGAGGTTTAGTTTATATGTTATAGGTTTAGGTTTATAGGTTATAGGTTTAGGTTTAGGTTTAGGTTAAGGTTATAAGTTTAGATTTAAGTGTAGATTATAGGTGGGTTATAGGTTATAGGTTATAGGTTTAGGTTTAGGTTTAGGTTTAGGTTTAGGTTATACGTTATGGGTTTAGATTGAGGTTATAGGTTATAGGTTATAAGTTTGGGTTTAGGTTATAGGTTATGGGTTTAGGTTTAGGTTTAGGGATTTTAGAATAGGTATAGGTTTAGGTTTAAGTTTAGGTTATAGGTTATAAGTTTAGGTTTAGGTGTAGGTTATAGGTTATAAGTTGGGTTTAGGTTTAGGTTTAGGTTTAGTTTATAGGTTTAGATTGAGGTTATAGGTTATAAATTTAGGTTTAGGTTTAGGTTATAGGTTTAGGAATTGGGGTTCGGGTTTAGATTTAGGTTTTCAAGCTTAGGTTTACAATTAGGAAATCATTGTACCCACTATATGTGGTTTATCTACACCGTCCATCTTCTTTTCCAGATCATTTACGGGGTTGAAACCAAAATTGAATCATATCTAAAACTCAGGTGGACCATACCATAAGAAACAATAGGGATAATGATTTCCATCATTGAAACCTTTCTAGGGCTTGTAGTGATGTTTATTTATCATCTAACCTGTTAACAAGATTACACTGTCATGAAGGGAAAAAATAAATATCAGTGGTTCCCACCTTCCAAGGACCCCCACTCAAAATTCGGATAGCTCCGATGCACATCCAGATCTGCTTCATCAATTTTGAGATAATACATAAACACGGGCCTGTCCAAATGGCCAGGCCACCCATATTGTTGTCCATAGGAAATGGACAGCTTTATCATGGTCATAATAGCGGTTCCCACCTTCCAGGGACCCCTGCTTAACATCCGGATAGCTCCGACACACATTCGGATCTGCTTAATCAATTTCGAGATAATACATAAACACGGGCCTATCAAATGGCCAGGCCACCCATATCGTTGTCTATAGGAAATTGACAGCTTCATCATGGTCATAACAGTAGTTCCCACCTTCCAGGGACCCCCGCTCAACATTCGGATAGCTCCGACACATATAGAAACAAACTAATTAGAAACTTACAACAACAAAAGGTACTAGGTCTTTGGTCTAGGGGTGATCCACAATAAAAGGTACCATTTACAATGAACTAAAACCATGTATTATCTATACCTTGATTGGACTCACTACAAGGGTAATCTTTCAATGTGTACCTCTGATAACTCTAGTGAAAACGTTAAAATTTGCAGCCTTTTTGAATCTTCAAGAGATCCAGAAACAAAATGTCAATCATCTCATCCAAACACTCATTCCATTATCCATATATTTACAGCTTCTTTTCTGCAATCGAAGGTGGAAAAACTTGTGTAACTCTGTAAGTGATATGGCTCCTTTTGCTGTCAAATTTTATAGTGCCAAAACTACTATTTTTGTCTTGTGTAGCACATTGCTTTATATATGTTCAAGGCAATGTATGACATGTTCGTGACATGACAAGTGCTTCAAGTCAAGAACAAAGTTCTACTTCAAATGTAAGATCAAGTACGTTGTTTGAAGCTTCAAGTGTCAATGAATAAAGTGACATCAAAAAAATATGTGTATGGTCCAAGACTTAATGTGAAGGTCAATATACTACAACTTCAAGATCTCAAGGTTCAAGATGCTCGGTTCATGGACTTTGAAGAAATGCTATCAACTACATGGAAAGAAAGTTCAATGTCCGTTCATCTCTAACAAGGTTTGTGTGACCATAGATTGACCTTAGGGTAGGTCATTTTGGATACATAATTCAGATGTTGATATTATAGGTTTTGGGTCTATTCTTCTACTAGTCCTAGACTCTGTTCGACTAGTCCTAAAACTAGCTCGACCAGTCCAAGAAATTTCAAGATCAATCCTAAGTTGTTAGAATTTTTTTAGAATTTTTTGTTAAGCCACAACCAGTCCTGGAGACTGCTCGACCAGTCATGTGAACAGTGCCGACTTGTTCATGACCAGTCGTGCATCTATGACTCAAACTCCAGCGACTAATTAAGTGTCACACGAACAATCGCGGACAGGTCACGACCAGTCGTGGGAGGCTCACGACCAGTCGTAAATGGCCTACGACCAGTCGTGAAACAACTTTATCCGATCGCGTTCAAAATTTTAAAAATATGCTGGTCCTACAACCAATCATGGTGTCCTCAAGACTAGTCGAAGGTGCAATATGTTCACCTATATATAGAGTACGAATCTTAGAGTTTCAGATATAGAACTCAAGAAAATTCAATACGCTTCTCTGAAAGATAAGTTTGTGCTCTTTTTAAGTTAAATTGTGCTTATTTAATATTCTCCTTTTTTTAGCTTTTACATTTGATTTTGTTTCTGCATTCCATTCTGACTTGAAAGAGGAATCATAATATTCCACTTCTTGGAAGAAAAATCAAATAGAGTTGCCCAACCTGATTTAATTTAAAATCAATTAGAACTTAGAACCATTTTAAATGTGAGTATTGGACTGTACGTTGAACTATTCTTCTACTCCGAACTTGGTTCTTCCGGGCTGCAATAAGGAGAAATCTAGGTATTTTATAGTTTTGTAATTTCCTTTCTTTTGAGATTGAGCCAAAAAAATCTCATTATTTTAGTTATCTGAGGAGAGCCCAAATACTCAGAGTGAGGTTTTTTTTAATTGTGTAAGCCCACTAGAAAGACACAATTGTGAGAGTTTTAGGTGAACCTGAAAAACCTATTTTGATAGTGAACGCTAATATCCACTGTGTGAGGATATTGGGAGTGGAGTAGGTATGTGGTTGTTGTTTAATAGTTGGTGTACACACAGGCTAACTACTATAATTCTTTGTGTGTTGTGGTTATGTGATTTATTTTTTATATCTTTTATTTCTTAAGTTTGTGGGATATATATGTGGATGTGAATGCGAATGTTGTAATCTTTCATTTCAAGCTTTGTGGGAATGTTGTAATAGTTTAGAATTTCTATTCTTGCTATTTCTTTTTTTTTATTCCTCTTTGGTTTGGGATTTTAATACACAAATAGTTCTAGAAATAAGGTTGTCCTACCATAAACCTTGGTTTTTAGTATAAAGTTGTCCTTAGAACAACATTACATTCTGTATTGTGGACCGTTATCTTTCCTTTACTTGGCTATCTTATTGTTTTATTCCGTTATTATCATTTTTAATTTGGCATAGTCCTATTCCCCTCCCCAAGGACATATAGTTTGGCCTTTTCAAGTGGTATCAGAGCCTAATAGCTCATTTTAATTGTTATATTCTTGGATTTATTTCCTGAGCTAATCGATCTAAGCTATTTTTAAGATGTCAAATTTTGATAGTCTTTTAGTCACTAGGCCTCCACCATTCGATGGCACCAATTATGCCTATTAGAAAGCCAAGATGAGAATTTCCTTAAATCTATGGATGAAAGTACGTGGCTAGCCACAGTGAATGAATGGACCCCTCCTACCACTGAAGTTACTAGAATCGATGGATCCAAGTCTATGAGAGTAACACCTTACTTCTCTTGGACCACACTTCAAAAAAGTGAGAGTAGTGCAAATGCAAAAGCACTAAATGCAATAACTTGCGCACTATCACCGGATGAATTCAAAAGAATTATATCATGTGATTCTGCAAAGCAAGCTTGGGATATTTTAGAAATGACACACGAGGGTACATCAATTGTTAAAAAATCTAAAATTCAAATCCCCACAACTAAATTTGAGGAGATACGTGTGGAAGAAAATGAAATGTTCATGGACTTTTATACAATATTGAATGACATTATGAACTTTATGTGGGGTCTTGGCGATAAAATCTCAAAAAGTAAAATATGTGCTAAAATCCTACACTCTCTTCCTGAACTGTTCAATTCTAAGGTAACTGCGATCCAGGAACTTCGTGATACAAATAATATGTAGGTAGAAGAATTAGTTGGCTCTTTATAGATGTATGAGTTAACTTTTAAAGCTCCTAAAGGTAAACTTATTGCCCTTAAAACTTTTAAAAATATTTCTCGTGAAGATAATAATAATTCTGATTTAGAAAACTCTGAAGATGACATGGCTCTTTTAGCAAAAAAATTTTATAAAATTTTTAAAAGTAAAAAGAGGGTTGATTTTCAAAAATCTAATGATAAGAAAAAATCTAAACCTAAAACTCAAAAAACTTTAAAAGATAGTCAATGTTACAACTGTCATGAATATAGGCATTTAGCAAACAAGTGTCCTAAAAAGGACAAACCCAAAAAGAAGGGTATGTTGGCTACTTGGGATGAATCCTCTGATTCTAAAGCCTCTTCTGAATCAGAAGATTCTGAAACCGAGTCGGGCAGTGAAGTTAACACCCTTATGACTCTAGCCAAGTTCACTTTTTCAGATAATGATGATTCAACCAGCGAAGAAAATCTAAATAGTGATTATGAAAATGAAGATGATCTTCAAGATGCTAACAATACCCTATACAAGAAAAGTTGTAGGATTGTTGTAAAACTTAAACTTTAGTAAGAAAAGTTTTTAAAACTTAAAGAGAATTTTGATTCACTTGTTTTAGAAAAATCTCACATTTTAGATTGATTTGAAAAATCCAAATATGATTTAGAATTCAAAACCTCCCTGATTGTAAATCTTAAATCTGAAAATGAAAAACTTAAACTTGAATCTCTTCACTTTTGGGTTTGAAGGATACTTGAAAGTATGCCAAAGGAGATCCAAAGTTAGAAAAAAATTTATCTGGATCAAGGAAATGTGGCGTTCGATCTGGTTTAGGCTACGATAAAAATGTTCCTCCTAAATAGAAGAATATGCCTCCTAAGTTTGTAAAATGAGAGATCTTAAACTCAAAAGGAAAAAGTACAAATCTTTCTAAAAATACTAAAACTTTTCTAAAACCTAAAAACAGCTATATCAACTATAAAAATCATAACTGAAACCCTTTAGCCGAAAAAATAGTTGATTTGCTTAAGGAGCTCTTAAAATCTAACTCAATAGGTCACTCTTACAACAATTACAAATAAAATAAGACCAACTATACTCCTAAACTTAAAACAGTTATGAAATGGGTTCCTAAGGTTACCTGCTTGGTTGCCCTAACGGCTTTCAAAGCTTCAAACCATTCAAAGTGGTACCTAGACAGTGGATGCTCTAAGCACATGACTGGGGATAAATGTCTATTCACCACTCTTAAAGACATGACTAATGGTTCAGTCACATTTTGTGATGGTAGCAACTGCAGGATCATTGGCCAAGGTATGGTTCAACTATCCAACCTCCCCTTATTTAAGAATGTCTTGTATGTTGAAGGATTAAAACACAACTTACTAAGAATATCTCAAATATGTGTAACAACCATAGCATACAATTCACTAACCAAGGTTGTGAAATTTTGAACAAAAAGGGTTCTGTAATATTAACTGGTCACAGAACTTCTGAAAACTGCTACATCGTTAGTGATTCTAGCTCATCTAATTAATCGTGTTACATGGTCCACACCGATGAAACTGAATTATGGCATAAACGCCTTGGACATGTACACTATCATAATTTATATAGATTGAACTAATACGAGGTCTACCTAAATTACAGAAAGTAGACAAAATATGTGGCGAATACTAGATTAGTAAATAAACTAGGAGTGCTTATAAAAAGGTGGACTCTAATGCCATCAGGGAATATCACATGAATTCTCTACGCCCAAAACTCCACAACAGAATGGTATTATTGAAAGAAAAAATAGAGTGCTTCAAGAAATGGCTAATGTAATGATGAATAGTATGAAGCTCCCTAAAAATCTTTGGGCTGAGGCTAAAAATACTACATGTTATGTAATCAATCAGGTTTATACTAGTAAGTCAAATAATAAAACTGCTTATGAAATGTGGTTCGATAAGAAGCCCACTGTCAAATACTTTCAAGTTTTTGGCAGCAAGTGCTATATTTTATATGACCGTGAGAATCTGGGAAATTTTGATACTAAAAGTGATGAAGGGATCTTCTTAGGATACTCTTTGAACAGTCAAGCATATCATGTATTGAATAAGAGAACTGGTGTCATTCAAGAATCCATCAATGTGGTCATTGACGATCACTTGAATACACCTACTTCAAGTTCAGATAATGATGAAGTTCTCTTAATTGATAAACCATATACTTTATCTAGTCAAAATAATTTTGAACTAAGGACTATCAAAGATCATCCAACCACTTAAATTCTTGAAAACCCTCTCACAGGTGTATGCACACGTAGACAACTAGAAGATATATGTAATTACATGTGCTTTACATTTCAGATTGAACCGGCAAACATAAAAGAAGCTCTTACTGACGAAAACTAGATAATTGCAATGCAAAAAGAGCTTAAGCAATTTATAAGAAATGATGTTTGGTACTTAGTTCCTGGACCTAAAGATAAACATATTATCGGAATTAAGTGATTTTTTAAAAATAAGTCTATTGAACTTGGTAATATAATTCGAAACAAGGCTAGACTGGTTATACAAGGGTATACACAAATTGAAGGTAATGATTATGATGAAACCTTTGCCACAGTAGCTCATCTTGAATCAATTAGATTATTTATATCCATTGCATGTTTCAAAAAATTGAAAATCTATCAAATGGACGTAAAGTGTTCCTTCTTAAATGGTGATTTACATGAAGAAGTATATGTTGAACAACTTATGGGTTTTGAAGACCCTAAAAATACTGATCATGTGTATCGCCTAAAAAAGGTTCTCTAAGGTTTAAAACAAGCTCTCAGGGCTTGGTATGAAAAATTGACAAAGTTTTTATTCGGTCATAGTTTTCTAATGGGAAGAGTTGATAAAACTCTATTTGTAAAGAAACAAAATGAATATATCAATGCAGATCTATATTGATGATATTATTTATGGATCTACTTGTTCTAACATGACTGTTGAGTTTGCAGATCTCATGAAATCTCAATTCGAAATGAGCATGGTTGGAGAATTAACTTATTTCCTAGGGTTGCAGGTAAAATAACAACCTGATGGTATTTTTATTTCTCAGTCCAAATATGCTATGAACTTGATTAAAAAGTTCAGTTTTGAGAATGGAAAGAATTTTGATACTCCTATTAGTACATCTTTAAAACTCTCAAAAGACTCCATAGGTAAATGTGTAGATCCTAAGTTATATTACAGTATGATTGATAGTTTACTCTATTTAACTGCTAGTAGACCTGATATTACCTTTAGTGTTGGAATCTGTAAAAGATATTAATCTAACCCTAAATAGTCACATTTAGCTACTATTAACCGGATTATGTGATATGTCACAAGTACAGTAAATCTCGATCTTTGGTATCCACATGACACTAATGTTCAATTAGCTGGGTATACTGATGCTAATTGGGCTGGTAATATCGATGATAGAAAATCAACCAGTGGCGATTGTTTTAATATTGAAAATTGTTTAGTTTCTTGGACTAGCAAGAAATAGAGTTCCATTTCGCTTTCAACAGCTAAGGCTGAATACATTGCAGCTGGAAGTACATGTACTCAACTCATATAGATGAAAAGAATGTTAAGCGATTACGAAATTGCACAGGATTCAATGGTTTTATATTGTGATAATTCTAATATAATTAATATTTCAAAAAATTTAATCCAGCATTCACAAACCAATCACATTGACATTAGATATCACTACATTCTTGAATTAATGGAAGAAAAAGTTATTTCTTTGGAATACATTCCAACCGAGATTCAACTTGTTGACATTTTCACTAAACCGCTCGATAAAAGCTGGTTTAATAAATTAAAATTTGAACTTGGTATGTGCAACTTAAATTGATTATGCATGCATTTCTGATTTATAGTTTATATATTTATTAATTTATTTTTTTTAATTTTAAAATATTACATGATAAATGCATTTTTTATGTTTGCACGACCAGTCAAGGTTGTACTCAACTAGTCGTGGTACGACCGGTCGAGGACAACCACGACCAGTCGTGATGCGCGGTGACCCTTTTTATTTTGAGGAAAACGGTTTCTTCTTCATTTCCCCTTTCTTCTTCATCGGGCCGAAGCACGATTAGTTGAACCAACTCTTTGATTCTTAAAGGTGCTTAAAATTTTTGGGGTTATCTTCTCAAAAATTTGATTTTGAGGATACCCATTCTCCATTCTTTAAAACTCCCTATTTCTTTGATTTCCTATTGCCAAATGGATGCTAGTGGTCGCAAAAGAACATCTCGTAGTGCATCATCCTCTAGATCGACACCTATCACACGGCGCCATCTTTGGTCACCCGAAGACAATCCTCCCTATGTGCGGGATTTATGATTGTGCAATGTGATAGTTGAGCGACCTATGAATGTTACTTATATTGCTCCTTTTGGACTCCTTCCACTTCTCCAATCTGTAAGATGGAATAACATTCTACATTGGAGTGGGCCGGCATACCGGTCTATTACATAATCCATGTTTACATGTATTTTTGATTTTTCAACTGAAAATTTAACTTTTGTAATTGCTACTAGAGAAGGCCCTTTTGAGGTTGATTGGCATTTAATTTTTGGCTTTATGGAAATTCCAGTCAATGATGACGGTATCCCTATTAGCTCTCTAGTTAAAAAAACCATCTGAAACGGAAAAGCGCATGCTTACTAGAACTTTATGCAACATTAATGTGCAATGGACTTAGAACGGGAATGCACTCCCTACCAAGCATTTGTTACCCAGATACAGAGTCCTTCAAAGGATTTTTACTTATAATGTTTATCCTAGATCTGGTAACAAAACCGAACTTATTGCTTTTATGGTTCGAGTTTTGCATTCTATTTTTTCTGGAACCAATGTCTGTCTTCCCTCCTTAATTTGTCACTTCATCATTCAATTTTGTCTCCACCCTGGCCATAGCAATATTCCCTTTACCTATCTTATAACTGTATTAGCTACTCATATACTAGTCGCTATGCCTGATGAAGAAGCACCTATTCATCAACTCATCTTTAACAACTCAAACATAAACAAGATGAAGTTGCAATTAGCTGATGGTCAAGTAGATGCTAGTGGTAGAGCTGAAGGGATGAATGAAGATGAAGCTGATAATCTTCCTCCTGATGATATAAATATGGATGACATCTTTGATGAAATTAAGTTAGATTCTACAAATGATCCTGACTATGAGCCATCAGATTTTGATGCACATCTTCGTGCACTTGAGGAGAAGGTTGAAAATATGAATGTTGCCCATGATTTACTATATATATATATATATATATATATATATATATATATATATATATATATATATATATATATATATATATATATATATATATATATATATATATATATATATATATATATATATATATATATATGCAAGTACCTTAGACGCATTAACAAGGGCCTTCATCAAATTGATCCTACCATACTTGCTCCTTCTTCAAGCTCTGACTAAGTTTTTTTTTTGTAATAACTTTTATGATGGTTATACTGCTTATCCCTGGATGACTTTGGTTTATTCTAGTTATTACTATCAGATTACTATGTTTACGTATACTTCTATCTCTCATCTCTTGCTTGCTCCCTTCTTTTGTTGCTCCCTTTGTCTTATTGTGACGAAAAGGGGGAGAATATTTAGGCAACATTTTTTTTTTGTGCTACTCAGAGGGGAGTATGTATGAAGATGGTTAGCTTACCTGCCTATAGCCCTATTCCCTATTATCTTGGTGATATATTATGTGATTAGCATGGGCTATGAATGTTAAGGGAGAGTATTGTTGAAGCAGAGTTTATGCACGTTGTTGGTAACTGGTGCATGATTCTTTAACCAGGTTATGCATGATTCTTTAACTAGGTCATAACCAGTTTCATTTGATATAGTTCTGTGTACATGCTAACTGGTGTATGATCTTCCTTATGTATGGTGGTTATGATGTATGTTTTGTCACAAATTCGACAAAGGGTGTAAGACCCAAATCCTAGTCTATGCTGTTCCGTTGGCTTCCGCGGTCCTTTTGGTCGAATTTCAGAAATCCTCGACCCGTATCCAACGTTTGCGCGCGATCCTAAGCTGGATCCCGCATAGCGAAGTCGGCTCAAACCAGAACTTGTATCATAGCCACCGCGCCGTCGCCACTGTTTCAATGTCGCGACTCACGCACTGAACCGATACTCAAGCTAGAAGATGTAGGCCTATGTTCATTCCGAATAAACACCGTGCATTGCGAACTTCAAGGGAATCTCTACAAAATGTCACATCAAATCAAGTTAAGTACACCACCTTACCTCCATGATTTGAGGGCCCACTTGTTGGTGGAACCCATTTTGATGTATGTGATGTATCCATGAGGGGGCCATAGTGGCAGGGTCCCTCTCTCTCTCTCTCTCTCTCTCTCTCTCTCTCTCTCTCTCTCTCTCTCTCTCTCTCTCTTGAATGGTGATGATGATGAAGGGGTAAGTGTGGCCCATCATGAATCATGTAGTTCATGTGGGACCCATTGGATGAATGTGTTGGATTTACGCCATCCAGCCCATTAGCGGGCCAAGAAGAAGGAAAACACCAATATCATGCTAGTCTAAATAGGTGGGCCACGTGCATGTGGGACCCACCTTAATGTGTGGGCCACGTCCATGTGGGACCCACCACAATGTTGTGTATCCATGCCGCCCAGCATCCTGGACGTTGGACAGTGGCTAACATGAAGTACGTGTACTAATAGGGGCGTGTACCAACAGCTAACAAAAAAAATGGGATCCTTTTTAAAGTTGGGGTGGGCCACCCATATAGGCCCCACCATGATGCATGTACGTAATCCAAGCCGTCTATCCTGTCTCCTAGATCATTTTAGGAGTTGAGCCAAAAAATGAGGCTGACCCATCTTCTTGGCGGGCCATAGTTTGGGTAATAGAATTTTCACCATTGAAATACCACCTAATGTTTCAGTACGCCAAAACCCATCCAATATTGGGCTCGATCTGTTTGTATTGAGCCATAAAATCCAATGGATAAGTTGGATTTGTCTGAGGCGAGGCTCACCTACCAAAAACCACCAGACCTATCATTTTAAAAAAAAAAAAGAAAGAAAAGGAAGCAAGGCAGCAGCACCTGCTGCTGCTGCTGTCAGTGGGCGGACGAACAGGCTGGCCCTCACGGCCCCAGTTGTGGGTCCCACCGTGATGCGTTTCGAACATCAACACCATGCATTTAAGGCAACCCCTTTAAGTTATGGGACATCCTAAAAATCAACCGTATTCGGAACTCAGGTGGGCCATACCATCTAAAATCATGTGAAGACATGCCTAAAACATATAAAATCACTTGGTGGGGCCCACTTGAAATTTGGGTGCAGCTAAAACTTGGTCTGAACCCTCAGCCAAGTGGGACACTCATAATGGGTGGGCTGGATTTGTGAACCACATTACGGTGGCCCCTGACCATGACCCTATGAACAGTTTGGGTGGTAAATGAACATTGCAGAAGGCCCCATGGCCTTGTGACCCTATCAACAGGTTGTATGAAAAATAAACATTCTAGTGGTCCCCAGTTTTCCTAGGTCCACGTGACCTTTTAAATAGATTGGATGTCAGATAAATATCACGGTGGGCCCAGGTCACTTGTGACCTCATCAAAGGGTTGGATGGAAAATAAATATTACGATGGGCCCCTGGATCCCTGTGACATATCAACAGTTAGATGGCGAATAAAAATTACAGTGGTCCTTGGTGATTTATATATGTATTATATTATAATATGGTATATTATAATATATTATATTATAGTATATTACAGTATAATATACGAAGGGTGGGCCACATGCATGGGACCCATCGCTGATGTATGCATTCCTGTTCCACCATCCAGATGGAACGATGGCTCACCAAGATATGTGAATAACTCCACCATGTACATGTATTTCATCAATGTTTTCCATATGTTTTATATCCACGTTTTCCATCTTATATACGGCCTACCTTGATTTGTTTAAGGCCCATTGTTGAGGCCTACCTTGACTTGTATGAGGCTCATTGTGATGTATGCAAGGCCTATGTAATTAGGCCCATCTTGATGTATTTGTGGCCTGATGTTGAGGCCCACTTCGATATATACGAGACCCATGCTATAAGGCCCATTTGATGTACTGGAGGCCCATGAGTTGAGGCCCATTAGGGCGTACCTAAGGCCCATTGTAGTATGATTCTGCCATGGTATATGTGTTGACCTTTATAATGGGTTATACCTTGGGAACAATGATGGTTTGATGTCCACATTGTAAAGATAATATCGATTAAATGTCCGCATTGTCACTCTCCCTAGGGCCCATTGATAGGCCCATACTTGTAGTGTGTAGGTTCTAGGCCCATCATCATTTTGATCAGGGACCATCTTCCTTATGAATAGATCCCATTACCATAACATGTTTAGTATAGATCCATGATTCATGATCATACGCATCATATGTATGCCTGATATGAGGAGTGACTGATCATAGCATATGCCTTTGGGCGGATTGTTTATAGGCTCCCTGATAAACGGAGTTGCCCTACATGAGAGCGTGATTCGCTCAAGGTTGTTGCATGACTGGTAGTATGATTCATACACTTGCATCTGTGTGATTGTGATTATTGTATGCCCTAGCGACATCAGGGCTATAACCTCCACAGACACATCGTGGGTGGCTAGGTTGGATACTGAAAATACTGTTTCTAACATCGGGGTGCCATAGATGTCCCTGGGTAAAAATTCCTAAATCCGATGGTACAAGAGTATTTGGGGCCTGATAGAAGTTGGTATCAAAGTAAAACTTAAGAATAACCGAGAACAACATCACATGTTTGCTAAGAGTTTGGGACGATTAGGTTCCGAGTACATAACCCTACGATTAAGTTCCCTAATGTGCGATTCTCAAGGATGATTACTGTCCTTATTCTTCCTATAAGACATACCGCCCAGGAAAGCGACTCGAGCCAATCCCGCTCCACCACTTGAGGCTCCAACTTTACCACCTGTGCCTGCCATTCCACTGCCTAATATCCCTACTCCCCTACCTGAGGATGACGTTCCTCCACCTGAGGCTGGTGAGGAGCCGACCGTACCTGTGAGTGCCTCTAAGTTACAGCAGATGTTATAGGCTGTGATGGCTGCACTCCTGGGACAGGGCAGGTGCCCAGTTGTTTTACCAACCCAGGCCGAGCAGGAACGCGCGAGTGCCCTTCTTCGTGAGTTCTGACAGCTTGATCCCCCGCGCTTCCAGGGTGAGACAGATCCGACTGCAGTCGAGAGGTGACGCTCCGATTTAGAGAAGATCTTTGATACTATGTCATGTAAGACCGAGCAGCGAGTTCGATTGGCTATATTCCTTCTTCACGGTGAGGCAGAGCATTAGTGGACCTCCATTACCCGCGTTGCCAGACCTGAGTATGTCTGGACATGGGAGGACTTTATCGACCGATTTGAGGAGCAGTACTTCCCTGACCACATTCGTCTTCAGAGAGCACTGGAGTTCGAGACCCTGGTGCAGGGGGACATGACCATGGCGCAGTACGCGGCCCGTTTTGTGGCGCTATAGAGGTTTGCACCATATATGGTTGATGATGAGGGGTGGAAGGCCCGCTGTTTCTAGAATGGCTTATGTTACGGTCTTCGAGGCCGTGTTATTGGGCATGAGCTCCTGACCTTTCAAGCAGTAGTGCAGAGGGCTCAGATTTACGAGACTGAGTGAGCTGACTCATAGAGCGATCGAGATCAGAGGAGAGGACATAATCGGAAGAGGCAGGCCCCCTCTAGTAGCTCCCAGCAGCATCGACGACCATAGAGGTACAGGAAACACCCACATGCTAGAGCACCAGCAGCACCTCCAGCACCACCCCAGCGGCCATTCTCAGGGACCTATTTTGGATGTGGTGGGACAGGACACTGCATATCTGAGTGCCCTCGCTCTCATCTACAGTAGCTGAGAGCACCACAGCAGCCTCCAGCATAGCAGCGACCGCATCAGCAGCAACTCCATCAGCAGCATCCACAGCCACCTCAGCCACCAAGGCCCCAGCAGTGGTAGAGACAGCAGTACAGGTAGTCGTAGAGGCAGCAGCAGCACCAGGGGCCTCAGAGGGGACAGGAACCTCCCTAGCCAGCTCAGGCTAGATTTTATACTGCTCAGTAGGACCTGCAGACCTCTGGAGGAGTCGTTGAGGGTATACTTCTAGTCTCTTCATGCATCGCACATGTACTGTTTGATTTCGGCGTTTCGTACTCATTCATGTTTAAGGATTTTTGTCGATTGACCGGACTGCCGATAGAGTCTACTGGTGAGGGATTAATCGTATCGACGTCCTTAGGGAAGACCATAGTATTGGGCCGTTTTTGTTCATCTTGCCCTGTTTCGATCGGTGATATCTTTTTGCCCGCTGACTTATTCATGCTGCCTATGTCAGATTTCGACGTTATCTTGGGCATGGATTGGCTTGCCGAATATTACGCCATCTTAGACTGCTTCGCGAGGACAGTCAGATTCTACATACCTGGCTTGCCGCAGTTTCAGTTTGTTACCGAGCCCAGAGGAGAGCCATTGCCATGCTTGATGTCCTACACCATTGAGGAGCCTGTTACCGATTATCTGTGATTTCCCCGACGTATTTCAGGAGATTCCGGGGTTGCCTCCTCGTCAACATATTGAGTTCCAGATTGACCTCGTGCCCGATACGGTGATTATCTCGAAGGCCACGTACCATATGGCACCAATGGAGTTACCTAAGCCGCAGTGACAGTTGGACGAGTTACGTGAGTTAGGATTCATTCGTCTGAGCAGTTCTTAGTGGGGAGCGCCGATACTCTTTGTCAGGAAGAAGGATGGCTCGTTGAGGCTCTGCGTAGATTACCACAAGCTCAACCGGGTCACGATCAAGAATAAGTACCCGCTCCCGAGGATAGATGATGTAAGCCCCAAATCCTATACCGTACCGTTCCATAGACTTCCACGGTCTTACCGGTCGAATTTTGGCAACCTTCGACCCTTAACCAATATTTACATGCACCTTGATTCATATGTCGTCAACCCATATCGACTCAACCCAAGACCTTTACCATAGCGACCGCGCTGTTGCTGCGGTTCCGATGCCGCGACTTATGCGCCGAGGCGATACCCTGGTCAAGAAATGTGGGCCAACGTTTGGTGCGAAGAAAATGCCGCGCATTGTGAAACCCAAGAGAATCTTTACGAGGTGTCACATCAATCCCATCAATCCATCAATTCATCATATGTCAAGTACACATCACCTTTCACCCATTCCCAAGCAACTATAAAAGTCAAGAATCTCTTATAAGCCCATACCTCTCTTACACCAAAAGCCATCAAAGTCAAAAAGTTCTTACACCTCCCATGCCTTTCTTACACAAAAGGCCATAAAAGTCAAGATTTTCTTACACAACCATCACTCACCACATCCATCCATCACTCTCTCCCTCTCTCTTTACAACTCTCTCTCTTTCTCATTTCTCATCTCATTCTCTCAAGCAAAAAAAAATCCACACGTATGAGAGCTCTCCAAGCATTCTCAAAACTTCAAGTATGGCCCACTTTCCTACCCCATGATCTCCCATCCTAACCATCCATTTCCAATCTCCTCCATTGGAATCAAAGCTAAGGTGCTAAGGAACTCATAAGAGCAAGAAGATCGAACGGTGGGTTCTCCTCTAGATGTAAAAAAACCTGATTTCTATAGCCTATATGTTTTCTTTCTTTTATGAGGGAAGTGTAGGACCCACCAATCAATGGTGGAGATCCCACACAATCCCATGGTTGTGGCCTAATGGCCTACCTTATGCATGCATGATCCATGCATGGGGCCTTTCTTTATGGGCCCCATCATGGTAGTTTTATTTCATAGCATATTATGTTTGGATCATCTAAACCTTATAACCATGGTGGGGATGGCATCCTCACCATGCATTTTAATTATAGGCCATGTATGTGCAAGATCCATGTTGTAAATGTAGATTTAGGTATGATGTGAGGAGGGCTCAATAGTGGCGGAGCCCCTTTCCCTATGGCCAGATTGTCCTTCTATCTCTCTTTTCCCTCATTTTATTTCCTGATGTGTGTGGCCCATTAATGTATTTCCCTTTTTATTTAATTTATATAATAAATTTTATCTAAGTACATGTTGCTATCCAGAAATTTCTGGACAGTTTCTGGTTGTTTTTGGACCAGATTTTGGGATTGTTTGGGGGACTATTCATACCTATTAAATATACTTTTTTAAAAGGTGAGGATCTCATCTTGATGTCCCCCAAATTTTAGCCCCAACTGACCTTCATTGGGGTCCCAAAGGTGTGGTCCAAGTGAGGTGGACAGTCTGGATTTTATGCACTGTTCCAGCAACATTCCACCATGGACAGTTGGATTTTTAAAATTTATTAAAATACTTATGGGTGTTTAAAAATTATAAAAATTTTCAGGGGGGTGACCTACTTATGGTAGGACCCACCTACAAAATTTTAGGGCCAATGGACGCCTGTACACACCATGGTGATGGCGGGACCGGCCCATTATAATATGGTGTCCAGATCAGTCCGATTTTCAGGACAGATTGATTTATGTAAATGAATTAAAATATTTACAAATGTCCAAAAATTCTAAAATTTTTTAGAAGTGTGGTTCACTTATGTTAGAACCCACCTACCAAATTTTTATGAGATATGATTGACCATTGCATATGTCATTGAGTAAGATGATGTGAGACTCCCTGATAGGTGGAGATTATCTCACATGAGTGCATGACATGAGCAGGATTGATGCATAATTGGATTGTATAACTCATGCATCTTGCATTGTGTTGTGATTACTGTATGCCCTAGTGACATCAGGGCCGTAGCCTCCACAGGCATATCGTAGATGGCCAGATGGGACACGAAAAATCTGTTCGAG
Organism: Magnolia kwangsiensis; assembly: GCA_037074715.1. NCBI lineage: Eukaryota > Viridiplantae > Streptophyta > Magnoliopsida > Magnoliales > Magnoliaceae > Magnolia > Magnolia kwangsiensis. The sequence goes on from CM073584.1 coordinate 77,699,657, forward strand.
CATCGGGCCGCCATAGATGGCCCTGAGTGAAAATTCCTAAACACCCTCTTGGTTCCAGAGGATGCTCCAACGTCTAGACCGAGTGGGTAAATGAGCGTTGAGTGCCGATTACCAGATGGCTACGTTCTCCACTGTATCATGGTCGGTTGGAAGGGGGTGCGGCCTTACCCGCCCTAGGGAGTAGGCATGGCTAGGCTGAGTTTGATCAGCTCGAGGAATGGGTCCGCTATCGGTGAGCCAGGTAGGTATTGACAGACTACTGACAGGCGGATAGTGAAGTCTTTTCTACTTACCCAGTTACGCTCTTGATTGGGGTGGTAGGTGGTGTGAAGTGTAATACACCCCGATGATTTCTCCAGAGAGGAACCGTACTGATATAAGGACTGACATGATATTATGACACCCCGTCACTATTGTGCATGTGGGCGGGCGCACGTGGGCAGACGCTGATGTGGGCGGGTGTGATGTGGGCGGGGCTGAGGCCTGGGCGAGCTACTAGCAGTTGGTAGGCTACTGTGCTGACAGGCTACTGAGTAGGAGTTACATACTCATTCATTCATCCATTCACTATCCACTCGGGCTGGTGGTGCGCAACTAATTGTTGTGTATCTTCGTTATGGCAAGAATTTCAGTTGGGCGCGCTACTAACCTGAGATCAGGAGGTTACCACATTGAGTCAGACTATCCAAATTTAGGTATAGGACTGGTTTGGATAGAGGTTCCTTGTGGTGGACCCCGTACCCTGTGATCCTACGTACTATCATCCCGACATCACACTCCAGCATGGTCATTCCATTATCACCATATACTGCATATTCCATTACATCTTCGACATGTGGCATTATGGATTGTTATGTTCCTGTATTCCTGTGACTTAGATGAGAGTGATGATATTTGTTAGCTCTTTCGAATTGTGTATTACATTATATCCTTGTCATTCGACATTTGATTATCTATGACTCATCATTTGCATAGCTGTCTTATATTGCGTATTCTGATATTGATTAACTTATGGACTTGTTCATACTTTCGCTTATTCTGTTATCGCATGATTATAATCTTGTCAGTATTTCTGTTTACGTTGATAATTCCTGCTCTTATCAGTGTCTCTGCTTATTCAGTCATTGTATGATTTATGGATTAATAGCTTTTCGGTATTGTATGATTATGATATTGTATTAAATACTTGGCACTTATCTCGTGCACACACTTACACCACCCTCTAAGCTTTTTATAAGCTTATGCACGATAGATGCGTGCAGGTGAGTTAGGTTACAGCAGCATTGAGCTTAGAGCGTGCAGCTATTTTCTGGAGCTTTGATTTTGACATATATATTTCCCTTTCAGCATTGTATTCAAATGATTATATTAGTGGATATGTGATGATGATGTTGCCTTTATGATTTGAGTAAACTTGTGGTTATGCTTATTACTAGTTAAATGTATATAAAAAAATCCTCCTTGTAGGATTCCAGGATTAAAAATCTGGTATATGAATGCTAGGAGCCGAGAATGGGGTACTACGGAGGTTGTCGGCGCCGGATTTGGCGATCGAGAATTTTGTGAGCCCGATTTTCTAGTTTGGGGTGTGATAGATGATTTTTTTGACCAACTGCAAGGTGCACAGTTCTTTTCGAACATTGACCTACATTCTAGTTATCATCATATTTGAGTCCGAGAGGTGGACATCCCAAAGACGGCTTTCAGGACTCGCTATGGTCATTTTGAGTTTTAGGTCATGTCCTTTGGACTGACCAATGCACCCGCGGTTTTCATGCAGTTGATGAACGAGGTCTTCCGTCCATATCTCGATCAGTTTGTTATGGTTTTCATCGATGACATTCTAATATATTCGAGGACCCGTGAGGACCATATGCAGCATTTGGATCGCCTTACAGACCCTCCGTGCCCACCAGCTGTATACAAAGCTGGAGCAGTGCGAGTTCTGGCAGGAGGAGGTGAGATTCCTCAATCACGTGGTGACGAGGGAGGGTGTTGTAGTGGACCCCTCGAAGGTTGAGGCAGTGCGTCAATGGGGCCAACCCACGACTGCATTCGAGATCCGCAGTTTCCTTGGTTTAGCGGGGTACTATCAGCGTTTCATTAAGGGTTTCTCGCGTATTGCAGCTCCGTTGACCAGGTTGACTCGGAAGGGCGTAGATTTTGTTTAGACTGATGCATGTGAGCAGACATTCGTGGAGCTAAAGGATCGTTTGATGTCCGCTCCTGTCCTCACTCTTCCTTCTGGGAGTGATGGATTTGTTGTATTTACCGATGCCTCACGTATTGGATTGGGTGTTATCATGATGCAGCACCGGAGACCAATGGCTTATGCGTCTCGTCAGCTCAAGGTCCATGAGCTGAACTACCCCACACACGATTTGGAACCAGCAACAGTCGTCTTCGCACTGAAGGTGTGGAGATATTATCTCTATGGGGTCAGGTTCGAGCTCTTCTACGACCACAAGAGCTTGAAGTATCTATTCTCTCAATCCGAGCTGAACATGAGACAGAGACGCTGGATGGAGCTTCTGAAAGATTATGATTTTAACCTCTAGTACCACCCAGGCAAGGCAAACGTAGTAGCGGATGCCCTCAGGCATCAGCCACGAGGCTTAGTGGCACATATGATGATTCAAGAGTGGAGGATGCCTGAGGATATAGTAGAGTACGACTTCGATTTTGGTTTGCAGTCTTCTATTGTTCAGCTATCGAACTTGTCGATTCAACCCTCTCTTGTCGCAAGGGTGATCGAGGCTCAGCAGATAGATGAGTCGTTATAGGATTTTTGAGCAGAGGTAGCATCTGAGAGTCAGACAGATTAGCAGATTAGTTCTGATGGTGGACTTCGCTTCAGAGGCCGATTGTGTGTCCCGAATATTCCTGAGTTACATAGAGATCTTCTGACCGGGGTACATCGATCGCTATTTTCTATCCACCTTGGCTCGACGAAGATGTATCGCGATATGGGGAGACAGTATTATTGGGCAGAGATGAAGCACCAGATTGCCAGTTTTATGCCCGAGTGTGACACATGCTAGCGTGTCAAGGCCGATCATTAGAAACCCCCTGGTCTATTACAGCCATTGAGCGTCCCAACATGAAAGTCGGAGCACGTATCTACCAATTTTATCATGGGTTTACATAGGACTCAGCATAGTCATGACACTATCTGGGTTGTCGTGGACCATCTGATGAATTCGGCACATTTTCTTGCTATTCGAGAGACTTGGCATTCAAACCGACTCGTCAGGTTGTTTGTAGATGAGATCGTGAGATTACATGGTGTTCCAGTCTCGATCATTTCAGACCGAGACCAGAAGTTCACGTCTCAGTTTTGGGGGAGCTTTCAAAGAGCTATGGGCTCTGATTTATGGCTTAACATCACGTATCATCCGCAGACCGATGGCCAGACCGAGAGGGTCAATCATATACTCGAGGATATGCTTTGGGCCTGCGCGATTGATTTTGGGGGTAGCTGGGATGAGCATCTGTGATTGGTTGAGTTCGGATACAATAACAGCTATCAGGCGACCATTGGCATGGCTCCTTTTGAGGCATTATATGGCAGACCATGCAAATCTCCAAGTTGTTGGACAGAGGTTGGAGAGCGGCGTCTCTTAGGTCCTGAGCTTGTGCAACAGACGTCAGAGACTATCGATATCCTTCGGCAGAGGATGCGCACAGCTCAGAGTCGAAAAAAGAGTTTTGCTGATCGTCGGTGTCATCCTTTAGAGTTCATTATTGGGGACAGAGTGTATCTCAAGGTCTCACCCATGAAGGGCGTAGTTCAGTTTGGGGTGAAAGGCAAGCTTGCCCCGAGATTTATAGGACCTTTTGAGATCACTGGGTGCTTTGGTGCTGTGGCCTATCAGCTTGCCTTACCATCTGAGTTGTCTGGCATCGACAACATTTTTCACATCTCTATGCTGAAAAAGTGTGGGTTAAACATCATCCCAGTTATTGATTGGCAGTCACTAGAGATTCGTGAGGACACTTCTTACATTGAGCAACCAGTTCGTATCCTTAATCAGAAGGAGTAGGTCCTCCCGACCAATCTCATTCCCTTAGTGAAAGTTCAGTGGGGTCATCATTCTGTTGATGAGGCATCCTGTGAACGCGAGGCTGAGATTCGATAGCGTTATACCCATCTCTTTGATGATTAATTGTATGTTGTATTTTGTAAACTGTCTCTGATTTCTTATGATGATGTAATGTTCCTTCTTCCTTATGAGTTGTTTTTGGTTGCGATAATTGTATAAATTTCGAGGATAAAATTTTAATTTAGAGGAGAGAGTTGTAAGACCCACATCCTAGTCCGTACAGTTCCGTTAGCTTCCGCGGTCCTTCCGGTCATATACCGGTAATCCTCGACCCGTATCCGACATTTGCACGTGATACTAAGCCAGATCCCGCATACCGAAGTCGGTTCGAACCAGAAATTGCATCATAGTGACCGCACCGTCGTCACATTCCAACTCCGTGACTCGGGCACCGAACCAATACCTAGGCTAGAAGATGTAGGCCTGCGTTCATTTTGAAGAAATGTCGAGCATTGCGAACTTCGAGGGAATCTCTACGAAATGTCACATCAAATCAAGTCAAGTACACCACCTTACCTCCATGCCACCTCACCCAACAACAAGTACAAGAGGTCTATCTCTCTTTTCCCACAAGTCAACCCTCTCCCTCCCCTCACCAGTCCTCTTTTACAAGTTTTCAAACAAACTCATCCCTCTTTTTACAATTTTCAACCACACTCATGCCTCCACATCACCCTTCCTTACAACCACCATGTCACCCATCCCTTAATATCTTTTTTTTTTCTCTCATTTTATCTCTACTCTCCCAAGCTCCATATGACCAAGCTCTTCTCCAAAGCCAAGTGTGGCCTACTTTCCCTACCCTCTCATCTCTCATCCCCACCATTAAAAGTCCATCATCCACCGTTAAAAGTCAACTAAGGGAGCTAAGGAGGCTAAGGGAACAAGGTGAAGGCCTAGAGGTGGGTGATTTTTTTTGAGTTTCTACTATTAATTTCATGATTTGAGGGCCCACTTGTTGGTGGAACCCATTTTGATGTATGTGATGTATCCATGAGGGGCCCATAGTGGCAAGGTCCCTCTATCCCCGTCTCTCTCTCTCTCTCTCTCTCTCTCTCTCTCTCTCTCTCTCTCTTTGAATAATGATGATGATGAAGGAGTAAGTGTGGCCCACCATGAATCATGTATTTCATGTGGGACCCATTGGATGAATGTGTTGGATTTACGCCATCCAACCCATTAGCGGGCCAAGATCAAGGAAAACACCAATATCATGGTAGTCCAAACAAGTGGGCCATGTGCATGTGGGACCCACCTTAATGTGTGGGCCACGTTCATGTGGGACCCACCACAATGTTATGTATCCATGCCGCCTAGCATCTTGGACGCTGTATAGTGGCTAACATGGAGTGTGTGTACTGACATGGGCGTGTACCAACATTTAACAAAAAAAAATGAGTTCCTTTTTAAAGTTGGGGTGGGCCACCCATATAGGCCCCACCATGATGCATGTACTTAATCCAAGCCATCTATCCTATCTCCTAGGTCATTTTAGGCATTGAGCCGAAAAATGAGGCTGACCCATCTTCCTGGCGAGCCATAGTTTGGGTAATAGAATTTTCACCATTGAAATACCGCCCGATGTTTCCGTATGCCAAAACCCATCCAATATTAGGCTCGATCCGTTTGTATTGAGCCATAAAATCCAATGGATAGGTTGGATTTGTCCGAGGTGAGCCCCACCTACCAAAAACAACTGGACCTATCGTTTTAAAAATAAATAAATAAAAGGAAGCAAGGCAGCAGCACCTGCTGCTGCCGCTGTCAGTGGGCGAACGGATGGGCTGGCCCTCACGGCCGCAGCTATGGGTCCCACCGTGAAGCGTTTCAAACATCAACACCGTGCATTTAAGGCGACCCCTTTAAGTTATGGGACATCCCAAAAATCAGCTATATACGGAACTGAGGTGTGTCATACCATCTAAAATCATGTGAAGACATGCCTAAAATATATAAAATCACTTGGTGGGGCCTACCTGAAATTTGGGTGCGACTGAAACTTGGTCTGAACCCTCAGCCAAGTGGGACACTCATAATGGGTGGGCTGGATTTGTGAACCACATTACGGTGGCCCCTGACCGTGACCCTATGAACAGTTTGGGTGGCAAATGAACAATGCAGAGGGCCCCATGGCCCTGTGACCCTATCAACAGGTTGTATGGAAAATAAACATTCCAATGGGCCCCAGTTTTCCTAGGTCCACGTGACCTTTTAAATAGATTGGATGTCAGATAAATATCACGGTGGGCCCAGGTCACGTGTGACCTTATCAAAGGGTTGGATGGAAAATAAATATTACGATGGGCTTACGGTGGGCCCCTAGATCCCTGTGACATATCAACAGTTAGATGGCAAATAAAAATTACAGTGGTCCTTGGTGATTTATATATGTATTATATTATAATATGGTATATTATAATATATTATAATATAGTATATTACAGTATAATATACGAAGGGTGGGCCACGTGCATGGGACCCATCGCTGATGTATGCGTTCCTGTTCCACTATCCAGATGGAAAGGTGGCTCACCAAGATATGTGAGTAACTCCACCATGTACATGTATTTCATTAATGTCGTCTATATGTTTTATATCCACGTTGCCCATCTTATATGCAGCCTACCTTGATTTGTTTAAGGCCCATTGTTGAGGCCTACCTTAACTTGTATGAGGCTCATTGTGATGTATGCAAGGCCCATGTAATTAGGCCCATCTTGATGTATTTGTGGCCCGATGTTAAGGCCCACTTCGATATATACGAGACCCATGCTATAAGGCCCATTTGATGAACTGGAGGCCCATGGGTTGAGGCCCATTAGGACGTACCTAAGGCCCATTGTAGTATGATTCTGCCATGGTATATGTGTTGACCTTTATAACGGGTTATGCCTTGGGAACAATGATGGTTTGATGTCTACATTGTTAAGATAATGTCGGTTAAATGTCCGCATTGTCACTCTCCCTAGGGTCCATTAATAAGCCCATACTTGTAGTGCGTAGGCCGTCTAGGCCCATCATCGTTTTGATCAAGGCCCATCTTCCTTATAAACAGAGCCTATTACCGTATAACATGTTTAGTATAGATTCATGATTCATGATCATACGCATCATATGTATGCCTGATATGAGGAGTGACTGATCATAGCATATGCCTTTGGACAGATTTTTTATGGGCTCTCTGATAGACGGAGTTGCCCTACATGAGCGCACGATTCGCTCAGGGTTGTTGCATGACTGGTAGTATGATTCTTGTATTTGCATCTGTGTAATTGTGATTATCATATGCCCTAACGACATCAAGGTCATAGCCTACATAGACACATCGTGGGTGGCTAGGTTAGATACTGAAAATACTGTTTCCAGCATCGGGGCGCCATAGATATCCGTAGGTAAAAATTCTTAAACCCGATGGTACTAGAGGATGACTCCAATGTCGAGACCGAGTGGATATATGAGTGCATGAGAGTCGAATACCAGGAGGCCACGTCTCCTACTATGTTGTGGTCGGTTGGAAAGGGGTGTGGCCTTACTCGCCAGAGGGTAGGGGGCAACACTAGGCTTAGTCTGACCATCTCGTGAATGGGTCCACTATCGACGTGCCAAATGGGTATTAGCAGATTATTGGCGACGCGGATAGTGAGGTTTCTTACGCTCACTTGGACTGTGCGGCTGGGAGAGCGGCAGTGTCATTTGAAGTGTACTAAACTCCGGTGATTATCCAGAATGAGAATTGTATTGATATATGATGAGGATCAGCATGCTTGAGTGGCATCTCGCATCGTATGGTCGTGTTATGGCCAATAGCATTCACATCTTGCACTGCATAGCCTTGGTATGGCTAATTGCATTCATGTACTCATCAGCATATTTCTGCATTACTCTGACCTTGCATTCTGAACACACTTTTATTACGCACATACTTACACCACCCTCTAATCTTTCTATAAACTTATACACGATTGATGCGTGCAGGTGACGTCAGGATGTAGCCGTAGTCTTGTCGTAGTTGGAGCATACAGTCCACAGTTTGGAGCACACAATCAAACTTTTAGAGTTTCAGTTATTTTCATTATCTTGTATTTCTCTTCAGACACATTATACTCAAAGTTTTTAATCATAGTAGATTTTGTGATAATGTTCTTTTTGTTATTGTTCGTGGGTTATGCTTATGGTTATGCTCATGACGATTAAAATTGATGATTAGAAATCCTCCTTGTAGCATCCCAGGATCGGAACCTAGTAAATGGGTACCAGGAGCTGAGAATGGGGTTCTACGAAGGCTGTCGATGCCGGATTCGGTGATCAGAAATTTTGTAAGTCCGGTTTCCAAGTTTGGGGCGTGACAAAGGGGTAGATTGTATGTGTTATGGCTCCTTTGGTTGTCAAATTTTGTAGTGCCAAAACTACTATTTTTGTCTTGTGTAGCACATTGCTTTATATATATTCAAGGCAATGTATGACATGTTATGACATGACAAGTGCTTCAAGTCAAGAAAAAAGGTCTACTTCAAATGCAAGATCAAGTACGTTGTTCGAAGCTTCAAGTGTCAATGAATAAAGCAACATCAAAAAAATATGTGTATCGTCCAAGACTTAATGTGAAGGTCAATATACTACAACTTCAAGATCTCAAGGTTCAAGATGCTCGGTTCATGGACTTCAAAGAAATACTATCAACTGCATGGAAAGAAAGTTCAATGTCCGTTCATCTCTAACAAGGTTTGTGTGACCATAGATTGACCTTAGGGTAGGTCATTTTGGATACATAATTCAAATGTTGATATTATAGGTGTTTTGTCTATTCTTCAACTAGTCCTAGATTCTATTCAACTAGTCCTAGCACTGGCTCGACCAGTCCAAGAAATTTCAAGACCAGTCCTAAGTTGTTAGAATTTTTTTAGAATTTTTTGTTAAGCCACGACCAGTCCTGGAGAATGCTCGACCAGTCGTATGAACAGTGACAACTTGTACACAACCAGTCGTGCGTCTATGACTCAAACTCCAGCGACTAATTCAGTGTAGCACGACCAATCGTGGACAGGTCATGACCAGTCTTAGAAGGCTCACGACCAGTCGTGAAACGACTTTATCCGATCGCGCTGAAAATTTCAAAAATTTGTTGGTCCTACGACCAGTCGTGGTGTCCTCAAGACCAATCGAAGGTGCGATATGTTCACCTATATATAGAGTATGAATCTCAGAGTTTCAGATATAGAACTTAAGAAAATTCAATATGCCTCTCTAAAAGATAAGTCTGTGCTCTTTTTAATCTAAATTGTGTTTATTTAATATTCTCCTTTTTTTTAGCTTTTACATTTGATTTTGTTTCTGCATTCCATTCTGACTTGAAAGAGGAATCATAATATTCCACTTCTTGGAAGCAAAATCAAATTGAGCTGCCCAACCTGATTTAACTTTAAATCAATTAGAACTTAGAACCATTTTAAATGTGAGTATTGGACCGTACGTTAAACTATTCTTCTATTCCGAACCTGGTTCTTCCGGGCCGCAACAAGGAGAAATTCAGGTATTTTATAGTTTTGTAATTTCCTTTCTTTTGGTTTCTTTTGAGATTGAGCCAGAAAAATCTCATTGTTTTGTTTATCTGCGGAGAGCCCAAAAACTCAGAGTGGGGGTTTTATTTAATTGTATAAGCCCACTAGAAAGACACAATTGTGAGGGTTTTAGGTGAACCTGAAAAACCTATTTTGATAGTGAACACTAATATCCACTTGTGAGGATATTAGGAGTGGAGTAGCTGTGTGGCTATTGTTTAACAGTTCGTGTACACACAGGCGAACCACTATAATTATGTGTGTTGTGGTTGTGTGATTTATTTTCTGTACATTTTATTTCTTAAGTTTTTGGGATTTATATGTTGATGTGAATGTTGTAATCTTTCATTTCAAGCTTTGTGTGAATGTTGTAATAGTTTAGAATTTCTATTCTTGCTATTTCTTTTTTTTTATTCATCTTCGGTTTGGGATTTTGATACACAAACAGTTCTAGACATAAGGTTGTCCTACCATAAACCTCAGTTTTTTGTGTAAGGTTGTCCTTAGAACAACATTTGTATCAACTTCTCAATACTTAAATTCGAGGTTGCTTTACATTCTGTATTATGGACTGTTATCTTTCCTTTACTTGGCTATCTTGTTGTTTTATTCCGCTGTTATCATTTTTAATTTGGCATGGTCCTATAGCTTGGCCTTTTCAAAATCTACAAAAAAAGGCTGAAATAGAAGAAGATACCAAACATACCAACATTCTTAGAGTTGCATCTAACTTGTAAAGGTTATGCTTCATGAATGGGCAACTACCCATTTGAAATTGTAGTTTCTTTTGCAACTACCCACGATAAAAGAAAACATGATTTGTTTTTCTCATGCTCAACAAGCCCATAAACCGTCCAACAAAATGCATATAGGGGAATTCATGTCGTTGAGTTTACAAATGTAAAGGGAAACCAACCTGTGGCCTCATGGGATAAATCGTCACATGGGGCAGCCCTGACATGGCTACAAGGCATTGAATTGTTGTTTCACGGACAAGTTGTAACATGCCAAGAAAGTTTTCTATGAATTTCAGGTAATCTTGTTGACTTCAAAATAAGTTCATTACCTAATACACCTACTTAATAGAGTTACCACTTTTAATGCATTTTAAATGACTTGGTTATAATGATAAGCAAATGAGGCAAGAAGAACTATGTAAATTGGAAATGAATGCATGTGTAAGTGTTAGACATGGAGTGTCAAACATGGAGACCCTAAAAGTTCCAACATGCCAGTACCCCTGTAAGATAAAGTGATTGCAAAATGTATTATTGTACAAATGTTACTTTAGGCTACGTTTGGTTGCAAAAAATATCATGATATTTCATGATTAATCAGTCTAATTTGGTGCAAAATATCATTAAATTCCATGATATTTTGTATGAAAAAAAAAATCCTTATAGATCAATGACAAGGTGATTAGAAATGAATTTAAGAAAGAAGAACCGAATAAGATGGCATCGTTTACTAGTGGTAAGAAATGAAGTAAAGAAATATAACTGGTTAGGTGGGAAAGTAATAAACTAACCAAGGAAATCGATGCATGGCATGAGATATTATCATCATGTGTGGGTAGGAAACCAATCCAATAAGATGAGCTATAATGGTATTTGCATTCTCTAAAATAGTCTCTTTCCCTGTTTGTACATGTGGAAAACAGAAACTTCATATGAAACTTTGCATAACAATTACAACATAGAAGATGCAAAGCAAAAAAGTAATCAGCCATTCCGTAACAAAATATAACCAATTTAGGTTTGCTCATACACATCAACCAAACAATCTTTCACTGAATGGTAAGATTTTCAATGGTATTTCCATTCTAAAACACTTCAATAAGATTGAGAGGTAAGACCTGTGCTAAAATGTACATCAGCGACTAACCATATCTAAGAAAACACACCTCACCAAGTAAAACATGCATGGTAAACCATGAAAAGAACTAGTTATTTACCAATTCAAAATAGAAAGATAGCATGGACTTGCAGGAATTTATAGAAGTTCACATAGTCAAATACCACAACCTGGAAAATGTTGAATAAAGTGGCATACCTCAACAACAAGTTATGGACTAGCCAACACCTTATTGTGTGGCTAGTCCATAATAAGGTGTTTATGGATACAACATCTCTAGTTCACACACACACACACACACACACACACACACACACACACACACACACACACACACACACACAGAGTCTATAGTTTTTTTGTCAATTAAAAAGCGACATCTTCCCTTATAGTGCGAAAAAAGTGTTGAACATATTCAACGTGCATGGTTGAGTGAAGTTTAAAATAATTGAACTAGAGATGTTGTGTCCAAACCCAAAAGACCAAAAAAATTCAATGTGTTTAAATGAAGCTCTTGAAATTAGCTACATAAATAATCCAACTGAAGAACTTGTTGAGCACCCTATCTTCCTTGGTCTCCTTTTCTACAAAGCACATATTTGATAATTTACTCTACAATTGGCATGACATGTGTGTGTTTGAACAAAAAAAATGAATGAATGACGTGATATAGAAAGTAATCCATCGGCATGCCCATGACTGAATAATCAATCTAAATGTTCATAAATATATGGAAGGCTTACAAATACACACCAAGAGCCATGATATAACCCCTAACATGTGAATTCATCATTAGACTATACATTATGGGACAACCCAATTCACGTTTGACTTTTTGGAATTCACATTTCAACACTACCACCTCATGAATTGTTTAACGACAAAAGCTTTGGGATTAAGGTTCAGCCGTCCAGGGAAGCATTTTATTGCAAATAATGTCAATATGCACATTGAGAAAGCATCATGTTCTCCATCACCATGAGTGGGGTGTATAAAACATACAAAATGGGGAAAAAAGTACAGATGGTTATATGATATTGTACATCTTCATGCACCAACAAAAGACAGCACGGGAAATTAATTAAACTAAATTAAAGGTGCAGATATAGGTCATAGAAACTGAGATCTCACCATTCTCATCACACCACTTAAAAAAATTACATTTAAGGCCTTCGACTCATCACACCAAGGTTAATATATATATATATATATATATATATATATATATATATATATATATATATACACACACACACACACACACACTCACACACACAAACTATTTAAGGGGTTTCTAGTCTTAGATTCAGTGCAGAAACCACATCCAATTCTTAGAATGGAGAGTTTGTACCATGAGAGCAAATAGATTGTCCCTATTTGCTTCAACAGCTTTCCTTAGCTCCTCAATATTGATGTTTCCCTTTGCATCAGTTCCAACAGCAACAATTTTCATTCCACACATAGCTGTTGATAAATCTTGTTCAACTCCCTTAAACATCTGATAACAAAGAACATCGAAAAATAGAGCAGAAAGAGTTTCAGAAAATGAAACCAGATTAGAATGACACATTACAATAATGGTCACAAACTCATAAACAACTTGGAACTCATAAATTTTGTAATATATTTAAATTAGCAAATTACTTTATGAAACCATGGTTCCAAATATCTGTCTCATACTACCAAAACAGGGGTAGTGGGTTTGTATTGATCGATAGGTCTGATAGAGGCATACAGCATCCATTTCAGTAGATGCCAATATTTGAAACAGGAGTGAAGTGGTCGGTCGATAGGCCCGATAGAGGCATACAGTATCCATTTCAGCAAGATGCAAATATCTAAAATAGGAGTGAAGCCATCCAAACCAAAAAACTTAGTGTCATCCACTCCCTATTCATTACAGCTGGATCTCCATTAACCAAGGGGTCCATTTTCAACCTGCACCTTACCAAAAATTAAAGTTAGAAATTAGCCTCATGCACCATCCTCCTCAAAGTTGGAAATGAAGGAAGTGTTATCAAATGATTGAACCCAGATAGATATTATCTACCAAATACAATGTATTAAGGAGTTTACAATCATTGTATTTTTATAATAAATTAATAATGTAATTTGTAAGTAAAATCTTAAACCACTTGCATAGATGAAAAGTCTCGCATGCAATTCTAATATATCAAATACTTTTAAAATCTTTATTGAATAAACATGAGCATTCACACCCATAGATATTTTTTTTCAAAAAAAAATACTTAATATGTCTAAGATTATTATTTTTCATGCATACTCATACTCTTCACATGATCTTTAGCAACTTCACAAGTGGATACCACATTTAGTAGCATCTCAAGCAAATTGGGTGTGGGCAGTCTCTATTAATGGGAGCAGACATGTTATTCTAAAAACATTGGAATTGTATGCTTAGGGATTTGAATAATCATTTGCTTTATTCCAATGCATAGAGCATGATGATCCTAAAGCTCCAATCTTCCAAAGATACCCATTTGAAAAGTAATATAGCGAAGAGTGGAATCCTTTGTTTAGCTAATGCCTGAAAATTCTATTACAACTGCTTAGGCATATTTATTCTGGAATGGAAATAGATCTTGCTGATTTTTGGGACATTCCCTTTTTAAGAGGGGAGAAACCAAATGGTTTACACACTAAATACACATCATGGTAATGCCTGCAGCGCTTGACTTTGGTGTGAGTTACACTAAGGTTGACCTTATGGGAACATTTTTCGTGTGTTTTTGTGTGTACAGGGTTATCTGTGGGTGGGTGCTAAGTTGCACGAAATGAGACAATCAAGATCAAGTGGGGAAACAAATTGGTGCAATTGATTTATTTGGTAGGCTTTTCTTTGGATGTTTATTTATTACAAAGAGAAGCACTTGGTTTCTATCTAAGATGTGGCTCATAAATAAAGGAAACTTGCCAAAAAAAGGGGCCAATGTTCAAGGGTTAGGATCACAAAACAGATGTTCAAGCATCCATATTTCGCATACATGTCAATCAAAGCATTCACAACAAACACATCAAGATAGGACCCCATGCGGATCGACCGAGCATAAATTTCCTTGCCTCTTCAAAGAGAAGCTATCTGTGAATAGGCCATTAGCATGTATCTAAAATTACAGAAGATTAAAAAAAAAATCTCATCTAGCCATTTCAACAAATAGATAGCATGTCATTTCATCAAACAGTTAGCGCATGTCATATCTAAAAGACAGGAAAAGATATACAAATAGAAGAAGATATTAAACCTATGGAGAGGAGCTTCAAGGCGTGTGTTTCTTCGGGTAGGAGATTCACAGCTGCTGCAATGGAGAGAGAGAGAGAGAGAGAGAGAGAGAGAGAGAGAGAAGAGGGCATTCACGGCCTGTGCTTTTCATGGCTGATACATTGGAGAGAGAGAGGGAGGAGAATGAGAGAAATGGAGTAGAGATCGGGAGGGAGAGAGAGGATTAGGGAAAGGAGCTTTGAGAATGCTCTGATTAGGAAATTGTAAGACCCGTATCCTAATTCGCACTGTTCCGTTGATTCCCGCGACCCTTCTCGTCAAATTCCGGCAATCCGCGACTTATGGTTGACGTTGCGCACGACCGTAAGTCGTATCCTATTCATTTGAGCCGGCTTAATCTGAGACTTGTATCATTGCGACCGCACCGTCGTCGCGGTTCCAACGCCGCAACTCACGCACCGATCCGATACCCAGGCGATGAGATACGGACCCACGTTCAGTTCGAGTAAAAACACCGCGCGTTGTAAATCCCAAGGAATCTCTACAAAGTGTCCCATTAATCACATCAATCAATCCCATCAATCACCTCTCATGTCAAGTACAAGCACCCATACTTCCTTTCTCCACAAGTCAAGTCACTCCATACCCAAGTATAACTAACCCATGTCATGCCCATACCTTTCTCTTACACAAGCAACCCAAAGTCCACTCTCACATCACTTCATCCATCACCAAACCCATCACACATCACTCCATCACCCTTTTCCCCATCACTCCCCTCTCTCTCTCATTCATTCTCAAAAAAAAAAATCTCTCCAAGCAAAAATTTCACACGTCCAAGCATTCCCAAGCTTTTCCAAAAGCCAAGTGTGGCCCACCCTCTCATCTCTCATCCACACCATCAAAGGTCCATCATCCACCGTCCAAGGCGAAGGCAAGGAGCATTGGAAGCCAAGGGAGCAAGGAGGAGGCTTAGAGGTGGGTGATCCACCGTTAAATTTCTTTTTAGGGACCACTTGTTTGTGGGACCCAATTTTTTTGTATGTAATTTGTATCATGTGGGGCCCATAGTAGCAAGGCCCCACCATCACCGTCTCTTATTCTCTCTTTCTCTCTCCTTATCCTTCTCCTAAAATGAAGTGGGCCCCACCGATTCATGATAAATCTACTCCATCCATCAAATGGTGTGGCCACTACATATTAGATAAATGATATTTATTTTATATATATACATATATATATATATATATGTACATGCAAGGTGGGCCACGATCATGTGGGACCCACCTTGGTGAACGTGGACCATGTCCCTGTGGGACCCACCGTGTTGTATCTGTTTAAAGCACGCCGTCCAGCGTCTCTGGACGCTGGACTGGCAGCGTTAACACATTGCACTTAAAAAAAAAAGAAAGGGAAAAAGTATACTTTTACAATGGGCCACTGATGCAGGCCCCACCTTGAGGTATTTGCTTGATCCAAGCCGTCCACCACCTTTCTCAGACTATTTTAGGCGTTGAGCCAAAGTTTGGGACCAATCTGATTCTCAGGTGGGCCATACCATCTAAAATCATGTGGAGACATGCCTGAAACATACAAAATCATTTGGTGGGGCCTATCTAAAATTTGGACGTGGTTGAAACTTGGTTTGGACCCTTAATTTTGTGAGACACATGCAATGGACGGGGTAGATCTGTTTAATGTGGGTCCCACCTAGGATAAAAAAATAATTTTCTTTTTTGATATGACTTTGTGCCATGACGTTCAGAGACGTCCACGTTAAAAAGCGTGGCCGCATTGGCCCACTTGTAGACTCCACCATGATGTATGTTTTACATCTATACCGTTCATTTAATAGGTCCCCTTGAATGGTGCGTTGGCTCCAAAAATCATCCACAAACTGAACTCAGGTGGGCCATACCATCCAAATCATGTGAAGACATGCCTAAATCATATAAAACACTTGGTGGGGCCTACCTGAATTTTTAATGTGGCTGAAACTTGGTGTGAACCCTCAAACAGGTGGGACATACGTAATGGACGGGTTGGATTGCAAATAAACACTTTGATGGGCCCTACATGGGATCCACTGTGGTATGTGTGGCTTACCACACCGTCAAAACAGTGGGTGGTGACACCCACTGTGATGCAAGTGTTTCACTCACGCCGTCCGTCCACGACAGTGGACGGTGGCCCCCACTCAGATGTATGTGTTATGTTCACGCCGTCCATCACGTGGGCCCCTGGCCACGTGACGTTATGAACGAGTTCGGATGGCAATAAACATTACAGTGGGCCCTAGGCCATGTGATTCAATGAGCAGTTTGGATGCAAATAAATAGTACAGTGGGCCCAGGTTGGGTAAAAAAAAAATATACATTACGGTGGGCCCTGGGTCTATATGACCTCATCAGCAGGTTTGAATGGAAAATAAACATTTTGGTGGGCCCCTTGCTACATGGCCTTATCAACAGGTGGGATGTAAAATAAACATTTTTGGTGGGCCCCTTGCCACACGGCCCTAACAACAGGTTGGGTGGCAAATAAGCATTTCAGTGGGCCCGGGATTGGATGGAAAATAAATGTTATAGTGGGCCCACATGGGAGTCTACCATGATGCATGAGTTTCATCCAAACCGCCCATTTAATTGTTGTTGTAAAATTATTTCATGGCTTGTATCAAAATGAACCAGATCTATGGTTCAAATGGGCCACCATGGTATGTGTATAGGGCCATGTTGACCCATTTATGGCCATTCATTTAGGCCCACCTTGGTGCACATCTAAGACCATGGGATTAATCCCATTTGGCATGTGTAATGTCCATGGGATTAAGCCCATTTGGCATATCTAAAGCCCATGGGTTTCGGCCCATTTGATATATACAATGCCCATGAGATCCGGCCCACTTATTCTATATAAGGCCACGGGATCTAAGCCCATTTGGTACATATAAAGCCCATGGGATCAGGCCCATTTGATGTGCATGGGGCGCAAATGGAATGGCCCATTTGACATATTTAAAACTCATGTGTGTAGTCCCACTTTGATGTATTTCATGGCCCATGAGTCATGGACCATTGCAATGTACATAAGGCTCCTTGGCGAGGCCCATTAACGTAGCCATTTGAAGAATGTAAGGCCCACGCAATTCGGCTCATTTGATATATCCAAGGCCTAGGGATCGAGGCCCAATGGATGTCCTTAGGGTCCATTGCAATGTACGTCTATCATGGTTCGTGAAATGATATTTACGGCAAGCCGTGCCTAGAAAACAGTGTTGGTTTGACGTCCACATTGTACGTACAATGTTGGTTAAATGTCCGCATTGTAGCTCTCTTTAGGGCCCATTGATAGGTCCATACCCGTTGCTATTCATTGCCTTATAACATGCTTAGTATAACCTCATGACTCATGCCCATACGCATCATATGTATGCTTGATATGAGTAATGACTGATCATAACATACGCCATTGGGCAGACCATTTACGGGACTCGTTATGTGACTGAGTGCCCTACATGATTGCGCAGTACGCGCTGGACTTCTGCATGATTTGACGTGTGATTCATGCATCTCGCATACGTGTGACTTGATCACTACACGCCCTAGCGACATCAGGGTCGTGGCTCCACAGGTACATCGTGGCTGACCGTATTGGATACCGGAAATACTTATTCTAGCACTGTGGGCACTTAGGATGTCCTTGGGTGAAAGTCCCAGAACCTTTTTGGTACCAGGAGATGCTCCAGGGTCTAGACCGAGTGGATACATGAGCGCCCGAGTGCCGAATACCAGTAGGCCGCGTCTCCCATGTGTCGTGGTCGGTTGGAAGGAGGTGTGACCTTATCCGCCTGAGTGAGGGGGCTATAAGCTAGGCTGAGTTTGACTAGCTCGCAAATGAGTCCGCTATCGACGAGCCGGGTAGGTATTGGCATACTACTGGTCAGGCGGATAGTGAGGTCTTATCCGCTTGCTTGACTGTGCAGCTAGGGAGGTGGCAGTCTCTGCGAAGTGTATTAGACCCCGGTGATATCCAGAGAGGAACTGTACTGATATACGTATTTGAGGAGTACCGACTTGCTTGGATTGCATTTTGCATATGACATTTGGCTATGTAGGCCTTGCATTGCATCGGTGTGGCCGATGGCATCCATATCTCGCATCATGCCTTGCATTACATAGCCTTGGTATTTTCATGGACTTACCACATACTTCCGCATTGTCCTGATACTGTACACTTGACGTTTGCCTTATGCACACACTTACACCACCCTCTAAGCTTTCTATAAGCTTATGCACGATAGATGCGTGCAGGTGATGTTAGGTTGCAGCAGTGTTGAGCTTGGAGCGTGCAGTGGTCTTCTGGAGCTTGATTTTTCTTTATTTATGTATTCCCTTTCAGCATTGTACTCAAATAATTATATTAGTGGATATGTGATGATGATGTTTCCTTTATAATTTGGGTAAACTTGTGGTTATGCTTATTACAAGACAAGTGTACGTTCAAAAAAAAAATCCTCCTTGTAGGATCCCAGGATCGGAATCTGGCGTATGTTGCGCTGGGAGCCGAGAATGGGGTACTACGGAGGCTGTCGGCACCGAATTCAGCGATCGAGATTCTTGTGAATCTGATTTCTGGGTTTGGGGCGTGACAGAAATGGAGAGAGAGAGAGAGAGAGTGAGTGACTGAAATACCCATCTTTGGGTGTGGCTCTGTTTTGGGTGCGCGCCCAAATTTTGGGGTCTTCTCAGGGACGGACGAAGACGGTCCGAACAGGGGCTCCATGGGGCCCACCATGATGTATTCGGTTTATCCATTCAGATGCATAATTTTTATAAATTATTATAACTTATGATACTAAATTTTAATATATTGAAGACCCAAGTGGACCACACCATAAGAAGTAACTGTAATTTAATATCCATGTTTCCTACTGTGTGGTCCAAACATATAGATGGCTTAGATAGAACATATAGTTTTTTCTAGGCCTCATAGAGCCCCTTACAGCACCATTAATTACTAATGGTGTGTCAACTTTTAGATACGGATTAAAACCGTAATAACTATAGCTAAGGTTTATATCCGTAGCAAAAAACTAACGTGGTTTGTATCATTTGCCCTTTTTTTGGTAGTGATAGCATTTGAGAATGGATAAAAGAGAGGGTAAGAGAATAAATCTTATGATGAAGTAAGTATTAAGAGCATCATCCAGGCAAGGAATATATCATCATAAGCAGGCAACTCATATGTTAGATAGAAAAGATAGCAAGATAAAGAGTATCTAACATGAGTGGAAAAGATAATACCAAAACTTCATTAAAATTACTACTCTAAGGTTGGGTAAGCCATTTTCCAAAAACCAAAAAATATAGCCCTTAAGGGCATACCAAAACCAACATATCAAAATAAATTATCCAATTTTAACAACACAGTAATAGAACTTCATCTAGAAGATCCACCTCCATGTGGAGGGATAAAAGTTCGCCGAGATAGAAGCAACTCTATGATATGCTCCCCAGTATGTTGAAGAGTGTCAAGACGTAGTTCAATGTTAGAGAGCCTGTTTTCACACTGTCAGAGACAGGCTTCAATATTCGCTTGTCCGTCAAGGAGAAGATAAATTAAGTCGTTTTAGTGAAGATGGCGCCCCGTGCTGACTGACAAAGGACTCGGTGCAGGCAGTAGAGTACGGCACGAATCCCAACTAGTAGTCATGGGAGTATCTTGAGCTTCATCACCGCTCCTGTATCCTTGATTTTCCTTAAGTGTAGTTGCAAACACATTTAGTTAAATTAGAGTTTCTTTGGTGAAGCACACAGCAGGATATACCGTATCATGAGTAAGTGGCAACCAAAGAAATTTTGAGAGTTTGCAGATGACACTAGGGAAAGGAAGGCTAATGCAATAATTGCCTTTGACTACTTGGATCAATTGTTTTACGATAAGAGTGGGTAGACAGATATCAATCCCCTGAAGGATGTCATACAGGATATTCAAAACAAAAGGAGATATCATATCTCCAGAAATTTCACATGGGTATGCATTTTTACTCAGAATGTTACGCATCACTTTCATGGTCGAGTCCAAATGAGATGAATGGAGGAAGTTCCATTTGTTCCAAGGAATTGTGGAGCCATCACACAAAGGTCGAGTTACTTCTCCCCATACTCCCAAATGATTCAAAGGACGATCAGTCGGGGGAGTGTGTGTGACTCTGAGATGCAATAGTTAGTTCGATATTGAAGGAGTAATCTCCTTGACTTTATTCATGTAGTTAAGGCTGATTGATGGAGGATCATCCTCTGTGTCATGACAAGAGTTTAAAAATTAATGAATGAGAACATATTAGATCTCTCCTCCAAAATACAGCAGGTTATCCCACCCAGTTGATCCTAAGTAAAGATCAATCCATATGGCTCAATAAGGAGGGATCTGTTCACTCTGTCATGGACAACTTTGTTTGACATAGCCATTTCGATCGGATTTGAATATGAGCGATTATTTCTTCCAGAGGAATTTTCTCCTTTCACAAGTGCCTTGCCCTTGTCTATAACCATTGTTATGATCTTATATCAGAAATATTAATTTGGGGGGGGTGGGGGGTGTTATGTTAATAATATGTATATGAAGTTTCATATTTTTCAGATATACTAGGAAAAGAAAACGAAATATTTTAGAAGAATTAAGTTATGCATATGCAACTTCAGATAATCTATTCTTCAAAATAAAGTGACAACTATGACTCAATAAAACAAAAGGCTGGAGACTTCTAATTTCCTTTGAAATCAATTATCAAGGAAATGAATAATTGATGCATTAATATACCAAAATGAGTATCCAATGAGAAAAAATGAAGTAAAATACACATAACAGAAATAGTCGTAATACATAGTAAATCTTAAGAAGATCTATCAGCAATATCTTCTTCAAGGCATGACAAATGTGTTGTAATTTGTTCCACTGACTTTTGAAGTGAGGAGAGCTTTTCTTGATCCTCCAAAAGTTGCATGAGAGCATTCTTCTGAGGAGAAAAATTGTAGGAGCTGAAGTTGGTGAATAGGTATTTAGGCTTTCTTTAACCATATCATCTTCCTTCCCCGGAAGCTCTTCTTCCACCGATATTAGAACATTAGTTTCATTCTTAGAAGAGAGATTCATTTTTTGGATACTATTCTCATTGATTTATGGAGCTGATATGGATTCTCATTCAAGCACCTTGAATCCACATTGATGGGCCAGCTTGCACAGTAGATGACCGAAAGGTATTGCTATGAAGTTAAACTCAAGACTTGAAACTATTTCATCATATATCAAAGTAGGTAGACACAATGGTTCCCCTTTACTGATGTGA